>OY987335.1:47562995-48296070 GCA_963920685.1 Polydrusus tereticollis | reverse complement strand
GTACTAATATAAACGCGAATGTTTTAAAAGTGGCTTCAAGAATGGCTTTCCTATTCTTGTCAGGATTTGCTCCTGATACGAAGCGTGAACAAATTTTGGAATTCCCTAAAAATAATAAAACTGGCAAAGGATGTGACTGCATAACAATCCAAACCAAGAAGGATAAATACCGCTACGCTTTCCGTCTTGCTGTGCCATATAAATATATATATACACTAGTAAATATTGGGGACTGCAGCAAATGAAAGAGTACTCTTTAAAGTTATTCCAAGCTTTCGGAAATCGTAAATTTTATTTCCATCTTCAGGGAGAAACTTTGGTGAGATTGTTCATACAGATGTTAATATAATAATTATTAATAAAAGACATTCGAGTAGAAAAACGTGTTGAAAATCCAAGTCAATCATAAATACAACTACCCACTTGGCAAGAAAACGTGAATTTCATGTATAATTTTACGTCAGACTGAAAAACGTTAGAATACGATTAAACGTGTTTTCAATGTGTAAAACACGCTTAATGTTACGGTGTTCTGACGTTGGTAAAAATAACGTTACTAATTTTAACGTTTTTATAACGTATTATATTATGATACAATTCTGCGTTTTTGTAACATATTTTTAACTTATAAAACTAAATTTTTCCTCAGGAAAGCAGCGTATTGTTTCATACTTTATTATTTGGATACTTATAAATAAACAACAAAACATTCAAGTTATGAACTTTTATTTTTTCAGGTTGCCTTAGGTTACCATATACAATTTACAAATTTTAACTTATTTTAATTTAAAATCTAGTAGCTATATAGTAGTATAAGTTTTCATTTTTTTGTTTCTTCAAACGGTTCGCGGCATACCTGAAGTGGTCCATTATTATTTTTTCCATCGAGTAGGTACTCATTAGTTTCTCCAAACTGAACTTGCGCTATTTCTAAATAAAAAACGAAACATTTTTTAAATATTGTTCCAACAACCTAATTACACGAGATATTACATTACATAAGAAACATTTTCAAGGGTCCACAATAGTAAAGAACTACAATAATCATTTTTTGTAGAGGTTAAGGTGTAGAATCTAGAGAACTATTCCTAATTAATTAAAGGAAAAAATAGAGTGGCGTATCTTGTTCTATATTTGGAATTAACTTCAAAAGGCTGGTATTTTTGTTACATTAAAGGGATTCTTTTAGCATTTTTTTTTGTAATGACAATAAAATTTACAAGACGCCATTTTGCCCTTCAAACGTTTGTGGTAAAGAACAAAAGAACTCGTGAAATATATAAAGAATAAACAACAGTTATTTCATAAAGACTAAACCATAAAATTAAGAACAACTTACGCTTAAAATAAACGAAAACTCACAAAACTTAAAAGAGATTCGATGCTATCCAAAATTTTCACCAACTGCTCCTTCCACTATACACTCACAACACAACGACACAACGTCAAACGTCTATGACAGACGTGACAATCGCCGATCGCTGGGTTTTAGGCGCGAAATTTAAAAATGTTAAGATAAAGTGAAAAATAGGTTACTTATTTCGACGTTATAAAACATAACGCAAATTGAATGTTTTATAAGTAACGTTACTTTTATTTACATAAAATTAATGTAAAAATGTAACACAAATTACAACGTGAACAAAAATTACATTAAAATAACAGTATTAAAAAAAATCACGTTTTTAAAACGAAGTTTTTGGTAGAGGGAAATAACATTACCATTTTCACGTAAAAATAACGTTTTTTCTCAAAATATGTCAAGTGGGTACAGTTCAGAGATAATATTAAAAACATTGTATATGGACGAAGAAACACACAATTTAAAATAAAATCAAACTTAGTTGTTCACATTTTTAAAAAATTCGTTAATTATTTGAAATTAATCTTATGATCAAGATGGTGACACGCAAGTCATGTTTTCCCGCTTAATATTTCCATAATTTCAAATAATTAACGAATTTTTTAAAAATGTGAACAACTAAGTTTGATTTTATTTTAAATTGTGTGTTTCTTCGTCCATATACAATGTTTTTAATATTATCTCTGAACTGTAGTTGTATTTATGATTGACTTGGATTTTCAACACGTTTTTCTATTCGAATGTCTTTTATTAATAATTATTATATTAACATCTGTATGAACAATCTCACCAAAGTTTCTCCCTGAAGATGGAAATAAAATTTACGATTTCCGAAAGCTTGGAATAACTTTAAAGAGTACTCTTTCATTTGCTGCAGTCCCCAATATTTACTAGTGTATTTCTCAACTAGTCAGCAACGACTACCCTCTCGATAAATATATATATATATATATAAACTGACAATGCCTCACCATCGGAGTGCCATGTTTCAAAGAACATTTACCTACAAGGCTGTTAAACTATATAACTCCTTACCTAATGAATTTATTTTACTGGATATTAATGGGTTTAAGCTGCAATATAAAAAAACATTTACTTAATCTTCAAAATTTACAACTTCCTTAATCTACCTTTGTTCTGTTCCGTATTATTCGGTCAAATCTTTTATTTTATTGGTGCGTTATTTTTTCTTTTTTTTCTGTAATAATAATCATAAATAGCTTATGTAAAGTATCATTATTTCCACCTGTCCATATACTTTTTGATTTTTTCTTTATTTCTACAGGTAGTGTAGGGTTCAGCAGAGTAGCCGCATGGCTAGACTGCGCCCTGCTTTTACTTGTATGCTTAGTGTTATTTTTGAATTATTTTGTATTATTTCTT
Source organism: Polydrusus tereticollis (assembly GCA_963920685.1). Classification (NCBI taxonomy): domain Eukaryota; kingdom Metazoa; phylum Arthropoda; class Insecta; order Coleoptera; family Curculionidae; genus Polydrusus; species Polydrusus tereticollis. The sequence continues at coordinate 48,293,324 of OY987335.1, read as the reverse complement.
GTGTATTAGTTTTTCTTCTTTTTTTGTAATTTTTAATTTTATAATAAAAAGACCTTTATTATTATTATTATTATTATTATTATATGAGGACCGAGACAACTACCTATGCCCCCCACTATGGCCCCAAGGAATTCTGGTGAAGCATTTGGTGAATCTACAGCGCCAGGTAGTGGCAAGAACATCTCAACAAAGCTAAGGGTTATGCATATAAATGCCAGATCTCTCAGAAATGAAACAAATGAAATAGAATCATTTCTGGCAGATAAGAATATAGACATATTGTGCATTACTGAACATTGGCTAAATGAAGAGGAAATTCAGGTTCTGCAGATTGAGAACTTTAAGGTCCGTGCCTTCTCATCTAGAAAAGAATACATTGGAGGGGTACTCTCATTCTTGTCAGATGCAATTTAGGGCTGTCTCCAGCAAACATAAACACAGACTTTATTATTGAGAAGACAGCTGAATACTGTTGTGTTTTTATTAAATCCCTAAACTTATAGGGGATGGCGGGGCAGAACGGGGTACCTAACGTTTAGAGACAATTTGAAAATATAATTGTATTGTATTATTAAATCACCTCTCTGCTCCACCAACTGAGCTGCGAATTTTAAAGCATTTGAGATTTTACACATTTTCAAAAAAAAAAATGCATTTTGCCCCGTTTTGCCCCACAGGTGGGGCAGAACTGGGTATACTTGAAATTTATATTCATACACAACTTTATAGATAAAAATCGTAAACATAAATGAATAATTATAACTTTTATTGGTCAAACATTAACACTGAAACAAGATAATAATATGTGATAAAAATTAAAAGATTTATTGACAAAATTCACGTATGAGGGCTGTGTCATCATTATCGCTATCTAGTCCCGCACATGCGTTATGGGCCCACTTGCGGCACACCGAACACGCAATCCACCCTTCTACTGATTTGGACCCAAACTCTCTGCAGTAAAGGCATTCGGCGTCTTCATCGCTGTCTTCTGAAGATGAATCGGACTCTTGATTCGCAACTTTGTTTTTTTCATTCTTTTTATCTTCTTTCCCACCTTTTCCTTCATCGAAGCTTTCTGGCTTGTGAAGAGTGCATTTTTTTTTATTTTTCTTTTTTCTCGACTGATATTTTTCTTGCAGCAAGTGACTCCTCCAGTTCATCTTTATATGGAGTTGATGTTAGTATAGCGGTTTTGCCTCTTTTTCGACTAACTTGCTTTACGGTGGATATTTTAGGAATTGGCAAAGCTACTTCCGGTGATATGCAAGGAAAACTAGAATTTGCATTATTATTATTAGAAAGCGGTTTATCGCCCCAGGATGAGCATTGTGGTTGAGGGTTTAAAATATCGCTTGCCGTGAATAATGGTGGCGATTTAACACGTTCTGTGGTAGCAACAGCAACGTGTGGGCTTCGAATTCATCAATCGGTTCTTCCGATACATTTTGTTGTAGATTTGTTATTTGGGATTGTTCATTTGTTACGGGATTTTCGGTAGGTGCTTCTTGATTTAACTGGATATCAGTGGTGGCCGCGGGTAAAAAATTGGCATCACTGAAAACGTTTTCATTAGGAGGCCAAATACCAGTTATACGGAAACCGCTATGACAATGGCAATCTGTTGTCTTGGACAACAGGTTGTCACTATCTGCTGACGGTAGCTCTTTATGTGGAGGCACTAGGTCGTGGTCCATATACTTACACCTTCCCTCCGTCTTTGGTTTGTCTTGGGCCCCACCTGGTTTGATCGAAGTCCAAACCAGGAAAAATATACCGTATATCAGTTCTATTGAGAAATCTATGCAATAAATAAAACTAAAGCTTTCCCACACATACAATAAAGTTTTTTTTTTAATAAAAGGTTACTTAACCAAAAAAGGGTTTGTGCTAGGTTAATTTTATGATGTCAAATTGTTTAAAATTTAGATAAGTTTGAATTATAAAATGGAAAGACAGCTTTTCCGAACGCAAGGATTTAAGATAAAATTTATGTATAACCTCGAAGAAGATTCTAGAACCTTTTAAAATTTTGATGGTGTATGGTTATAAAAGGGTTACCTTTGTCAAGATGGCTTTACATTAAAAAGTTATAAATTAAATTTTAATTAATTAATTGAAACAAAATAGTAATAATCTGAAATGGCTTATGGTGACGGAGAATATTAATTAAATTATAAAAATAGCATTTAGATCACTTTTATACCACTCTGTGTTCGATCAATCGATCAGGACGGCCCCATGTGGTTTTCTCTGGTTGGTCAGGTGGAAGTTGAAGGTAGCTCGTAGGCTTAGTTGGAGAACCTTATGTTGTTATGTGGGCCTTAAAATCTCATGTGATGTGGTAAATCACCCCTAAAAATAATATAGAAAAGAGAATTACCCACTGAATTCCCACAAACAACAAACCATGAACAAAAGAAATTAAAGCAGCTTACCTCTAAAAGGGGGATGAGACCTCGTGGTCTTTTAAAAAAAAATGGCCCAACGGCAACGGGCTTGACCTTCTTCTCTGAAGGTATTTTCAGAAAGAAAAATGGAGACCGCAAAAACTCTGAAGTAAGACAAACCCCCTTCTCTAGCAAAATCGGCTGACTCAATGTTGCCAACTGAACATAAACCCCAACAAAAGGAAAATAAGAAGAAGAAGAGAACAGAGACACAACATAAAGGATCCCAAACGATCAGAACGAACAAGAGTCTGGGCTTTTACCGGAACCTAAATTACATAAGGAAATAAATCAAATAATTCCAAACAACTTTGTTTACGCCTAAAGTTGCCAAAAGTACAAGTGGGCGTTCAGCGCTTTCACGGGAACCAGAAACGCAGATATGTGATTCAACATTACGCGGTGGTGGCTAGCGCCATCAACCCACAGAACAGCAAAAGTAGTGTGTTCGCCCCATATTTTGGCTAACGTTATGCAACCAAAGATGATAAAACCTAATGAACAATTTTAACAGAAAATAAAAAGGAATGCACTTTGTGGAAACATATCTGTATAAATCCAAGGCAGTCTACCTTCCAAACAAAATAAATAGTGGCAATTTTAAAATTGCTACACTGCTTATAGCAGTTTTCATATTTGCAGCATTCACGAAAGCATTTCCAAAAAGCGTAGAAATTTGCATTTTGGTAACTACCTTGCTAGGATTACATCGCAGCCATGTACGAACTTCATTCTCATAATAATTGCTGAGAGGCTTCATAAAATACACATCTAACGGCTGAAGTTTGTGGCTCGTGTGTGGCGGAAAGCACAGCAAAATAATGCCATTTTCACGTGCATACAAAATGACGTCAATATTTTTCGTATGGGTTGCATGCCCATCCAAGATGAAAAGCACAGGATTTTCCTTACTTGCTTTCGAAAATTTTCCAAATGATTTGAACCATTTTATAAAAACTTCTGTTGATATCCAACCCGAGTCACTGACTTCTACCATTGAACCAGGAGGCAAGCCGATTTCAAATGATTGCTGCTTCTTTTTTCTTGGTAAAATAAGCATAGGTGGCATGTACGCCCCTGAAGCTGAGAGACAAATCTCAGCTGTTATGGTTTGTCCACGTTCTGCGGACGTTAAAACACCCACTTGACGTTTTCCTTTTAATGCTAAGACCTTCGTGTGTCCTTTGGGATTAACCGTTAGTCCGGTTTCGTCACAGTTATAAATACGATCGCCGGATAACTTATATTTATCTATAGTGTCCAGTAGCAAGTTAAAAAATTGAGATACTGCAACTCGATTGAACCCCATCGCCCGAGCTCCCGAAGTCGCCTCTGGTTTTCGCAATGTTAAAGTTGGATGACGTTTTAGAAATCCCTTCATCCAATCCTTTCCAGCCATACGGGTATCTGGATTAAAGTTATGAACAGACTGATTTCTTACAGCTAACTGATATGCAAGTCGTCGAAAATCAGTCATAGTTAGGCCAAACAGTCTTCCTTTCATACATTTAAGATAGTTCTCTAGTTCCACTTCTTGCTCAGTTGAAAATACACACAAAAATTTCCCAGAAGTTTTGCCAATTTTAAAATTATCATTTTCTGTCTTTTTTTTCTGAACGTACCTCTCTAAAGTAGTTTGAGGAATGAGAAACTGTTCAGCAGCTTTTTTGTAACCCATATTTAATAATTAATAATTTTAAAGCTTTCCCACACATAATTTATAAATTAATAACGGAAAGAACAGCTTGATGCATGGATTCAGTTGACCAGCTTTGTCGTTGTGTTTTTCGAACATAATTGCGAACCATCTGAAACAAACGAACAAAATATTACAATAGGTTGGTACCCCATTCCGCTCCACCCCATTCCGCCCCACGTAGGTATTTTAGGTTAAAAGTGATATATTTGTGTGAAAAAAATAAATGAAGTAAAATACTGCATATAAAAAGGAAGCCACAGAGACAATATTTTGGATGAGTGATTTAAATTTAGCCTAAATAAACAAAAACTTTACTTACCGTAATAATTCTATACGTTAAAAATTATAGTTTCGCGCCAAAATCACACAACTTAGCTCACAACATCCACAGCGGATGTTTACCGACCAACTGTTGGAACAGCAAGTAAGGAAGCATAAAATCACTCTACCGGCAGAATTTGAAACATTTCTGGTAGTGCGTTCGGATTTTAGACTGGGTACCCAATTTTGCGCCAGTACCCCGTTCCGCCCCGCTGTCCCCTATATTTTAGTATTCTATCGCTCACCTTCTGGTCACCTTGACACCTTCTTAACAACGGCTAACGCAGTTATATCTGGCCTTGTCCCAGACAAACGGCTCCTTCTTGCAGGTGATTTTAACATCCCATTCAACACAGCGGCAGCAGAAACAAACAGATTCTGCGACCTGATGAAGAGCTTCATTTTAAAGCAAACAGTGTTTGGGTCAACACGGCGGGAGTCATGTCTGGACAATATCTTCGTGGGCCCTGGGGTAGATGCAGGCTCGGTAAGTCTCATTGATATGAATGTATCTGATCATGTATGCCAGATAGTTGAGTGCGAGATTGAAAGTTACATAGAATCCTTGGAGGCAATGAAAGTGTGCAGACCCATAACTGAGCATGGTTTATATATTTTCCAAAACATTCCGTATGGAACAACTTGGGACTTCCTGGCACAGAAGAGAAAGTGTGACATTTTTATGAAGGTCCTGGAGCATGCCTGCATACAGGTTTTTCCCGAAAAAAGATATAAGGTAAGTTCTGACCATCTAAATAACATTCCTTGGTTCAACAATGAGCTCAGGGCCATGCGCGACCATCTTGCATTCCTGGGCGAGCTGCATCGACAGTATAACTTGACTGAAGCGAGGGATGAGTTTAACAATTTTAGAAAGCTGTACAGAGCGCGCATCAGGGAGGTCAAAATTAGATTCAATGATTGGATGATACAGACATCATCCAAACCTGCCAAATCAATGTGGCAGTTAATAAACAAACATAGGGGCAAAAATACTTTACCAGAAAAAAATGCCATAACACCTAATGAATTTAATAATTTTTTCTCAGGTGTTGCCCACTCTGTAGTACAAAACATCCCTAAATCCAACAAAGATCCTATTGAGTGCCTAGCTGATGTGGAGACCCCGGTTTTTAAATTCAGAGAGGTAACCTATAATGAAGTTAGGGAAATAATAAATAGATTAAAAAATGAATCAAGTTATATATGGACTAAATGTAAGGCTAATTAAAACAGCCAAGAAGTGCATACTGCTGTCTCTAACTAAGCTAATAAACCTACGTCTAAAAACAGCATCTTTCCAAATTGTCTTAAGTTAGCTATTGTAAAACCAATTTTTAAAAAGGGCGACCCATCAACACCTAACAACTACAGGCCAATCTCGCTGCTTCCCATCATCTCGAAGGTTCTAGAGAAGTGTATTGCTATACAGGTTGTTAAGCACTTTGAAAACAATAACTTGTTTACGGAACACCAATGGGGATTCAGAAAGAACAGGAACACTGTTTAGGGGATCCTCAAGTAGATAGAGCTAGGCTGATTCGAGCATCAAATCGCATAAGAAATAACATGGGACCTAAAACCTGCATTTTTATCACCATTTTAGGGCGTGGCACTTTTCCTGGAAGCCATCATCCTCTCTTAACCCGAGTGGAAACCAACTACTATTGCCATCTAGTATCTGACGTCATAACTGCTCGCTGTAGATACAGGATTCGTCTTAACCTAAGTGGTGCCCCCTGGTATTATCAGCCCTCATTATTTCAAGATTCTAACCCAACTTTATGATCCATGGTCACGTGTTATTACATTTATAGCGGGGGAGAGATAACGTACCACATTCTTAATAGTACCCAAACCCAAATACATAACCTGTAGAGACATCTATTTAAATAACCAATATTGAACAACTTAATGAATAAATAATAACATAAAAAAAGTTATGCCTACAGTGGCAATTGAACCATAAACCTCTGGGTTCGAACTTCAAAGCCTTGCGATATACGCTACGAAAGCATATAAACTTAAATAGTTAAACAATGTTAGACAACGTGAAACCACGGGGACACATCTGAACAGATTGCTAAAACAAAGGTCCTTAAGGGAGATTATGGCAATATTATGGTTATAATGTACAAAATTAAGGCAAACCAGACTGTTTCATCTACTTAGTAAAACAAAATAATTGATATCTGAGTACTACTACCTGAAGTTAGGCAACCAGTGTTTCACATAAAAATAAATATTATAAGCGTAGGCAAATATTAACAATATTGCGCATTCACCAATCTGTTTTGTAATGTAAGCAACAGCTTTCAATATTATTTTACAATCATTTACCCCGAAAGGGCTGCAACGTTTCTTATAGATAGATAGTATAAACTAAAAATCAGTAATTAACCGAAGCGTCAAGTCTTTTAGTTGATAATTAAAAACAAATACATCAGATTACAAATTTAACAAAAAAAGTATCGTAATATAAACTGCTCTGTGTGGAATCAGATTAAACGTATTATGAACCTTGTTGAACAGATCCTATTAAACCCTCTGTTACAGAAAACAACCCTTAATAAAGAAACAAAGACGTTTATCCCCCTAAACATAATGGTATGTAAATTAAAAATAAAAACAAAATAATTACAACAAACAAATTTATTACCAAAAAATATATAGGTATACACCAAACAATACATACAGGGGTACATTAAAAATAGTTTTGTATAAAAAGGAACATTTTACCATGCAAAGTATTAAAAATAAATTATCTTATTGTTATATCTAAACAAAAACTTATCAGTTTAACTAAAGAATGATTGCATACGAATTCACGATTATAGAAAATTACCAATTGTTTAAAATCATCTAGGAAGCTATAATTAGTTCTACCAAAGTTTGGATAGTTAGCTCACCAAGACAAGTCAAATTAAAGTAGTGACTTCGGGTGTTTTGCTTCATTTAGGATTCACAAGGATACCAACATTATACATAATTTTAAAATTATTAAAATCAAAAATGTAACATCATTATGCAGATCGTTAGTTACCTACGAGTCTTCTTTAGATAATGCTTTATTTATGCTAATTCACTACTGTTAATTTGCAACAATGTATATTGTATCATTCATATGCAAAAATGCATTTCTTTGAACAGATAAAGATTACTTGAGTAATTTTGTACAAAAATGTATACAGTGAAGATGTAAAGCAAGTATACAAAGACCTCCCAGGCCCCCCAAATTCCCTAAAATATATATTCCCGATGAAATTGTGACCTTTCAAGATCAAATTTAATGTAATGTTATAAATAAACTAAACATAATATAACAAACTCATTAAATTTGTAAGTAATAGCATTTTAATATTTAATTATTTTAATATGCTAATGTAAATGCAATGAGTAGAAAAAATACACTTATAAAAGGATGTTCACCAGCAGAAAAATTATTTAAAATATAAAAGACCAATGTCCGCATGTGAGTTCTTTTTTATAGTGTATTGTTTAAGTTTTTTTTTTTTGAAAATTTTTTAGTTATGAATCAGATGAATTTTATTCAGCAGCTGGCTGAGGTGATGTTTCCGGGTATGCCCGTAAGTGTTAACAATATTTTTATTTTATTTTCTAATTACGTCCTTTTAGTTTGTTTGCTTATTTTCTGAGGCCCCCCCCCCCCGGCCTATATGATGCCTGCAAACTATATCGAGATATGGAACGGCCCATGCATGGGGGAGTATTTAATAGCATGGGCCGACCCAACAGATAATATAGTATTAATTTTTAGATATTAATTAATTATTAGAAAATATATTTATATTTAAATAAGAGCCTTTTAATTTTAAAAATTAAAACTAAGGACTGAAGCAAGAAAAAGCAATAATATTAACACATCAATTTATTTTATAATATTTATAAAGCAATTATTAATATTTCGGCTACTTTATTCTGAAAGAAAAGAAAAGAACCTTTGTAATTTCAAGCGTAAAAGTTAAATACTATTTTATTTACCAATACTTGCGTATCTCTAAAATAGGGGTGGTACACCCATATTTTTCAACATAATGTTTTCCCGTTCTAACAAGATATGTTTGCCCACAACATATATTTGCCACTTCAGCATCAGTTTTTAACATTCTCTTAGGAAGATATACCATTTTATCATCCTCTAGATAAAGTACAGTTTGAACTCCGTAGACTTCGTATTTGTTTTCAATGTCCAGAATTCTATAATGTTCTCCCTCTACCAGGTCTAACCCGTTTACTACAATAATTTTTGCGGCCATTTTAGTATAGCATAAACTAGAAACTAACTTTTTGAACGTTTGTCTCATATATTTATATCAACTCCCCTACCTTTTTGTTGCATCATTCCCTCTATGGGGACCCCTAGTATATATATCCTTTTAATTTCACCTAAAAAGGTATTTGTCTTATACTTTGAGCGGGGTAAGTTGGTTTTATTTTTATTTTATAAAATTAACATCACAGTTTTTTATTTTTTATATTTTTATGGAAATTGAATTTATATGAACAATTTTAAAATGTTTAATTGTAATTTATGTGGAAAATTTTTTACATGCAATCTTAAAAATGAAACACTGTTCACATTCTATACCAGAGGGCCTAAACAAATTATCACAGGGGTTTTCTACGGATAACTTTTTCTTAAATATTGTAACCACAAATGCTTTCTTATGGGACCTTTACTGATGTGTCCAATAAGAGAGCCGTGCAATATTCACATGTACCACGGTAGCTCAGTTCGTTCAGGGCAATGGGTTCCCTTCAGATGATTTTAAGTCTAATTTGAGCTTGTCCTTCCACTATTTGGAAAAGAAAAAAAGTAATGTAGGGCGCCAAGTATTTTTTTTTAGAAAAATACTAAAAAATATGAAATGTAAGTTTTTAAGAGCAAATAGAAATTAAATTAAGCCTTGTTTGTTGTTGCCGCACAATAAAACGATAATATAAATCAATAAATACTATTTATTACAATGACCAGAAGCACTAAGCTTCTCGTGACATTTCGCGACTTAAAAATAAAAAAATTATCAAATTTTAGTTAAAACTACTATTATGTTTAAAAATGAAAATTTCAAGCTATTTTGGTAATATTGCCTCGTATAAGAATTGTTCACATTTGCTGACAAAGTTAATCAGGAGTCATAGAACGTGACTTACTTAGATCGCTTCTGCCTGCCTCACGTCGTGAAATGTGGCGAGTTACGGAGAGGTATCTCCAGGTGCTTGCCTCTGTGATAGCGTTTCTCAATGGCGGTTCTAGGCGATTTAGATCTGTTGCTTGCTCACGTCTCCATGTCCTGTTAAGTGCAAAGAAAAAAAAAGAGAAGCAGTGTGTGTTCTTATGTAAATGGGCAATATGTCTCAAAACGCACTCTACTGAAGATTTTGACTTATTAAGTGATAAATTAAGAAGAAAATTAATTGAGAGAAAATATACACTAGAACTGGTTTTCAAAACCTTAATATCTGCTCATGCAAGAGCTGTATACATAATTAAATAAATTGGTGGAGAGAGCTACGTCTCCTCCAATAGTATATAAAAAAAGAAATATTTAAATCAATGAGGGCATTGACCCTTCACATAAATTATGCGTACTTATCATGTACGAGAGGATTCCTTAATCCTTAACAATTGTAAGAAAGGAAATTATGCTTATAAAAAAAATGTAATATAAAAAATATACAAATAGTCTCGACAACCCTGAGTACTATTCTTAAATGGGTGTGTTCCACCATGCAATGAAAATTTAAATTTAAATATTATTGAAAAAAAATGAAGCCTGGAAATACCTTGCCTTTTAAGCTTAGCATTTGATTAATTATTGAAATTATTCTAAAGTTACTGGAAAATATATTTACAGTGAAGGTTTATCCTTCAGGATATAATATGCTATATATACAAAAGAAAATAAGACAAAATACAGGACACAAGAAATATCCAATCAGTGCCCAACCAAAGCCCCTAATGGTTGGTAGGCATCATCATTTGGATGTGACCTTTATTTTACTCAAAAAAGATAAGCAATACAAAACGAAAACTTGAATTTTAAAGCAGGTATGTACAAAAAACTTTGCCGATTTTAATGAGCCGCTTAAACACGTGGTGAGGTAAGAAATTTGCCAGTAAGCATTTGGTCATGAAATGTGAAATATTTGAGAGATAAAAAAAAAAGAGAAAAAACGCCGTGCACCAAATTTAAAGAGAAAAGATAGGGAAGCCCCTTTGACCCGAGTGACTAAGGGCTGAGCACGCGGATTAGGTATCAGGTGAGTTGATTTACATATTTTAAAAATTTGGCATGACGCCAGCACCAAAAGTGCCCAAAATAACGAATTTCAACTCACCTGAATGCCCAAACGTCCTCCACCGTCGTCAAGTCACTCGTGTCCTCAGGTCTGCTTTGGAATAAATCTGCCTGACGTTCGTTCAGCCTGGCTACGTTGCTAACGTCCGTGCAGCTAAAAGAACATAAAGATCACGGCAGAAAAAAGTTTCTAAAAGGTATTTCATGCACGTGCAATGTGCATCATAAGAAGGCAAGAAAAGATATATTTAATTACGTGCACAAAAAAAAGTGGTTTAGCTACCGTAAATTTAAATGAAATAATCACTAAATTATTTAATTCAGGTACACTATTACTTCAAGTTTGGAAGTACATCCAAATAGGAAAGATATAAAAAAAGATATTTCTTAAGATAAGAGATAAAAGAAAAAATGACCAATTGCTTACCCCAAATTCTGGGAGCGTCTGCCCTGTAGAAAGGATTGGAATCGAGAGCGAGTCCAGTAAAATTTCACCGATCGCCAGCATTGAATTTAGTCGAAATTGATTTTTACGCTATCGCCAACTCGTTTTTCCCAGTACAAAAAAATGGATTATAATATTACTTAAAATACTAAATAATAATGAATTGTTTCAATAATCTACTTATAAACAATATCGTACTCGGAAATGTACAAAGTATTACTTAATAAATCATTAATTCATCGAATAATTAATTAATCTTATTCAAAGTTATTTAACTATTACATTCCTGCGGGTTAAATTTTGCTACCTCCGGCAACATTGTCCCTACGACCGATCGTCTATTGCTTTTCGTGCGCAGACAATAGCGATATAGTATTTTATGCAGTGACGAGGGAGAACACAAATACTGCTAGATATGAATATAAAGTGCTCGAAATTTGTAAAGCCTATCCTACACTACTGAAAAATTAAATATTTATATATACAAGAGCGAAGCGTGTAACGACCATAAACAGGTGTTTATTTTTTCGTCACAATATATCGTTTATAAGAAATTTAAACATCTGCTTTGAAAAGTGCATACGTTTAAAGCGTGATTCTTAAAATTGTGCACATCTATGTAAAATCTGTATTAAAACACTTGAAAGTTAAGGTAACCTTTTTTATTGTTTCGAATAAAAGTTTTTATAATATTGGTCAATTCATATTTATACTATTTTAACATAACATTTATTTTCCTAAACCGACTTTAACATACCTAGGTCATTTTTAAATTTTTTATACGCCCCCCACATAGACACACACTCACATAAGCTATTGTTTTTATTAAGAATTCATGAACCCTTCTTCGTTATTATGTAGAATACAACTTCTTTATATAGGCATTTACACCAAGTAGTTTGGGTATTCGTTTTTCAAAACAGCCCTAAAAGAAATGAAAATTGTTTTTAATTTTATTTCATACCTGTATAATATTTGTTTTAACATTTTATCTACAAGTGATTTTTTTTATTAGTATATTATCCGATACATTTAATATTATATTGTTTTTTCTTTTGATTCTTAGTCCAATATTGGTCACCCGATATATCTTTTTTTAAAATATTATAACTCAATTCTTGTAACTTGAGTATGTGTGTTTTTGTTTCAATATCTGTGTCACTTCATCTTGCTTTAAACCCACATAGCAAAAAGATATCCTGTGGATATACGAAATATATTCTCTTTCGGATATGGATATTGAGTGGCACATCCTCCGCAGATTCATAGAACATACATATATGTACTACGTATATGCATACGACATGCGTTTGGCCACAAGTCGGACATGCTGAGAAAATGCGTTTCCGGACATTTAGCATATCCTCCGCACATTCACAGAAGATTCGTATGTGTATACCAATGACATGCACAGTATATTCGTTTTGCCCAAAATAGGAATGACCCGATTTTTACTTTTAAATTTCTGGTATTTAGACCAAGAATGAAAATGAAGATAAAATAAAAAAAAAATAAATAAAAGTAGAAATCTATGAGCCAGACTCGAACCGACGACACTCGGTTGTAGGGTTAGTAGTACATCTACTTTTCATTCTTCATCCGAATGCCACAAATTCGCGTATCTAAAATCAAATGATTATTTTACAGTTTCTGCTTGTAGGCAGGTATGGTATGATGCCCATTCTTGCTTGGAATTTTCATCGAAAATATTGTAAATGTAAATAGGCTATACTATATACCATTCCAATGCAAACCTCATTCAGTAGAGCCTTCGGGAAGCTGGCAAATAATAATTTTTTGTGTCAGGGATTTCATTGCGGCTAACTACCCCTACTACATTTAAGAATCCAGAGTATTTTGCCGACAAGGCCACTATGGCCGCCGTATCTCGAAATGTTGGGTCAATCGACGTTTCAAGTACTTAATATTGAAGTGTCAGTCTCATATTTGTTTAAATCAAATCAAGTAAACATAAAATATTAAAAACAGGCTTTATTAGAGCACAATCAACCTCTTAGAAAACAATTATAGACATAATTATACGTTTTTTAAATTAAGGAGTTACTGCTTTATAACGTCAGTTTCGTTTTTCCTGAAAAGAAAAACATAAATGAATGGTTGAGAAAATATTTACCTTAAAAAAATGTAGAGTAATGTCTGAGCACTTTAAAAACAGGTTTCTGTTATATTATTATGTTCTTGCAGTTTTTAAAAAATTAATAAGGAATTCTTACTTGTCAAGGTTGTTTTTCTTTTTATTGTTAAGCATTTCCTTCGCTTTGACAGGCCATTTTTGAATGTGTATCTACTATGACTTCGTCCTCACATGCGTTTATTGTCCTGTTATTTTGACGCACAGCATCTAAAGAATTACAGAACTTATTATTACAGTATCTTAACATTTCAGGAATTTGTTAATCTATATTTTTTAGTAGATTATAAATTATTTTAATAATGAATACCGAAAATTTCGGGACGATTTTAAATAGGTACCTCAAAACTTTTTTTTAATTGAATTGTTAGTAAACACTTTTAAACTAAGACATTTTCTGCTAATGAAATATCATCTGCTATTACACCTTCAGGTGAATGGCTCTAATACTTCTAATGACAGCAAATCATTATGTTTTTCGGAATATAAACCTACGAAATGACATCTAACTTTTGCTGCTTGAAGACTTATTTAAGAGAGTAAAATTTCGGCTGTTGAAAGCAATATGATTAGGTACGTTATAAAATTAGACTTATATATATATTGTTCACTTATTGTTTACAAATTCACACACCAAAAATACTTTAATAAACAATGAACATACTTACTGAACTGTAAGAAAATGAAAAACAAGCCATCAAAAGAACTTCCACAACACGAGCAGAGAAAATGACAAAAACTGAGGTTATGTAATGTCATCCCAAGCGCGAAGTGATGTATCTGCCGTGCGCGAAGTGCGGGCGCAGGACTGCCAAAAGTTGGAGATTTAAATACCAACCTGAGCAATCGCATTGCCCTAAATTATATTATTTTAAAAATACTAAAGTAGGAAAATCTTTTTAATACTATTTTTAATTTCACTTTTTTGACTTATGATTTTTATACCAATTTCTAGATATGACTTGGATATGCTATGGATATATCCAAACGAACATGATTTTAATCAATTTCTAAATATGACATGGATATGCTATGGATGTACCTAAACGAATGTGAGTTGTGGGCTGTCGATAGCATATTCTCAGGATGTGAATATACTTTTTTTGCTATGTGGGAATCACACCTACAAAAATTTTTTTGAATATTAAGCCTACCTGAATAATATTTTTCCTTAATTAAACATAGGCCAAATAATCCAGCAAATATAATTAATTTTAAAACAGCTGTTCTACGTCAGTGTGTCTTAAAATTTAATTTAACAAGTGGCGGTAAGCTAGCAAATTACAATGTCCATAACACACCGAAAAAGATAGAGGGAAAATAATTTATTTTACAACTTGTGTAGGACTTGGGACATTGGGGTTGGTATAGGTTGATTAAAGAAAAAGGGGTTGGTATAGGTTGATTAAAGAAAACAGGGGCTCTAATAATAATAATAATAATATATTTTTATTACGTTTATAATAATATACATTTTATTTATATTTACATTTTATCTAACTAAAATTTTATGTTACGAGTCACAATTTTATGTAATAAATCTTTAAGCTGTTCCACAACACCTACATTAGGACAAGATATCCCAAAAAATGAAAGATCCATTTTTTTCATTCTTTCAAGAGTATTTGTAAATTCGTTAAATTCAAAAAACATTTCATTTTGTATAAAATAAAGACGTCCATTAGTATAGCGAAAAGCTGTATCAATTTTTGTAGGGATTCCATTAAATAATTCTGCAGTTATATGGTAATCATCTGGTTTAAACGAGCACTCGTCGATTCCCCACACCAAAATATCGTTGAAAAATAAATAGGTTTTTCCTCTGTTTGTCCTTAAAAGGGCTTGGGGTTTTATTTCCCCATTAGGATGCCCAAGTGATTCAATACGCTGCCTTTTAATTAACGCAAATGTGCCATACTTTATAAAGTAAATTATATTATCGGCAATTAAAACTATTTCTCCGTTAGGCCTCTTGTATATAGCATTTATTTTTTGAAAGCTTTTTGGTAAAAAGTTAAAGTAATCTGTTATTAAAAAAGGAGTATTTAAAACTTCTTTTGTACCGAGCTTCATCATCCAAACATACTTTTGATAAAAAATAAACAATTTGTTTTTTACAATTAAATATAATTTATCTGTGTTGGAATCTAATTCACATAGATCTGGTGGGGTTTCCGCCTTGATTGTTGGTTGTTCAGTAATAGGTAGTATGGTTGTTGTAGTTTTTACTGTGGTTTTCTTTGTAGACAATGTAGCCTTTGTTTTTATAGTAGTTGACACAGGAGTTGTTGACACTGATATTTTCTTTGTCGAAGTATTAGGAATATATTTAAACGGTTGTCTTTTTATTCCATACATATACTCTATACCATATATATCGTCATCGGTTATATTTATCCTCTCTTCGCTGTAGAATGTGTACATTATTGCAGTTGGGTCTGAAGAGTGTCCTAACCCCAGAGAATGTCCAATTTCATGTATTAAAACACTTAATAAATTTGATTCACCTCTTCTTGCCACACCAGATAGACTCCAAGTTTGGTTTAAATTTATGTGAATTTCTGAAAGGGGCCCCCCATCAGGAAAATAGGCATGGCCTAATATAGATTTAGATAGTTGGTAGGGGCAAAAAACACCATCTTTTTTCATACTATGAGATTCTGGTTCAAACGAAATTGTAATATTTGGATATAATCTGTTATAAGTAAATTCAAAATTAGAAAAAACCTCCCATGCTTTAAACGCTCTGGCTGCTATATTTCTATAGGGGGATAATCTACTAGAAGGTGGATATATGCTCCAAGACAGTCTTGTATCACCCCATCGTAATAAAGACCCTTCATAATAGTTTGAATGGTCTTTGACTCCGCAGCGAGGCTTTTCCATCAATGCTAATGTCTGATTATTCATAGATCCATCTGCGGGGAGACCATAAAATTCTTGAAAACTCCTTAGTCCTTCAGATAATGATAATACAGAATTTTCTGTAGTATTTTCCATGTAACCAAGCTCTATTAAAAATTGGTAAACATCTGTATCGTTAGTTGCAGAAACATTTGTTTCATTAGTTGTATTTGCAACAACCAACAAATCTGTTTCACTAGTTGCATTTGCAACAACCAACAAAACCAGCAAACAAATAAACACGTCCATCCTGCTTAAGACCTGTAGGTATTCTGAGGATAGAAACAAGAGGAGAGCGTATTTATTCTATGCTATTTTTGTGAAACTCTATAATGCCCAATTTCTCTCACTGCTTCAAAATATTCATAATTTTTTTATTTTTATTTTTATCGGAGCCTTTTTGAAGTTCCATCATCTGTTGTACTAATACATTAGGATCGTCATCTAACTCAAAAAAGTCACTGTTTTGTATATCTTCACTGCGTCTATTTTTAACATAAGTTCTTTTTGGTTGAAAAAGTCTAGAAATAATGTTTGTATACTTCCAGCTTTTGCTAGACTTTATATGACTTTTACTATTAAATCCTCTTCGGTGCGCACTTGACACAAGAAGAATTTCTTTATATTTCTTCAACTCTGTATTGGAATATCCTGTAGGGTGTTCTTTTGTCAATAAATCCAGTAGTCCAGTGGTTAAGGTATATTTTTCATTATCAATCATTAGTGTGTTATTTTCGATTTCTACAGGCTTATTTCCAATAAACCATTCATTTTCGCACATTCTAAAACCAAAGTCTAGTCCGTTTGGTAAAGACATAAGCGCTAATTTAATTTTAGACATCTTATCTCGTTGACCTCTAACCTTCTAATGAGGTACTCAGCAACGGAACGGGTATTTAAAACAAAACTGAATCACAACAGCATCACAACAGCACCACAACAACATCACAACTGCATCACAACTGCATCACAACACTATCAAAACACTATTGTGATTGCATCAATACATCCCAACACAAACACGTCAGCATCACAACACTATCGTGATTGCATCAATACATCACAACACAAACACGTCAGCATCACAACAAAAATAATAGAGCTATTTCTAACATATAGCAATTGATGCTTTACATTTGCAACACAATTTAGTTTAGATAGAAATAAAATCAAAAGCGAGCTCAATGCATCTATTATTTGATATCAAGACAGTCCATATCTAGTATACCTATTGTTGTAGTTCTGGGAATTCCTAAGTTATTTTCTAGTAGAACCGAGGGCAAACAAATAAACACGTCCATCCTGCTTAAGACCTGTAGGTATTCTGAGGATAGAAACAAGAGGAGAGCGTATTTATTCTATGCTATTTTTGTGAAACTCTATAATGCCCAATTTCTCTCACTGCTTCAAAATATTCATAATTTTTTTATTTTTATTTTTATCGGAGCCTTTTTGAAGTTCCATCATCTGTTGTACTAATACATTAGGATCGTCATCTAACTCAAAAAAGTCACTGTTTTGTATATCTTCACTGCGTCTATTTTTAACATAAGTTCTTTTTGGTTGAAAAAGTCTAGAAATAATGTTTGTATACTTCCAGCTTTTGCTAGACTTTATATGACTTTTACTATTAAATCCTCTTCGGTGCGCACTTGACACAAGAAGAATTTCTTTATATTTCTTCAACTCTGTATTGGAATATCCTGTAGGGTGTTCTTTTGTCAATAAATCCAGTAGTCCAGTGGTTAAGGTATATTTTTCATTATCAATCATTAGTGTGTTATTTTCGATTTCTACAGGCTTATTTCCAATAAACCATTCATTTTCGCACATTCTAAAACCAAAGTCTAGTCCGTTTGGTAAAGACATAAGGGCTAATTTAATTTTAGACATCTTATCTCGTTGACCTCTAACCTTCTAATGAGGTACTCAGCAACGGAACGGGTATTTAAAACAAAACTGAATCACAACAGCATCACAACAGCACCACAACAGCATCACAACTGCATCACAACTGCATCACAACACTATCAAAACACTATTGTGATTGCATCAATACATCCCAACACAAACACGTCAGCATCACAACACTATCGTGATTGCATCAATACATCACAACACAAACACGTCAGCATCACAACAAAAATAATAGAGCTATTTCTAACATATAGCAATTGATGCTTTACATTTGCAACACAATTTAGTTTAGATAGAAATAAAATCAAAAGCGAGCTCAATGCATCTATTATTTGATATCAAGACAGTCCATATCTAGTATACCTATTGTTGTAGTTCTGGGAATTCCTAAGTTATTTTCTAGTAGAACCGAGGGTATAAATAGGGGGACGTAACCGTTTGAGCCACATTAGCTTTATGAGCGTCTTATGATTTGTTTCAGAGCAATCATGCCTTTTGCCAGCGATATAGTTCAAGCGCTTAGGATTCAGGTGCAGAATCCTAATTTAACTGTTGAGATGTGTGGCAATGTTTTAAGGAAGTGTACTCGTGCTCTTTAGAATCTGAATAACGTCCTAAAACGTGCCAAGTCTGTGTCCGAAAAGACACACATCTCAGCCTGCTTGGGGCAGATTAAGAGTTTTCAGAGGCATTTAAAGGATAAAAAGGTCGGTGGAGGAAGCGGTGTACATCGGGCTGAGACAGCTACTCATAGGGTTAAATGGGACGACTTAGGCTCGGCATTTCAATCGAGAGTTAGAACAGGTGTTATAACCAATATACGCCATACCGATGTGCTACCGATTCTCGAGGACAGTGCTGCTTTGTTTAAGCGTAGAATTAAAAATGCGCTAAAAAAGAGTGAAGCTCTCAAGGTCAACGCAGTTCTCTGTGGGGAATTTCAAATTTTAAAAGCTGATGTGATTTTGGAGGAGACTAAATATTTAAATACTGCTAATGCTCCAATTTATCAGAACACCGATTCAGATTTATGGTTTAAAGATAAAATACTAGATATCATTCTTACCGATTTGGGTGAGTTCCAAGAAAGAGATTCTGGGTGGGCGTTAAGGAAAGTAATAAGTCTAACGGTGAATATCAACCAATATAACCCCCTTAAAGCCGGAAGTTACATACCTCTACCAAAAGAAATTGCATTGAAAGAGGCATGTATTAATGTTCAGAATACTGATGACATGTGTTTTGCTTGGGCCGTTGTTTCTGCTTTATATCCAGCTTTCATAAATTCTGAGCGAACATCATCTTATCCAAACCCACAGGATGTTTTAAATTTAAAAGGGATACATTTTCCAATTACACATGGTTTAATTCAGCGATTTGAGAATCAAAATAATATATCAATAAATGTTTATATATTACAGAAAATGAATAAGGGTTTTCAAATTTTACCAACTTATTTAACTCAAAATAAACACACCATACATATAAACTTGCTTCTTTTACAGGATAGTTACGTAATGGCCGACGAGTTAGATAATAATTTAGCACCTGTTAGGTTTCATTATGTTTGGATAAAAAGTCTCTCGCGACTCTTATCTCGTCAACTGAGCAAAAACGGCAGACAAAAGTTTATCTGTGACAGATGTTAACATTATTTTAATTCTGCAGATAAGTTGGTACATCACACAAAAGAGTGTATTAAAATTAATAATGGTGTAGTACCTGAAATACCTAGTCCCGAGTGTGCACTTATTAAATTTAAAAATTATTCGTTTAAAGAAAAAGCACCATTTGTTATCTATGCCGACACTGAGTGTCTCTTAATACCTATCGAGGACCACAATAATAAAAACACCCAAAAGTATCAGAAACATGTGCCATTTAGCATTGGGTATTATGTCAAATGTAGCTATGATGACAGCCTCTCGTTTTATAAGTCATATACCGGTGCGGATTGCATAGAGTGGTTTATGCGAGAGCTTCAACAGTTTGCCGAAGATGTTGAAACTGTGTTCCTATGCCCTTTGCCTATGGCACCTTTATCAGCAAAATAGTGTAATGAATTTAATCACGCAACACATTGTCATATTTGTGAGCAGCCGTTCACCGAAGAACATAAAAGAGTTCGAGACCATTGTCACTTGAGTGGAAAATGGCGCGGAGCTGCCCATGAAACTTGTAATTTGAATTACCAAGATGCCCGCGTTATACCTGTTATATTCCATAATCTTAGCTGCTACGATGGTCATCTGCTAATAACAGCGTTAGCAGAAATACCTGGAAATATAGATGTATTACCAGTAAACAAGGAAAAATATATTTCATTTACAAAAAAAATACCCAACGGTCTAATAGAATTCAGATTCCTTGACAGCTTTCGATTTTTGGCTGCTGGACTTGATAAATTGGCTTCTTATTTAGAGAATTATCCCATACTTAAATGAGAATTTCGGGACTTGCCAGAGGAACAATTTAACTTGTTAACTAGAAAAGGTGTTTTCCCTTATGAATATATGGACGGTTGGGAGAAATTAAAAGATGTATGTTTTCCACCTAAATATACTTTTTATAGCAGTCTTGAAGATAAACATATAACTAGCAGCGATTATGAGCATGCGCAACAGGTGTGGGATGCATTTAAGTGTAAAAATATGGGTGATTATTCAAACTTATATTTAAAAACCGATGTTTTACTATTGGCTGATGTTTTTGAGGAATTTAGATTTATTACTCATAAAACATATGGCCTTTGCCCTGCACATGCGTATACATTGCCCGGATATGCATGGCAAGTAATGCTATATAAAACTGCGTATGAACTTGAACTTCTAAATTATGAGATGGTTTTACTTATTGAAAAGGGCATACGGGGAGGTGTAAGTCAGTGTTCTAAACTATATGCTGAAGCAAATAATAAATACATGCCTGATTATGATCCTTCCAAGGAATCGAAATATCTTTTATATCTAGATATTAATAATCAATATGGCTGGGCGATGTCGCAATATCTACCATATGGTGGTTTTAGATGGTATTCTCAAGATGAAATTACTCAGTTAAATGTTCTAGATATTTTTGATAATGCTCATGAAGGCTGTATCTTGGAGGTTGACCTCGAGATTCCTCATGAGTTACATGATAAATTTGCAGACCTGCCTCCTTGTCCAGAACATAAAATCCCCGTTGGATCGAAATGTTCAAAGCTTTTGACAACTTTATATAATAAACAAGAATATGTCATTCATTATCGCAACTTAAAACAAGCCTTAAGTTTAGGTGTGAAATTAATGAAAATACACCGGGTGCTTGCATTTAAACAGGCTCCTTGGCTAAAACAGTATACAGGGTGTCCGGATAAGGATACGGAGCGGCCATATCTCGGAAACGATACGTCCCACAGATCTGAAAAAAAAAACTCTATCGAAATCATAAAAACTGCCAAGAGAAATTCATTCAAAATAATTTTAAGTTTCGGAAATTGCCGCAAGAGGGCGTAACGGCTCATTTATTTTTTAAAGTTCATTTTACGGCAAAAAATGCCACTTAACCGTAGAAAAGCAAGTAAATAATAAAAATCAGTAGATTGTTTACTACAACTTTTGTTATTGTTATTTTTTTGAATCTCGCCTAATAAAGGGGTGGGGGAAGCCTTTAGGACATTTTTCAAAAACTGTCATTATGTCGTTATCCTTCAACCGATTTTCTATAACTTGGACTTGTTTGAAAGGGAATTCCTTGGAGTTTAAATAAATGATTCAGGAATTGTCACAAGTTTCCTGATACAAATTTAAGATGGCGCTGTTATTCAATCTAACTTATTTTTTTATTTTTCTCGGTATTTGCAAATTGGATGGTATAATTTTTTTCGGTAGTAATAGGAGACAATTTGCATAGGGAACGATTAGTCCAAACCGCAAATCGATATCACCAGGGGTTTAAAAGTTATTTTGATTTTTCTTTAAAAAATGATACAGTTTCCATTTACCGGTACCCGGTATACCCCTAATAAGCAAGATAACAACTAATTTCATGGCCTACTGTTTAATAAACTATAAAATTTATAATAAAAGTTTAACGAGTCAAAGAAACATCAATAACACTGAATAAAATATGAATATTATGATAATATCATATTATGAGACTTAGACTATGAAAAAGTGCACAAATCTTAGAACTAGAAACAATTTTATTAGCAATTTAGCGAGACAACAATAATAATTACAAATGTTCAAAATGTTTTCCGTCATTTTGTAAGCACTTAATTATTCTTCTGTTAGTTGATAATAGGTACGGCTGCCTCAATTTCAGCCGTGGATAAGTTTCTAACGGCATTTGTTATCCTTACCATCATGTTTTCCCTTGTTGTTGGTCTCTCTTGGAAAACCAGATCTTTTAACCTACCCCATAGGTAAAAATCAAGACAAGTAAGATCCGGTGAACGAGCCGGCCAGGGAAACAAGCTTCCTCTTCCAATTACACGATGCGCAAATTGCTCTTCTAGGTATTGGCGTACGTTACGATAGTAATGCGCCGGACAACCATCAAGTTGGATCTACATGTTTGTTCTCGTTTGTAAGGAGACTTCTTCCAAAAGAGGTGGAAGAAAAGTGGCCAAGAAATCTAAAAATCTTGCTCCATTAAGGGTTTGGTCAAAAAAATGGGGACCGATAATTTTTCCTTCCAAGATCCCGCACCAAACATTTAAACTCCAGCGGTTTTGAAAATCTACTTGCCTCATCCAATAAGGGTTTTGCTCAGACCAATAGTGCATATTATGCAAATTCACACCCCCAGCGTTAGTGAAAGTGGCCTCGTCTGTCCATAATATCCGTGAAAGAAAATTTGGATTTTCCCTAATCATATTTAATAGCCAGTGACAGAAATCCAATCGACGATCATAATCAGTATCGTTCAATGCCTGGTGTAAAACGATGTGGTAAGGGTGCATACTATTAGTTTGTAAAATCTCGTGGACATTTGTTTTTGGAACCCCCAAGTCAAGGGAAATTTTTCTGGTGCTTAAAGTGGGATCGTATTGAACGTAAGCCAAAAGTTGATAATATTTACCTCATTACGTGTACGAGAATAGTGTCTTTTTTGTGGAAATCGCATTGCATACTCTCGCGACGCTAATACAGCATTTTCAAGAGATTGAAAATACATATTCAACATATCATACGCTTCTGCGTTAGTAAACGGCATACTGTTTGTAGAAAAATGCAATATAAATGTAAAAAACAATGCTTAATATTATAAGATGCTTGACGTTTAAAACTCATCAACAGCTTGTCACAATAAATTATTAATTTGTTTTTTTCCATGGCCAACTTGGAACTTGTAATTTAGGCGAAAACATGATGGAAAGGATATGAAATGCCGTTCGAAGCTTATCCACGGCTGAAATTGAGGCAAGAGGCAAGTGTGTTTTTCACTGAAAGAAGAATAACTAAGAGCTTAGGAAGTGACGGAAAATATTTTAAACATTTGTAATTATTGTTGTCTTGCTAAATTGCTAATTGTTTCTAGATTTAAGATTTGTGCACTTTTTCATAATCTCATATCATAATATTCATATTTTATTCAGTGTTATTGATGTTTCTTTGACTCGTTAAACTTTTATTATAAATTTTATAGTTTATTAAACAGTAGGCCATGAAATTAGTTGTTATCTTGCTTATTAGGGGTATACCGGGTACCGGTAAATGGAAACTGTATCATTTTTTAAAGAAAAATCAAAATAACTTTTAAACCCCTGGTGATATCGATTTGCGGTTTGGACTAATCGTTCCCTATGCAAATTGTCTCCTAGTACTACCGAAAAAAATTATACCATCCGATTTACAAATACCGAGAAAAATAAAAAAATAAGTTAGATTGAATAACAGCGCCATCTTAAAATTGTATCAGGAAACTTGTGACAATTCCTGAATCATTTATTTAGACTCCCTTTCAAAGAAGTCCAAGTTATAGAAAATCCGTGGAAGGATAACGACATAATGACAGTTTTTGAAAAATGTCCTAAAGGCTTCCCCCACTCCTTTATTAGGCGAGATTCAAAAAAATAACAATAACAAAAGTTATAGTAAACAATCTACTGATTTTAATTATTTATTTGCTTTTCTACGGTTAAGTGGCATTTTTTGCCGTAAAATGAACTTTAAAAAATAAATAAGCCGTTACGCCCTCTTGCGGCAATTTCCGAAACTTAAAATTATTTTGAATGAATTTCTCTTGGCAGTTTTTATAATGAGAGCTTTTTTTTAGAACTGTGGGACGTATCGTTTCCGAGATATGGCCGCTCCGTATCCTTATCCGGACACCCTGTATAGATCTAAATACTGAATTACGTCAAAATGCTAAAAACGACTTTGAAAAGAACTTTTTTAAATTAATGAACAATGCTGTTTTCGGTAAAACCATGCAGAATATTAGAAAGCATTCTACCGTTAAATTAATAACTAAATGGGATGGACGATATGGTGCTTTAAAAAGATCCATCAAATCAGATGATAGAAAAAGATGCCAAACTAAAAGAGGCCAATTTAAAAAGGTTTTTGTTTTGAAAATTTGTTTTTTTCCTTAAGAAAATTCGTGTTTTCTTTTTTTTTAAAAAAAAGGGAAAATTCTTGTTTTCTTTAAAAAAATCAAATGGGGGCTTAAAGGGCCACGTTCACGTCGTGCCCCTGTTTAAACAGATAGCCCTTTTCACACATTTTTATGTGTTCAAATTTATTATAATTTTACATCTGTACTTTTTCAACACTGCCTTAAAAGGGCTTGTTAGTAACGATGTAGATTATTTTTATTTGTACGTCGCTTGAAAACCAAAAGCGCCAGTAGCTGAGTTTTGGTGTAATTAGACTAAATTTTACATTTATCTAATCACCCTGTCAATAATTTCTTAATAATAATCGATCAGAAGTATTTAATATACAAGGCATTGCTTTTATTGTATATATCTTTTGTTCTGTGTTTTTTAATTCCGTACCATTTATCATATTATGTAAACTTAATAATATAATACATACGAGGTTGGTAATAAGTTTGTCCTTGTTGTTATAATATATTTAGTCCTAGAGCATATAAATTACATTTTTTTACGACATTTAAGATGTCACTGAGGGGTTTTTCAAAAATTTAAAAAGAATATTTAGGGTCTTTAGTACTTGGAATTTAAATATAAATTGCATTTATGTCTTAATTCCTAATGCTAAGGGACCTTTACAACGTACAAAACAGATACTGAGCCTCTACGTAATGGCTTGTGATTGTGTGTTTTGGTAATATTTACAACTTAATATATACTCACTAGTCAAAATGTGGAGTTCTTTAACATCGTCAAATGTTTGCAGAAAATACAATGTGATTATATTTTGAATAATTTTTAGCAAGGGATCTTTGACGCTTATTGATATTTAACAGTAATAGTGTTTATATATCTCTTTTTAAAGAAAAGTATACATTTCTTCATGAAACATCCAGTGTGGCTTATAATTTACAAATTTAATGAGTTTGTTATATGTTTAGTTTATTTATAACATTACATTAAATTTGATCTTGAAAGGGCACGATTTCATCGGGAATATATATTTTAGGGAATTTGGGGGGCCTGGTAGGTCTTTGTATACATGCTTTACATCTTCCCTGTATACATTTTTGTACAAAATTACGCAAGTAATTTTTATCTGTTTATCTGTTCAAAGAAATGCATTTTTGCATATAAATGATACAATATACATTGTTGCAAATTAACAGTAGCGAATTAGCATAAATAAAGCATTATCTAAACAAGACTCGTAGGTAACTGACGATCTGCATAATGATGTTACATTTTTTGATTTTATTAATTTTAAAATTATGTATAATGTTGGTATCCTTGTGAATCCTAAATAAAGCAAAACACCCGAAGTCACTCCTTTAACTTGACTTGTGTTGGTGAGCTAACTATCCAAACTTTGGTAGAACTAATTATAGCTTCCTAAATGATTTTAAACAATTGGTAATTTTCTATAATCGTGAATTCGTATGCAATCATTCTTTAGTTAAACTGATAAGTTTTTGTTTAGATATAACAATAAGATCATTTATTTTTAATACTTTGCATGGTAAAATGTTCCTTTTTATACAAAACTATTTTTAATGTACCCCTGTATATATTGTTTGGTGTATACCTATATATTTTTTGGTAATAAATTTGTTTGTTGTAATTATTTTGTTTTTATTTTTAATTTACATATCAATATGTTTAGGGGGATAAACGTCTTTGTTTCTTTATCAAGGGTTGTTTTCTGTAACAGAGGGTTTAATAGGATCTGTTCAACAAGGTTCATAATACGTTTAATCTGATTCCACACAGAGCAGTTTATATTACGATACTTTTTTTGTTAAATTTGTAATCTGATGTCTTTGTTTTTAATTATCAACTAAAAGACTTGACGCTTCGGTTAATTACTGATTTTTAGTTTATACTATCTATAAGAAACGTTGCAGCCCTTTCGGGGTAAATAATTGTAAAATAATATTGAAAGCTGTTGCTTACATTACAAAACAGATTGGTGAATGCGCAATATTGTTAATATTTGCCTACGCTTATAATATTTATTTTTATGTGAAGCACTGGTTGCCTAACTTCAGGTAGTAGTACTCAGATATCAATTATTTTGTTTTACTAAGTAGATCAAACAGTCTGGTTTGCCTTAATTTTGTACATTATAACCATAATATTGCCATAATCTCCCTTAAGGACCTTTGTTTCAGCAATCTGTTCAGATGTGTCCCCGTGGTTTCACGTTGTCTAACATTGTTTAACTATTTAAGTTTATATGCTTTCGTAGCGTATCTCGCAAGGCTTTGAAGTTCGAACCCAGAGGTTTATGGTTCAATTGCCACTGTAGGCATAACTTTTTTTATGTTATTATTTATTCATTAAGTTGTTCAATATTGGTTATTTAAATAGATGTCTCTACAGGTTAGGTATTTGGGTGAGTCCCTATACAAAGACAAAAAAAACATACCAAGAATTAACTAACCTGTAAATAAATACATCAAAATGTAAATTATACCTAAAAAACAAGGGCGAAATCAAACTTTTCCCAAATACACAAATCACAAAACGTAACTAACGCCAAAAACGTATGTTACCATATTAAAACAACATCCGAAAGAAAAACTGCGGAAATAAACATTTTAAAAACGAAAACTTACAATACCTTACACCTTAAAATCCTAACAAACGTCGCATCAAACTTCAGGAAAAGGAACAGTAGCGAAACTGAGCAAAATCAGAATTCTGTGACGTCAGAACCGGGCAGCATTGTCAAATGGATCAAATTTTAATTGGAATTACTTTTTGACTCGTGGAGACAAAGTTTTTTACCTCCCATGCAATTTCTGAAATGAGTTTATAATATAGTATTTTTACATGAGGAGCTAATGACATTGAGTATATTTTATATTATTCTCATTCTTCATAATAAGTAGGTAAGTACCGGGTGATCTGTTATATTTTGACCACCACCTATCTCATTTATTTGAAGAAATATCAAAAAACTTTAATAACTAAAGTTGTAGGGCCTTTCATGAATTTTTGTGAAGAAATGTAAATGATTTAACAGATGCGTAAAATATAAACAATTGCAGCATATTCAATCGAACATTATTATTTTGTCTAGGCCTACTTATGTTATTTTTAAAAATTGTAATTATTAACACAACCTTTTAAAATATACCATACAAAGCATATATATTTGAAACCAAAATATAATTTTCCACCAGAAGAGCGTATAATATACAGCGTGTTCCATTTAAGAAAACATTAAATTGTGAAATATTTGCCAATTTTGATATTCATTTGTTTCGTCTTATATCATTTCCTAAAAATTCATGACAGAAAAATGCTAAAAGGATCCCTTTAATGTAACAAAAATACCAACCTTTTGAAGTTAATTCCAAATATAAAACAAGATACGTCACTCTATTTTTTCCTTTAATTGAATAGTTCTCTAGATTCTACACTTTAACCTCTACCAAAAATGATTGTTGTAGTTCTTTACTATTGTGGACCCTTGAAAATGTTTCTTATGTAATGTAATATCTCGTGTAATTAGGTTGTTGGAACAATATTAAAAAAATGTTTCGTTTTTAATTTAGAAATAGCGCAAGTTCAGTTTGGAGAAACTACTAAGTACTCGATGGAAAAGATAATAAATAATGGACCACTTTAGGTATGCCGCGAACCGCTTGAAGAAATAAATGAAAATGAAAACCTATACTATATACTTAGCTACTAGATTTTAAATTAAAATAAGTTAAAATTAATAAATTGTATACGGTAACCTAAGGCAACCTGAAAAAATAAAAGTTCTTAACTTGAATGTTTTGTTATTTATTTATAGGTATCCAAATAATAATGAATGAAATAATACGCTACTTTCCTGAGGAAAAATTTACTTTTATAAGTTAAAAATATGTTACAAAAACGCAGAATAGTACCATAAAATACGTTATAAAAACGTTAAAATTAGTAACGTTATTTTTACCAACGTCAGAACACCGTAACATTAAGCGTGTTTTACACATTGAAAACACGTTTATTCGTATTCTAACGTTTTTAAGTATGACGTAAAATTATACATGAAATTCACGTTTTCTTGCCAAGTGGGTGGGTGGTCAAAATATAACAGATCACCCGGTACTTCTAAAAATACTGCTTGATTAGGGTTTATTATAATAAAAGTACCTACCTATAAAAGTAAGACCTAATAAGTGACAGAAAAATGTCGAACATTACGTTTTCATACTTGTGCCAGGAACTGAGTGAAAAATATTGTTAACTAATAAGAAGAAGTGTGGTCGATCACTTATCGCCCTTACTTTCTCTCTTACTGAATTTTACAAAAATGGACTGTATTGGGTTTTAACTATATTTATTCAACTTTACTTTCCCTAAACCTACTATCTGGCCGACGGCTCGTTCAAGACGAGAAGAAAACCTCTTCGCGTCACCAAGCTCTGTCCACGCACTGTTGCCGCGCCTATTCGTTCTCTAAACACTTTTCAAACCGGAACATAAGCCGCCAGCCTTGAAAGCACACGCTTTCAATATCAAACTAAGCCATTAAACTAGGATATCATTTTTACATGCGGTTATTAACTAAACTTAACATAGTGTCAACATACTTGACTTAGGCTGAACTTAAACAAACATTATTAACAATAGTCCAGCAGAACAACTAAATGAGTTTGGTTATCCCAACTTTAAATTTTAAGTAAAACCTGAACACCTTTGCGGGATCCTAAGCTTCACTATCATTTTCCATATTATTATCGTCCATGGGAAGTACGCATAGTTTTTGTATAGCGCGCTTCACAACACCACTGACAGTTTGAACACTAGCAACCCGTGCGATCCCGTCTTGCCCTGGATGGACCTCTGTGACTCTGCCGAGTCTCCAATATAAGGGTTGGGTGTTTTCATCCTTTAAGACAACCAATGTCCCAACTTTTAGACTTGGGAAAGGGAGCTGCCACTTCTTTCGCTGCTGCAACGTGGTTAGGTACTCTGAACTCCAACGCTTCCATAAGTGCTGAACTACTTGCTGGAGAAGATGGTATTGACTCAAGCGATTAGATGGACTCTCTGCTACATTTCTTTGTGGCAATGCCGTTAAAGCGTCCCCAATAAGGAAGTGACCAGGGGTTAAGGCCTGGAGGTCATTGGGGTCCGAGGAAAGAGGTGTTAGAGGACGCGAATTTAAAACCGCCTCCACTTGAGAAAATATCGTGGATAAATCCTCAAATGTAAGATTTCTAGTTCCGATAATTCTAGTAGTATGATATTTAGCTGACTTAACAGCGGATTCCCATAAGCCCCCTTGATGCGGTGATTTAGCTGGAATGAATTTCCATTCGATCTGATTATTTAAGCAATAAGTTTGAATGGCATTATCCCCTTGTATTTTAGTCAACGCTTCAGTCAACGCCCGGAGCTCATTATTTGCTCCCACGAAGTTGGTTGCGTTATCGCTATAAATACGCTTACATAAACCCCTTCGGGATACAAATCGTTTTAAACCGTTGAGGAACGCGACAGTACTTAAATCTCCAACTAATTCTATATGAACTGCTTTAGTGACGAAGCAGATGAATAGACACATATAACCCTTTACTATAGATCTGTTACGCAGTTTGCCGTCCTTTACATTGAATGGCCCTGCATAATCAATGCCACAAATAGAAAATGGCCTTTGCGGCACTATACGATCCCTAGGCAAATTGCCCATTTTTTGATTTAAAGTGGTAGGACTTACGCGAAAACACGTTCGACATTTCGCCAGAACACTGCGCACTTCTCTTCGGCCGTTAATAACCCAAAACCTTTCTCTTAATACAGCTAAAATAGCTTGGACACCGGCATGGAGATGTTTTTGAGGGTGATCGGCGATGATCAATCTCGTAAGGGGGTGCTTCTGCGGCAATATAATAGGATGCCTTACATTATATAATTCATCTGACCTTTTTAAGCGACCACCAACTAAAATTAATCCGTCTTCATAAAAGGGGTCTAACGATTTTAGGTTACTATTTTTTGACACATGCCCAGTTTTCTTAAGATCATGTATTTCAGAGGAAAAGTTTTGCTCTTGAGCCAATTTTATCAAGAGCTTTAACGCATTATCCATTTCTAGTACGGTTAGCAATTTGCTATACTCTCTATCGCCTAGCTTTCGCTCTAAATTTTTATAAAATCTTAAACACCACCCTACTTGCTTTAAAAGCTGAAACAAAGAATTTTTCAGACTAAAAATATCATTATTAATAACTACTGTCGAAAGTGTTATCTTCATATTTCGCTTTTCGGGTACACTTTCTATATTTTTAGTTTCGGGTTTAGGCCAACATTCTGGCTGCTGACTCAACCACGCTGGGCCTACCCACCATAAGTTCGAGTCTTTTAGCTGACTTGGATTCATTAGTCGAGAAATTAAATCAGCTGGATTATTGGAAGAACTTATATGATTCCACTGTTCATATTTACTTAAACTCTGGATTTCTGAAACACGATTTGCAACGTACACCTTCCATGCGACAGGCTCGTTGGCTAACCAACACAGAACTATTGTGGAATCCGTCCAAAAAAAGGTGTTATATACAGTTTCATCTAGTGTACTCACAACTTTATGAACAAGTCGAGCTAAAAGTAAAGCACCACACAGTTCAAGTCTTGGTAAGGAAGTGAATTTAAGAGGTGCAACACGCGATTTTGCGCAAACAAGCCTAACCGTAATTTGACCATCTATATTAACTGATCTTAAATAAACACACGCCCCATAAGCCTTCTCACTTGCGTCGCAAAATCCGTGCAATTCGATATAAGTAGCCTTACTGATAATACATTGCCTTGGAATTTTTATAGATGTCAATGAATCTAGTTGCGTATAAAAATTAAACCATAGTGTTGTTAGGTCTAAAGGTAACGCCTCGTCCCATCCTAACTGAAGCTGCCAGAGTTTTTGTAGAATTATTTTCGCCGTGATTGTGACCGGTCCCACTAACCCTAGGGGATCAAATATTTGTGACGTAATAGACAAAATTAAGCGCTTAGTTATGGAACTGGGTTTTAATATTTTAGTTTTAATGGTATACTCCATAGTATCATGATTAGAGTCCCAAAAAACGCCTAACGTCTTTTTCGTGTCATCGTTAGTAATAATATATCGAGAAGTATTATCGTTTTCGTCCACCAAGGCTCTCAAAAACTCAGATTTATTTGAACACCACTTTCGAAGCGGAAGACCATATTCGCCTAAAATATGCTTTAATGTTTTACCGATCTCGACCGCCTCGCCAACCGAAGACACACTTAGAATTAGATCGTCTACATAAAAACATCTAGTAATAATTCTATACAGTTCCGGTAATTTATCTTTAACATTATTTGCAATTTCTTCCAAACATCTTGTGGCTAAGAAGGATGCCGAAGCAGTCCCATAAGTAATAGTATTGAGCCTAAAATGTTCTAGTTCTAATATCGGATCACCTCGCCACACGATTCGTTGCAAGTCACGCTGTTCCGGAACTACGTTGACTTGCCTATACATTTTGGCTATGTCCGCGGTAACAACGACTTCATGCTCACGAAACCTAATTAAAATTTCAAAAAGGTCATCCTGCAAGGTAGGCCCCACTTTAAGAATATCATTCAAGGACACACCACTACTTGATTTCGCACTCGCATCGAATACCACGCGCAACTTCGTCGTGGTACTAGACTCATTTACTACGGCGTGATGTGGAAGATAAAAAACCTGGCTTTCGGTTTCTATTTCGGTATCCGGAATTTTTGTCATATGCCCTAAATGTTGATACTCGTCTATAAATTGAGAATATTTTTCTTTTAAGCTAGGATTTTTAACAAATTTCCTTTCCAGAGAGTACATACGTTTTGTTGCTTGCTCGAGAGACTCCCCTAAGCTATCAACATTTGCCTTTAATGGTAATTTGACACAGAATTTTCCGCTTTTATCTCTACTTACATTGTCTATAAAATCCTTCTCGCATTCCATTTCTTCTCAAGAATAATGTTTCGTTACGGCAAATTCTTCAACCGCCCAAAATTTCTCTACCTGCTCCTGTAATGGATGTGCTACAAAATAACAGGAAGCCTTATTATCGCATTCATTTCCATTGCTAAGATGTAGTGGGCCCGAAACCACCCAACCTAATACTGTTTTTTGCAAAATCGGCTTTTGCTTACCTAGTCTAACTTGTCCAGCGCACAACAGCTCATAGAAAATCCCTGCCCCCAATAAGAGGTCAATGCGCGACGACTTATCGAACTGAGGATCCGCCAATTTCAAATTTGTAGGAATGTTCAAACAAGCTCCATCAAATGAACGAGAGGGAATGCTTGATGTTACCTGGTTTAATACCAGAAACGATAAATTAGCCGTGTAGTTATTGTGTATAGACTTTATGGTGCCGTTCACCTGACTATCTATTTTTGTTAACATTTCACTAATACCGGAAATAGGAATGTTCGTTTTATTTTTCTTTAAGTTTAATTGCTTGGCCAAATCTTGCGATATAAAATTAACCTGTGATCCGCTATCCAACAATGCCCTACATCTAACAAACTCATTATTCGCGTTTCTAATTTCTAACATTGCAGTGGATAACATTATTTGACCCGGTCGTATTGGAATACTATAAGACGTAGCTGCAACAAGGTTTTCCTCTAACGAATCCGTTTCGTTCAATGCCTCGATATTGGACGTGTCTACGCACGCGAACGTGCCGCTAGTAGATGCCTGATCAGATTTACCCGGATGCAACATTGTATTATGTTTACCATTACATTTACGACAACCTTGGGATCTACATTCTTTAACTTGATGACTTGAACGAAGACAATTAAAGCATAATCCTAATTTTCTCACTTGCTCTGAGCGCTGTTTAACGGGTAACGACGTCATTTTTTCACAAAAGTACACGAAATGAGCTCCTTTACAATATTCACATTTTACTTGTGAGTTATTAGTATTACTTTCTACGGCAGCATAAGCTCCTTTATGCGAATTTCCTTTAAGAACACCTCTTGGAGATCTACTATTATAATCTAGCGTGCCTAAAACTCGCGCTTTATTTTCTAAAAACTCGATGAAGTTCTGTAAACTCGGGTTTCCCTTAAATTCACCTATGGACTTCTCTTCCCACTCTTTTTTAGTTTCCAAATCCAACTTCCTACTCATAAGAAATATGATTAGTCGATCCCAAGTTTCTACCGGTTCTCCCAATGTCTTTAATGCCCTCGTATGCTTTTCGATGTTATCGACAAACCCCTGTATAAGTTGGTGCGATTCCCTATTTAGTGAAGGCGCATCAAAGAGCGACTTTAAATGGCTTTGAATGATTACTGGTTTATTATAAAATCGTTTTCGCAATAAGTCTAGTGCTATTAAATAATTATCATTTGTAATTTCTAAACAGTCGAACGCCCTTCTGGCTTCCCCTTCCAACGAATCTAACAAATAATAGAATTTTTGAATATTGTCTAGGGACGTATTTTTATGGATTAGCGTCTGAAATGTCTCAAAAAATTGCGAAAACTTATTATAATCACCTGAAAACTTGATCAAACCTAAGCTAGGCAATTTTACCCCAATCTGCTGTGACTGTTGCAAACTGCTGCTTGCTCCCATATTCGGGCTCACTAGTCGACTGCTATTAACTTCACATTGATTTATATACTTTTTCGCTGACGCAACACACTTATAGTAGGTTTCCTCAAACTCCTCATTTTCATGCCTGTCTACTCTTGCTTCGTCTAAAAGTTCTAATTCGATAATAATTTCCTCAAATTCACTCAGAGTTGGCTCTACTTTTTCTAACCTTAGTTTTAACTCGGTCAATTCTATTTCATCATCCAGTTTGGCTAAGAAATAGGCGAATTTTCTAAGCTGTTGCTTTATTTGTTCGCGCTTTTTCACAAATCTATTAATTTGCTCGTCTCTATCCGATGCAGCCGTTTTCTTACCCATCCTGAATGATTGACAATTTAACTTTTCTATCGAAATCTAAACGCTGCGCAAAACGTTGACTAAAATACCATATTTTACTCTAAACCAACTAACTTTATGATTTCTAAACTTAAAACGCTACGCGCGCCACTTAACGAATCGAAAGGATATCTGGCAACGCTGTCTACCCTCGCTGGTGATTGCCTCGGGTTCCCTTCTAACCCCGCGCCCTGCGGACCCTACTAATGTACTAAATTCTAATTTGTCCGATTCTACTAAACCCGAGTCACTCCCAAACAAACTATTTTATTTATTTTTGTACCCCAACAATGGCAATTTATTCCATAACGTCCATCAACGCCTTTCCCACTTAAATCGTTATAATCTACAAAGGTTAACTGACTCTACAAAATTGCGACAACTCGGAAAAATAGGAAAAGGATGACGGATGGAGACTTACATGTGCATTGCATTGCCGTCGGCCATGATTCTCTACTTTTCGGTAAAAAACACTACCAAAACTCTACTATCCGCTGTTCGAAGGTCCAAAATGGTCGATCACTTATCGCCCTTACTTTCTCTCTTACTGAATTTTACAAAAATGGACTGTATTGGGTTTTAACTATATTTATTCAACTTTACTTTCCCTAAACCTACTATCTGGCCGACGGCTCGTTCAAGACGAGAAGAAAACCTCTTCGCGTCACCAAGCTCTGTCCACGCACTGTTGCCGCGCCTATTCGTTCTCTAAACACTTTTCAAACCGGAACAAAGTGGTTCTATAATGTTATTATACCCTTGTAAAACTTTCGTAGAGCAAAAAAATTGTAGCTTAATGTAAAAGAAACCGTAGGTACCTACTTTTAATACATATCTGAGATACCTATTATTGTAATATTATAATCTATGTTTAATTGCTACGACCAGGGCCGGATTTCTTTATTTCTATAAAGCTACTTTATTATAATATAATATTTATTTATTTCTATATACTTTACCTGTAGGCAGGGATGGGTAGGTAGAAAATTATACATATTCTACTGTATATTATTCTAGGATAGAAAATTATTTTTCTATACTAGCCAATAACTAAACATTATCGGCCATTATTTCCGTTTAAATGTTTATTAAAATAATGAAAATATATCATTATAAACTACTAATCCTTATTACACCTTATACAGTGTCTGAAATAATAAAACTGATCAACTTACCTAAACTAAAACAATAAAACTATTGCTTAAGTAACGATTAAAAAAACACTCATTAAGTAATTAAGTACCTACATTCATTTAGTATTATATATTACCTAACTTACCAAGATAAATACAGGATGAGTCGGAAATGTATTGTACACATAAAAATAATTTTATAATACATATTATATTGTCATCCGATCATTGGTTTTCAAGATACAACGTTATTACAAAATTTTGTAGTGACGTTGTCTCTTGAAAAAAAAAATAAAAGTCTGATAACAATGTACGAGTTTTTAAATTCTTTTTGTTGTTTACAATACACTCTTGTGGTGTGGTATTTGGTGTGTTAATCTCAACTTATCCTGTATATTCTTAAACAAATATTTTACGTATCAGAAGTTTTTACGTTTCTAGTTAATTTATTCTCCTAAAAACTTTAAAACGGTCATTATGAAAAAGGCAAATTTTTGTTTATAATGATAATTTGGAAATGGAGGTAAATAAAAACTAAAATTTAATACCTAATTAGTGGTATTCATTGAGACATAATAATGGATAGGTATCTATAGCAGGTTCTATAGTATTCAGTACTGATAATATTTAGCAACCGAAATAAAACAAAAATATAAGACTTTATTCAAAAACTAAAAACTTTATTAAACTTTACAAACATTTACAAAAGGTAAAAACTTAAGTTAACTTAATCTTCCTATAATCTAATAACCAAACAGGAACTAAGCCTTTTTTTCTTGATATTTTTTGTACCGGGTGGCCAAATAAGAATGGACGCCGGCCATATCTCAGCAATCGTTAATCATAGAGTTTTCAAATAAAAAATTTGTTATAAAATCGACCAAAAGAAATTGCTGGAAATTATTTTCTAGTCCCTAAAGTGACCGCTAGAGGGCGTAAAACATATGACTAAAAAGATTAGATTTTTGTCGATAATATGCCAAATTAATTTATGTACAAAATTAAGTGTTTTATTCTTTGGAGTATACGGAATAACTTTACTCCTATATGTTTTACTCTAACTCGCAAAATAGACCAAGGGATGGAGGGGGAATCTCTTTTGACAGAAATACCCATAACTCCGGTTTGCCGTAACCAAATTTAACGAACTTTATCTAGTTTCAAAGAGCTTATCCTATAGTAATATTTAGCATTTAGTGTGACTATTTCCTATCATATTAATCGCCGCTAGAGGGCGATATTTGCACAATCAACAGATTTTTTAACTTTTAATATTAATTTAAATAAAAAGTAGATTAAAAACTATCTGGTAAAAACCGCATTTCAACAATATAATTTAAGCCAGAGATACAATATCAAAAATATTATGAAATCGGCCGCGAGTAACAGATACTTTACAAAATACATGTCGTAGGCTCTAGGTTTAAGTGAAGTCACTTGTAATTATAGTTCATAACAGAACTTACCGCTAGGAACAATATTTTGCACAAGATAATGATAATAAACATCCGGCCGGATTCTGCTACCTCATTAGCAAGTATTAATTTTGAGATGTAAGCTAGTAATAATTTGCAAGAATTAGATTTAATTAATATATCTGGCAAACTAAAAACATAATGTTCAAATATTATCGCATAATTACTATTTAAGAAACACAAAGA
The DNA here is from genome assembly GCA_963920685.1 of Polydrusus tereticollis. Lineage (NCBI taxonomy): Eukaryota > Metazoa > Arthropoda > Insecta > Coleoptera > Curculionidae > Polydrusus > Polydrusus tereticollis. The sequence goes on along the minus strand of OY987335.1, from coordinate 48,255,763 downwards.
AAAAAATCAAAACTTTTAAATATCAATATCAATAAATATAACAAATCCTTTTTCTGTTTCTCAAATAGTAAACTTGTGATAATATCTTAATATAATATTTATACATATAACTATGTATATTTAGGTATATATATTTAGGTATATATATTTTAATAAAATATTAAATAATTCACGAAATAATTTAGGAAGTTCAATAATTAATATTTTTAAATATTCAAGTCTTTTCAATATAAAAGCTCTACTCAAAAGCATGTCCAGCATTTCTCTTAAAATTAAATGAGAAATTGAGGGAATGAGAATGAGAAATATAGAGTGGCTCGTCTCGAGAAATTTTTGTATATCTTAGAAATAAGATTTGTATTTTGTAGGTGGACTTGTCAGTTTAAGCTTCCTTTTTCTTTCGATTCTCATGTTTTATTTGTGTGTAATATATGTTTATAGGTACAGCACATTTCGAATCGAGGAGGAGTGTTAAAGTTTTAGTGTGTACTTAGCCTTAGATATAGTATTGTAAATATAAAAAAGAAGAGTTAGTTTTAAGTTTGTAAACATAGCCTAAGAAAAAGACAACATGTGTTAGTTCTGTATTTTTCAGTAAAAGTAAATTAAAGACAAAAAGTGTTTTTCTATATATTAAGAATAGAAAGAGCCTCCACGCCATACTACTGTAATATGTATATTCTTTTTTTGTTAAATAAACCCTCGAATAAACCTATATCATAAAATTATAGTAACCTATACCTACCTAGACTGGTTGGACATTAAGAACTTAAAAGCAACTGAAAACTTAAAACTTCTTTACCGTTTAAAAATTTTTGTTAATTCTAGATTGAAAAAAAAACCTTTTCTCTTTAACAATTTTATATGTATTATATTTTTATTAAATAATATGTTAAACGTATGGAGATGATGTTATGTACATATATTACGGGTAGCATTGTAATTTGGGCATTGACAACATTGGCTGGACATTAACCTATATTTTATTAGATAGTACTTTACATAAGAAACATAAAACCCATATAAAATAAATATCAACGAAAAGGTGCTAACCAGTTCCAAATTCGCCTATAATCGAGCCTATCATCTAAGATTCAAAATATTTTTATTTTATAGGTACTTAGGTCTCGACTTAGGTAGTACCTAGGTATATAGGTAGGTAGGTACTGGTACTATATGTACTTATTACTACTTATTTTTCTGTAACGAAGTTTGATTATCCGTTAGTTTTATCAAAGTTTAACTTTCTTATGGAAGAAGCTGTTTAATTTTTTTACTTAAATCTGTGCAATTTAATAGGCTTCATTTTGTATCAATTAAGATTAGGTCTAAATTTTATAATAAAATTATCAGAATTATTTCTTAATTGTTCAACAATACTTGTTTCTAAGTTTGCAGCTGCTTTATGAATAATAATTATTAAATCATTTTCAGGAGTCAAAAGATCTTCGATTGATTAATTTTTTTCAGATCATGAAAATTCGCTTATATTTTCCAAATTTTTCTAATTTTATTGCCTTCGTCCCCTTCTCCGTTTGACGGAGACGCCGACAATTTGTTTAGTTTATTTTGTACAGACATTTTTGATGATGTATTTTGCGTAACATAATTTATGATATTTTGCCTCAGCTGAAATATCATCATGTTCCTAATGTACCACAAATTATACAATTTTTTTAAACATCAAACTGAGATTTAAGTTTTCTATTAAGATTGCACGAAGGTGTACTTTCATCTCTAGTTGCATTAATAATATTATTTTTTATAGTAGAGGAAATTAATTAATTAACAATGCCTTTGATAATGGCCCGCAAGGGTTGAAACACGTGTCAGGAAACTGGAATATATTGTGAAATATAACAAGTACTACTTTAATTTCCTCTACTATGGAATATCCATTTCACCAAGCATGTAGCCCATCACATATCAATTATATATCAATTAAATATTATTTTTGTTAGAAAAGATTTCCAAGAATAACGATAAGGATATCGGGTAGAATGTACAGGGAATCATGCTCTCTATAGCACTAAATTTTTTTTAGAAACAGCATTATTTGTTTCATTTTCGCTTCTCATTTATGAGAAGCGAAAATGAAACAAATAACTATTATAATAGTTTGAAAGCCAGAAATAATGGAATTTTTTTAACATCAAATTTTTGCTAGTCTCATCATCCATGCAAAACAAACAAATATTTTGCTCCATTGTTGAAAAAGTAATGTCCCACCATAATACTTTAATAAGGTATGCATTTACAATACAAAGTTGTAGGAGAAAATACTATAGGTATGACTAATAATATCAAAAAGGTTATCGAGATGCAGTTAGATACGTTAACGTCCAACACCAACTCTATCAGACACAACGCGGCGCCTCTACGTTCTAAAGCCTCTACCGGGTTTAATATAAAATATAGACCTAACATTAATCTATATACCTAAAATGAAGCACAATAAACTGCTCAATTTAAAGAAACAAACAAATTAATAGTTTCTTGCATAAGGAAGTTACGGCGAGGTGAGTTTAAAAACATAATAACAATTTATTGTCTTTTTAAATATTGCTACATATTTTATATTATTTACTATATTTTTACAGCAGATCATATACCAAGAAAAAGATAATTGATTAAGTAATATAACGGGAAAAAAAAATCGTTGCTCTCTTTTTATGGGCAAAAGATGTATGAGTTCAAAGTTAAAATTTTTGTTTTTAAGTTTCTTGCCTATAACTTCTGTTTTGACCAACGAATAGTGTCGTCAATTTCCATTTTTTATGTAAAATATTATGCTTTTTCAAATGGCCAAAGTTCCGTTTGGTTATACCTCCGTTTTTTTGCTCAAAAACTAGAGGGCTTTTCGCGCTCCATCCGACGGACTATAAACATAACCAACTCCCGTCGGCCGCCGACCAGCAGCAGGCCCCAGGAAATAATACATTATAGACATGACAACGTCGCACAGCTGCAAGCTAGTGCGCATGATACGATTTTCGGATTTGTTCGGTTTTGATGATGTTCATTCTGTCAATGTTTGTTTTGCGAATGTTTGATTTTGATGCTGTTTGGTTAGGATGAATTTCTTTTTTGATAGAGCTAATTTTGTCTAATTTATTTTCACTTTTGTTCAACTATGTTAGAGTTTATTTTGTAATGTTTAACATTAGGTATTGTTCGTTTTGACAAAAATAAATTAGGAAAAAGTTATATTTTGATAGAATATAGTTCTGTATACGTTATTTTGCATATGTTCAATTCTTTGTTTGTTTTTTCTACTGTAGTATGCCCTCCCAGCTGGGTACTATTAAGAATGTGGTACGTTATCTCTCCCCCGCTATAAATGTAATAACACGTGACCATGGGTCATAAAGTTGGGTTAGAATCTTGAAATAATGAGGGCTGATATCACCAGGGGGAACCACTTAGGTTAAGACGGATCCTGTATCTACAGCGAGCAGTTATGACGTCAGATACTAGATGGAAATAGTAGTTGGTTTCCACTCGGGTTAAGAGAGGATGATGGCTTCCAGGAAAAGTGCCACGCCCTAAAATGGTGATAAAAATGCAGGTTTTAGGTCCCATGTTATTTCTTATGGGATTTGATGCTCGAATCAGCCTAGCTCTATCTACTTCCTCGATCTTGCTTCAGGTGTGATTGAAGCATTCAACAAGAAGCAATACGACTCCGTTTTATTCTGCGACCTGAGCAAGGCGTTCGACTGCGTCGACCATGACATCCTTCATCGCAAACTCCAACACTATGAATTCTCAGCAAGTGAAGGTGAAGAGTGTAAAGACATAGAAATTGCATATCTAAAGCGCCTTATTCGAGAATTAGAAGACAAAAACCGAATCCTGGAAGAAAACTGTGCCCTATGGAAAGAAAAAGCATAATTTATGGGGCAATGTTCTCAAAAGAACGAGGTTGGTCAGGTTAGGAATCTACCAGTTCTACCACCACCATCAGTCAATCTCCTTTCCCCGCTTCCCTCGCTACTGGATGCTAACCACAGAACTCCAAACAAAGACCGAATCCCAGTACCAACGCCACCAGTTCCAACTGTCAACGCCAACTTTCCCGAAAAGAAGAAGAGTAGTTCCACTACACCGTTACCCTTGAGAAGTGATAGTTCTAAAGCAACTCCCAGAACAATGACAAGTGACACCAAAACTGTCGTTGATGTTGACAAAGCCCTCCATAATGTTGACACAAATATGAAAGAAGTCCAAATTGACCCCCCTGGTAACAATGAGGAAAACTGGGAAACCCAAAAAACGAGAGGATTCAAAAATAAAAAAATACCTATTACACAGCTCAAGAATAGGCCAGAACCTTTGAAAGGTACAAATGTTAATGTACAAATGTTAAAAGCAGTTTAAATTAACAGTGCCCCAAAGTAAACAAAATTACTATATGTCTTCCGAACTATGGCCAGAGGGCGTCCTAATCAACCATTTTCTGAACCTACAGAACCGGTCTACGGTGAGGGATTAAGCAATAACATAGAGAAACAAAAACAAAACATAAAAATCTTACACTCCAACGTAAGATCACACAAAAACAAGGTAGAAGAATTGGATGCATTCCTGGTAGACAAAACCTTTGAAATTGTCTGTTTGACTGAGCACTGGTTGTCAAGTGACGAAATGAGAATTGTAAAGGTAGGGGACTACAGAACAGCGGCCTATTTCAGCAGGCAACAGAGTGCTGGTGGAGGCTCTGCCATTTTTGTTAACAAAAACTTAGCTTTAAGGAATATTGAATTTATTAAGGACTATTGTATAGAGCAATGTATTGAATTTGTGTGGTATCTTTGTTAGTAAACTTGAATTGTATATTTTAACACTCTATAGGCCTCCTCAAGGCCACTTCGACACCTTCTTGGGTTGCATTGAGGGTATGTTGACCAGAGTAGGAGTTGGTAAAAGGGTGATCTTGGCGGGGGATTTTAATGTTCATTTTGGCACAAACCAGATCGATGCTGTCATGCTCTGTGATGTGCTGAATAGTTTTGGTTTTAAGCAAACAGTGGACGATCCGACAAGATTGGGAGCATGTCTTGATAATATATTTATAAACTTTTGTAAAGACTCTTTTTTAGCATCTGTTATAGACTTAAACATATCGGATCACCTGGGACAACAACTGGAGCTTGATATTGATGAGGTGCCTGATGTTTTTTAACAAGAAAAAAAGGTGTATCGGCCACTAACAGGGAGAGGAATGTCAATGTTTCACGACTGCATAGCTGCAGAGTCGTGGAATTTTATAGGTACTATTGGTGCTGATGTCAACAATCAGTTTGCACACTTCATAGGTACTCTGGAACGGGCCTATTTACAATCATTCCCAGAAAAAACTTACACGGTAAGATCGGATCAGGATCACAATATTAGCTGGTTTAATAACACACTAAGAGGTATGCGCGAGCATCTTCACTTGCTGGGTGAGCTTAGTAGGCAGTATGGTCATCCCGGCCTCCTATAGGACTTTAAGGACTATAGAAAACAGTGCAAAAGAGCAATAAGCAATGCCAAGATAAATTCAAATGACAATTTAATTAAATCATCAAATAATCCATCCAGATTTATGTGGTATATCATCAACAAACAGAGAAATATTTTAAACTCTGACGAGAGGCCGTGTCAAATATCACCAAATGAATTTAATACCTTTTTTTCTAATATTGCTCAAGATTTAATCAGTGGTATTGTGCCAGCCAGGGCCGATCCTGTGGACTACTTGGGTGATCTCGATCCCCCCCAACAGCCCTTCTTCTTTAGGGAAGTCACATTCATTGAGGTACGAGACATCATTGACGGCCTAAAAAATAAGAATAGTCGAGATGCTTATGGACTTAGCACTAAGCTTATAAAATCGGTAAAAAACCAAATTGTGTCTCCTCTCACCAGGCTAATTAACCTTTGCTTCCGTGAGGGCACCTTTCCTGCCATCCTGAAACACGCTGTGATAACACCTATTTTCAAAAAAGGCGACTCCTATTTACCCGAAAATTACAGACCTATTTCGATTTTGCCCATCATCTCAAAGATCATGACAGCCTTTTTTGAACAAAATAACCTTTTCTCTGAATGTCAGTTTGGTTTTAGGAGGGACAGGAGTACGGCTCTGGGCATTGTGGATCTGATCTCATACGTTCTGGACTCATTTGAGAACATGGAATATACTGCCACCATTTTTTGCGATCTCAGCAAGGCGTTCGATTGCGTCTCGCATGACATCCTCCTTCGGAAGCTACTTGTACTCTTTTCATCAGAGCAGTTTAGCTCTTTTTAGCTCGTACCTATCAGGGAGGACACAGGCGGTGAGGGCTGGCATGGTGACGTCAGTGGAGAGCGCTATTACAATCGGTGTCCCGCAGGGATCTGTCCTGGGGCCCATTCTTTTCCTTATATATATAAATGACCTGCCAAAGGTGGCTACAGACGCGAAGTTTACGCTCTTTGCTGACGACACCACGATATCTCTCAGCGCGCCGGTGCTTGAAGATGCCGTGGAGGGGTCTGCTGAACTGCGGGAGACGGTCGAGAGATGGTTTGCAGCTAATATGCTGCTTCTAAACAGGGAAAAGACCAACAGGGTGGTGTTCTCGCTGAGAGATGTTGACGACGAGAATGAGGGCATTGACAGGGTTGGGTTTCTGGGGGTCCAGCTTGATCCGAGACTTCTTTGGGCTGGTCATATCGACTACATGACTGCAAAGCTGGGCAGAGCTCTATTTGTACTCCGTAGTCTATCTGGTTGTGTGTCCCGGGATGTCCTAAGAACGGCTTAGCCTTTTCCATTCCAGCTTGACATACGCTATTATTACATGGGGTCATGCAGCACAAGCTCGGAGGGCATTTGGATTGCAGAGGAAGGCCGTGCGTTTGGTGTTCGGCCTGGGATTCAGGGACGATTGCAGGGACGCATTTCGGGCTCTGGGAATACTTACACTGCCATCGGCTTATATTCTGGAGAGCCTGCTTTATGTGAGGAAGAACGCTGAGCTTTATAGGATGAATGGTGAGGTCCACCCTTACCATACTCGTGGTCGAAACGATATTATTACAGGATATTGCAGACTAAGGAGGTGTCAGGATGGCCCGAGGTACTGGGCCATTAAATTCTTTAATCATTTGCCCATTGATATACGAGCCCTACCACTAAAGCAATTCAAAGAAAAGACAAGAAAGTTTTTGTTAGAAAATGTGTTTTATACTTTTGATAAATATTTTAATTGTGATTGTAATATTGTGACATAGGTTATAAGTCTCATTCAGTTTTAATCAGTATTGTAACTTATACATATTTCTGTAATTTTTTTTTTTTAAAGTGTACTCTTGAAATGTATTTTGTATCTGTATTGACGTATGTAAACAAACCTGTATTGACATCAATAAATTATCAATCAATCAATCAATCAGCAAGGAGTGGAATTAATATTGGGGTGCCCCAAGGCTAAATTTTGGGACCCATACTGTTCTTAATATACATAAATGACCTTTCAACTCATACTAATAACGAAAAATACACACTCTTTGCTGATGACACAACGGTGGCCTTTTCTGCTGATTCCCTGGAGGACTCGTTAAGGGGTTCCATGGTTGCGCAGAAGAGAGCTGAGGGCTGGTTTTGCTCGAACAGACTCTTGATGAATGTGGAAAAAACAAACCGGATCGTCTTCACAATGCGCGAACTGAATGCACCGAATCCCGATGAGGTGAAGTTCTTGGGGGTTGTGTTGGATCCAAAGCTGCAATGGGGTAAACACATAGAGACACTGTCAAAAAAGCTTAATAAGTCCATATATGTATTAAAAAACATCTCTCAGTGTGTCTCCGCCAGTGTATTAAAAACAGCATATTTTGCTATATTCCATTCACATATCGCATATGCAATTTTGGCTTGGGGGCACTCGACGGATACGCACAGGATATTCGGACTGCAGAGAAGAGTAGTGAGAATCATGAGCGGATTGCGTTATATGGAAGACTGCCGGCGTGTGTTTGTGAGTATGGGTCTATTACCTGTACCGTCCTTGTACATTTTGGAGTGCCTGCTGTATATAAGGGGGAATGTTGGGGGACTCAGGACTCACGCTGATGTTCATGACTAAAGACCGCATTTTATGCATTTTGCATATATATGCATTTTTGGCATATTTTGTGATTTTAAAGGAAAAATGCATATTTTAAGAACTATTGCATATCTAAGAATGTTTTGGGATTTCGCTGTTCTTTTCTTACGTTTTATGGTTGCACGCCGCCGTGTCACCTGTGCTGTCGGGGTCTGAAGATAAGAGGGCAATAAATAGGCTAATTAATAAATTAATAAACTAAAATGAACTATTATTCTTCTATTGAGAAATTCCATTAGTGGGTGGGTAATTCTGACCAAATGTTTTAACTAGAATTTCTTTATCTACACCTTCTATAATTATTTATTTGCTCACATTTGTTACAGTTTGTCAGTATTATTGAGGTTATCGTTTGTCGTAGCCGCAGATAGTATTGTAAACGCAAACAAAGTGAAAGTGAAAGTGGTGATTATGTTAAGAATACGATGTATTTCGTGGATTAGGCCTTACCCAGAACTTGCTTTGGACGGCGACCATGTTTTATGCAAGTCTTGTTCAAAAATTGTTTCCTGCTCAAAGCAAATGTAAAAAGATATTCATGAAGGTCCCATTAAGAGTACAATTTTACAAGGAGAATCTTCCCGGAGTACCATTACCACCTGAGCCTGTCGTGACCAGATGGGGCACCTGGATTCGTGCAGGAATATTTTATGCAGATAATTTCCAAAAATTGAAAGACTAAATTTCAGAAATGTCTGGTGATGATTCACAGTGCATCCTAAAGTCTAAAGAAATATTTCAAAGTGCTAAAGTGGAACAACAGTTAATGTATATAAAGTGTAACTATGCATTTATAGCAGACAGTATTTTGCAATTAGCGGAATCGTGTACAAGTCTACCAGAGTCGATGGATATAATAGAAACATGTGTACAAAATTGCAAACAAATACGAGGTGAGGTAGGAAAAACATCAGTGGCAAAATTAGAAAATTTAATAGGAAAAAACACAGGTTTCAAGATTGTAAGGCAGGTCGTAAACATAATGTCAGGGAAAACTGTAAATAATTTAGCTATTGAACCTGCCTTAGTTCCCAAATTAAAATTTTGACCTATAACTTCTAGTAGATGTAGAAATATCGTTTTCCTTTTACAAACTTATCCTTAGTGATAGACGCCACAATTTTTTAGTTCAAAACCTTGAAGCACACATAATAACTGGTGCATTTTATAATTTTTTAAATTAATATCAGTTTAAGTTTGATATAAAAAACTGTATTAGATGTTAACTGATTTAAGAAAGTATATTAAAACTTGAATTTATCTTTATTCAATACTTAATCCCCTAATTAAATGAAAATTTAATTTAGAATATCAAAGTTTAGTTGTTTTATTACCGCATATTCATTGCATATTTACGTTTTTTTTGCATATATCCTGCATAAATTTTAAAAAATATGTGCATATACATATATGCGCATATTCTTAAGGATTTTGGTTGCATATAATCCGGTCATGACTATGACACTCAAGGCGGGGGGTGCCTGATTCCGGATTTCTGGCGCTTGGGAAGGTGTCAGGATGGCCCGAGGTACTGGGCCCTAAAAATGTTTAATCTACCGGGTGTTCCACCTATGGAGGTAATCGGCTATATCTCAGAATGTAATAACACTAGGACTTTGGGGAAAAATATATGTCGATAAAAGCGGCCAAGAAAAATTGCTGGAAATTATTTTCAAGTTCGAAAAATGACCGCTAGGGAGCGTAAGAGTACTTTCAAAATAGAAATGCGGATTTTCTCTTGATTTTTCCTAATAAAAATATGTTAAAAATATAAGCATTATATTCTTCATAAAATTATGCAACTTTATGTTAAGAATCGTTTTTTTTCTATTTTCAATAATAAAGTCGTGGGTGAAGGTCAAACTTTTTTTCTTTTAAACGCTGATATCTCTGCTTTGGATAAACCGATTTTATTCAACTTGGTCTTGAAAAAAAAACCCTTTTTTTCCTCTACACGTGGATCTATTAACTATACCATATTGATTCTGATGGTAGCCACTAGATGGCGTTTTTCCGTAATTCCTCAATGAATAAGGATTTTCTCAAAAAAATCAAATGTTATGATATGACTTTTTCATCATATTTTATTTTAGGCTTATAAAGGCTATTAAATCGTGGAATAAAAAATCCAGGTCCGTATTTAAAATAAAAAAGTTGATGATGGTCGCTCGAATCCGAAACGTCGGATTAAAAAACTAACCCCATGCGCTTGTAGAGAAGGAAAAGTTACTACCAGGAACTGAAAACCGCAACGTGATATATTTTGTTAAACTAGAGAAATTAGGGATAATAGTAATTAATATGGAAAAATAGGCCATTTTTTAAAATATTAATTAATCAATTAAATCCCTGGTTTAATGACGTGCAAGATGCTCAAACTGTCTCCCATCATTTTTTTTTATTTTGATTTTTCTTAATAAAAATATGTTAAAAATATTTTCATAAAATTATGCAAATTTTTGATAGGAATCGTTTTTTTCTATTTTCAATAATAAAGTGGTAGGGGAAGGTCAAACATTTTTCTTTCAAACGCTGATATCTCTGCTTTGGATAAACCAAAACAAGAATTCATTGAGCGTGTAGAGTTGCCTTTTATCAAGTAAACTTTGGAAACAAGCAAAACACCAAGATCTAATGAGCGTGTAAATTTACCTATATCAAGTAAGCTTTGGAAACAAAACAAATTTCCTAATGTCAAAAGACATTATTTTTTATGCTAAAAAATATAATTAATAACCACATTCGCAGTTAAATTATTGATTAGGTTATTGTTATTTTGTGTTAGTAAATTGTTATAGTGCTATAATTAGTTTGTTAGTTAGTTATAGTGTTAGTTGTTTATTAGTCATTAGATTATATTTTTTGAAAATGCCTTTGTCGCTTCAAGAAGCGGTTGATATTATCGCCGTTTATTTTGAGTGTTTTCAAAATGCGACTGTTGCTGCAAGGATATACGCTCTTAGATATCCTGAAAGGCGCCAGTACGGAAGCAGAATGTTCACTTGCCTAGCCAATCGCTTCCGTACTACAGGAAGTGCTCGTCCGTTACGCCGCAGAAGGAGTCCTACCGCCAGAACTGAGGAAAATATTATCAACGTTTTAGCATATGTAGAGTTCAATCCTCAGCTAAGCGTTCGGCTAATTTCAGTAGATTTAGATGTTGCTCAGACAACAGTATTTCGAATATTGAAAGACCACAGGTAATCATTAGATTGTTGTTATTAGTAGCTAACTAATGTAGGTATAGATATTAAACCGTCCATTAATAATCGCAATGCATTAAAAACTTTATGCATGATTGATATTTTTGACATTTGATAGGAATATTAACTACCCATTATTGTTTTTGAAAGAAACAGTTGTTTTTTGCTTAGGTATTATAGCCTGCCAGGTTATAATAACGCGTCCGCGTAAATAGTTCTAATTAATCTTTACCTTATAGGTTACATCCCTATCATATTGTGTTGCATCAAGCTCTGACCGTCGCAGACTACGATAGAAGGCTAGGTTACTGTCATTGGTTGATAAAAATATGATGACAGAAAACCGAAATCTCTTATCGCGCATTCTCTGGACGGACGAAGCTACTTTCCGTAGTGACGGAGTGAGTTAATTAATACCCATAATATGCATTATTGGGCAGCAAATAATCCACGCTGGATGCAAGAAGTGCAGCACCAGGGAAGGTGGAGCGTCAATGTTTGGTGCGAAATTTTGGGCAATAAAATTATATGCCCTTTTATTTGGGATGAACCGCTTAGAGGAGAAAATTATTTGAATTTTTTGCGAAATAATTTACCAGTCCTTCTGGAAGACGTACCATTGGAAACCAGAAGGACCATGTTCTTTCAACATGATGGGTGTCCAGCCCATTTCGCAGTAAACGTGCGTAGGTTTCTGGATCAGGCGTTTCCTGATAGGTGGATCGGGAGAGGTAGCTTATTTCCGTGAGGTAAAGTTAACATGTTGTTCTTAGTAGGTCACCTACCTACTAATAATCACAAATTTTCCTACCTACGTTTTTGTTGCAGGTCACCGGATCTAACCTGCCTAGATTTCTATTTATGGGGTCGAATTAAGGATTTCGTTTTAACTACAAGACCTATAACAAGGAAGGATATGATTCAACGGATCTTAAACGCTGTTCGAAGCATATCAAGAGCGGAAATAGAAACAGCTATCTTGTCGACGAGGGAACGATTGGAATTATGCATTCAAAATGATGGGAGACAGTTCGAGCATCTTGAACGTCATTAAACCAGAGATTTAATTGATTAATTAATGTTTTAAAAAATGACCTACTTTTCCATATTAAGTATTATTATCCCTAATTTCTCTAGTTTAACAAAATATATCACGTTGCAGTTTTCAGTTCCTTATAGTAACTTTTTCTCCTCTACAAGCTGATGGGATTAGTTTTTTAATCCGACGTTTCGGATTTGCGCGACCATCATCAACTTTTTTATTTTAAATACGGACCTGGATTTTTTATTCCACTATTTAATCGCCTTTATAAGCCTAAAATAAAATATGATGAAAAAGTCATATCATAACATTTGATTTTTTTGAGAAAATCCTTATTCAATGAGGAATTACGGTAAAACGCCATCCAGTGGCCACCACCAGAATCAATATGATATAGTTAATAAATCTACGTGTAGAGGAAAATAAGGGCTTTTTTTGAAGACCAAGTTGAATAAAATCGGTTTATCCAAAGCAGAGATATCAGCGTTTGAAAGAAAAAAAGTTTGACCTTTACCCACCACTTTATTATTGAAAATAGAGAAAAACGATTCCTAACTCAAAGTTGCATAATTTTATGGAGAATACAATGCTTATATTTTTAAGATATTTTTATTAAGAAAAATCAAGAGAAAATCGGCATTTCTATTTTGAAAGTTCTCTTATGCCCCCTAGCGGTCATTTTTCGAACTTGAAGATAATTTCCTGCAATTTCTCTTGGCCGCTTTTATCGATATATATTTTTTTCCAAAGTCCTAGTGTTATTACTTTCTGAGATATAGCCGATTACCTCCTTAGGTGGAACACCCGGTACTACCAGTTCATATAAAAATCTTACCAGTTCGGACTTTCAAAAATAAACTGAAGGCATTTTTAATAAATGAGGCTTTTTATACTATGACAGATTATTTGAATGGAAGCGCCTAGAATCCCGAACGCGGGATCGTTTTAATAAATTAAAATCCCGAAGAGGCGTGTCTTAATGACGCTGTTCGGGACTGTTATAAAGTAGTAGTAGTAATACCGAACGTGTAAGTCATTGTTTATTGATATTATACAGTGTCTTTCACGTTGTTGCCGCGAAATTTAAATTAGAAATAAATGATCAGACGTTAATAAAACTACCTACGTTATTAATTTCATCAATCAGCGTTAAATTTATTAAGTAGTACTATTTGTTTGGTTGGATAATAATTAATAATAATAATAATTATAGACTTTATTGGTTAAACAGGCGCTAACACGGCATCTAATCCACATTTTTGATTCCAATTCGCCTTTTTCAAGTCTCTTTATAGACTTTATTGGTTTAACAGGCGCTAACACGGCATCTAATCCACCTTTTTGGTTCCAATTCGCCTTTTTCAAGTTCACCGGCCAATTATTTACCAGCCCTTTTTGAGTCGATATACTTAAAAAAAATAAATAAAAGAGTTATAAAAAACTAAAAAAAGTCATAAAAAAACTAAAAAAGTCATTAAGAAAACGTTCCCGAAACGGGAATCGATCCCGGGACCTATGGCATCACTCCCAGATGCTATATCCACAGAACCACTGAATTGCTTACAAGTTTTAGTTAATCTTGTAACCGTAGAATAAAAGCGCGCTCGTCACTAAGACACGCCTCTTCGGGATTTTAATTTATTAAAACGATCCCGCGTTCGGGATTCTAGACACTTCCTATTTTAATTCAAATTTTAATATGTTGTTAATCTTCTTCTTACTTCGAGATTAATTTAATTCAAATTTTAATGTTGTAAATCGTTCTAATTCATTATACTTTGGAAGTAGGTTTAAGTGAATTTAGCTATAACAAAAATTTTATTATATATATTGTATCTGTTGACGTGTGTAATACATTTCCTTTTGTGACTTGGCATTAATAAATTATTGATATTGATTGATATTGATAGTACAGTCTTCGAAAAGTTTGCATAAATCATTAACACTTAATTCAGTCTGTGTGGCAACATGTGAACAGTTTTCATTAATTTTGACATTTTCCTCCTCTATACTACTTAACGAAGTATCTTCGTCAGATGCTTTAATCTGTTGTTCATATACCGGGTGAACAACTAAGAATGATCGCCGGCTATATCTCAAAATCTGGCAGTCGTAGAGCTTTCAGGCAAAACATTTTTTTGTAAAAGTGCCCAAGAGAAAATGTTGGAAATTGTTTTCGAGTTTGTAAAATGTCCGCAAGGGGGCGTCACAGTCATGACCAGGGCAAATATTAAGATTATCTTCGTGTTTTGACTAAATAAAAGGTACCGAAAACATCTTAGTTTTAATCCTTACATATTTCGTTATAATTTTTATTATGCACAAATCTTTATATCTAGTGAAATAAAGTGGTGGGGGGAATTCAAATGTTTTTTTACATAAACTACGATTACTCCCATTTGGCAAACCCAATTTTAACAAACATGGTATCATTTAAGAGAGGAGTATTTTATCTACAAATTGCACTTTTGCTATTATATCCTTGAATTTTGCCTTCGCCGCTAGATGGCGTTAACTGAAATATAAGCGAATATTAGGCTTTTTCGCAACAAATTTAAATACAATGATAGGCATGTTTTAACAGGACCTGATAGAGAATTAATCTCCCAACATTTTCGTGAAAACGTCTTATTTTTATCTTTTATAGAATCGGAATTATTAACCAAAATAAACTAATATAACGTATTCTTCCGTTTTAGGGGCGATTTTGGTTTACATATTGGATGTGTTTCGCACACATTCATTATAAATGAACAGACAGTTACAAAAAGTATTAGCTACAACGATAGAAATATTTTCTTAAACGCCTACCTATATTTTCACTTTTTGAAATATATTATTTATACTGCGATTTACTTATTTAAAAACGCACACTGAAGATTTGATGTAAAATATATTAATGACGGCCCAAGTGTTCAAAATGACGTCCATCATTGGTAATGCAAGCCTGCAACCTCTCCCGCGTAGATAAAAGAGCAGTTTCAATTTCCGCAACGGATATATTTCTTAACGCCGATGTAATTATCTCCATCATATTTTCTCTCGTTGTCGGCCGGTTTGCAAAAACAATATCCTTGACTCTCCCCCACAAATAATAATCTAGCACGGTCAGGTCTGGTGACCTAGCTGACCAGGGAAATAAACTGCCCCGTCAAATCCACCTGCCAGGATATGCCCGATCTAGGAACTCCCGAACGTTCATAGCAAAATGCGTCGGACACCCATCGTGCTGAAAAAACATATCACGGCGAACATCCAAAGCAACATCTGTCAAGAGAAGCGGCAGTTCATTTACTAAAAAATTTAAATACACCTCACCAGTGAGAGTTTGGTGAACGAAAACGGGTCCAATAATTTTACCCCCCAGAATGCCGCACCACACGTTTACCGACCAGCGACCTTGATGCTGCACTTCCTGCATCCAACATGGATTTGTCCTGGATCAATAGTGCATATTATGTAGGTTCACACTACCATCGCTTCTAAATGTTGCCTCGTCCGTCCATAGAATATGAGACAGCATTTCGGCGGTTTCCGCTACCATATTTAATAGCCATCGGCAATGGTCTAGTCGGCGATCAAAATCTTCAGCTAGTCAAGCCTGGTGAAGAACGATATGATATAGATGCATCCTAAAAAATAATTTGGCAAGTGTGAGAACAACTCACGCGCATGTTCCGTAGTAGGGTTGCTTGGACTAAACTCTTTGTTTCTTATAAGTTGTTGATAGACTGGCAAGAAAACTCGCGGAAGTTACACTGTGTCACTATAGTCTAAAGATCTTCCGCGACGTTCATTAAGTCCACTGACGACGCCGTTTAGACTAGTGACACACTGTAACTTCCGCGAATTTTCTTGCCAGTCTATCAGCACCTTTTCAGTTTTAGCTGTATTACTCGCAAACATATATTTTTGAATATTTCTGTCAATATCTCGAATATTACACAGAAAAAAAATAAAATTTTCAAAACTTACTTGTGACCTTTTAATATGTTTACGACCGTAGTCTGGCAAATTCCCAACTATATTACTAGCGTTCTGGTCCCCACATGTGGATCAAATACAATATACGCCAACACATTTATAATATTTTCTTCCTTTGCCTTTTATGCAGAGGAAGGCGAAAAGATCCGGTGCTCTTAAGCCTACGAAAAACTCCGCTCGTATGATGCACTCTTTCAGGAAATTGTATGGCGTAAACCCTGGAAGCGACTGTCTCATTTCGCATACATTCGAAATAAATGCCTATCATATCGAATGCCTCGTCATTTGTATACCGCATATTAATAAAAAAAGTTTTCCTGGACACAATAAAAACCAACGATCTCAGTGAAAAACTAACTTATTAGATATTTTGACAGCGAGCCATTTTAACATAATATATTTGTTTTATTTTTCACAGCCAACTCTTAATTTAAATGGTACAGGTTGCTAGAAACGCCCTTAAAACGGAAGAATACGTTATATTAGTTTATTTTGGTCAATAACTCCGATTCTATAAAAGATAAAAATATGAAGTTTTTACGAAAATGTTAGGAATTTAATTCTCTGTCAGATCCTGTTAAATCATGCCTATCATTGTATTCAACTTTGTTGCGAAAAAGCCTAATATTCGCTTATATTTCAGTTAACGCCATCTAGCGGCGAAGGCAAAATTCAAGGATATAATAACAAAAGTGCAATTTGTAGATAAGATACTCCTCTCTTAAATGAGACCATGTCTGTTAAAATCGGGTATGCCAAATGGGAGTAATCGTAGTTTATGTAAAAAAACATTTGAATTCCCCCCACCACTTTATTTCACTAGATATAAAGATTTGTGCATAATAAAAATTATAACGAAATATGTAAGGATTAAAACTAAGATGCTTTCGGTACCTCTTATTTAGTCAAAACACGAAGATAATCTTAATATTTGCCCTGGTCATGACTGTGACGCCCCCTTGCGGACATTTTACAAACTCGAAAACAATTTCCAACATTCTCTCTTGGGCACTTTTACTAAAACATATTTTGCCTGAAAGCTCTACGACTGCCAGATTTTGAGATATAGCCGGTGATCATTCTTAGTTGTTCACCCGGTACATTAATACATTACTTAATAAAAGAAACTTCATCCTAAATAAATCCGTCTAAATAAATGTCTACGTCATAATACAATTAATCCTACTATTTACAATAATATTACACCATACAGCTACCTGATACTTTGCTCGTTTGCATTTCTGAACTCTCTCATATCTGTTAACTTGGGTCCGAGAATTCTTTGGATTAAAGTACCCCATATTCTATGTAGGGGTTCAGTCAGGGTTATCTTTGTTTGCTAATTCTGCAGGAGCTCCTAGAAATGTTTACATCAATTAAATCATTTTATTAGGTCATTATACCAAAAATCAAATGTTACCACTTATGAAATGTCTGAAGCAAATTTTTCCATACTTTAATTGGCTGTCATTTAAAGGTCCTCTTTTTAAAGCCCTTTTTAACGCCGCAGGAGAAAGTTTTTTGGACGCCACACCCTCTTTTCAATGATGGTGCTTGGTTTTCAAGAAGAAAAAATAAAAAACACAACACAAAATCCTCAAGAAAATCACAAGAACAAACAGTTTTGTTTAGTGGGGGCAATATTTATGTGATTTTACCTACCTTCGGTAGTGATGAGTTAACAATTCTTGTGAACAGGTAGTTAGACCAACGTCTTGTGTTAAGTCGATGAGGTAGACGACCGGAGCTGCGTTCGCAAGAGGGGGGGGGGCTGCCTCACAGTTCTGTAGGCCAATAAAAATTCACATTATATTCATTTTTATAAGTTTAAATTGAAAAAAATATTTGCTATAGGTTAGTTCAGGTTAGTTCAAGTTCCTATCAAAGAAGAATACTTTAAGTTTTAATACATTCAATATCGCATGAAATTTTAATATTTCTTGCCCAAATTTAATTTTCTCGTGTTTTCCCGCGGATTTACAATTATCAAGTGATTGATGACTTGCAACGGAAATTGTTTTGCATTAAGTATAGACATATTCCGTTTTCCCCGCTGAACCGCCATATATGTATTAGTTTGAGGTCCATCTGTCAGTGAGTAAATAGTTGTTGCAAAACAAAAACATATGCACGTCATACCCTTCGAGTGACGTTAGATATCGACAGTGTTGCCAGCTTATAACCACGATTCTTCAAATGACCCCTCAAGAAGAAGTCCAGTGGAGTCATATCAGGAAATCCAGGTGGCCATTCTAATGCACCACGTCTTGCAATCAGCCTCCCTGGGAATTGGTTGTTTAGAAACTGCATGGCTACCCTTGAATAATAGGGCGGAGCACCGTCTTGTTGGTACCATATTTCACCTACATTTTTATTTTATTGAATGGCAGGAACTATACAATCTCTAAGGAGCTCCAAATACTTCTGTCCTGTTAATGTACCTTCTATGAAAAAAGGTCCGATAATATTGTCACCCAATATTCCCGCCCAGACATTAACTTTCTCTGGATATTGGGTGTGAAGTTCTTCCATCCATTATCTCTAGACCAAATTCTGCAATTATACCTATTAACTTGGCCGTTCAAGCAACAAGTAGCTTCGTCGCTAAATACAGTTTTGTGCGCAAAATAAGGATTGCGGTTCATATTTTCATCATGATTGCGGCGAATCCATTACGGCGGTCACGATCATCCTCTAAAAGTTCTTGAGTGTAATGAATCTTGTACGGCTTTAATTTGTTTTCCTTTAAGATAGTCCTTACAGATTTTTGGCAAATTTCGGCATTTAGAGCTAACTGATTGGTACTTACTTTTGGATTTTCCTCTATTTGTAATAAAACGTTTAATTTATTTTCATCACTTGTAGCAGTTTTTGGACGTCCGGTTTTAGGTAAACTTTTTATGGACCCTGTTTCCTGGTAACGTCGACAAGTTGTGTGTACGGTGGACTTTTTAATGGGTTTGTTAGGATAGCGGTCAATACACAAGTCGCAGACTTCTTGATATATCCTTGTTTTATTTCCATATCCACGAAAAATCAAAATATCAATACGTTGGGACTCTTAGAGAACAAAAGTCATAATAAAGTTATAATTTTATAATCAATACAGTTATTAAGCTGCTTAACTGACCAGTGACGTGTTTAATTTGTCATTGTTGTAGCATGGTAACGCGACGGCAATTGTTTTCAAAAAAACTGAAGCAGCGCCTACTTGTTCATAAGGTATTCACTTTTCTGGCGTTTCTGATAAGTTTAATGCTCATTCTAGAATAGGTAACTATCCCAGAATTTTTCTGGCTAGTATCTTATAGTGCAAACAGAACTTTGAAAATTTGGGATCTTACTTTTTTACTTTTTTGCGTGTAGCTTTAGCGGTTTTGAAGATATTTAAGCGTTCCAGTACTTTTGACTGAAAATGCAGGGTTGTCATATCTCAGTAACTAGTAGAGATAAAATTTAAAAAAATTAGGATCTTGTTAAGCTTGAGACGTCCAATTCATTGGAATAAAAATAAAAAATCTGGCAACAGTGCCGATATCATTTTTCAATTCTACATGCCGAGGAACCTCTAACAGCCGAATTTTTTAAGCGCAGCTTTAGCGGTTTTGAAGATATTTAAGCATTCCGGTACTTTCTACTAACCCGCTATATATACAGTGTGTCCCCGGATCGACGCAACGATAGGTGAAAAAGGCTGAAATTTTTGAGTTGAAATTTTATCTTCTGGGGTTCAGCCCTGCTTGGATAGAAACTAATTTGTGGCATAATTTTAATTTCAAAAAATGAAGTGTGCTTTGGAAATTTTCAAAAAACTTTTTTTCCCACCAGTAAAGTGCTTGATTTCTAGGAGATACGAAAAGATTTTATTAAGAAAAGATGTTCGGAAATAATAAATGAGTAAGAATGCAAAATTTTAAAATCCTATGCCTACTTTGATGTTTTGCATTATTTTTATTGCACACACCTCCCTATTGAAGATATTAAAAAATTTCGCTAAGAAAAGTTGTTCAAAATAATAAATTAAACACGATCGGTTTATTTTATTTCCTTTAATAGACATTTAGATAATTAAAGAAATGTGACCATAAAAATAACAAGCAATTTACTTCCTTCAAAATATGAATAAATTTGTTTCAATGCTATTCAGAAAAAAATAGTATGCCATGGAAGGAAAAAGAATAAAATAATATTTTGAGTTTGTTGTCAAAAATAGTTTGGTATTTTTAATGTTGTTGTAGTGTTCTGTGCTTTAAAACTGATCCGAACTTTCGAAAACATTACTGTGAAATATCAATTATGCTTACTATACCAGAACGGATCTACCTAATTCAATGTTATGGTATAGGTGAATTTTCTATTCCAGAGGTTATCAGGCGATTTAATATGAAATTTCCGAATACAGTTTTAGTCAAATCTACAGTATCCAGACTGGTCAAAAAATTTGTTACTACCGGTACTGTACATAATATACTAAAAAAGAAGAAGAACTTTGATGAAGATGATGTAGGTACTGTGTTAGCAATGGATTCATTACGCGGAAATCCAAAGCTGTCACTAAGAAAGCGGTACGAGGAGACTCGTGTTAGCAAATCACATTTGCAACGCATTTATGAAGCAAATAAGGTAAAACCATATAAAGTTACATTTCGTCACACGTTAGAAGAAGGGGATGAATCCCGAAAGTTGGAGTTTTGCCTAACGTTAGGTGAGAAGATTCTAGAAGATCGAAATTTCCATAAAAATATTATTTTCTCAGACGAATCGACTTTTACCACTAACGGTGTACCTTTATCACAGAATTGCCGATATTGGTCTAAAGATAATCCAAATTATGTACTTAATAAATTCTAGGCGGCAGTATTTTAAAAAGGTTAATGTTTGGTGTGCCATTTAATATCATTTTGGTGTAATTGTGCCATATTTTATTGAGGGAAGACTTAATCAAGATACTTAAATATCCTAAGTCAGTTTCTTGACGAACTACCATACGAACCAAGATATTTTTCATATTTTCAACACGACGGCTGCCCTGCCCACTCGACATTTCGGGCATGTGAACGGCTCAATGAGCATTTTCAATGCTGGTCCCATTTTGTGGCCGCCCAGATCTTCGGATCTAAAAATAATGGATTTTTATTTTTGGGGTCGAATAAAACAAATTGTATATTTGAACATTGAGGAATGTGCGAATAAAGGCGGCGAACTTATTGAATAAATAAATCTTGTTGTTGTTGATGTTAGTATTGAAATAAATTAGTTTTTTGATGTATTGTATAAACCGTTGTTAATGTTACTATTGAAATAAATTAATTTTGTGATGTATCTTATAAACCGATCGTGTTTAATTTATTATTTTGAACAACTTTTCTTAACGAATTTTTTTAATAATATCTTCAATAGGGGGGGGTGTATCTCCCAAAAACGTAATATATATTACAGCAAAAATGTTTAGAATATTTTCAGTTTAAATAAGTTATTTTCAAATTTTTCTTTTAAATATGTTATAGTGGGTTTAGTAAATATAGGGGATACGAATTAAGATTGATAATTTTAACAAAAGACAAGATTTAAAAAATTTGTGTTTTACGGAGGTGAGAACCACTGTTCGGAGGTGAGAAAAATTTCCAACACTAGTATAAAATATCCCTGTTGTATTTTTTCTCGGTATAAGTCCAATTTTATATATTTAATATTTTTTTCAAATTATTAGATCGCATTCCATGACTACAATAATACGCAATAAGCCGATATTAAATTTTTAAAAAATTTTAATATCCAGTAAGAATCGAATAGGAACAAAAACCTTAAGTAAACAAAAACTTAAATATAGACAAAAACTAAAATATAGGTTAGTTTATAAGACTAGTTAGGAAACAAAATGGAAAAAGGAACTGTTTTAACTATAGAACAAAAATAAAGATAATATTAGGTATCTATTGAAAACCATTTAGCCTAAAATAAATTGGTAACAAACGGCAAATTAAAAAAATGTTGACCCCTTTTAATACGGGGTTTTCCCAAAACAGATATTATATCGTCATTTGATGCAAGGCCAATATCTTCAACATCTGGGAAAAAGAAAAAATGTTCTTGTGACGACTTTCGAAAATATTTAACCATATACTCGTTATCACTTTCTTTGGATATAATGACTGCAACATAATGGCAATATTGATTTTTCTTGCCAAAAATCTTGACTAAAAGATAGTCATCTACGTTGCATGAGTCGTGAATAAATTTTGAAAGGGGCACGTCATCATCTGAACTAAATGAACGCATCTTATTAATTGACAATGACTTTAAAGGTACGTTTTCTTCACTATTCGTATCAGAATGATAAATATCCCTAAATCGTAGCCTTTTATGCATATCTTAATATTTAAGTTAAGGTATTATTTAATTAATTGAAAAATACACAACCTCTGAAAAATAAAAAATGTTGAGCTTAAATAATATAAATGTTAACTAATTCCCAGGTTGATTTCCACATAAAATAAATGTAATAAAAAAAGGATACTCTCTTGACCCAAAAAATTTGATGACATGCTGTAACTATTTTCTTCAGAGGATTCGTATGTATTTTTAACTCGTTCCTGATATGAGTTAAACCCCAAGCTGTAATACATGCATACATTATTTGCACTGCAATCCTTGCATGTTAATTGTCTAAATCGAATCATGCGCGGTTCTGTTTTAGACCAAAGAGCTTCATGAACTTTTATAGTACCTTTAAAGACCGGCAATATTTTTGGAAGTTTTGAGTCAAAGGCTACAATGTCTGCCTCATCAATTGGAAGAATTTCGATACCTTTCAAAACGCTAAGTTTATCCAGTAAAGTTTCATAATTGGATATATCTTGTCCCCTGGCCACAATGTTGTCGGCACTTCTTTTGACATACTCACCAATACCATCTGGGGCTCCCTTACCATGATGACTCTCAAAATAGTGTCATCTTACTGAGCTGCTATTAAGTATTTCGGCAAGCACCATTATAAGAAAAAACATTTTTTTATTTTTATACCGAGTGCTTGGTCCGTCGCTTAAGAAATGGACTTCGTTTAGGTTGGGACATTTGTTCTTGATTTCCTTAAGGATTGGAACCAAATGAGAGCATATGGCGGACAGATCATGTCTAAGAGACTTAGACAGAGAACAGTATGATTTAACCCATCAAAGCCGGAAATTTCTCTTTTCGTTTCGAACATTTCGAACATTTCTGACATTGCATACGCCCAACTGAAGAACATCCCTCACCCGCGCACCGTCTACGCTTTTTATTTGATACAGGTTCTACTAAGTGGTTCCTTTCGTCATATCTGATATCGGCGGATACTCGATTCAGGGAGATGCTACTTTGACTCGTCGATGGTCTACCTTATTGGTGGAGTTTTATATTTATTCAGATAACAAGTAGCAATTTCGCGTCGCAAATTTAAATTAGTTATTCGCCTTCCAGAAGACTTATTAAGGATCCAAGCATTATGAATAGCTGCGTCAATCAACCAAGTAAGTACAGGCCAGTACCATTTTTTACTGCGAATGCCTATTCGATATCTGGATAAGTCTTCGTCCATTCGATCAGTACCGCCCATATACGTATTATATTTTTCTACGACATGTGGACGTGGGACTTGAATTATCTTCTTTTCAGTCTGTGAATATCGTTTGACATTCTGGATAGGATTTATTCCATAGGAGGTTGATGCCATCGTGACCACAGCATTGTTCATCCACCTAGTTAACATAATACCATTTTCTTTGTCAATTCTGGAAACTATATGTCCCCTAGATTCTTCTGACATGCTTTTTTTATCAGGAAGGGGAACGTCCTTGGGCACTCTATTTTCCCTAATTGTTCCTGTCACACCATATCCCTTTTCTTTTATATAAATTAACAAATTAAAACTAGTAAAAAGGTTATCTATGTAAATTTGGTAAGCAAGATTTTTTTGGGGTAAACTGTCTAACAAACAAACTAGGGGGGCAGCTGCTTTACCAAATGCAGCTTCGTAGGCATCGTTTGAATGTGGGCTTCTCCCCTGATATATGTCAAAGTTTATTAGGTAGCTGTTTTCGGAATTTAGGCTCCATACCTTATATCCGAACCTTATCGGTTTGCCGCGTATGAATTGCTTGCAATGGTGGCGGCCATAGTACTTTACCATAGATTCGTCATAATTCATATTTTCGGTTGGCTGATAATATTTTAAAAAAGAACTTTGTAGTTTAGTAATGAGGGACTTTAGTTTCAACATTTTATCTGTAGGATCTATTTTAGAGTTGTCATCGCAGTGTAGAAACCCTATTATTTGTATAAATCTATCTCGATGAATTGCTTCTTTCACCATTTCATTGCACATATCTTTTCCAGAGTCCCAAAAGAATATTTTACCAGGAAGAATATTGTATCCAGACACAATCATTATTCCTAGAAAACATTTTAGTTCTTCGATTGTAACCTTCGGATCAGGAAAATTGAGAAATGTTGCATATTTTCTAGTTTCTTCTAAAATATGGAATATTATTTCATCATTGAAAAAAAGCTAGAATAAATCCACCAGGGATAAATCCTTGAACTTTGAATAATTCGTATTTTGAAAATTTGAGGTTTTTATTAGATCACCGTCTACCCATGTCCTATTAGTATATTTTTTTCCCTTCAGGGTTTTCAAAAATCGCTATTTCTAATTCTCTTCGTCTTCAATTACTGGTCCTCTTCTAAATGACCAGCGTCTTCTATCGGTGACAGTGACAAGCGTTCGCTGTTAGGTAAACAAAGCTCTGCAGCAGCTAACAGTTGTCTTCTGGACAAATTGTCCACTAATCCACCTTCATCTTTGTCGGCTGAATCTTCGTCAGTCAAAACATTCGGGTCAGGTGAGCATATGAATAGATCGATTGATTCGTTTTGCTCAATTCGTTCATCTTCTTCAATATAAGCTATATCCAAAGCTTCTTTGAGAGAAAACCCTTTTCTGGAACCAAAAAATACAATAGCTATCATATTAGCCTAGTGTGACCATTCGGTAACGCGCCACTTTCTTTTTACATAAAAAAAAAATTTTTAGGTTAGAATATTTTGAACAACTTTTATGATATTTATCAGTTATTTAGCAATAAAGTTTACCATATATAATTCATATAGCTTGTAAATAATATTAAAAAAATACTTACACGAATCGCGGCTAAATTACTTTTAGTAGATAAACACGATACACAAAAATAATCCACGTTTCTTCAGCACCCAATACGAATAAGCAGTAAAAGATATATATAGATGATGATATACGCCATCTAGTAACGATAAGTTCAAGCAAAAACTAAAATTCTTCAGCGACGCTAGTTCTGATAAAATTCTAAAGATGGCATGTTTGTGTAACCAAATGGTCACACAAGGCTTTGATGGGTTTAATTACTGGTTCAACTACTGCTGGTGTCCTTTGGTAAGTAGCAACTGTGTGCAAGGTTATTTGTGGTTTCGAACCATTAAAATGGGCTGATTGTACTGCTTCGGAATACTTACAGAGATTATTTACCTCATCCATTATAAAAGCGGGTTGATTTTCACCTGATTATTCAGCGATAATCTCCCGCTCTCCGGTGAAAATCACCCTTGTCAAAAGTGAAAATCTGACCCGTCAGAAATCCAGCGATAATCTCGCGCTCTCCGGTGAAAATCACCCTTGTCAAAAGTGAAAATCTCACCCGTCAGAAATCGTTAGTTTTTTATTTGGTAAATAATCTTCAAAATACATTTCGGGCTTGGGAAATAATCAGAAAATCATTCTCAGATTTTTTGCAATTAGGAAATCGCTCTCGGGCAAGCCCTCGAGCGATTTCCACGGCAAAAAATCTTCGGAATGATTTTCGATAATTTCCCTATCCCTTAATATATTACTACAGATAATTCTCTGAACAATCCATATGAATTAAAACATCCTGTTCGGAGAGGCTTTGTTTAATTTCTTTAATTTGATGGTATTGGTGGATCATATTGAAGTGATGGCTTAAAAATTTTAGTAAATTATTCTTAAACTCTGACACTAGTTGTTGTTTGGTGCCACAAATAATTTGTTTCACTTTTTTTATACATATTTTTTGTTGACCTCTTACATTCTGCTCTTCTCTTTTCGTGATCCAATTTTCACATTTTGCATCTTCATTAGGACCAAAATCTAAAATATTAACTTCTTTATCTTTACAGTCAGGGCATTCTCTTTTTAAACAAATCTCTATTAATTTCGTTTCTGCGGAACAGGTACAGCTAATGCTTCTGATAATTTCTTCACTGCTATTTTCTTTTATTATGTTGTAATATTTTAATTTCGATACAACAAACTGAAAATTTATATGCTTCTCGCACAAGCAAGTTTCACGGTTTTTCGCATTTAAAAATATAACCCAAAAAGGTCTTGACTTGCAGAAGAAAGCGTAACTTATTTTAATATCAGGATATGAAGTACAAAATTTGGCATATAAATCTTTTAAAGAGTAATTTAGATACCGCTTCTGTTTTTTTACTTTCTTATATGTAATGGTTCCCTTTTTCCCGGGACAAATTCTACTGGAATCGTCATTTTCGTAGAATTTTTCTATGAATGTTCGGATTTCATTTATAAGAATATTTGCATTTTTGGTTTCTTGGAATAAATGAGCCTTGTAGGAACCAAACTATTCAGTTTTTTTAGGTCTATATTTTTTCATAACTTTTCCAGTAATAGTTAACACCATAGACATCAATTTTCTTTTCACTAATCGATTGGTTGTACTCGAATTATTTTGTTTAATTTGGCAACACAAAACTTCTCCAAAAAGTAGAGCTTGTATCAGTGCTGAAGAAACTCTTTGACCTTTAATCATCTCTTCTACTTTTGAATTTGGAGAATCTCTTTTCTGTTTCTTTTTTCTATACAGTTGTTTGTTTTAATTTCTCCTTCAAATCCTTCTCCATTTTAAGTTTTTCCTTCAAATGCATAATTTTCAGTTTTAACTTCTTCCTATTATTTCTTGATCGTTTTTTGCCCCCTGACGATCTTCTTGAATGTTCGTGATTCCCTGGAGTTACATCCTCTAAAATTGGATCAGCTGGTGGCGCTGGCGCTGGAGAAGAAGGTGGTGTTTCTAAATTATTCAGTCTTTCTTCCATATTTTTTTTTCGATCATTCTTCTTCTTTTTACTTCGATTTCTCCAATATTTTCTTATTGCCCTTTGATCACGAATATTCAGTTTAGAAACTGGCTTAATTTTTCCCTGTTCTTTTCTTTTATGATATCTTTCCCTTTCTAATTTTTTCGCCTCTTCAAATTTTACTGGGTCATTTTTAATTGCTTCTCTTAACTTCTGCATAGCTAACTTGTTGAGGAAACACGCAAAATAGCCTTTAAATCTAAAAAACTTTCCATTCCTATTCATACCTAATTTAAACTATATCAAGATTATTCTCATTTTTATTAAAAGTAAAACATATTGTAAAATCCTTGTTGCTATGCGAAACATCTTTAAAATAATTCTATTCAAATAATAATATTTCGACAGAGAATTTAAACCTATAAAATATTATTTAAAAACATTTCTTGTGACTATTTTTAAAATGTTGGCTTAGCCTAAAGTGCTGTACCGAGAAGCGGTTCCTTTGACACCGTCGCAACAGCGCATATATTCAGTCACGTACACCATCAATAGTCATTGGATGGGTTAAAGTGAGGTGGCTCCCACGTGATTCCTGTATACGAACCCTGATTGGCCCGACAATCAGGAGAGAAACGAAAAACCGCCAATTTGCATCATTTTCAGCATTTAGCAAGACACTAGTCTCTAGACCATTAATCTTGAGCTACGTCACTTTAACCTCAGATAAACTGAGGCCCTTTATAATTTAACTTAATAAATCTGCTCTTATGTAGTAAAGTTAAAAGTTAAAAAGTTGATTAATATACAGTTTGTTATACAATAAGTTGTTTTACTTTGAGTTTAACATAATCTGAACCAGTAGTTTTACCTACGAAATACTCCGACTAAAGCGTGCCAATTTGGTCTTTAGTCAAAAATTAAATGTGCGTTTAAGAAATTTAATAACCCTATTCGCACCATTTTTGGTCCTTCGAGCCGGATGTAAATTCTAAAGTTATTATTCAACACCAGTTTTGGTCCTTCGATTGCCGGATGTAAATTATGAAGTTATTAATCAATAACAATTAAAGAAAATATTCCAGTGGAGTTAAAATGTTCCAGGTTCCAGTAAAAATTAAGTTCCAGTTAAAACTTTCCTGTGCCTAAAGTTCCAGTTAAAACTTTCTAGTGCCTACAGTGACAGTAAAAACAAGTGCAGTTTTTGGTGTTTAAAACGGAAAAGTTAAGGTATCGTAAAAATAAATTTTATGTAAAAATTTCAATAGTAGTGTAGAAATTTGAGTAGTTGATATTTGTTTATAAAAATTTGAAAGTAGTTTAGTAAAATATTCTCAAAGTCATTCGATAAAGTAATTTGTTTGATTTATTTTCTAGATAAATATTTGCATTTAAATTGTGAAATTTTTTGAATTAAACTTAAAAAATTGCTAGTTTAGAAACTTTAAAACATACTCGCGGCAGAGCTAAGGCTGCGATCACTCGCACTCGTTTGACCAAAATAAAAGCAATAAAGACAGTATTGATGAGGTTCCTCACAGAAAGGAATATTTAGAGAACGCATTTCAAAATTATTTAAGTATACAGGATCAGATCGAGGATTGTGAACCCGACGATTTAGATCGAATTGAGGTTGAGAATAAATATTTTTCTTTAGTGGCGAAGTTGTGCAAATTAAATTCCAATTGTGATGTACATAATGTACAGAGTGTACCATCAGTATCGCAGACACAAATTAAATCTGGATTAAAATTGCCTGATTTAAAGATCCCGCTTTTTGACGGCACTATTTCTGACTTCCGTTCTTTTGCTGAAATATTTACGGTGCTAGTGATTAACAATGATAGCCTTACAGACGTACAGCGGTTAATTTATTTAAAATCTTCGTTAAAAAGCGAGGCCTTGAGGCTAGTAGAATCCTTAGAACTAGTCGGCGAAAACTTTGAAATTGCATTTAATATATTAAAAAAACGATATGAAAACATAACATGCGTAATGAATAGTTATTTCAATGCTATTTTGGACACAACAGTTTTGGTAAAACCAAATTCCGCTTCTTTGCGATATTTTGTTGCAAACCACAGGAAAATAATAGAGTCACTTAAAAAACTAAATTTATCTAATTCAGAGACTTTGGAATATTTATTTGTTTATGTTTTGGAAAATAAATTGGACTTTGCAACAAAGCGAGCTCTTGAAATGGATAAAGATGTAAATAAATTGTTAACTTTGAAGAATTTCTTTGAATTTTTGGAAAAACGATGCATAGTTTTTGAGAATATATCTAGCACTAATCCACAAGGAAAAAATAAAAACGATAAGGTAGTTTTATTTGCAAATCAACAACAAAAATAAGTATTTTATACCGCATTTATGTGTACTACGAGAATCAAGTAGTACAACAAAGCTAAGAGTGGCTCCGATTAAGACAATAACAGTACCGAGACTTGAGCTCTGTGCATTGGTAATTTTGGCAAATTTAACAAATAAAATAGTAAGTATTTTTCAGGATCTAATCAAATTTGATTCAGTAAATTTGTGGTCAGACTCGAGAATTGTATTAGCTTGGTGTAATGACCACCCGAATAAGTGGTCTACGTTTATGTCACACCGAGTGGCTCAAATTCAAAGTCTTACCGAAAATTATAAAATAAGGTATGTAAAATCAGCAGATAATCCTGCGGACATTTTGTCACGTGGAAACTTCTCTAATGAAATTGTCAACTCGGGAGTTTGGTATCACGGACCTAACTTTTTACTAGATAAAAATATGAATTTAGACTCATTTAACACGCAGCCCAATGTTGCAAATATTCCTGAACAAAAGAAAATAGCACTTCCTACGGTACAAAGTCCAGAGCCGTGCGAATTTTGAACAAAATATTTTTCTCGATTTTCAACTTTTATAAAATTAATGCGATCAGTAGCTTTTATTCTTCGATTTATAAATAATATCAAAAATAAAAATGGTAAAATTCAACAATTAAGTTTATCTATTAACGAGATTGAAAATTCTAAAAAATTTGTAGTTAAAAATTTACAAAGTCAGCATTTTGCATAGGAAATTTCAGAATTAAAAAATAATAAATTAATTTCTAGTAAACAATTAAGGTCACTTAAACTATTTTTAGATTCAGACCAACTGATAAGAGTAGGAGGTAGGTTACATAACGCAAATATTACTTTCGACCAGAAGCGCCCTTATCTGTTACCTTCTCTTAATGAAACGGTGAAAATAATGTTAAAACAAGAACATTTAAGAATGGGACACGCAGGGCCACAAACAGTGTTGTCAAATTTTAGGTTGCACTACTGGCCTCTGAACGGTTTACGGGAAACAAAACAAGTTATAAGAAACTGCGTCACGTGTGCTTGGTTCAGGGTCCTGCCTGCGCAACAAATTATGGCAGATTTGCCAGAAGAGAGAGTTCAAATGTCACAACCATTTCAAAAAGTAGGAATCGACTACGGTGATCATTTTCTTATAAAGGCGTCAAGATTGAAAAGAGCACCTGTGTTAAAAGCTTATATTGCAATTTTCGTGTGTATGACAACAAAAGCTGTTCATATCGAGTTAGTGACAAGTTTAACAACTGAATCATTTATTATGACATTAAAACGTTTTATTTCTCGACGGGGCAATCCTACTATAATCTATAGTGACAATGCTACCAATTTTCAAGGTAGTAATAATCAATTACTTGATATTTACAATTTTTTTCAAAATTCTAAAAATCATGTCCAAATATTAGACTATTTGTCAAAAAATGAAATTAAATGGAAGTTTATTCCCCCTAGATTCCCACATTAGGGCGGGTTGTGGGAAGCGGCCATAAAAAGTACGAAGTATCATATTAAAAGAATAATGGGCAACTTGAGTTATACTTTTGAAGAATTTTATACAATTCTAACACAAATAGAAGCAATTTTAAATTCACGTCCATTGTGCCCTTTGACAAATGACCCATCTGATTTTAATTATTTAACGCCACGACATTTTTTGATAGGTAAAAATTTAACGGCTTATCCAGATAAAGATTTAAGTGACATCTCTGAAAATAGATTAAAGTTTTGGCAACAATGTACAAAAATACAACAAGTTTTTTGGAAACGTTGGTCTTTAGATTATTTAAACCGTTTACAAAATTGTCCAAAATGGCTAAAAACAATTAAAAACATTAACCCGAATGATGTGGTTCTGTTGAGAGAAGATAACGTCCCGCCTTTACGATGGCCCTTGGCTCGTGTCCTTGAAGTTTATCCTGGCAAGGATGATAAACTTCGGGTATTAAAATTAAAAACTCCAACAGGTGTATTTACTCGATGAATCACTAAAGTGTCTCCTTTATTTTACAATGATGTAAATATAAGTGTCGTTAATATTATGACAATGGCAATCTGTTGTCTTGGACAACAGGTTGTCACTATCTGCTGACGGCAGCTCTTTATGTGGAGGCACTAGGTCGTGGTCCAATACTTACACCTTCCCTTCGTCTTCGGTTGTCTTGGGCGCCAACGAAAATAAAATAGGCTATGAAATAGACTATTTTCCAAAAATTAAAAATAAAAAAATACGCAATGACTATAATAATAGTCAACAATAATCAAGGATACAATAAAAGTAAAGATTTCTGGGTTGTTTTAGTTTGATAGCTACGTGTATCATTCGCCTTAAAAGGGACTAAATCGGTAAGGTCAAAATCGGTAAAGTCAAAATCGGGTAAGTCATAATAGGGAAGTGTCTATAAAACTAACAGAAATAGAGGAAGATATGGTAAATATCGTGATAACATCAGTAAGACAAATATTTACCCAACGTCATACGTCATGTAATCACAACAAAACGGTAAATAAATCCCCTGTAGGATCTAGCCTACTAAAGAATAAAAGAATGCAGATTAAGGGAATTAATCCCAAGGGAAATTATTCTGGAATTTCCAGACAAAACACTGTACAATATACAGACCAAGTGTTATAGCAAAATTCAAAATAATACCTCTAGTACTAGACTAAAGAAGAACCAAAAAAATAATTTCAGAGAATATCTGAATCATATATCAATCAATAGAATAATTGCTCCCTACGCATTACTAAAAATGTCAAAGCACTTAAAAAAATACAGGAACTATCCTTCTCTTCGACTTAATAAGTCGACTTCCAAAATAAGAAATCATTAGTGTACGTCTACACCAATAACCCAACAATACATAATCACTTTCCAGACAGCACATGACATCTTAAAGACATCTTTTTTAGATCCATATTATGTCTGGACGCCTTAAGACATAAGAAAAACATCTTATGGATATCTTTTTAAGGACATACATAAGATGCCTGATTACGCTGTCTTTAAGATGTCTTTTAAAGGTTGGTACAAGATTTAAGATGTGGTACACTGATTACCTTATAGAAAAGGCACATACTCAAATATTCTCGGAGTATTTGAATGAATAGCGAAAAATCTTAAAAAGTTCGGAATCCTACAATCTACACAAATACCCATCTCACGGCCTCAATACCATCGTTTTGCAATTTTTCCTTTAGCTTGTCACGTCAGTGAGTGCGAGGATTGTAGGATTGTAACATCACAACGTCAGTAAAATGCACTTTTAACATTTTCTTTGTTTTCCCCTTTTAATATAATATAAAAACGTATTAAAGGATTTGGGTAGAACAAAAACACAAAGCTTTAAGAAATAACTATTCTTTTATTATATTGAGAAAGCTGCAAACACGGCGAGAGCAGAAAAAGGAATCAATAGAAATAATATCATACATATTAACTTTTGCTTACGTAAATAAAGATTGAGGCTCGGATGTTTACTGAAGTTTTAAATAACAGAACGATAGACTAAAAGCTATGACCATATAAATTAAAATATAATGTGTCAGTTTTGTAAACTATTTACCACTCTCAATACACCCTCTCAAAAATGAGCCGATTATATTTAATTATATCTAAAAAATAAAAACTAAAAAAATAGTTATATACTTATTCTGGGGAAAATTAAAACATATGGTTCAACATTTGTTGCTCGGATTTGGAAAAAACCCCAAGAAAATAACCAAATCAAACCATTCTAATTATGTTATGTTCTTTTAAGTCCCAAATGAAAAAGGATTTCATGGAACTTCGGAGCTGGCAGTTGCTTCGTAAAGGTATCTGCTAACTGCTGACCTGTAGGAATATAATGTATTATTATTGTTTTGTTTTGGATTTGCTCTCTAGTAAAATGGTATTTGATATCTATATGTTTAGATCGTTTATAATCAACTGGATTATTTGCCACTGAAATACAACCATTATTATCTTCATACAAAATTATTGGCTTAAAAATATTTATTTTAATACTGGTTAATAAGGATTTAATCCATAATGCTTCTCTAACCCCTTCAAATATAGCCATGTATTCCGCCTCCATAGATGAAGCAGCTACAGAATTTTGTTTTCTGGTATTCCAAGAAATTAAACAAGTGTCAAAAATTTTAAACAAAAATCCAGTTGTGCTTTTTCGATCTATTTCATTACTACCCCAATCAGCATCTACATAGCCAATTAATAGTTCGGTATAATTATTTCGGGTGTAAATTAATTTTAAATCTGAAGTACCTTTAATATACCGTAAAACTCTCTTTAAGCATTGCCATAATTCCTTGTTATTTTTATTTTGATAACGACTAAGTAAATTAACAGCCGTACACAAATCTGGACGAGTGCATAACGCAGCATACATTAAACAACCTATTAAATTTCGGCATGGGGCATCATAAGGCTCATCGGAATTTAATGCTTGATAATCTAATTTTATTGGAAGAGGTGTTTTAACTGGGTTACAATCACTCATATTAAAATTAAGAAGTACAGTTTTTAAATAATTACTCTGATCTAAAGAAATTTGAGTGTCTTGCATTTGAATATTAATACCTAAAAAATACTTTATTTCATTAAGGTCAACCATGCTAAATTTATTTTTCAAATACGATTTAAAACTTAACAGTGTATCCATATTTCCTGTAGCGATCGCTAAGTCGTCTACATATAGTATTACGTAAACATTTTCTCTAATATTACCTTTATCTAAGAAGTATAAACAATGATCGACACTCGAATTTTTAAAGTTATGTTGTTTTAGTATGTCATCAAAATGCTCGTACCAGCATCTTGCTGATTGTTTTAACCCATATAAAGATTTATTTAATTTACATACATATCCATTTTTAGCCTTTATTCCCTCGGGAACTTTCATATATATTTCTTCCTTTAATATGCCATTAAGGTATGCCGTTTTAACGTCCATTTGGTGAATATACAAATTAAATTGATTGGCAATTGCTAAAAATATTCTGAAAGTTGATATTCGGGCTACTGGCGCAAAAATTTCATTATAGTCTAAAAGATACTGTTGACTAAAACCTCTGGCTACTAACCGCGCCTTATATTTTAACGGGTTACCCTGTATATTATTTTTAATAGTAAATACCCATTTACAGTCGACAATATTTTTGTTTTCGGGCTTAGGTACTAGAGTCCACGTGTTGTTATTTAACAAGGATTGAATTTCTTCATTTATGGCCTTCTCCCATTCATTTTTATCAGCTCGAGTGCTTATTTCTTTAAAGCAAGTGGGTGTTGGTAAGAGAGACAATTGTGCACTCATAAAACTGCTTATTTCATTTTCATTATATGAAATTTTAGGAAGATTTATTAGTCTCTCGCTCCGTCTGAGTTCCTTAATGGTTGTCTCAGATTTTTGTTCGGTATTTTGTTTACACTGATTTTTATCCTCGGTTTCAATGACAGTTTTGTTATTATCTGCCTTTAATTCCGATGGTTTATGAAAAATAATCGGTACCGGGTTTTCATCAGTTTTAGATATTTTAATACCGTCGGAGCCTTGCACTTGAACTTGAGACCCTTCGTTAAGGTCAATTTTAGGCCTTGAAGTATTAAAAGTGATTTCATCAAAAATTACATCTCGAGCTGTTAAAAATTTATGGGTTTCAGGGTCAAATATTTTATAGCCATTAGGTTCATAGCCTACCAGTATACCTTTTGTTGATTTTTGTTCGAACTTTGATTTTCTATTTTTATTATGAATAAAAGCAGTAGAGCCAAAAACCTTTAAGAGGTTTAATCTGGGCTTTTTATTATGCCACAGTTCATAAGGTGTTCCCTTTTGTTTAAGTGCATTTGTTGGCGTTAAATTTAAGATATAGGTGGCGCTTAAAACTGCTTCGCCCCAAAAACTGATATTTAAATTAGCACCATGTATCATGGCTCTCGCTTTTTCTGTAAGAGTTCTGTTCATTCTCTCCGCAACAGAATTTTGCTGGGGAGTATATGGAACGGTCAAATGAAAAGTTATACCTTTTTCTTTACAGAATGATTTCATTTCATTGGATAAATATTCACGACCATTATCACAATATAAATATGCTACTTTTAACGAAAATTGAGCTTCACATTTTAAAACAAAGTCTCGAAAAACTTTATATGTTTCCGATTTATATGTCATTAAGTAGGTAACAGTATAATGAGTGAATTCATCAATAAATGTTATAAAATAATTTTTATTGTCTATTGTTGGTGGAGATATAGGCCCACAAATATCGGAATGAATAATAAATAATGGTCTTTGAACATATGACTTATCTTTACTTTTAGCAAAAGGGAAACATGTTTGTTTTCCGTATATACACGCTTCACATAAATCTGATGTTGGATTTATATTATTTAATTGGTCATGATATTGTTGATTTTTAATTTCTAAGAATTTATTTTTGCTTATATGACCTAAGCGCTCATGCCATAATTTATAGTTTTCATAGGGCGCTCTATTTTTATAAACATTTATTTGGTTTATGGTGGAGCTCAAATTTCTGTTAATTTTGACAATTATAATTATTAGTTTATTTATTGCCTTACCAGTGATAATACTTTTACCTCCTTGACTGATTGTCACTCCTCCATCTGCAGAGAAAAGTACAGCCATACCAGCCTCTTGCATGCGCCGCACCGAGAGTAGATTGTAGGGAACTTCTGGGGTGAACAGCACATTTTCCAATGTCCCTTGAATGCCCATGTTAGTGGTAATGTTGATATTTCCTTTCAGGTGTGCTTTGATTGATGTATTATTCTTTGCAACGGATATCTCTATTGGTTTGGTTAATTCCATGAAACTGGTAAAATAGTGGCGTTGATTTATGATGTGATCAGTGGCTCCTGAATCCAGAAGAAACTTGATGGTGTTATTTTGACGTGTTTGAGTATGCAATGTATCACTCGACATCATGAATGCAAAACTTGGCTCCTCTTCATGTGTTTGGATTGTGTGTAGAGTTCTGTTGTTAGTGTTGTTCTCTTGTCGATCTTTATAATAGAAACAATTAGCTTTGGTGTGATTCGTTCTACCACAGTGGTCACATTTCATAAAAATAAAACGGTTCTTTGAATGGCTACCTCTGTTGTGGTAATATTTTCTTGCCTTATAATTAGGTTTGTTGTTATATTTATTTCTTGTTTTGGAAGGGTGGAACCTTTTGTTTTTAAATGTTGGTTTCACTGTTGTCTCTACTTGTAAAACTTTGCTACTTGTGTCACCACTTTCCTGTCGTAGTTTTGTTTCTTGATCCAACAATCGGGTTTTCACAAAAGCTAAGTTAATAGAGTCTTCTGACAATGTTTCAATTGCTGTCACTATCCCATCATATGAAGGTGGCAATGTTAAGAGCAAATGAGCTACTTTACTCATCTCAGTTAAAGTAGCACCAGCTGAGGTTAACTCAATTAGCATCTCATCAAACTTAATAAAATGCTCGATCAAAGAGGTATCTTGTTGAAATTTAAAACTCAGCAATTTCTTTTGCACTGCAAGTTGCGTAGCTAAGCTCTTACGTTCGTAAATTGTGTCTAGCTTTCGTAATATTTCCCGAGCAGTGTCTTCTTCGGTAATCATGCCGATCATTACATCACTTAAATATTCAATAATACATCCTTTTGCCGTTAATTCCATTTGATGCCAATTTTCAGGTAGTGCAGCAGGTGGATTTTCGGCTAGTACCAGTGATGCACCCTCTTCAGCAATTAGGGCCTTGAGGCGAAATTTCCATATCGAATAATTAGTTCCATTGAATGAGGTAATATTGCGTCGTATCTTTTTACTGTTCTCCATTTTCACGCATTAAGCACTAACCACGACTTTATAATATATTTAAGTTCGTTTCCAACAAAGTCTTATTAACAAAAACACAATTTACACAAAAGTTTTTACTTAATGTCTCCTCACTTATTTCGCGAACATACGTTCTGGGCCCATAACCTATTAAAGGATTTGGGTAGAACAAAAACACAAAGCTTTAAGAAATAACTATTCTTTTATTATATTGAGAAAGCTGCAAACACGGCGAGAGCAGAAAAAGGAATCAATAGAAATAATATCATACATATTAACTTTTGCTTACGTAAATAAAGATTGAGGCTCGGATGTTTACTGAAGTTTTAAATAACAGAACGATAGACTAAAAGCTATGACCATATAAATTAAAATATAATGTGTCAGTTTTGTAAACTATTTACCACTCTCAATAAAACGGAAAAACTCCTAGTGTTTTCGATTGGAAACCTGGACTAAGACTGTGGGAACTGGATGCATTTCTTTCCTTTACTCGTTTATTAAAGTAAAGTAGGATGCATCCAAACTGCACTGGTCCTTCCAATCGATTACATGACTCGTATTAGCTAAGAGATGGCAACACTGCTTCAAAAAGTTAAACATATTTTTCAGTGTAATATGCATGTTACTTTTCCCTAAATATAGTAGGTATTAATTATTTTAGCGTAAAATATCGGTAGCTAAACTACATACGATATATTAATATAAAAATATATTTAAGAAGATTACCGAAATCTGAAACCTTTCCGAAAAAACATTCAAATATGGCAACGCCGCAACTCGGCATATGACAGTTGACAATTTGACAAATCATTTCGAGTTTCGACGCGAATTTTTTTTGTTGTGGTTGTGTTAGTCTTAGTAATTAGAACTCTCTTATCTGTTTTGTGGTAATTAGTATCGTTTATCTTCAGAAACGGAGTTTTTTGAGTGTGCAGTGTGCAGGAGTAGTGCTGTTGGGCAACAAGAAAATTGCAAATTGGTTAGTGCATTTACCTAATAATTATTGTTCTTTAAAGTATTCTATTCTAAAAATGAAGCGAAATCTACAAAAATATTACATGCGTGCAAAGAGGGCTTATAATAGTGAGGCACAAAATATTGAAAGCAAGCAGGAGGCAGATGAGCATGACCATAAAATTGAATTTTTTGCTTCTGGTTCTATTTTACGTCCCACAACCACCAACCCTGTGGCCGATCCTAAGCCAAATCAAGAACCACAGCCAGGCTGCAGTAGCTACCTCTCTGATTCTGATTTAGAATGGAA
The DNA here is from genome assembly GCA_963920685.1 of Polydrusus tereticollis. Classification (NCBI taxonomy): domain Eukaryota; kingdom Metazoa; phylum Arthropoda; class Insecta; order Coleoptera; family Curculionidae; genus Polydrusus; species Polydrusus tereticollis. The sequence continues at coordinate 48,216,824 of OY987335.1, read as the reverse complement.
AAGTGAAGCTTCTGATACAGATGATCAAGTAGATATTGCTGAGAATGTTAGCCTGGATATTCAGAGTGACACAAATTGCTCGACACCAAATCGTCATTCAATAAAATATAAGTTTGCTGAATGGGCAATACAATATAATATTAAAAATGTAGCAACAAATCATTTATTAAAAATCCTGCAAGACAGTGTCAGTAGCCATTACCCTTAGATGCTCGTACCTTACTTCATACGGTCCGTGATATTGAAGTAAAGAGTATGCCCCCTGGAAACTATTATCACTTTGGATTAGACACTGCAATAAAAAATATTGTAGTGTGCTTGGGCCCATTATTTGTAAAAAAATTCTATAGAAATAAATGTAAATATAGATGGGCTTCCATTAGCCAAGAGCTCAAGCCGTCAAGTCTATCCAATATTAATATCAATTGTTGGGGAAAATGTTGTAGAGATGGTGGGAATTTATCATGGTTATGAGAAACCCCACGACGTAAATGCATTTTTATCAGATTTTGTAAATGATAGTATTAATATCATAAATAATGGAATTAAAATTAACAATAAACATTTTCAAGTTAAAATAAAGGCATTTGTATGTGATGCCCCAGCAAAATCTTTTATTAAGTGCATTAAAGCTGGCTTGACATGGAGCAAGACAATCTGCAAGGCAATGCAAGACGCAATTTGTCTTGATCACGGGCACGCGCAGTTGAAGCCCAGCTGATCGATTTTTGCAAGATATTGCCATTGCAACTTTATCGGTTTGGCGCCATTTCTATTGCCTGCAAGTTGCAATTCTAGGGAAAAATCTAGTTACTTTTGGTTTACCAACCAACCAAATGTCAGTCAGATCAGCTGCTGATTTAGATTGTATTGTTGTTTTATTTGTTCTGCTAGAACTGAAGTTTATTATAAACATTTTGTTTTTGTATTTTGCTTGCTGTGAAAAAAATGGATAAAGTACCCTGCAGAAAGTAAGTATACATTTTTTTTCGTTTGTCCAGTGTTACTTCTCTGCATATTTCCCTCTATCATTTTTTTACATTACCTTTCCGACTGTCGAATTTTTAGCAAAAAATGCTGAAGTTCATCATATGACTCTATGACTATTTCGAACTAATGCAACAGAGAAGTTTATATGTGGTTGAATAATTCTATGATTCCACATAGGGCTGACAAAGATAGTCTGGATTTATAAAAACATTGCTGTAAACTGAGAATGACCTATTATACTTTATAAATCATTTAGCAACCAATCAGGCAGCCCTTCCAACTGAATTGCATAAAGACAGAGGTCATGCAGTAGAATAGCTCTTACATGCACAAAAAGCACTGAAAATTTTTTTTAGGTCTGGTTTTGATTGGCCAAGAGCAGCAACTTCGCTGTTGATTCAGCTATATGAGCAGCACCCATGTTTATATGTTACTACTTCAGCTGACTATCACAACAGAAACGTTAGACAGAAGGCTCTTGAGAGCGTCGTTGGTCAATTCAATCAAAAAAACATAACAAATCTTACCGTAGATGATATTAAAAAAAAATCCACGGTCTTAGGACCCAATTTTTAGCAGAAATGCTCAAAATAAAAAAGAGCGAGATGTCAGGAGCATCCACCGATACCATCTACACTCCAAAATTGTGGTGTTTTGAAGAGCTTTTGTTTCTTCATCAAGGTGCTGACGTTGTGGCAAGAGAGACATCAAATTTAACATTGGGCACTGAAGAAAACAATGACACATCAGAAGGACCTCCAGAAAGTGTATGTGTATACTATCTTTAATATTTATGATAAAGTGCTTCGAACTTTCATTGGCTTAAACTTATTTCACAAAGTACGGACTAATGCATTTGTGAGATAAGTAAAAAAATAAGACAATGGAGGTTTGAAACACTTTATTATATGTGTCTGCGACCTTTTAGAAACAGTTTATATTTCGTCTAATATTCATATTCTAAAAATGTACGTTCTAACTAAAATAATTTATTTTTCTTGTTTATATAGCTCACTCTTGAACCTTAGATTTTGTTTGATGACGATGTCAGTCAACTGAGTAACGCAGATATTAATATATTTTGTCCATCCTCAAGTAGAGATCCATCTCAAGATGACTCAAGACCCTCATCTCGAGATGACTTACTATCCCCGTCTCGAGAGGACTCCGGTAGAGGACCATCCCGAGAAAGCATCACCAGAACACCATCTCGGGAGGGCTCTGCTACCTCATCCTCGAAGCCACTAAAAAGAAAAAGAGGTGATAAAACTGGAGAATCCGCAGATAAACAGCAGCTAACATGCCTCTTAAAGTCGGCTTTGACGACACTTGACAATATCAATAAACCCGAGGAAGAAGTCCGGCCTCAACCAAGAAAGCATCGCCCGTTTGCAGAGTAAGTTTCTGTTGAAATTTCTAGGTAAAACTAACATTATAGGGAGGCTATTCCTGCCTTTGTTATCTACAATTTAAAAAAATCCAATCTAGCTGTGTCACATACTAAAAGGACAGTGAATCCAATCTGCTAACCACACACAAAAATTAAAATCCAACAATAAAAATAGCAGAGGGGTGCATAGTGGGTTAATTTTACACATAAAAATTACGTCAATATAGTAGGGGATGGTTTCAAGAGCTTTGATAGTTTTTCTTATTATTCTGGTATTGTGATAAAAATAATTTATTTTCAGATTTATCGCTGAAGAAATGGAGGCTCTAGAGGATGAAGAAATTATTGATAAATTAAAAAACAAATTTTTAAACCTTTTTTATGAAGCAAAAAAAGAACAAAGAGACAAAAAGAAAAATGAGTTTGTGTAGTTTTCTAGGTAGTTTTAAGTTTTTTAAATACTTCATTTGTAGGGTCTAGTTTTTTTTATTATATACTTATTATACATACAGTTTTCAGAGTAAAAACTTTGTATCTGAATAAAATCTAGTTTTATTTACTGGTAAAATAACATATTTCAAAACACATATTACCTTACACATTCTTGGGCATAAAAAGCACAGTAAATAAGATATTCTTTAAAACTAAAATTTGATACTAAGATACTACACTAAAAGTATGGTAAACAAAAAAAAATATTCTAAAAGTAAAAGTTTCTATGCTAAAACTAAAATTAGGGGCGGAGAGATCTATTCTGAACATAAACCTAAAAAAAGAACAAACTATGTATCTAACTAAATAGAAAAACACAAATTTCAATCAATATTGTCCTGCCATGGTACTCGCCCACATCCATTAAAATATTCCTGAAATTCTTCCCTGATGTTCAGCGCTTCGTTTCTGGGTCTCCCATAATTTTGACGACTGAGCCCATAGATAAATTTGTATTGAGGATCTATTTCCTCAGGATGTTTTGATAAAGATGCATGCCCAGTCTCTTAATTTAAAAAATTGTGTAAAGTACAACAAGCTTGTGTTATTATTCTGGCTTTCTCAGGCTTTAAAGGTATTATGTTTATAAGAACTCTAAAACGATTTGCAAGTATGCCAAATGCATTCTCAACTATTCGTCTGGCCCTACTCAATCTGTAATTGAAAATTCTCTGTTCTTTTGTCATATTCCTAAAAGGATAAGGCTTTAGAATGAAGTTCGATAAAGCAAAAGCTGCATCAGCTACTATTACATGAGGTACTGGTTTAGATCTTCCAGGCAGTGGGTTGCTTTCTGGGATATTGAAAGAATTCATCTCAATACCTTCAGAGAGATTACTTTCCCAATACACACGGCCATCTGACAGTCTTCCATTCATCCCAACATTTATATAAGTAAAGTTATAATTTGCATCTACAAGAGCCAGTAGAATAATGCTATGTTGTTTTTTGTAGTTGAAATATGCCGAACCTTGATCTGTAGGGGCTTTGATGACTACATGTTTCCCATCTAGTGCTCCAATGACATTTGAAGCATTCTATATCATTTCAAATTCTCTGGAAATTTCCAGCCACTCTGCTGTACTTGTGGGAACCTGAAAAAATAAAGAGACCCCTTAGCAGTGACAGGTTGTATAAAATATAGGTACCGTACCTTCAGATAATCTCCCTTCAGTTCTTCATAAATTGCCTCGGACACAACTGGAATAAAACGAGATATAGCACTCTCTGAAATTCTGTAATTAAACTGCAAGCTTCGAAAACTTTCCCCCGTAGCTAGGTACCTCAATGTTACAATCAGTTTCTCTTCTGCTGTTATTACATCTCTCACCAAGGATGTTTTTGTGATTTTGTGTTTTATTTTCCTCAGGAGTTTTTGAAACGTTTCTTCATTCATTCTCAAATAGTTTTTATATGTTTCCTCATCCAATTCTGCAGCCAAACTTATGTTCCCCCTCGTTCTATCCAACCAGGGCCTGGCCCACCAGCGCCTCGGTGCTCTTTCCTTTCCATCAGGCTTCAGAAGCAAGACAGCAGCAGCAATAATTATTGTCAGTGATGCACTGATCACTTTTTTCTTATTTATTTTGCTTTTTTTGGCTATTTTCATTTTTAAACGTCACTGATACACAACAACAAAATTTTGAGGTTAGAAAGATGGTTTACTTGTTTTTTTTTGGGAGGATTGGCAGCAGTGTTGTAATGGCAAGAGACTTGCATAATGTCAAACAACATGAATCGGCAATATTTTGACCTTGCAAGAAATTGCTGCAATTTCTTGCAGGTTGTCTTGCTCCATGTCAAGCCAGCTTAAAGGGCACACAGGATATTCTTCATGTACAAAGTGTTCAATCCAGGGTGAATACTTAGAAAAAATTTGTTTTCCAGAAATAAATATGCTGCCACTCAGAACAGATGAACAATTTCGATCACATACAGATGATGATCATCACATAGTCTCAACTATATTAAAAAATATTCCAGGATTTGACATGATAGAGGGATTTCCATTAGATTACATGCATTTAGCTTGTCTTGGAATAATGAAGAAATTATTACTTTTATTTTGCTTTGGAAAGCCAACTACCAAAATTCCTCAATCAAAAATATCTGCAATATCTGAATCATTGGTTTCCTTATCAATAAATATTCCCCTTGAATTCAACAGAAAGCCTAGAACCTTGTTGGATGTGAAACGGTGGAAGGCTACAGAATTCAGGCAGATGTTACTATATACTGGTCCATTGGTATTAAAAAAAAAATTAAGTAAAGATCGATATTTTAATTTTTTATCTTTACATGTTGCAATGGTTATTCTTTCGACTTCAAAATATTATGCTCTTTATGATTATGCTGAAGAACTTATGAAACATTTTGTAAAAAGTTTTCAAACTTTATACGGCATTGAAAATACCTCCCACAATGTCCATAATTTATTACATTTATCAAGAGATGTGAACTACCATGGACCATTAGACAATTTTAGTGCGTTTCCCTTCGAAAACTTTTTACAGAAGATTTTAAAATCAATAAGAAAATCTGAAAAACCTTTATAACAGGTTATCAAAAGATATTCAGAAAAGAATTTGGTCAAACAAGAACAAAATGGAAATAATAGTTTCCCAATATTTAAAGACCTACATACTGAGGGACCAGTATGTCACGATAAGAGGTTATTTGAGCAGTTTAAGACAGTTATTTTTTCAACATTTACTTTAAAAATAAACCCGCCCGATAATTGCTGTTGCTTAAAGAATAAGGACATTGTAGTTATTAGTAATATCAAATCAAAGGATTATTTTCATTTAATAGGAAGGAAATATAAAAGCAGAAGTTCTTTTTATGAAAATCCCTGCGAATCCTCAGAAATAGGTATTTTCAAGACACAGGAAGACTTTTTAGGTCCTATTGAGATATTTAATGGCAATCTTTTAGATTACAAGTGTGTGAAGTTAAAATTTGAAGAAAGTACAATTATAATGCCTCTTTTGCACTGTTAAGTACGATTATTTTATTAGGTACTCTAACACATTCTCCTATTCTATTTTCAAATAAAATAAAATATTGCACACTATACTATCTATACTATCCCTCATCAGGCACCTATACCACCCATCATCCGGCTAACGGCTATAGAATCCCTTGGTACGTCGAATTATTTTTCTATTCTTATATTTTTTCTATTTTTTTTTTATCAATTCAGTAACTGAACTCCATTTTCTTATAATTTTATTTCCTTTTGGCATTTTTGCTTCCAAATTTATGAAACAAAGTAGGTTATTTGTTTTCTTTTATCATAGTAATACATTGATGCTGAAATCCTAGACGCGACTATATTTTTTATGGTTTACACATTAATATTATAATGAGCAAGCCATGAAATATAGCTGGCTCGGAATGAAGGGTAATAGAAAGTTTAAGAATACTAATCTGGCCAAACTTTTACTAAGTGTATTATACAAAGAAAACAAGCTAGCTTAAACTATAACCTGTGTATGGGTATTTTAGGATCTGCAGAAGCCACAGGAATATCAGCTACTCAAAAGGAAATAGAAATTGCAATCCAGACGTGGCTAAGGAGAGCGTCGGATAGGAGGGCTACGGCAATACAAAAGGACCTTTAAATTTTAGAATAAAGTTGTTTTTTTAATTTGCGAAATAAGTTTATTTAAACATTTAAAATACCTACATATAATAATAATGTGAATATGTTATTTTTCAACAAACTATAATATATATATTTATACGTAGATAAGACTTTTATTTATTTTAAAAACAAATATTCGCAAATGTTGTAAATACGTCTAGGTAAAGATGCCTTAAAGACAGTCTTTAAGACGTCTTTAAGATCACATACAGGCGTAAACAGACATTCCCAAGACGTCTTTGATGTCGAGTTGCGACACCTTACAGACGTCTTTAAGTTGTATTTGTGCTGTTTGGGTTTCAGTGATATGCAAGAAGATAAAAAAAACCAGACAGGTAACTGCCAAAATTGCCCGAAGCAAATCATAAAACTTCAACTTACTTCAACCAAAATATATACCAAAAATAGAGGTAAGTGAAGAGAGAAAAATCAGCGAATTTATTCGCTTACCAAATAACCAAATTATGCATCAAAATAAAATATATATCTGACTGCAAAATAGATAAGATACCAAACAGTAATAAAGGTTTTTAGGAATAGTGAATGCTACTAAATCAGGGATACAAATCGTAACGATTTTGCCAACAGAATACGTGGTTAGGCAAACTTCGCCCCTGAAATTTTAACATTCTCCCTAAATTCCAAAATTTAATCTGAAAATTGAGAATCCTGATCTGAATTATCCAGATCAGTACCATCATGCCTTTTAAGATCTTTGATATGCCATCTACCAGCCTTAGAACCATTAACATTTTTAAGTTCATAAACCAAATTTGAAATCTTTTTATGCACAATCGAGAGAGTATACTTTGGAGCTAACTTTGCCATGAAATGATTTGCCGCACTAGATAAAACTTGATTTTTTCGCCACACGCGATCACCCTGATTAAATGAAATGTCCCGCTTCCTAAGATTATATGCTTTTGAATTTCGTTCATATGCCTCATGGAGTCGTTTCTTAACTGCTACAAAAATTTCCCTAAGACCATGCATGTTTTCTGCATATGAATCAATATTTCCTGGAATAATTTCGATATCTTGGCTTTTGCGCTCAGATGATTGAGAATAATACTTTCCCGATAAAGGCGGATGTCTACCGAAAGCTAAAAAGGCACGGGTGAAGTGAGTAACTTCATGCTTAGAGGTATTTATAGCCTGCTGAATTTTCGAAATGTCTCTATCCCAACCATCGTGATCACTAACATAACTACGAATAGCTGTACCGACTGTTCTATTATTCCGTTCTACGAAGTTACACCGTGCAGAATATAGAGGATTATACCGAGTGTTTACATTATAATTTGAACATAAATCTTTGAAGCTTTTACAAATAAACTGAGGTCCAATTTCACAGATAAGAGTTTCGGGGCACCCAAATACTAAAAATATTTGATTTTCTAGAATATTCTCGATATGAGAGGACTTGGAACTACGTAATGGATATAAAAGAGTGTACTTTGAAAACCAATCCGCTACAACTAATAGCCATTTGTGCCCTCTCTTAGATCTGGGAAAGGGTCCCATAAGATCTGCAGCTATGCATTGAAACGGCAGGTCGACTTGCTTCTCTTTTCCCATAAGTCCTATGCGAGAAGTGTTTGACACCTTTTGAGCACCACAAACTAAACATGACTTGACAAATTTCAAAACGTCACGCCGCATCTTAGGCCAATAATAAAAATCCTGTACTCTATTAAGAGTCTTAAAAAAACCAAAGTGACCTGAAGTTGGCGGACAATGACAATGTTGAATGACATCAGAAATTTTTTTTTCCACTCAGGAATATTTACACTCATTGGAAGTTTATTAGGTATAAACTTTAGAATAAAATCATCCTCAACTTTCCATTGAGAATACTTAGGAGACTGAACAATTTTTTCGCGTAGATCATTATACCAAGGGTCAATACGATCAATATCTACATTAAATGGAATAATAAGAGAAACAATAGGTGAGACTTCTTGACTGTCATTAGGAGGTGGAATTCTACTTAATGCATCTGCCACAACATTATCGACACCGCGCCTGTGAACAAGGTCTTCATGTTGTTTAGCCACAAAAGAGAATAACAGTCTGTTATGATCTGGAATTTCGGAGCGCCTTCAATATACATACGAAATGTATCTAAACAAAATAAAACTCCAAGACATTCCCGTTCCACAACAGAGTAATTCCTTTCGGCACTTGAAAGTGACCTACTGGCGTATGCTATCACGTGCTCCTTTCCATCGATAATTTGTGACAGTGCGCCTCCAACACCTGTCAAACTGGCATCTGACGTTATAATAAACGGTTTGCTGAAATCGGGCTGAGACAAAATTGGTGACGAGACTAGAAGTTCCTTGATTTTAACAAAAGAAGATTCTGCGGCTTCAGTCCAGGTAATAGGTTGGCTTTTCCTGCGACCTTTGAGAAGATCATTGATCGGAGACATTAATGAGGAAAAATTATTTATAAAACGCCTATACCACGAACATAAACCTACAAAACGTTTAACTTCCGTAGCAGTTTTTGGTCTCGGATAATTAACCATTGAAATAATTTTGTCAGGATCCGTGCGCAAACTATTTGACCCAACTATGTAACCCAAAAATTTCAAGCTTGTTTTAAAAAAATCGCATTTTTCTAAATTAATAGTAAGCTTTGCTTCTTTCAATTTTTCCCTAACTTCACCTAATAGTTTTACATGATGCTCAAAATCAGGACTCCAAATTAAAATATCATCCAGGTACGTGAAAATAAACGGTTCATACTTTGCACCAAAAATTGCATCAACCAAGCGCTGCTGAGCTTGCGCTGCATTACATAAACCAAAAGGTACTGTATTGAATCTAAAAGAACCACGTCCAGCAACATTAAAGGTAGCTTTGTCTTTAGAATTTTCATCTAACGGTATCTGCCAAAATGCTTTACGTAAATCAATAGACGAAATAAGTTTAGCATTACGTAATGAACTAAGAATTTTGTCTATACTAGGAAGAGCATAAGAATCAAATTTAGTAATATTATTTAAAAATCGTCCATCAAAAACAAATCTAAATTCTCCGCTTGATTTTTTGACTAAAATTACTGTAGGGCATTTACTTTTTCACCAATTAATTTGATTTTTGGCACAGAGACTTATCTTCACGATTTCTATAACTCTGTTACCAAAATGTTGCCCTACTCTGCCACCAGAGGGCACTTTACCTGAAAACCATATTTTTTTTTCGCATATCTTTTTGGATTTGACAGATATTACAAAACCAAATATGCCTTGTGAAAGACAATAAAATACTTATTAAAAAAGTTACTCTTCATTCGAGTCGATAAACCTCACCGTTTAGTCACAAATTAGCAGTAAACATTTTATTACCATTAAATCAGTACGTCCAATAGGCGCAAATAAATCAAGTTACCATGCTTCAAATTAAAATAAATCTGTCAATAAAATACCTAATAAGTTATCGGACTAAATACCTACTAAATTATATCAACGTAAACAATTTATTTTTATTTATTTATTTTCAGTTTTATTCACCTAATAATAATTTATGTATTGGTAATTATTATACGAATAGATAGGTCATTAAATCTATTTTTTAACACTGAATGAACAAGTAATTAAGAAGGAAACTAATCATAATATATTCTCAAAATGTCCTCCGTTCATCTCTATACATTTTCTAATGCTTTTCAAGAAATGTTGCCTAACTTTAAAGAAAATACCGGCCGTATTTTGAATAACCTCAAATCCATTAATTACTCTTTGACGTAGATCTTCAACATCGTTTACCGGAGTTTTATAGACCAAAGTCTTTAAATGTCCCCAAAAAAAAAAGTCCATAGGATTAATGTCAGGCGAACGCGGTGCCCAAGGTAATGATCCATTTCGTCCTATCCACCTGTTAGGAAATGTATCATTGAGATATGTCCGTACGTTTAGACTAAAATGGGGTGGAGCGCCATCTTGAAGAAGCCACATGCTTAATCTTGTTTGAATTGGCACATTTTCCATTAATTGTGGAAGGACATTCCGAAGGAAATGTAAATAAACTTCGCCATTTAACGGTCCTTCAAAAAAGTGAGGTTCTATGAGATGGTCTCCTATAATTCCGCCCCATACATTTAATGAGAATCGTCGCTGATGCTGCCGTTCCATAATCGCATGTGGGTTTTCGTATGCCCATTGGTGGGTGTTATGAAAATTGGTAATCCCATCCCGTGTGAAAGTAGATTCGTCCATGAATAATATGAAATTAAGGAATCGATTGTTTTGTCGAAATTTCTCTAATAATTGTTGGCACATGTTAACTCGTAACTGTGCGTCACCCTCATAAAGTGCCTGTACCTTTTGTACATGAAATGGGTAAAGAAGATCCTCATGAAGGACTTCCCAAGCCGTAGAATTGTCAATTCCCTCTTCTAAAGCTATATTTCGAGTACTTATACCTGAATTCGCTTCTGCTCTTTCAAGTATTCTTTCTTCCATTTCAACAGTTCTAACGTATCTTGGTCTACCTTTATCAGCAATAGTATTTATAAATGAGCCTATCTCGCCAAGCCTTCGATGAACTTTGATGAAAGTTGGGGCACTTGGAACATTTCTATTAGGATATGTTTCCATGTAAAACCGCCGTGCTTGCTCTGCATTCCCATTGGCTCTCCCATAACAAAAATGCATGTCACGATACTCAGTATTTGAATATACGTGAGCCATTTTATTACTAGGTAAACAGCAACTTAATTTTCACTAATTTTAAAAATGTACTACGTTTATGAATACTTTTAAGGCTTTACTAATGTCTAATTTTTTTACTTATTATTTACTTTTCACCCGTCTTATCATTCATTTAAATTTGAAGCATGGTAACTTGATTTATTTGCGCCTATTGGACGTACTGATTTAATGGTAATAAAATGTTTACTGCTAATTTGTGACTAAACGGTGAGGTTTATCGACTCGAATGAAGATTAGCTTTTTTAATAAGTATTTTATTGTCTTTCACAAGGCATATTTGGTTTTGTAATATCTGTCAAATCCAAAAAGATATGCGAAAAAAAAATATGGTTTTCAGGTAAAGTGCCCTCTGGTGGCAGAGGAGGGCAACATTTTGGTAACAGAGTTATAGAAATCGTGAAGATGAGTCTCTGTGCCAAAAATCAAATTAATTGGTGAAAAAGTAAATGCCCTACATCAAAAATAAGAAAAAAAAAAATTGAACTTTGACAGACCATAACTTAGAAAATATTGAGATTTCGATATTTTGTTACATGACTTACTAACATTATTTTATCATGTAGATTCACCTGTCCAAGTATCCAAACACATTTTCCCAACACCCTGTATTTGTGCCACTCTGTACACCAAATGATAACAGCAGAGCTTAGAAAACGTGTTGTACTCCTTCAGAATTATCCGGAGATATTAAAATAAAATTTAAAAAAATTAAATCTCAATTTAAAAAATTACCATAATAGGGACGCCCTGTATAGTAAATTATCCAACTATGTTGAAAAGTAATTATTTTCCCGCAACTAAGTTAATTGGACTTAATTAAAGTGAATTAAATAATATTAGGAACAGTGTAAGTAAAATTTCAACATTTTAGACACTCTGTATAGTGATTGTTAATTAAATTGGTCAAAACTAGAAACACTCATGCCCGTACCCACCAACATATATTTTTGCTGATTAAGGTTTAATTATGATTAACTAACTAAATCGGTAACCACCAATGAACTTTTTTACTTAATTGTCAATCAACTTTACCCGGTCAAATTTGGTCGATTAGGTACCTAATTGCGATTAGAAAATGTCAAGAAACGTCATTTTGACTTAGTAGCGTTTTTTTTGGTGTTGTTATTTTAGTTTTCTGCTGAATATTCGCATTTTTGTAATTGTTATGGACATCATAGAAGGGCTGGACTTCTATGACGACGACCTAGATGTACTAGATATTATACAAGATGGGTTTCCTAGAAATTTTAATGAGGCCAAATTATTTTGAGGAGATGCCTGACTTGGGTTTTTTTTTGAAGATTTCGGTTGACAAAGCCTACAGTAGCCTAAAAATTAGAAGATACGTATCTCCTTCTCATTTACGATAATAGAGGGAAAGTAAGTTCATCGCAGTAGATAATAAGTATCTTAAAAGAAACTTGAAATTTGTTAATTGATCTACTATGTTATACGTTATACGTTATGACATTGATAATGTATTGCCAATAATTGTAGCCACAAGCGTTTTACACAATCGGGCAAGAAGGATGGAGGATGAAGTGCCTCCCTTGCCCGAAGAAATTAAGGAAAATCATCTAGAATACCTTACTGAACAAGGCAACATCCCAATGATGCTAGAAGAAAATAATCCCAGAAATCAGATAAACCATAGGCAGCTATTCATAAATCAATTTTTTCATTTACTTTAGGCAGAGTGAAAATAAGTTTAGTAGAAATCGCAGATTGCAATATATATAAATTTATATTACAAGAATTAGGATGTTTTATGCCAGGTTAGGACAAGTTCCTGCATAACACTTGAGAGAAATAAATCGAAATTTTAACACTTTTGTATTGTTTTTTTCTTTATTGTTACTGATATTGTATACACCTATTTATTTTAATATAATTATGATTTTAACACTTTGGAAACTTTTAAGACAACACAACAACACTTAAGACTAAACAACTAAATTTGTTACATAAATCACCTTTACAACTAAGGAAGCACGACGAGCATTAAAGTGATACTGCTGCAGAACCAGACAGCACTATTCTAGGGAAGAAATTATTCGGATTTCTTTTTAGCTTGTTTTATTTTCAGTATTAAAAGTTGTATTTACAGCTCATTTCTTGTTTTCTGGGCAACTAATTCCTGATCCGCAAAATCCTGGATTTGTTTCTCCACAAGCACTAGCCTTCGATCAACCAGTTCATCATATTTTTTGGCCATATGAGTGGAAGCCTGTATTTAAATGCCCGACCTTCTCGAATGTGCCTACAAATAACACGAGAAGAAAATTACTCTTTTGGTTTAAAACTCAGTTTTTTTCTTACCTTTTTTATAATTATTATCCACTAAAAATGTTTATACGTATTTTTCACAAACACAATTTAAATATTGACATTGACAACTGCCATGCCATTCTTGATTATTGACAACTTAAAGAATAAAAAAATCTCGAAAAAGCGAGGTTGCCAGCTCATTTTTCTTAATTCCAATTTAGTAACCGTGATTAGTAAATTACGCAAATAAAATCTTGGTGGTTACGGGAATTAACTAAATCGCGATTAAAGCTAATTCGAGAATTAACTAATTCTGATTAACGTGTAAATTGGTGGGTACGGGCATCAATGTTCAAAGAAGCCAATATAGAAAAATTCACTAAAAATGTATCGAACCTTATATTTTCTGTAAAATATGCAGTATAAAGTACGAATACCAAAAATGTAATCAAAAGCCACTAATAGAAGTTACCAAAAGGACCTAGAAGCGACAGAAATAGTTCAATACACACTCAAAGTGTAAAACCATATAAATATACCAAATATCATTGAACTGCTTGCTGTCTTTCTTACATCACAATATTAGGTAGGTACTTCCATTAGGCAAGATAAAAAAATACAGGTTTAACATTCCTCAAATATAGATCCCTAAAATTTGAGCTTTTAAACCAAACTAGATAAAGATAAGATAAGATAAAGATATGCGTAGGTAACCACACTATATTTATTAAGGTTCAAGGTTGTAAGAAGTTGCCCTACTAAAGAAAGTTAAAATTCAAACAAACAAAAATAAATATTAATTAATAAACGTAGGCCAAGACGAGGGAAAGTTAAAAAAAAATTAGAATCAAAGCCCCACGATACTGGGCGCTATTTTATGACAATGGCAATCTGTTGCCTTGGACAACAGGTTGTCACTATCTGCTGACGGTAGCTCTTTATGTGGAGGCACTAGGTCGTGGTCCAATACTTACACCTTCCCTTCGTCTTCGGTTGTCTTGGGCGCCACCTGGTTTGATCGATGTTCAAACCAGGAAAAATATACCGAATATCAGTTCTATTGGAAAATCTATGCAACAAATAAAACTAAAGCTTTTCCACACAAATAATAAAGTTTTTATTGAATAAAAAAGGGGGTTAGGTTTATTTTTATGATGTTAAATTGTTTAAAATTTAGATAAGTTTGAATTATAAAATGAAATGAATAAAAAAACAGCCTTTCTGGACGCAAGGATTTAAGTCAAAATTATGTATAACCTCGGGGAAGATTCTAGAACCTTTTAAATCTTTTGGTGGGGTGTGGTTAAAAAAAAGGTTACCTTTGTCAAGATGGCCTTACATAAAAAAATGTCGTTAATTAAATTTTTAATATTGTAGATTAAATTAGTTTGCAACAAGAAGTATTTAAATTAAATTAATAAAAAAATTAAATTGAAATGGCTAGGTTATTAGATTCTGTATCAAAGAAAATAATGTTCTGGGTGACTATACCAGCACGCTTCTGCGGTAGCTCCTTCAGCTGGGCAGGTGGACTTTAACCATCTGTGTACTGTGGACTTTAACTTGGTTAGAAACCCTTGGGAGCACTCCTAAGGTGGCTCGTAGGCTTAATGTCCCCGGTTACAACCCATGTGGTTCTTTAACCTCACATCTGGTGAAGTGGTGAAAAATCAATTACAACCCCAGCAACAAAACACACAACCCCTAAAAAAGAATAGAAAAGAAAATTAACCCACTGAATACCCACAAAACGATAACTAAGAACAAAAGAAAAGAAAATAGCTTACCTCTAAAAGGGGGGTGAGACCTCGTGGTCTTTTTAAAAAAATTGGCCCAACGGCGACCTTCTTCTCTGAAGGTATTTTCAGAAGTAAAATGGAGGCCGCAAGATCTCTCAAGTAAGACAGACCACTACCACCGTAAAGACAAGGCCGTGAAACGCTCGATTTTATGAACCTATGAGTCATCGCTTGTAGACGGGATTTTAGGTTCGGTACAGTGCACGCTTTTCGTTTGTGAATTAACTACCTATAATTTCTCAGCTATAATTTTGTAAACTACAGTTATTTTTTGGTGTTTATACGTGTTCTTGTATTTAGGTACGGTGCTTCTATCGTTTACTTACTCAGGACACGTAGAATTTCGCAAAGCATCCAGGCAGTGAACGTCTAGGTTATGTTATTTTGATAAAACTCAATAAAAAATCATGCCGTATCGTTGTTGTGTTCCAAACTGTAGGGGAAATTATGATATCAATGGGCCAAAAGTGGCAGTTTTTGGATTTCCTCAAGACCCCGAACTGCGGAAACAATGGATATGGGCAATTAAAAGGAAATATTTTGTTCCTACAAAAGCAAGGTTTGTGTCAATGGATATTTTAATAGCTTGTAATTACCAAAAATAAAATTATTTTTAGGTGTGTGAATTACACTTTCAACCCAGCTTCATTGAAAGAAAAACAACCTTCCAGATTGTGGCAACTGGTGAAGTTATCGAGGCAGCACTAAAATATCCACGATTAGTTAAAGGTAAGAGGGATATTAGAAAATATGATGTGGGTAAAATATTTTATGCTTGTTGTTGGTCAAATAATTGGTACTGATTTTTTTTTTTAATGATTCTTATTTGTTTTAGGAACTGTCTCAACCCAGATGCCTCGATGTCCATCATATTTGTCGAAAGATGATATCCCTGTGCGAATCTTTCCGGAGTCTAAACGCCTTCGAATGGAATGTCCAGATGTAGAAAAAGCTGTTACAGAAAGTATAAAAGCATCAGCAATTTATAATGAGTTAATAACTTTCTCTAACTTGGTGAAAGCTTTTGACAAATTGACAGAACCAGGCTGTGGATGGGTGAAGGAAAAAGGCACACAGAATATTTGTTTTTTCTATATAAATGAATCACAGAATGACCTTGCCCCAAAATTGTCAGTGTTTTTAAACGACGAACTTAATGTCAAAGTGTTTTTTGCTAATACTGAGGTAAAAAAAATTCTGTGTAGTGACAAAAGTGTTCTTAAATTTTCCCTAAGAGTGACTGACATTAATACTTTAAAAACTGAGTTATCGAAATTAAAAGTGCCTTTATTAGATGATTTACAGGAGAAAAGTTCAGATAAAGAAACACAAAAATTTTACTTCATTTTGGAACTTTTACAGTCCATGTCTGATGAGTTTTTGGAAGAAATAAAAGGAGTTTTACAGTTTACTCAAGAACAGCTTAAGTTAGTAACAGTGAGTAATAATACCTGCCTGAGATATTCTTGCGAGTTGTCACTGTTTGCTTGCTTATTACACTCCATCTCTCCTCACGCGTATAAATTTTTAAGAAGTGAAATAGACTTATACTTCCATCTCCACGTACCCTTAAGACAATCTGTGCAAGCTTCAACACAGATCCCCGTTTGGAGCAAACAGATGATAACAAAAACTTTTTGAAATATGCTTCCAATAAGTTTAAGTTGTTGGAGGATTCTGACAAAACAATTGTTTTGATGATGGACGAGATTCGCCTTAGAGCTAACATAGATTACAAGGGGAGTAACATTGTGGGTAGTGCCTACAATAGCGCAGCTGAACGTGCCACCAGTGCTCACACCTTTATGATTAGCAGCTTATTGTCGCCATATCAAGATGTAGTCCATGTTCTTCCAGTAAGTAAAATGACTGCTAACGAGTTGCATAAAATAGTTATAAAAGTGATAGTAGGCTTAGAACTCCGAACTTTAAATACTTACCCCATAGCCTGGCTGACTGAAAAGTCACCACATAATATGTGTGTTCAACTGTTTAACGATATACCTATCAAAAGAAATAAAATGTATTGTGTCCGAAACAAAAAATGAAAGTAGGTACAGATTAGGAAATTATTAATAAATGTAGGGTCATATTGCTTACGTGATTTTAGTCCAGATTTATAGAAATATTGTGATTTTTGTATGATGATTTGAAATAAAGAGTTTATTTATTTATTTATTTACTATGTGTAAATATTTTTTTTCAAACAATGTAAAATGTGATTGAAATAATTATTGCGATTGATTTATTTTCATATTCTTCCCTTGTGTATTTTGTGAAATAATTCGTTTTTTTTTTATAAAAATATATAAAATAAAACCATAATGCAGTTAAAGTATTCTTTCTTTCCATGCTCCCCTTTGAATTCATTATTCAATCTCCTATCCAAGCAAAATAAAATAACCCAATACAAGCGCCTTGATATCCATATAAAAATAATACCTATTTAGATAAAAATATTTGGATTACACATTTGTTAGGACTAAAATACTTTTTTGGTATGGATTTATACTTTACATAAGTAAAATTTATCATAGTAAATCCACATATTAAAAAATAAATCTTTATTGCAATATATCATCAGGAAATCAGGAGATCGGCCGTCTACTCGTGATGACTCATACTTTCTCGTTTCAAGGCCTTGTTTTTCGGTGGTAGTGGACAGACCCCCTTGTCTAGCAAAATCCGCTGACTCAAGGCTGCCAACTGGACATAAACCCCAAAAAAGAAAAGAAGAAGAAGAGAACAGAGACACCACACAAAGGATCTAAACGATCAGAACGAACAAGAGTCTGGGCTTTTGCCAGAACCTAAATTACATAAGGAAATAAATCAAATAATTCCAAACAACTTTGTTTACACATAAAGTTGCCAAAAGTACAAATGGGCGTTCTGCGCTTTCACGGGAACCAGAAACGCAGATGTGTGATTCGACTTTACGCGGCGGTGGCTAGCGCCATCAACCCACAAAATAGCAAAAGTAGTGCGTTCGCCCCATATTTTGGCTAACGTTATGCAACCAAAGATGATACCCCACAAAATAAATAGTGGCAATTTTAAAGTTGCTACAATATCAATGAAAATTAAAACTTCTCTTAGTCTCGGTTTTAATAAATCATTGACTTATTGACAACATAATAACATATTTGCACTTATTTGCACCAATTAAAAAACTTTACGATTAATACAGTTCAAAATTTAAACTCAGTGTTAAAACTCACTGCACAAAAAAAGTTTACAAACAAAAAAAACGCTACAAGCAAAAGACCTGAGATAGGCACACCTTTTTATCAATTACAGTAGGCAAAGCGTCCTACTGTCCTACCATTGTTTAAAATCATTTAAAAAAAAAAATTTTAAGTCTTGAAATCCCTAAATTACCTTTCTCTGTAATAGAGATTAATTATTATTATTATTAGATTAACTTTATTGATTTTTGTGGTTAAAATTGCTTGAGTCGATTTTCCGGTAGTTTGGTAAGGTCTGATTCGGGAAAGGAACAAAGAGATTGGCCGATGAGGAAGTGTCCAGGCGTGAGGACGGAAAAATCATGTGGGTCGTTGGATATTGGACAGAGCGGTCGAGAATTCATGATCGCTTCTATCTGGGTTATTATCGTATATAAATCTTCAAATGTTAACGTTAGCTTACCTATGATACTTTTAAGATGAAATTTAGCTTGTCGAACCGCAGCCTCCCACAAACCGCCTCGGTGGGGAGAATATGGTGGATTAAATTTCCACTCAATTTTATTTTGTAAAAACCAGTCGATTATCTCTCGCTCATTGACAAATTTTTCAAGAGCGCTGTATAACTCTTTTATTTTTTTATTTGCGCGGACGAAATTAGTACCCTTATCACTGTAGATACGTTTACACAAACCACGATGAAATATGAAGCGTTTTAATGCATTGAGAAACGATTTTGCGCTAAGATCGCTAACTAATTCAAGATGAACGGCTTTTGTTGTAAAACATACGAATACACATAAATATGCTTTAATAATGGAACGATTTCGTAGTTTGCCATCCTTAATATTAAAGGGTCCAGCAAAATCTATGCCTGCAATATAAAATGAACGGTTTGCATTGACACGGTCAGCAGGAAGATTTGCCATTTTTTGTTGTAAAATTCGAGGATTAACGCGAAAACACGTTACACATTTGCTTATAATGTTTCGAATTGTGGATCTACCGTTTAAGATCCAAAACCGCTGACGAGTTGCTGATAAGATGGTTTGTGATCCGCTGTGTAAATGTCGATGGTGTTCGTTAAGAATGATTAGACGCGTTAAAGCATGATTTGGATTAAGAAGTAGTTGATGTTTGGCGTCATGAGGAAGATTCGAATTTGCTAATCTACCCCCCACTCGCATTAAACCTTGAGAATCGATAAAGGGGTCCAATGATTTAAGTCGTGAATCAGTTGGCAATGGTTTAGACCTCTTAAGACATTTTCTATCGTTATGAAAAGATTCTTGTTATCGACAGTTTAGCCTGAACCCATGACTAAGAGGCAATAAATTAGAAAATAATGTTAGGGGTTCTAAGGTTACACTCAAGAGGCCTGAGGGACGAAAGCGAGGCGACAGGGACACTCGATCCGTAGCGTCTTCTGCGTAACCATTGCCATTATTTGATCACGTTATATTTTTGGTGTATTTTATGTTTTATTTTGAGCTTTAGTAATAATTAAAAATAGATTTTAATTAGTAGTTTAATTGTTAACATCAGAAGTGGGATTAGTAATCCGGTGCCGTTATCTTACTCCAAATTTAAAAAAAAAAACAATGCATCGTCAGCATAGAGCTTCGTAAAACCGTCGCAGATACTCGGTGGTAAACCTCAGGTGAAAACCCTTAGTGCCCGTAGTCGCTCGTCTCATAAAAATAGTGAAGTGACCAGATATCGCAGGGAGGAATTGTCAGACGACCCCGCAGGAAAGCAGTGAGTCGATTAATTATTAATTCAGTAAGTCAAGCATTTTTTGAAGGAATTAATAAAATAATTAACATGAATAAGCCAAAAACAAAGCCAGGGGTAATTGATAATAAAATAATAAATGAGTTTAATCCAATTAATAATAACATTAAAGAGTGGCTAAATGTCGTCGGTGAGTATGCGTTAATTAACGATTGGTCTGACCAGGTAACTTGCCATTTGGCATTAAATAAATTGCGTGGCCCTGCAGAGATGTGGTACAGGGAATTGTCGAGACGATTATTTACCTGGCGTAAGTGGAAAGGGTTGCTCCTTGAGCATTTTATTCCTAAACGCGATTTGCATTCTGATATGTCAAGAATGTTACAATGTTTGCCGAAACCTAACCAAGTCATTGTCATTGGTAAGCCAAATGAAGATTCCATTATGCGACGTAGATAAAGTTAATTTAATAATGGGCAGTATAAACAATGATCAAATTCGCTTTTCCGTAAAAACAGCTGAGATTACGAACCTAGCTAAATTAGCATGCAATGTAAAGATATTTGACACAAAACCAAGTTACCTTAGCACATCTAACGCTATGTCTAATTTTCCCCTAAGTTCGTATATGACCGTGGATAAAAATCAAGTAGGAGCCTCTCAAAAAAATAGTACCCCTTTAAAATATAAAAAAAAGAGATGCTATTGCTGTCAACAAACAGGACATTTTAAAAATCAGTGTTCCAATAAGAAAAACACCTGCACCGATGTAACCCCGAATTATAACTCTTAACATGCAAAGGTTAAATGTTACCAAGATTCAATGCAAAAATATATAAAGACGGTTTTTATAGAACATAAAAAAAATTTAAAATGTTTTATAGATTTTGGGAGTGAATGTTCTCTTATAAACAATGATATTTTACCTTTCCTAAATTTAAAACTTCAAAAATTAAATAAAAAAATCTTTGTTAAAACTCTATCCAAAATAGACGTAGAGGTGTCTTATTTTGTGATCGCTTATGAAAATATTGACTCTATAGGAAAACACATATTGTTATACGTTGAAAATAAATCAATTATGAATGTTGATATATTTATTGGACAAAATTTTACTGAACTTAATGATGTTACTTATTCGAAAGTTGGGCCTTTGCTAACATTTAGTACTAAACCAGCACTGTCAACAGGTCTTATCTTAGATTCAACGAACGTTAATTTTGGCATTAATAACCCAGGGGCGGAGTGTTCTCTTTTACAACTTTTAAATAAATTTAAACAGTCTTTAGCTATAAAAACTTTTCATGTCGGTGCTTGTACAGAGGAAATGCATATCGATTTAACAAACAATACTTCAATTACCCAGACAAAGACCGCGTAGGTACCCTGATAAGGAGAAAAAAATAATTAGGAATATTGTAGAACTTCTAACACAGGGAATTATTAGGGAGTCGGAATCGCCGTATGCTAGACAAGTGTTATGAATCGCCGTATGCTAGACAAGTGTTATTAGTATCGAAAAAAATGGTGAGATGAGACTATGCGTAAAGCTTTGAAAAGAAAAAAAAACATCTCAAATAGGAACCCCCTGCCCTTAATTGAAGACCAAATAGATCGCTTACCGGGATACAAGTATTTTTGTAGCTTTGATTTGGCATCGGGCTATTATCAAATAAGAATGGCAGAAAATTGTATTTCAAAAACAGCTTTTATTACACAAGACGGACTTTATGAATTTTTAAGAGTGCCGTTTGGTCTGACAAATGCTCCATCAGTATTTCCAAAAAAAATTATTAATAAAGTTCTAGGAAATCTAAGGTTCAATAAGGTGTTAGTTTATCTAGACCATATTAATATATAAGAAAAATATTGAAGACGTGCTATATACGTTGGACGAAGTGTTGGTGCGATTTCAGAACTTTGGTCTAACATTTAAGTTAATTAAGCGTTACTTCTTGCACACAAATATTGAAATCTTAGGCTACGAAATTTTAAATTCAACGGTTCAACCCACAAACAAAAAAAAAAATATCGCGATTGAAAAATTTCAAGTTCTGCAAGATGTTCATAATATAAGACAATATTTAGGGCTTACTAGCTATTTTCGTAAGTTTATTCCAAGATCCGCCGAAAGATCAAAACATTAACTATTACATAACAACACTGACTGGCTGTGGGGAAACCTACAACAGGAAGCATTTGATGATTTAAAAAAAAAAAAGCAAAACCAATTTTGCAAATTTTTGACAATAAGTTAGAAACCCGACTTTATACCGACGGCAGCCGAATAGGCATTAGCGGCGTTTTAATTCAAGTACGGAATGGTAAAGAACACAACACCCTGTCGCTTATTTCAGCAAACAAACAACTTCCGAACAGCAGAAATATCATTCCTTCGAGTCAGATGGCTGTTGTAATGTCTGTAAGATAATTCATTATCAATACAGACTGCTCCGCAGAAGTAAGTACTTTTAAGAAAACGGAAATATATGCGAGGATAGGTCGCTGGGTTATGGAGTTAAACGAGTACGACTATGAAATAAAACACCGAAATCACCAATATATTATGCGGCAGTCGTAACCCGATACTTAAGAGCAATTTTAATCCAACCAAAAACAGTCAACATATGCAGTAATATGCACGTCATAAATATAACCGAAGGGGACGGGTTTTTGGCAGCCCAAGAGGCTAACAATAAAATTAGGAAATAAAAGATAAATTGTTGACGGGCGACGCGTTAAATCACAAAGGGATTTTTAGTCAGTACAAGTTAAAGGAAGGTAAAGTTTACAAATTAACTCCCTACGTGTTACGTTGGGTGGCAAATTTTACGCTTAACTCATGACGACATTGCACATTTTGCTAATGATGAGACTTACGATTCAGTGGCGCGCTTATACTGGTTTCCCCGTATGCGACGTTTCGAAAAAAAAATATGTTAGGAACTGATTGAATTGCCTTTACCATAAATCAACAGGGAATAAAAAAAAAAAAAAACCTGGATATTTAAACCCTATTCCTAAAACTGCGAAGCCTTTCCACACCATTTATATCAATCTTTTAGGTCCTTTTGCAAAAACGCGATGTGGAAATACTCAGCTGTTGGTGATAATAGACGCTTTCACAAAATTTATTCTAATATATCCGGTGAAAAATACAAACACAATTTATCTTATCGACGCTCTAAGTGACATGATAAAATATTTTGGTGCGCCTAAGAGAATTATTAGTGATAGGGGAACATCATTTACCTCTGGCAAAATTTAAAGGCTTTTGTGTTAAACGCGGTATTACTCACTACCTAAGTGCGGTGGGGCTCCCACGCGGAAACGGTCAAGTTAAGCGATACAACAGGTAGGGTTTAAACGGGACAACTAACAAGGCACTAGGGGCAGCTCCGAGCGAGGTCTTAATGGGCTATCGGGTATCTGGTCAAGTTACGTTTTTGCCTCCAGAGGTTAAGGTACACATTTTTAGGTGGGAAACTTGGTTCTTTTGAAGATCACTTCTACGCAGGGTACAGGGTACAGGGACTAGTCAGAAGCTGCTTCCGAAGTGGCGAGAATCCTTTCGGATGTCAGGGATATCGGGAAATGACCGGTATGAAGTCAGAGATATCCCTGGGATGACAAGAACGCAGACGTCTTCCCTGGGATGACAAGGACGCAGACGCCTTACTCGGGCGTGGCGGGAGTTAAAAACATCAAACCCTGGTTTTAAATAAAAGTAAATAAGGTAAGACTGTTAGCTGGAAATGGCAAGGATCCATCATAGACTGTAATGGTTATGGTGCCCGGTTGCAGATGAGTAGGGCGGTTGAAACCAGGGAAGCTAGAATCGGGTTGTAAGTCCCAGAATTATTCTAGTATGGTTTCATGTCCCGGTACTCTCATTTCCAGGGGGCTAGAGGTTTTCTAGCGCGGGCCCATAAGGTTGTTTTTGTCTTACGCAAACTGCAGTTGCGTAGGACGGTACATGTATCTATAATATAATTTTTAGTTGGTCTCAGCATTTTCATTTATTTTGTTTGTACTGTATATTTTATTTTGATATTTTAAATTACTAACATCTGGTACCAAACTTAAGATACTCACGGTAAGTGTGGTAAAATTGTATTCCTTTTCTTAGGTCTCGAGTAATTAGTGAGGACACTAAATGGTCAGAAATGGCCGAATGTTATCGACAGTTTAGCCTGAACCCATGACTAAGAGGCAATAAATTAGAAAATAATGTTAGGGGTTCTAAGGTTACACTCAAGAGGCCTGAGGGACGAAAGCGAGGCGACAGGGACACTCGATCCGTAGCGTCTTCTGCGTAACCATTGCCATTATTTGATCACGTTATATTTTTGGTGTATTTTATGTTTTATTTTGAGCTTTAGTAATAATTAAAAATAGATTTTAATTAGTAGTTTAATTGTTAACATTCTGTTTGAGCGATTTTAACTAAAATGACTAAAGAGTTATCAAGTTCCTGCAAGGTTAGTTCTCCTACTTTTTTAGAGGTTTTGTTTCGACAATTGTTTATGAAGCGAAAACAAAGTGATAAGACGCGTTGAAGTTTGTATAAAGTAGAAAATCTTGAAAATAATTCTAACTCGTTAATAGTGCTTATATGACTGACTTGCGCTTCACGTTTTTCTAAATCGGTAGAAATTAAATTAATTGGTTTTGGCCAGTAGTCTTTATCTTTCAAAATCCACTGCGGACCGTTCCACCACAAATAATTTTCGATTAGATTTGATAAATTAGATCCACAGGATGCTATGTCTGCTGGATTAAATTCAGTAGGCACGTGCCGCCACTGAGCATTACCCGTTAAGTTTTGAATTTCGCTTGTTCGATTGCCGACAAATATTTTTAAAGAACTCGGCGATGATTGAATCCAAGATAACACAATAGTACTATCGGACCATAAAAATACGTTGTTTATGTTAAAATTCAGAGAAAGCTTCACTTTATCATAAAGCTGACTAAGTAATAATGCTCCGCAAAGCTCTAATCGAGGCAATGTTATGGTTTTTATTGGAGCGACTCGGGTTTTTGAACAAAGAAGTCTCACAAGTGTCTTGCCTTGATCGTCGATTGATTTAATGTATATACAAGCAGCGTATACTTTTTGAGATGCGTCACTAAAACCATGAAGTTCGATATGTTTTGCGTTTAAAATAATAATTTGACGCGGGATTTGAATATTTATTATATGTTGTAAGTTTTTCTCAAATTGAGACCATGTTTTTAATATATGATCCGGAGGTACATCGTCCCACCCTAATTTGATTTCCCATAAGGATTGCATCATAATTTTGGCGACTATAATAACCGGCGATAAAAGACCTAACGGATCAAATAACTTTGATACGAGCGATAAAATTATGCGTTTAGTAAATTTTTCATTTGAATTTTGATATTTGTTTAATTTATATGTTAAAATATCACAATTTGGTTGCCAATAGAGGCCTAAGGTTTTCTTAGCTTCATCTTCGGAAATAAGATACTGATCGTTATGGTCTGTTTGATCTAAAATTTCGATTCGATTGGAGCGCCATTTCCGCAGTTCAAATCCGTATTGGCTTAACAAAGTCGATAATTTTTGTTTTAAATAAATAGCGTTTTCGATAGTGCCCGTTCCGGTAAGAAGATCATCTACATAAAAGTCATTAATGATAATATCTGATATCTGCGGAAATTGTTGATTTTCGATTGCTACTTGCTGTAAGCTACGTACAGCTAAAAATGCTGCCGAACTAGTACCGTATGTTATTGTATTTAGCCGATAATGTTTTATTTCGTCGTTTTTATCATTACGCCATACTATACGTTGCAAATCGCGTTGGTTTTCGGTGACGTTTACCTGACGATATATTTTTGCTATATCACCTGTTATTACAACGTTATGTTGTCGAAAACGCAAGAGGATTGATAATAAATCATTCTGAATAGTTGGGCCTACCTTTAATAAGTCATTAAGTGAGATTCCTGAAGACGATTTGCATGAACCGTCAAATACGACACGCAGTTTTGTTGTTTCACTCGATTCGTTTATTACGCCATGGTGCGGCAGATAAAATATGTCTGATGACAAGTTATTGATTTCGTTCGGTTCGATTAAACTCATATGTCCAAGCTTTTCGTACTCGGTCATAAAATTGATATATTGATTTTTAAACGGTTCGTTTTTTTCGAACTTTCGTTCCATGCTATTTAATCGTTTAATTGCGTTATGTACAGAATGGCCTAACTTGCCTACGTTTTCACGAGTTGGTAAAGTAACGACCAAATGCCCGGTATTATCACGTTTTACCGTTTCGATATATAATTTTTCGCATTCTTGCTCTTCAATCGATTTTATGTTTGACGACGATAGTTCCTCGATTTTCCAAAATTTTTCAATTGAATTTTTGAGCGTTTTGTTTATTGATAAATTGCAGACTACACGGTTTTGATTCGATTTGATTAGATCAGTAGGTATAGGACCCGATATGATCCAACCAAGCTGAGTTTGCTGTAAAGTAGGCATGAAAGGACCTAGCTTTATTTGATTAGGGCATATTAGTTCGTAAAATATGCTTGCCCCCAAGAGCATATCGATTTCTCGCGATTTATTAAATTCGTAATCTGCTAAAACGATATCCGTTGGAATTTTGAGTAAATTTGCATTAAATGATGAGTTTGGTAAATTTTCGGTAATTTTATCTAACACTAAACATGTTAAATCCGCTTTGAATTCGTTATGAATTGATTTTACACTCGTTGTGATTTTTTGATTAATATGCAAACTTGAACTGCCCACGCCCATGACTGGTACGCTTATTTTTGAAGAAGAAAAATTTAAAATACGTTGCATTTTACTTGTAATAAAATTGGGCTGACTTCCGCTATCTAGCAAAGCTCTACATTTATGCCAATTTCCCTTAGAGTCTTGAACTAAAATAATAGCGGTCCATAACATGATTTTGGCAATTTGATTTTCGCTATGATTTTTATGAACATAGCTAGAACTAAATGATTGATTTTGATTTGATGATCTGTTATTTTCGCTTGTCCACGTACCACCACGTACACCGTGTTTGTTTGGAGACTCCGAATGCAACAAAGTGTTATGCCACTTGCGACATATTTTGCATCCTTGTGTTTTACATTGTGATGTTTCATGATTATCGCGTAAACAATTTGTACATAATTTTAATTTATTTATTTCGTCTATACGAGACGCACTGAGAGAGATTTTAATTTTTCACATGCAAAAATTGGATGATTTCCTTCACACATAGGACAACACGTTTTTGAATTGTAAGCATAACCCGAAAATTGCTTATCGCCTTCTCTTCTTGGAAACTGTTTATTTTTGTTTATATTTTGCTGATCAACTGAATTTGATTTGTAATCAGGCTTTTGGTGATGCAATGTTTCCAATAAGAGACAGCGTTTTTCTAAAAAGGCAATAAACTCAGAAAAAATCGGTTTTTGGTTATTAACTGTTTTCGCTTTAAATAATGATTCCCACTCCTTTTGAGTGGCCGTATCTAGCTTTTTTGTTATTAAATAAAAGAGAAGAGTGTCCCATTGTTTTACCGGTTCTCCTAACGTTTCTAAAGATCTGATATGCTTTTTAAGAGAATCCGTTAATTTTCTTAGCTCTAAATGAATAATTTTGCCAACGTTTGGTAACTCAATTAGGGCGCTTACATGATGTTTAATAATGACTGATTCGTTTTGATAGCGTGAAACTAATAAATTCCAGGCTACCTGATAATTCTCGTTTGTCACTTCTATGCACTCGATAACTCTAGCAGCGTCACCTTTTAGGCTGCCTAGTACCTAGTTAATAAAATTTTTTAACGTTATCTAAGTACACATCGTTATGTACTAGAGATATAAACATGTCCCTAAATTGACCCCACTTTTCATAGTCTCCATAAAATTTAGGAAGATCGATGACAGGGAAACGTACACTTGTAATGTTTTGATAATTCGCGTTTTGATTATTGGAGGAAGACCTATCTGAAGCGTCATTGTTTTGAGATAATCGATTGTTATATAGCATGCGAAGTAAGTTTTTCGCGACTTGTGTGTAGTCATAGTATTGATTTTCAAAATTTTCCCGTTCGTTGGTACTAATCTCGCGTTCGTTTAATATTTCAATCCTATTCTGTAATATATTAAATTGTTCCAAAAGTGGGTAAGTGTTTTCTAAGCGAGACTCTAATTGTGTGATATTATGTTCGGTGTTTTCATTTTTACACTTGTCAAGGAACGTAGAAAATCGTGTCAAAGAAGCCTTAACCTGACCACGTTTTGCGATAAGCTGCTTAAGTTCGTCTTCGCTTAAATTTTCGTTACTCATGTTTGACGATTAAAGATTGATGTTTATGATAAATTACAAAAAATAATATGATTTGTTTAACACTCGATAAAATGCCAAATGGCACTACAAATAATAAAGAAAATACGATTTGATAGAATTATTTTGATAGGCTGTGATACAAAAAAACACTATAAAAGTTGATATGATAAATTATGCAAAGGGACCTAATAAACACGATACGATAATCACTGCAATAAAAGCGACAACAAATTTTGCAAATCAAAGGAAATGGATTATGGAACAGACTTACCAATTTTTACAATCCCTAGGCTGATGTAGGTTCTTCACGTTGCCCCAAACTTGTGCACTTTTATTACCAGTGTCTTTAAGGTCGATAATTGCACTCCCGATTCGATGTGGTAGGTAATGTTTGTTTTAACGGCGACGATTACGATACGATTCTTTGTTTTTCCTCTGAAAAACCGATGCGACTCGAAGGACCATGTACGATTTTGTGTTGTATTGCTGGTATTAATACGATAAACGATATTGTGTTTTAAAATTCGATTTATTTACTTTTTTATAACATTCAATTTTTATACTAAATTGTCTGTTATACGATGATACGTCTCGTTTCTTCACGTGAATATGAATGCTGAATATTAAAATGTTCACTCGCTCTCGTTCTGCCGCTGCGCGTTCCTGATGGTTAGGTACCGGGGAAACCCGAGAAATGTCTAGCAGTTAATGTTATTGCATTTTAACAACGAGGGTTTGCTCAAATGTTGTATACACGCAACAAAATGTCTACTATAATTAAAAATTTTTGATATTCAGTTTAAACCTAAAGTATACGTTATAAATTTGTTGATACTAAACTTGTGTTATTTAAAAATAATTTCGACAATTTTACTAGTGACTACTGTAAATTTTGGTACGTGTTTTATAAAAATATTTGCTGTCATTTATGTAATATACCTTTTGCTAATCATATTATGAGGAGTGTTATGTTATACTTACTGATTGTTGTATAAATTATTACTGACTATGGAGTATGGAGCATAAAAGCCTTCACAAAAAAATAGTCAGTCGTCGCGCATGGCATATTATTTTGTATTGTTGCTTGGCCATGACGCATTTTTATAGTAGCTGTACTCATGTACCAATATTTGATTTGTAAACTCATTATAACTTTAATAAATTTATGTTAACTTGTATAACTTTTGTGTATGATTTTACTAGTGTAGACATTCGAGATTCATTTATGAACTATGACTGATTGTTTATTTGATTAACATATAGATTTGATACAATGTTTGATATTGCTTCTACGAGGTATGTTAAATATTTTTTGATTTTCGGATTCATTTACTGCTGTAGTTATATGTCATTTTACATTCCCAATGTGTACTGGGATATCCTTTAAATTTAGGTAAGTGATTCATAATAAACTTTTTTGATTGGTTTGTGGACTTAAGCGTCCCAAGTTGTGACATATTGTCCACAATGTTCAAATATTTTTTGATTTAAAACTTTTCTTTTTGATTTATTGTGTCAATTGACAAATTGTATGTAAGCAACTTTTGCCCTGTATACGATAGCTTTTTCATTTGCGGCGTGCTGACTCACATCGCCCGCCCGGCCGAACGATGATATAAGGACTTGGGTAGAGAAAACATTGATGTCGACGCTTTCTTTCGCTAAACTTGCATTTTTTGGATTATTTCATATTTTTGTGTAACAATATAGTCTAATTTTGAAAAAGGACTTTTGTTAATTATTCATAGTAGTTTACAGTTCAGGTGTGGGGTGAACAAAATAATTTTTCTGCTTGTTTTTGTGTGTTGTCGAATTTAAGTTAGTTAAGTGGTTATTGTTTAAAGTTTTAGTGTTTTTGGTTATTCTCTCTTAAGTTTAAGTTTGTGGTAGTGTTTATTGTTTTACGATTGATACGTTTATTACATTATAATGGGCCGTAAAAGGCATAGAAAGGATTCTTCAGACTCGGAAGACAGTAGCTGTCCTTCGTCGAGTGGAAGGTACAAAACCAATAATTCACGTCTGTCATCAAGCCGGAAGCGAACGATTGATCAATCGACATCCTTATACGGGGGTAAGTCGAAAAGAAATCGTCCTTTGCCTAGGGATAAAAGTGTTGAGAGACCGTTACGAACGTCCCAAAGTGAAGGTGTTAACGAAAATCGGGGATTTACGCCACCTCGAGCCAACGAGAGCCTATTTCACGAAACTGAGAGGCACGCCACAGTTGCGCCGGCGCCGGCCCTATCAATTGAAGCCTCGACGGTGGAATCACGTGTTCACAGGTTAGAAAATCTACTTGAAGTATTAGTTAAACAACAAATACCACAATCAGAGCCTAGACGCCTTTCATTAAGGAGCGACTGTATACCTGAGTTTGATCCGGAAAATGACAATATGTCCGCTGTTAAGTGGCTGGACAAAGTTGACCAAATAAAGGAAATTAATAACTGGGACGACATTACGACTGTCTACCAAGTTCAATCGCGCCTGGTTGGTATGGCTCGTAATTGGTATCACAGTCTATCAACATACCCTGGTTCTTGGATCGAATGGAAGACGCTAATCGCAAAAACCTTCCCAGACCACATAGATCACGCTACAGCGTTACGTAAAATGTTAAATCGAACAAAACAACGAAATGAAACCATGACGAACTACTATTTTAGTAAAATGGAACTTATAAGAACTTGCAAAATATCTGAAAGAGATGCGGTTTCATGCTTAATAGATGGGATTATGAACGCGACGATTCAAAACGGTGCCAGGGCAGGCCGTTACGTTACGCCCGAAGCGCTGTATGAGGAGTACTTGTCTACATTACGTGACGACAAGCCCCCTCAAGAGAATGATGCTAGCACACAGCCTAGAAGCTCAAGGGGGGATCGCAACACCGACTTTTACGAAGTTGTTGTTTGTTTAATATTACGTAAGTTTGTGTATTGTATACCGGTGTTACGAAAACTAAGAGTGATTTAAAAATGGGAAAAACTAGGAGCCGCCGAAATAGGTCAAGTAGTAGCTCTAGCTCTAGTTCGTCAGATACTAGGTACAGAAAGACTGCTTCCGAAAGAAAAATTGGCAAAGAACAGCGCAATAAAAACCATACTAGTAAGTCACTCGCACATGAGGCAAGAAAAAGAACTACAGAGACTCAGTCATCAAGTAAACCACGACAGTTACGTACAGAAAGAGTTTTGGTGCATGTAGCGAACGACCAATTGGAGAGCACAGAAGATGTTACGCACACTCCATCGATTTCCCAGCGCAGTGCTGAGCTGTTTGACAAATCTTAAACACAAGGAGATCGACGGATCTCTAAAACGAAAAGATCCACGGGTCTTTAACACGAAGAGATCAACGGATCTCTTAAACGAAAAGATTAACGGATCTTTAACACGAAGAGATCAACGGAACTCTAAAAAGAATAGATCAACGGATCTCTTAAACGAAAAGATCAACGGATCTCTGAAACGAAAAGATTAACGGATCTTAAACACAAGGAGATCGACGGAACTCTAAAACGAAAAGATCAACGGATCTTTACCACGAAGAGATCAACGGATCTCTAAAACGAAAAGATCAACGGATCTTTACCACGAGGAGTGATATGCGATCGTGGAACTGCCCTTACGAGTAAGCAGTTCACAGAATACAGTAAGAATTTAAACATCAAACGTGTATTGTGTGCAACTTCGACTCCGAGAGCTAACGGCCAAGTCGAGCGGATGAATCGCTCTATCCTATCTGCACTGATGGCTTCAACTGACGATGAGAGACGTTGGGACGAAGCTGTTAGTCAAGTCAAGTGGGGAATTAACACGACGGTTAATTCCACTATAGGAAAATCTCCATATGAGGTATTTTTAGGTTACCGACCACGTGGAGTCAACGATGCATTTTTGTCGAGCGAAGTTTGCCATGACGAAAGACCAGATCTGGCACAGTTACGAAACGATTAGATAATTAGGTCACGCCAAGAGTATCAAAAGAAGATTTACGATCGAAGACATGCATGCCCAAAAACATTTAAGGTCGGACAACACGTTCTTGTCCAGGAGGCAAAGGGAAGTAACGAAGGCCAGAGCAGAAAGCTTGATCCGCGCTATAAAGGTCCCTTTGTCGTTACGAAAGTCCTAGATAAGGATCGTTACGTTGTTGAGGAATTACCAGGGTCAAACCGTTCACGAAAGGCTTATACTGGCATATGCCCTACCGATCGAATGAAATTATTTGTTACAGTGGTGTCCTCAGAGGAAGCTGATACTACAAGCGAATAATTTCATCAGATCATAACCTTAGTTTTAAACTAATCTATTTCTGTTGTGTGTTTCAGGGTACACTTCACGAGGACGCGAAGGATACTAGTCAGGTTAGCCGACTATAATCACCCAACAAATAAATATTGGTTACGAGATGGGTGAATCATTGAGGTCGGCCGGTAATCATTCACGAGAAACAAGAGACGGCAGAAATGAGAAATTACATCAAGAATTATATTAACTCGTGCTTGGGTTGTTTATACAACAAAATACCTTCTGGAAAGAAGCCTGGTAGACTTAACCCAATAGAGAAGCTTAGTACACCAATGGACACTGTACACATTGATCATTTGGGGCCATTTGTTAGGAGTACAAAAAAAAATGTTTATTTGATAGTCGTAGTGGACGCTTTCACGAAATTCGTCTTTTTAAAAGCTGTACAGAGCACGAAAACTGCGCCTGTTATACGATTTCTAGAAGACATAATAGGAACTTTTGGAGTTCCCCGGCGATTAATTTGTGACAGAGGTGCGGCATTCACTAGCAAAAGTTTCACGGACTTTTGCCAAAATCTAGGAGTAAAACGGGTTTTATGCGCGACGGCAACTCCAAGGGCAAATGGGCAAGTGGAGAGAATGAATCGTTCAATTCTCTCTGCTCTTTTGGCCTCTACAGAAGATGAATCCAAATGGGATGAGTCTGTCGATAAGGTTAGGTGGGGAATTAATTCGACGGTTAATTCCACTACTGGTAAATCACCCTACGAGGTCTTCCTAGGTTATCGGCCTCGTGGTGTAAACGACTCTTTTCTTACTTTAAAGGTAGCATGCGAAGAACGGCGAGATATCGAAAAAGTAAGGAGAGAGGTGGTCGAAGAGACCCAAGAGCGACAACGTTCGCAGAAAGAATATTACGATAAGCGGCATGCCCAGGTTACGAGGTTTATTGTTGGTCAACATGTTTTGGTTCAAGCGAACAAGACCTCCAATGACGGGAGAAGTAGGAAACTTGAACCTCGGTATAAAGGACCTTTTGTAGTCTCAAAAGTACTTGATAACGATCGGTATGTGATTACCGAAATACAAGGTTCGAAGCGCTGTAGGACTGCTTATACGGGCGTCTGTCCTTCAGAAAGATTAAAACTCTTTGTTACGAGGGTTTCAGATAGTAGCGACACCAATGAAGTTGAAGATGAGTAATGTGACTTGTCTCTCGTCATAATATTCGTCTACCTATGTTAAATATTAATTATTGTTTTATTATGAATTTTCAGGTAAGCTGCCCTTCACGAGGTCGTGAAGTCTGTCAGGTAGGCCGACTGTAAGCAACTTTTGCCCTGTATACGAGAGCTTTTTCATTTGCGGCGTGCTGACTCACATCGCCCGCCCGGCCGAACGATGATATAAGGACTTGGGTAGAGAAAACATTGATGTCGACGCTTTCTTTCGCTAAACGTGCATTTTTTGGATTATTTCATATTTTTGTGTAACAATATAGTGTAATTTTGAAAAAGGACTTTTGTTAATTATTCATAGTAGTTTACATGTAATACGAGGGCAAATGTAGTTAAGTATTTTCAAATTGATTAAATATTTTCTTTAAATTCTTTAAAATGTTTAATGGTATATATGTTTATGAAATTCAATGACCACTGATGGACTACTAGTAAATTTAATTGAAGCATAAATGCTCCAATGCGGGGGAGAATGTTGAGGAAACATTTTTATTAAAAGTAAAACATATTGTAAAATCCTTGTTGCTATGAAAAACTTCTATCTTCAAAATAATTCTATTCAAATAATAATATTTCGACAGAGAATTTAAACCTATAAAATATTATTTAAAATCATTTCTTGTGACTATTTTTGAAATGTTGGCTTAGCCTAAAGTGCTGTACCGAGAAGCGGTTCCTTTGACACCGTCGCAACAGCGCATATATTCGGTCACGTACACCATCAATCGTTATTGGATGGGTTAAAGTGAGGTGGCTCCCACGTGATTCCTGTATACGAACCCTGATTGGCCCGACAATCAGGAGAGAAACGGAAAACCGCCAATTTGCATCATTTTCAGCTTTTAGCAAGACACTAGTCTCTATACCATTAATCTTGAGCTACGTCACTTTAACCTCAGATAAACTGAGGCCCTTTATAATTTAACTTAATAAATCTGCTCCCCACATAGCAAAAAGATATCCTGTGGATATATGAAATATATTCTCTTACGGATATGGATATTGAGTGGCACATCCTCCGCAGATTCATAGAACATACATATATGTACTACGTATATGCATACGACATGCGTTTGGCCACAAGTCGGACATGCTGAGAAAATGCGTTTCCGGACATTTGGCATATCCTCCGCACATTCACAGAAGATTCGTATGTGTATACCAATGACATGCACAGTATATTCGTTTTGCCCAAAATAGGAATGACCCGATTTTTAAATTTTACTTTTAAATTTCTGGTATTTAGACCAAGAATGTAAAGGCAGATAAAATAAAAAAAAAAATAAATAAAAGTAGAAATCTATGAGCCAGACTCGAACCGACGACACTCGGTTATAGGATTAGTAGTAAATCTACTTTTCATTCTTCATCCGAATGCCACAAATTCGCGTATCTAAAATTAAATGATTATTTTACAGTTTCTGCTTGTAGGCAGGTATGATGCCCATTCTTGCTTGGAATTTTCATCGAAAATATTGTAAATGTAAATAGGCTATCATACTATATATACCATTCCAATGCAAACATCATTCAGTAGAGCCTTTGGGAAGCTGGCGAATAATAATTTTTCGTGTCAAGGATTTTATTGCGGCTAACTACCCCTACTAAATTTAAGAATCAAGAGTATTTTGCCGACATGGTCACTATGGCCGCTGTATCTCGAAATGTTGGGTCAATCGACGTTTCTAATACTTAATATTGAAGTGTCAGTCTCATATTTGTTTAAATCAAATCAAGTAAACATATTAAAAACAGGCTTTATTAGAGCACAATCAAACTCTTAGAAAACAATTACAGACATAATTATTAGTTTTTTAAATTAAGGAGTTACTGCTCTATAACGTCAGTTTCGTTTTTCCTGAAAAGAAAAACATAAATGAATGGTTGAGAAAATATTTACGTTAAAAAAATGTAGAGTAATGTCTGAGCACTTTAAAAACAGGTTTCTATTATATTATGTTATTGCAGTTTTTAAAAAATGAGTAAGGAATTCTTACTTGTCAAGGTTGTTTTTCTTTTTATTCTTAAGCATTTCCTTCGCTTTGACAAGCCATTTTTGAATGTGTATCTACTATGACTTCGTCCTCACATGCGTCCATTCTCCTGTTATTTTGACGCACAGCATCTAAAGAATTACAAAACTTATTATTACAGTATCTTAACATTTCAGGAATTTGTTAATCTATATTTTTTAGTAAATTATAAATTATTTTAATAAAGAATACCGAAAATTTCTGGACGGTTTTAAATAGGTACCTCAAAACTTTTTTTAATTGAATTGTTAGTAAACACCTTTAAACTAAGACATTTTCTGCTAATGAAATATCATCTGCTATTACACCTTCGGGTGAACGGCTCTAATACTTCTAATGACAGCAAATCATTATGTTTTTCGAGATATAAATCTACGAAATGACATCTTAATTTTGCTGCTTGAAGACATAATATTTAAGAGAGTAAAATTTCGGCTGTTGAAAGCAATATGATTAGGTACTTTATAAAATTATACTTATATACATATTGTTCACTTATTGTTTACAAATTCACACTTTATTAAACAATAAACATACTTACTGAACTGTAAGAAAATGAAAAACAAGCCACCAAAAAAACTTACACAACACGAGCAGAGAAAATGACAGAAACTGAGGTTATGTAATGTCATCCCAAGCGCGAAGTGCGGGCGCAGGACTGCCAAAAGTTGGAGATTTAAATACCAGCCTGAGCAATCGCATTGCCCTAAAGAATTTAAAAAATACTAAAGTAGGAAATTCTTTTTAATACTATTTTTAATTTCACTTTTTTGACTTATGATTTTTATACCAATTTCTAGATATGACTTGCATATATGCTATGGATATATCCAAACGAACATGATTTTAATCAATTTCTAAATATGACATGGATATGCTATGGATGTACCTAAACGAATGTGAGTTGTGGGCTGTCGATAGCATATTCTCAGGATGTGAATATACTTTTTTTGCTATGTGGGTCTTATGTAGTAAAGTTAAAAGTTAAAAAGTTGATTAATATACAGTTTGTTATGCAATAAGCTGTTTTACTTTGAATTTAACATAATCTGAACCAGTAGTTTTACCTACGAAATACACCGACTAAAGCGTGCCAATTTGGTCTTTAGTCAAAAATTAAATGTGCGTTTAAGAAATAACCCTATTCGCACCATAACTATTTCTTTTCATTTCTTTCCAGCTTTGCTTTGTCTGATACCTTGTTGGCGGTCTTATTATTTTTCAGCTTTGCCATAATATTACCTAAAATATTAAAAGTAATATTCTACAAATCAAAATAACTCACCTCCGTGAAGCACACCTCACCTCCGTTACCATCATTTGGTAACGGAGGTGAGGATCCTATGGGTTTTTTCCTAATAAGTATTTTATTTTTAAAGCGTTTTTTATTTAAATTTATTTTAAACTATATAAACCCATTATACATTAAAAACAATGATTAACAAATTTTAATATATTCACAAACGTCTCAAAACAGCGATCACAAAGGTGAGAAAATTGAACTTACCTCTTAGCAAAATTAACACGTGAGGGCACAAACTGTTCACTTAACGAAGAGACACGTCCACCTTAGACAGCCGACGTAAAGAGACTAGTCTAAACCAATACCTATAACCGACGCACAATTCTCCCACTACTATTTTTTGACTTATACGGAATTTACATCTTTGACCCCGGAGGTGTGGTGAAACGTTGGGGACAACCAAATTATAGTAAATATTAAGAAGAGGAATCCTCCTAAAAATACAAAACCTTAACTTTTCAAAAGGTTTTGTGTTTTTATAGACACTAGAAATATATATTTTTAAATAAGTACTTATTTAAGTAAAAAATATTGAGCTAACATGTAGCTGGACATGCCTGGGGACATGACACGGAGGTGAGAAATGACACATTGAGGGTTGAAAAAAAATACTAGAAATTAAAAAACTTAACATTTTATACGAGATCCAGGTAAGCTTTTATTATTTCTTTTTATGTCAGATGTAAAAACATAAATATTAGAAAAGAAAACCAAAAAAACCTTTCAGGGACATAAAGATTACGTTCGTGGGAGAATCACCCAGGGAGGTGCGTGCAATAAAAATAATGCAAAACATCAAAGTAGGCATAGGATTTTAAAATTTTGTATTCTTACTCATTTATTATTTTCGAACACCTTTTCTTAATAAAATTTTTTCGTATCTCCTAGAAATCAAGCATTTTACGGGTGGGGAAAAAAAAGTTTTTTGAAAATTTCCAAAGCACACTTGATTTTTCGAAATTAAAATTATGCCACAAATTAGTTTCTATCCAAGCAGGGTTGAACCCCAGAAGATAAAGTTTCAACTCAACAAATTTCAGCCTTTTTAACCTATCGTTGCGTCGATCCGGGGACACACTGTATAGTAGCTTTAATTAAAAAATAAATAAAATTATTTAAGGCTTCTCGCCCTCGTGCAAATACTCAGCTTGTATATAAAATATGTATTTATTCACTATGAATAATCAAAGTGTCGTTTTTTTTTAAAAAATATATGAATTTCTGGATTTACTTACTTAAAATGTAAACAGAAACTTTTATATATGGGTCAGTCTCAAATAAGTCCTTCCTTTTAAGGAAAATATTTTTGAAAATAGATAGTTGAATAACTTTAATATTTTGCAGAATTCGTTGAATATACTTGTTTCGAAGAAGGAATTAAGTATCAGCAGTGCACTTTTTCCAATATTTAGCAATTTATAACTAATTTCTGAAAGTAACATAATGTGACTTTGTCACATATGTTACTTTCTCCTAAATTAGGGATGTATCACATAAATATCAATAATTTGAAGTAAGAATATTATACAAAATACTTTATTACAGTAAAAATAATAAAATGAACATAAAAATAATTGGTAAGACCTAATCAAAACAAGAAAAAAATTAAAGGTAACTCAAGTGACATTGGTAACTTATGTGACTAATGATTTAGAAATTATAACTTCGTTTAATCTGTTGCCAATCTTCTTCCTTAAAGACAATAATACGGTCGGTAGCATGCGTCGGCTTATCAAGATTTTTAAATTTTATGTCTTCTATTTTATACCAGAGTTTGTCTTCTTTATTTGGCCATATAAATTTGTTATCCCCAATTTTTTTTAAACAGTTCACTTGATATGAAGGTGGTTCTTCAGTGGTATCAATTTGGGTGATAATACCTGGATATAAAATCTCGTCATATGAAGTAATAACCCAATTGCCGATTTTAACTTCGTCATCATTATTAATCTTGGACTGTTGCGAATTTTCTTTGGACAAAAGAGTCACCGTTTTCATGCCATAACAATCATCAACAACGGGTAATTTTTTACAAAAGCATGAGTAATCTCTTATGAAAATAGTGTCCTGTTTTTCCAAAGAAACAACCTGGTGTGATTTCATAATCCCAGGAACTTTTTTAACTAAGACGCCTTCTTTTTCTTTGTCCATTAGTGTAATATTATTTTCCGCGATTAAATACATTTTTATTGTAGACAGTTTTTGGACTTTGTCAATTAATGACTTTGCGTCAGTTATGTCATTGCCTTTAGCGACCAGATTATCGCTAATTCTTTTTATTCCTGCACCCAGTCCATCTGGTGCCCCTTTCCCATGCGATGCTTCCGAGTAGTTCCAAGAACCATACTTAAAGCCCATTTTGTGAAAAAAGGTTTTAAAAAAGTACAAGTTATCTTTATTTTTGTACTGAGATGCTGGACCGTCGCTAAAGAAGTGGACCGTTTCAATATTTTTTTCTCGAAGCTCATCTAAAATTGGCTTGAGATGAGCCCATATAGCTGCTGGATCGTGCCTTCTGGAATCCGAAATAGTACAGTATGCCTTATGTGTAGCGTTTTCTAAATACACTATAACCGTGTGAAGAGAAACTTGTTTGTGGGACGCTCCAAAATGCATAGACTGAATCTCTGAACTTAGTTTACAACTATAATTTTCAGAAAAGTCCATATGGATAGCTGCTTCATCATAGCATAACTCGTTTTTACATATTGTGCTTTGTTTATATTGGTGCCGGTGACGATACACATGGGGACAAAATTGAAGTTTAAATTCTAAATTAAATATCGTAGTTAACTCTGAAAGATTTCCCTCCTTTATTACCTTTACAGTTTTTGAAAGTTGTACTGTTTTCTCATTTTTTTGGATTTCACTTTTTTCAATTTGCCATTCCATCCACTTCACTGTCTTGTCTAAATCAATAGCTTTAGTAATCACCTTTTTATCCTTACAAGTCTTGCACTGATTGGTCATACATTGTAAAGACTCTTCGGTACAGTTTACCAAACTACATAGGCCTTCAAGATTGTTAGAATTTATCATCCTCTCACGATGTAACGTATTCAGTTTCATTTGCAGATTGTCATGCTTTTTGCAAAGGCACGTATCCCTATCGGACAATTTGGCGCGTACTACCCAGAATGGACGTAGTCTACAAAATGATGCAAAGCTAATTTGTGTTTTTGTTTCTTGAAGAAATTTTTCATGTAGGATCTTCAAATTTTCAACAAGCAATCTTTTTTGTTTCTTTACACCTCTGAATGTTATCGTCTGTTTTTTCCCCGGTGTTTGGACGCTATTATCGTCTCTAACGAAAAACTGTTTTATTTCTAACTGTAATTTCCTAAATCTTCTTCTTCCTGTCATATTTTTTTTCGGATCAGCCCAAACTCCAAGTTTCTTTCTAGCGAGTTTCTGTAACTTATACTTCTTAATACATGGCGTGTCAAGAATATTGGCAATTTTTTGTTTAAACCTTTCATTATAAGAATTTTGGTAGGAGCTTTGCAGTTCGTGCACAACGCTGCTATGAAACAAGAGATTTCTCTTAACTGTCTTAGGAAGCGGCGGTGTAGCTGCTAGTTCAGTATTTAATTTACTCAAAGGAGAATTCGAAGTTGAAACATTAATTTTAATGTTTTTCTGTCTCAGTCGATGTAATTTGGTTTTATATTTAGAAACTTTTGTTTTAGCCTTTACAAGATCCTTTTCTAATATCTTAATACGCCGATAAGCTGAACTTCTATCTTTTCTGACCTTTTTTCTTCCCCTTAAAACATTGGCTGGTTGTGCCTCATTATTTAATGGTGGCGGTGTATTTGGTGGCGTAATTGCCAAAGTTCTTTTAAGTACCTGCCGTTGCTGCTTTCTTCTCTGACGACTCTTTCTTTGTCGTTCTTTCCATTCTTTGCGTTTTTGCCTTTGTTCCCTTTCAGATAAATCACTAATAGATTTATCGATTTTTAAGTCTCTCCGCTTTTGAGCGGTTTCTCTCATTTTCTTGAGATACTTGGCACGTTTTTCTGGATCAGCATTTACCCGCTCCCTGTACCGTTTTTGCTTTTCGGCAGGTGTGAGTGCCATTTTCTGCAATAAAATATTGCTTTTTAATTAAACTGGAACACAAGAAATGATTTGTTGTCACAAAAGTTATTACGGTCACATAAGTTACCATTCGACCGGTAACGTATGTGACGGTAACTTATGTGACAAATCTGCATTTTTCATGTTGCTACTTTAATCTTACATAAGCTGGCAACGTTTAAGATTCTCCTGCCAGAAGCATGAAGTTTGTAGGTTAGGTTTACTACGATGAAGTTTAGATAACTTATATAATTTGTTAATTATTATAGTAACATATGTGACTAATAATAAACATACTTACCCGTTTTCGAAGATAAAACCTTATTTTTCTAATATTACAATCTAAATAATCAAAATTTGTCAGCTGAACCGGTTTACACACTGTCTTCGGTTGTCTTGGAGAAAACACCTAACTGGACCAGTGTTGTCATTTCTCATCGAATTAAAATTAAAGTTAGAGTAACTTATGTGACTTAAATTGTGGTTACAGCGATTTAACCTTTTTTAATAGGTAACATTTTGACATAAAAAATAAAACTGCTATACAAAAACGAAGAAACATACTGCCTATTTTAAATTGATAAATTATATTTATTAATTTTTAAATACTTATTGCCTAAAATTGTATCGCTAGTTATGACGGCGAGTTGGTTACATGTAACTTATGTGACATTTTCATAGGTTTTCAAACTTAAAAAAAAAACTGCAGATTTTTTTTTTATTATAATTAAGTTTCTGACATCCTTTAATAATTAACTAACGTATAACGAAAAATCACGATATTTGAACATACATTTTTGAAATAATAAATGAATACGCCAAAGGAAGGACTTATTTGAGAATTAACCATATATATATATATAGTAGCTTTAATAAAAAAAATAATAAAGTTATTTATATTTACGAATGTACTTACCTTCATTTTTTCGGCCAAATATTGGCTTCTCAAGCCGTTTAACTTTTTTTTCACATGTTCCACCATACAGCCCGCACTAACTGTATTTACTGTTTCGGCTATAAATCTATAGGCATCCAATCTTTTGTTTCTGTTTTTATAATTTAAATTTAAACTATTATACAACATTTCACAAGCCTGGTATTCGGAAATTAATAATTTTGTTGCAGCAATTGACCAAACAAATTTGCCGTCAGCCATCTTGAATAGAACTGGCCAAATCTTTTATAAAATTTACTGCACAGGCTGCTAATTTTATAAAATATGGTATATTACACTGTAAAATTTTTCCTCAAATATCTTTTATAAAATATCTTTGTCAAAGATCTGTGATAGTGTAATACTGGCCTAATTCCTATAGGGTGGATGCGCTAAACTTGTTTCGTTTTTCTATGATGCGCTAGTAAGCCGGCCACCTCTATAGTAGTCGGCCAAAAATGACTTTA
Organism: Polydrusus tereticollis; assembly: GCA_963920685.1. NCBI lineage: Eukaryota > Metazoa > Arthropoda > Insecta > Coleoptera > Curculionidae > Polydrusus > Polydrusus tereticollis. Next base: position 48,173,937 of record OY987335.1, on the reverse strand, counting down.
ATCACTTATAATTTGAATTTCGCAATTAGCTCTATTTCTTACAATTACTATTCTTTTACTTTCAATAAGAACACATATATCAATATTTCTTTATTATAAGTCGAACCTTATTACTTCCGTAAATTGGCGCCAAAAATGAGGTGTTGGTCATTGTGTTTCCAAAAACAGTATACGAAAGCCAGTGGACATCAAACAGGGCAATTTTAAAGGTAAGTTAAACTAATTCTATACAAGATATGTTTACCGGAGTAAGATTTTTTGGATGAATAAATGTTTAAATAACTAGTAACAAGTCCCAAATATATTCTTATGTAGTAAAGTTAAAAGTTAAAAAGTTGATTAATATACAGTTTGTTATGCAATAAGCTGTTTTACTTTGAATTTAACATAATCTGAACCAGTAGTTTTACCTACGAAATACACCGACTAAAGCGTGCCAATTTGGTCCTTAGTCAAAAATTAAATGTGCGTTTAAGAAATAACCCTATTCGCACCATAACTATTTCTTTTCATTTCTTTCCAGCTTTGCTTTGTCTGATACCTTGTTGGCGGTCTTATTATTTTTCAGCTTTGCCATAATATTACCTAAAATATTAAAAGTAATATTCTACAAATCAAAATAACTCACCTCCGTGAAGCACACCTCACCTCCGTTACCATCATTTGGTAACGGAGGTGAGGATCCTATGGGTTTTTTCCTAATAAGTATTTTATTTTTAAAGCGTTTTTTATTTAAATTTATTTTAAACTATATAAACCCATTATACATTAAAAACAATGATTAACAAATTTTAATATATTCACAAACGTCTCAAAACAGCGATCACAAAGGTGAGAAAATTGAACTTACCTCTTAGCAAAATCAACACGTGAGGGCACAAACTGTTCACTTAACGAAGAGACACGTCCAACTTAGACAGCCGACGTAAAGAGACTAGTCTAAACCAATACCTATAACCGACGCACAATTCTCCCACTACTATTTTTTGACTTATACGGAATTTACATCTTTGACCCCGGAGGTGTGGTGAAACGTTGGGGACAACCAAATTATAGTAAATATTAAGAAGAGGAATCCTCTTAAAAATACAAAACCTTAACTTTTCAAAAGGTTTTGTGTTTTTATAGACACTAGAAATATATATTTTTAAATAAGTACTTATTTAAGTAAAAAATATTGAGCTAACATGTAGCTGGACATGCCTGGGGACATGACACGGAGGTGAGAAATGACACATTGAGGGTTGAAAAAAAATACTAGAAATTAAAAAACTTAACATTTTATACGAGATCCAGGTAAGCTTTTATTATTTCTTTTTATGTCAGATGTAAAAACATAAATATTAGAAAAGAAAACCAAAAAAACCTTTCAGGGACATAAAGATTACGTTCGTGGGAGAATCACCCAGGGAGGTGCGTGCAATAAAAATAATGCAAAACATCAAAGTAGGCATAGGATTTTAAAATTTTGTATTCTTACTCATTTATTATTTCCGAACACCTTTTCTTAATAAACTTTTTTCGTATCTCCTAGAAATCAAGCATTTTACGGGTGGGGAAAAAAAAGTTTTTTGAAAATTTCCAAAGCACACTTGATTTTTCGAAATTAAAATTATGCCACAAATTAGTTTCTATCCAAGCAGGGTTGAACCCCAGAAGATAAAGTTTCAACTCAACAAATTTCAGCCTTTTTAACCTATCGTTGCGTCGATCCGGGGACACACTGTATAGTAGCTTTAATTAAAAAATAAATAAAATTATTTTAGGCTTCTCGCCCTCGTGCAAATACTCAGCTTGTATATAAAATATGTATTTATTCACTATGAATAATCAAAGTGTCGTTTTTTTTAAAAAAAATATATGAATTTCTGGATTTACTTACTTAAAATGTAAACAGAAACTTTTATATATATATATATATATAGTAGCTTTAATAAAAAAAAAAATAAAGTTATTTATATTTACGAATGTACTTACCTTCATTTTTTCTGCCAAATATTGGCTTCTCAAGCCGTTTAACTTTTTTTTCACATGTTCCACCATACAGCCCGCACTAACTGTATTTACTGTTTCGGCTATAAATCTATAGGCATCCAATCTTTTGTTTCTGTTTTTATAATTTAAATTTAAACTATTATACAACATTTCACAAGCCTGGTATTCGGAAATTAATAATTTTGTTGCAGCAATTGACCAAACAAATTTGCCGTCAGCCATCTTGAATAGAACTGGCCAAATCTTTTATAAAATTTACTGCACAGGCTGCTAATTTTATAAAATATGGTATATTACACTGTAAAATTTTTCCTCAAATATCTTTTATAAAATATCTTTGTCAAAGATCTGTGATAGTGTAATACTGGCCTAATTCCTATAGGGTGGATGCGCTAAACTTGTTTCGTTTTTCTATGATGCGCTAGTAAGCCGGCCACCTCTATAGTAGTCGGCCAAAAATGACTTTAATCACTTATAATTTGAATTTCGCAATTAGTTCTATTTCTTACAATTACTATTCTTTTACTTTCAATAAGAACACATATATCAATATTTCTTTATTATAAGTCGAACCTTATTACTTCCGTAAATTGGCGCCAAAAATGAGGTGTTGGTCATTGTGTTTCCAAAAACAGTATACGAAAGCCAGTGGACATCAAACAGGGCAATTTTAAAGGTAAGTTAAACTAATTCTATACAAGATATGTTTACCGGAGTAAGATTTTTTGGATGAATAAATGTTTAAATAACTAGTAACAAGTCCCAAATATACCCACATAGCAAAAAGATATCCTGTGGATATATGAAATATATTCTCTTTCGGATATGGATATTGAGTGGCACATCCTCCGCAGATTCATAGAACATAAATACAGGGTGTTTCAGAAAAAGATGCTGATCCTTAACGGTGTGAATCCTTAGGTGATTTTAGGAAGAAAAGTTCAAATTAACATATATCCTTAACCTATCAACTTTCGAACTACAGGGCGTTAAAGTTTTAAGAATAAAATCGTTTTTCTATCATAACTTTAACAACTTTCTAGCTATTTTTATGAATTTTTCACACATGCCCTCTAAGCACCAATAGCCATTTTTTGGTGTAGAAAAATTTTAAAAAATTTTAACCAGTGGCGTCCTGAAAGGGTTTGGACTAGACATTTTGGAAAAATATTATGTACGCCACTGCTTTTTCTCAAGATAAAAATTATTTTTAAAATACTTCTTTAAAATACTATATTGCCTTTTTATCGTCCGACAAACAGTTTCCGACAAAAAAATAAAAAGCATTAAATGCGCATTTGCTATGTGCCTATGGTTTCTGCCAAGTAGGCTATGAACTTTGTTAAGGAAACAATGACAATAACGAAATATTTAATGCCGAATAGTTTTGACAGCTATTTATTTATGTACACGGCTTTCCACTTGACTTAAATTTTAAAAACGTAATACTTTTTAAACGTATAAGTATCATGGTAAATTTTACAAATGTCGAGTTTGCGGATATGCATTACCTGTATGGGCTTGCTGACGGCAATGCATTCGAAGCCAGACGATTATACCAAGAGCGTTATCCAAATAGAATAGTTCCGGATGCACGAACGATTTCAGGAACTCACAGAAAGTTATGTGAAACGGGATCTTTTAAAACAAAAAACTACTTAAAAGGGGCACACCAAACTACACGAATACCGGAAACCGAAGAAGCTGTTTTAAATTTAGTGGAACAAAACCCTAATATAAGTACCAGAAAAATTGGGAATATTTGAAATATTACTCATGTCCTAGTCTGGAGAATTCTTCAAAGTTATTTGTTATATCCGTATCATATTCAACGGGTCCAGGCCCTATTTCCATTACGCATCAATTTCTGCCAATGGTTTATTCAAATGGTTACCGAAAATCCCCAATTTGATGCCAGAATTTTGTTCACGGTTGAAGCTAATTTTTCCAGGAACGCCATACAAAATTTTCATAACAATCACTTCTGGGCAGAAGAAAACCCACATGCCATTACGGAATCCCACCATCAAGAGCAATTTTCTGTAAATGTTTGGGCTGGAATTATTGGTGATTATTTAATTGGGCCTTATTTTTTACCAGCCAGATTGAACGGAATGAATTATCGCCAATTTCTTGAACACACTTTACCAAATTTGCTAGACGACGTCCCTATTTTAACCCGACATCGTATGTGGTTTATGCACGATGGTGCACCTGCCCATTTCAGTTTCTTAGCACGAGAGTTTTTAAATCAACATTATAGTAATCGATAGATAGGGCGCAGAGGAACACAATCGTGGCCACCTAGATCCCCTGATCTAAACAGTCTAGATTTTTTCCTGTGGGGACATCTGAAAACGTTGGTTTACAGCATCCCAATAAATACTGAAGAGGAGTTGAGAAACCGCATAATAGTTTGTTTCGACACTATCAGGAATACTCCAGGAATTTTTCAAAGGGTACGAGACTCAATGAGGAGAAGAGCTGAAGCATGCATTCTTGCAGGTGGTGGCCACTTTCAACAGCTGATCTAAATTATTTTCGTTTTTGTTCACACGTTATTTAATGTTAGTTGTTTTAATTTAATGTTAAAAAATAAACCATAGGCACATAGCGAATGCGCATTTAATGCTTTTTATTTTTTTTATCGGAAACTGTTTGTCGGACGTTAAAAAGGCAATATATTAAATTTGGCCTAAAATGAATGAGTATTTTAAAAATAATTTTTATTTTGAGAAAAAGCAGTGGCGTACATAATATTTTTCCAAAATGTCTAGTCCAAACCCTTTCAGGACGCCACTGGTTAAAAATTTTTGCAATTTTTCTACACCAAAAAATGGCTATTATTGCTTAGAGGGCATGTGTGAAAAATTCATAAAAATAGCTAGAAAGTTGTTAAAGTTATGATAGAAAAACGATTTTTTTCTTAAAACTTTAACGCCCTATAGTTCGAAAGTTGATAGGTTAAGGATAAATGTTAATTTGAACTTTTCTTCTTAAAATCACCTTAGGATTCACACCGTTAAGGATCAGCATTTTATTCTGAAACACCCTGTATATGTACTACGTATATGCATACGACATGCGTTTGGCCACAAGTCGGACATGCTGAGAAAATGCGTTTCCGGACATTTAGCATATCCTCCGCACATTCACAGAAGATTCGTATGTGTATACCAATGACATGCACAGTATATTCGTTTTGCCCAAAATAGGAATGACCCGATTTTTACTTTTAAATTTCTGGTATTTAGACCAAGAATGAAAATGAAGATAAAATAAAAAAAAAATAAATAAAAGTAGAAATCTATGAGCCAGACTCGAACCGACGACACTCGGTTGTAGGGTTAGTAGTACATCTACTTTTCATTCTTCATCCGAATGCCACAAATTCGCGTATCTAAAATTAAATGATTATTTTACAGTTTCTGCTTGTAGGCAGGTATGATGCCCATTCTTGCTTGGAATTTTCATCGAAAAGATTGTAATTGTAAATAGGCTATACTATATACCATTCCAATGCAAACATCATTCAGTAGAGCCTTTGGGAAGCTGGCAAATAATAATTTTTTGTGTCAAGGATTTTATTGCGGCTAACTACCCCTATACTAAATTTAAGAATCCAGAGTATTTTGCCGACATGGCCACTATGGCCGCCGTATCTCGAAATGTTTGGTCAATCGACGTTTCAAATACTTAATATTGAAGTGTCAGTCTCATATTTGTTTAAATCAAATCAAGTAAACATAAAATATTAAAAACAGGCTTTATTAGAGCACAATCAAACTCTTAGAAAACAATTAGAGACATAATTATTAGTTTATTAAATTAAGGAGTTACTGCTTTATAACGTCAGTTTCGTTTTTCCTGAAAAGAAAAACATAAATGAATGGTTGAGAAAATATTTCCTTAAAAAAATATAGAGTAATGTCTGAGCACTTTAAAAACAGGTTTCTATTATATTATTATGTTCTTGCAGTTTTTAAAAAATTAATAAGGAATTCTTACTTGTCAAGGTTGTTTTTCTTTTTATTGTTAAGCATTTCCTTCGCTTTGACAAGCCATTTTTGAATGTGTATCTACTATGACTTCCTCCTCACATGCATCCATTGTCCTGTTATTTTGACGCACAGCATCTAAAGAATTACAGAACTTATTATTACAGTATCTTAACATTTCAGGAATTTGTTAATCTATATTTTTTAGTAAATTATAAATTATTTTAATAATGAATACCGAAAATTTCTGGACGATTTTAAATAGGTACCTCAAAATTTTTTTTTTAATTGAATTGTTAGTAACACCTTTAAACTAAGACATTTTCTGCTAATGAAATATCATCTGCTATTACACCTTCGGGTGAATGGCTCTAATACTTCTAATGACAGCAAATCATTATGTTTTTCTGAATATAAACCTACGAAATGACATCTAACTTTTGCTGCTTGAAGACTTATTTAAGAGAGTAAAATTTCGGCTGTTGAAAGCAATATGATTAGGTACGTTATAAAATTAGACTTATAACGAGTGATTATTAATTATTTTGCTCAAGGGCGGCTGTGACCCAGGATACATAGTGTAGCAGTAGCGCGTAGATTAAATCATAGGGCGAATTTGCAAGAAAGCAGCGTTGTCACGTTGAAAACCTAAAATAATGTTTTTTGACGGTATGTAATATAAAATCCTGAGCTATCTTACTTTGAAAGCCTACTTTATATGGCCGCCTCCTACTTCTAGACACCTTCTGATGTTTCTTCTTACCCTCAGAGACACATTAACCAATACGTTTGGAGAATTATTAATTTCGGCAATTTTTTCTGAAATCCTTCATTTAAGATCATTTATATCCTCAATTGGTGTTCGATAAATGGAGTTTTTTATAAAAGGCCACAAGAAGAAATCGCACGGTGTTAAATCGCAGGAACGAGGTGGCCATATTTCTTGCGTATTTCGGCTTATAACTCTGTTTTCAAAAAATTCACTTAAAAAATTTAAATTTTCTCTGGTTACATGAGGTGTAGCGCCATCTTGTTGGAAGTAACCTTCCCGCAATTCATCATCGTGAAGCTCATTAATAAATGTTGTCAGAATTTCGATCCGATATCTCTCAGCTGTAATTGTGCCATCAAAGTAAATTGGGCCTACTATTCTTCTAGAACTAATTGCTGCCCACACACCAACTTTTTGAGGATGAAGAGGTCTTTCTACAAAAACATGCGGATTTTGCGTATTCCACATTCGCATATTTTGTGAATTAACATTTTTTTTTCAAAAGCACCACTATTTTCTTCTTGAAAATTGTTTAAAAACCATTCACAAAAATTAAGTCTTTGGGGAACGTCATTGGAAAGGAGTTCATGAATAGCCGTAACACGATAAGGGTATAGATGCAGATCCTTTTTCAAAAGTGTTTGACATGTACTGTAGCATAAATCCGTTTGCTGAATTTGTTGAGATAAATGCCTAATAGAAGTTGAAGGATTATTTTCCATAATTTGTCGCGCTTCTTCAATAACCTCATTCGATCGTTTCGTTGGTCTTCCAGCCCCATTTTTATGTTGAACAGAACCAGTCTGACGAAATTTATCAATTAGGTATTGTGACCCAGTACGAAAATTATGAAAGGTCACCGCAACATCAGGAAACTCGGTTCGAAATTCATCAAAGCAGTCATGCATAGAGTAATTCCACACACCGCCTATTTTGTTTCCATTTCTAAAAAAACTTTCAACAATAAAATTTTTTTGTGCTTCACTAAACATTTTTACTGTAGAACTTTCAATCCGGCAACAAAGCTTCACCAAAACTTGATACGCTGAAAAATAAAAAATTAAATCATATCCTGCAAATAGCACTTTATAATAGTCAAAAGACGACTCCCCGGAGAAATATTAGTTAAAGCAATAGTAACCTACCTTCAAATAACTGCAAAAATTACAAAATTTCTCCAATTTTTAAACTTTACAAATACACAAATTCAAAATAAGACGTAAATGTCATAAAACAATCATGTCATCTTATCTACGCAGTACGGCCATGATGCTTTTAAAATGCATGGCCTCCCTTGAGCAAAATAATTAAAAATCACTCGTTATACAGGGTGATTCAAAAGCACTTCGACAAACTTCGGGAGGTAATTGCCGGCAATATTTCAAGATGAAAAGTTCTTATAAACAGTGGTCCCTGGCGACTTCGTTACGGAGATACAGGGTGTTGAAATGTTAGAAGGAATGGTAATAATTTTTAAATAACTCCTTAACGAGTAATTTTTTTTTTATGAAATTTGGTGAATTAAATAAGCATCTCAGGACACTTATTTTCAAAGTAAAACACATTCGTAAATTTAACCAGTGGCGTCGGTACAAAATGTGGCTATCATATTTTTTGTGGAAACTATGCCTAACCTAACCACACCACTGACTTATTTGATTTTAACTTTTTTTTTATTAATCCCCCATTCAATTACAACAAAAAAGTTCACGTGTGTTATTTTGCTACGAGGGCCAGTTTAATGTCAAATGATTATTTTATTTGACTATACACAAATATTAAAAAATATGTTTTAAATAATTGATCAAACACTCAAATATTAATTTAAGTATATTAACTAAGATCTATACATACTTACAATAAACAAATATGTAGGTATATGCCAAAGGAAGGCATCTGAGGATGCCTATTTAAGTATAACATGTTCTCAGTGACATGCATATTTATTTATTAGTATGAATAGTATGTTATTTTCTAATATTTTCTATTTTGACAAGGCGGCTTTGGAAATACTTTTTTGATATTTTGTATTTTGATAAGGCGGCTTTGGAAATGCATTTGTCGTGAATTAAAACATATTTGACAGTTAGTTGCTTATGTGGTTTATTTCTCAGTTTTGTCATTTTCATTGAATATTAATAGTATTGTTTAAAAGGTATGGATTACTTAAGAAATAATGCGCATTTAGCTGACATGCATTTTGTATATGGCCTTGCCGATGGAAATGCACGAGCAGCTAGACGAATCTATCAAGAGCGATATCCTAACAGAGTACTGCCTGTTGCTGAAACATTTTCAAATCTTCACCGACGTTTAGCTGAAACAGGGAGTTTTGCGAGGTCACGTGACATTCCTGGAAGACCGCGAACAGCCCGAACTCCAGAATTAGAAGAAGCTGTTTTAAATGCTGTAGTGGAAAATCCAGATACAAGCACTCGAATAATTGCTGATGCTCACAATTCCACCCAAGCCACAGTTTGGAGAATTCTGCACGATGAGCAGTTGTATCCGTACCATATTCAAAGGGTACAAGCTCTTTTACTCAGGGACTTTCCTCAGCGCATTAATTTGTGTCAGTGGTTTTTGGAAAAATTTGCTGAAAATCCCCAATTTTTAAATTATGTACTTTTTACGGACGAGGCAAATTTTTCTCAGAGTGCGATTACAAACTTTCACAATAACCATATCTGGTCTTTGGAAAATCCCCACGCCGTTAGTGAACGAAATTTTCAATACCAATTTTCATTAAACGTGTGGGGGGGGGAATAGTTGGCGATTACTTAATAGGACCTTTTTTTCTTCCACTTCGGCTTAATGGCGAGACGTACCGACATTTTTTGGAAAATGAACTTCCTCCCTTACTGGATGATGTGCCCTTAGAAACTCGAAGACGTATATGGTTTATGCATGACGGAGCTCCCGCCCATTTCAGCATAGTGGCCAGGACCCATCTTAATCAAATTTATCCAAATCGATGGATAGGTAGGGGAGTTGAGGAAGGAAATCAACCGTGGCCACCAAGGTCCCCAGATTTAAATCCTCTTGATTTTTATTTGTGGGGACATTTGAAGTCAATCGTTTACAAGACGCCAGTCGAAAATGCAGAAGTGCTAAGAAACCGAATAATCGATGGTTTTGAGGCAATAAGAAACAGACCAGATATCTTAGCACGCGTACGAGATTCCATGCAAAGGATATTAGATGCCTGCATCTTGGCTGAAGGTGGACATTTTGAACAATTTATTTAAAAGTCATTTAATTTTTGCAACGCACTTATTTAATTATAATTAAATTAAATGTTATACCTTACCCCTTACATAATAAATCTTTGAATTTAAAACATATTTTTTAATATTTGTGTATAGTCAAATAAAATAATCATTTGACATTAAACTGGCCCTCGTAGCAAAATAACACACGTGAACTTTTTTGTTGTAATTGAATGGGGGATTCATAAAAAAAAAGTTAAAATCAAATAAGTCAGTGGTGTGGTTAGGTTAGGCATAGTTTTCACAAAAAATATGATAGCCACATTTTGTACCGACGCCACTGGTTAAATTTACGAATGTGTTTTACTTTGAAAATAAGTGTCCTGAGATGCTTATTTAATTCACCAAATTTCATAAAAAAAAAATTACTCGTTAAGGAGTTATTTAAAAATTATTACCATTCCTTCTAACATTTCAACACCCTGTATCTCCGTAACGAAGTCGCCAGGGACCACTGTTTATAAGAACTTTTCATCTTGAAATATTGCCGGCAATTACCTCCCGAAGTTTGTCGAAGTACTTTTGAATCACCCTGTATATATTGTTCACTTATTGTTTACAAATTCACACACCAAAAACACTTTAATAAACAAGGAACATACTTACTGAACTGTAAGAAAATGAAAAACAAGCCATCAAAAGAACTTACACAACACGAGCAGAGAAAATGACAAAAACTGAGGTTATGTAATGTCATCCCAAGCGCGAAGTATTGTATCTGCCGTGCGCAGAAATTTTATTCTTAACCGTCCGCCCGAGTCCTACTGCCTACCGAGTCCTGACGATTTACGCTTGCTCTTTTTGTACGGAATGGCAAAACTCTTTCTCACGACAATCCTAACCTAACCTTTTTAAAGAAATTTGTTTATTTGTTCGTGATTTGTTCTCAAATTTTGTTTACGGTTTACCTACACACGGAATATTATTATTAATTGTTTGCCCCTTTTATAGACTTATATTGGTTAAACAGCGCTAACACGGCATCTAATCCACCTTTTTGGTTCCAATTCGCCCTTTTCAAGTTCACCGGGGAGGGGAATATTATTATTAATTGTTTGCCCCTTCTATAGACTTATATTGGTTAAACAGCGCTAACACGGCATCTAATCCACCTTTTTTTGTTCCAATTCGCCTTTTTTAAGTTCACCAGGGAATATTATTATTAATTGTTTGCCCCTTTTATAGACTTATATTGGTTAAGCAGCGCTAACACGCATCTAATCCATCTTTTTGGTTCCAATTCGCTTTTTTCAAGTTCACCGGCCAATTATTTACCAGCCCTTTTTGATTCGATCTACTTTAAAAAAGACTAAGAGTCATAAAAAAAAAGTCATTATAAGAAAAAGTGCCCAATGTGGCAATCAATCCTGCGACCTATAGCACGGAACTTAAACGCTATGTACACTACACCACAGCATAACTAATGAAATTAAATTAATGTAGTAACAGTAGAACGAAAGCAGCGGCACAGCCAATCAGAACGTCTTATTTTTGAAAGAGTTTTGCCATTCGGTACGAAAAGAGCAAGCGTAAATCGTCAGGACTCGGTAGGCGATAGGACTCGGGCGGACGGTTAAGAATAAAATTTCGGAACCGCTATTTTGTCCCATTTCTAAAAATTCCCATTTTTTACGAACGATCACGAATGCGCTCGGAAAGTGGAAAGCAGTGTTGTCAGTATGGTCGCATTGTACCTAAGTAAGTTTCGTGTGGACGGATGATAATGGAGGGGTTTTCTAATCGGTTATTATTTTTCCAGTATTGAGAAGTCTTACGTGTGTGTTTGTGTTTGTGTGCTACTATTATAGTAGAAAATGGCCGGTTTTGCAAATGTGTTTTTTGAGCAAGTCAGAAGGTAGGAATATACATGGTGCTTTTTTAAATAATTCATTTCTTTTTTCACAAAATTTTATATAATTTTACCCTTTCAGTCCTGGTGTACACTGTAGTGCACCGAAATTTAACACTATGCAAATGCAAAGTATGATTCCAATTTGACCATCTAATCCCAGCGTGCACTTACGTGTTTGTTTATGTCGTGTTTTTTTGGTAAAAATTTGGTATTTTCAATTGAAAAAAAAAATATTTATGGCATAAAAAACTTGGAGAAAAAAGACCTATAGTATTTTTTGTAAAGTTGTATTATTTTTTGAATTATTAATATTATAAGAAGTTACCGTTTTTAGGTTTTTTGTTACTAAAAATGGATAAAAAGGCCCTTTCATAAAAACGCTTTATCGAACGTTCATTTTGTTTTCGTAAACGCCTCTTTGGATGTTTACTCATGGCGTAGGCTTTGGTTCCACAAATGCATGGCTTGAGTATAAAGAAAAAGCCCTAAAACAAATCATCCATTGTATAAAATTTCAGTTTTTTTTTATCAAAAAAATTAATTGGAGGCTGAAAGGGTTAAAATACTTTTGAATTATTATTAGGCATTAATAGTAGTTTGTTTTATAAGGCAAGAAAGTAAGACTATTACAAGTACTGGAAGTACTGGTAGATTAGCCAGTACTAGTTTCCAAACAAAAAGTCAGAAAGGGCGATGGAATGCACGACTTAGCTTCCAGAAGGATTCACAGAAATCGAACGGATTGACAGGACCTGCCGAAACGGTACCTATACTGTCAGTTACCTTAATAGAATAGGTAGGTATATGTATCTGAATATATACGTACCCTGTTCCAAGATTATTTCAATGGAAAAAGCTTCCTGTGACAAAAATATTCTTGGTAGGGAGAATAGGTACCCATTATAATTTTATTGAATTGAATTTGTCTTTATTTTACTCAACTTTATTATTCTACGCTTTTGCTAAATTCCTTCCTCACATATTTTTTTCTTATTTGTTTATAGGTAAGGTACTTTGTTCCCTATGCTCTTTCCCTCCGACGGCGGCGGCGGCGGCGGCATCCGTTCCGTTGTGTAATAGATAAGTTGAATTATCCGTCTCCGATTATATTTTGCACCCTATCTACAGCCTTAACCGTAAGAGATAACAAATTGTAAATACAAAAGTATTACTAAATGACATATACTTAGGTGCTTCTAAATTGCGTTACACGTACAAACTTTGTTTTTTTAAATGAGACTCCCTGTATTTTTGTCGATTTTTGAGTTCTACGCAATATTCTAAGACAAAATCTATACAAATGATATATTTTATCTTAAACAGTTTCTGAGATAATTCCAGTAAAGAAATTGGATTGAATTTTGAGGCCCCGCATATCTTCAAAATATTATGACTTTTTGGTATCAAAATGTAGTCAATATATTTTTAATACAAAAGTACATAAGACCTTCTTCTAAATTTTTAACCGGTATTCGTGATACAGGGCTTCCAAATTTAATTATCTTGATTTTTAACTCAACTTATGTAAAAAACTGTTTAAGATAAACATATTATATAGAAATTGTCTCAGAATTTTGTGTAAAATTCAAGAAACGAAAAAATACAGGCTGCTTTATTTAAAAAAAAAGTTTCTACGGGTCACGCATTTATGAACCACCCTGTTTATTTGGAACCCGCCTATAATAGGAAACTTTTTATAAATATTCCAGTAGATCCAAAGACTTTTTAAATGCACTTTTAAAATAAAAAATTTTTTTCCTATTATACGCAGGTTCTGAATGAAACGGCTTTCTAATGTAATTTTGCAATAACTTAATACCCTGTATATTAAAAAGTAATAGAAATAAGTATTACAAACTATCTATATATTTTCATAAAGGTCTTTTATGGGACTATTCAAAACTGTAATAATATGCAGAGTGTCCAATGAACACAAATTTCATACCTTAGTATTCCACGAATGTGGGACACCCTGTACACGAGTTGGGTATCCCAAAAGATGCTATAAATCATTTCCTACAACGTACACATTTAACTTTTTTTGCTACTTTTTATATTTTTTCAGCTATTTCCGAGTGCCACTTCTGAACCAGCCTGTACATATAATAATATCTGAATTAAATCTTACTTAGTACTTATTGTTATTATTTAATAAAATTAGTTTTATATTGTTAAAAGTGGTTGATAATTTGTTAATAATAATCAAAGAGTAATTATTGTTCCTTTAATAATTTTATTTCACTAAATACATAATATATGTACTTAATTATTCACAGCGTCTCTAATCTTTTCCCATTTTCTTCTGATGGACATTTCTCGAAAACTATTTTTGTTATAAAATTTTTCAAAAAAAATTTAAATTTTTGAAAACAGTTTCATGTTGCTCGCCTAAGTCTTTACAACTTTCCCCATTTAACCCTTTCTGTATCTCTTATAGTTTCTGAAATCCCTGTACTGGGCACATGAATTTGAACCACACTGTATATACAAACATCTTAAATTGTCAGTATACTATACAAATACAAAGACACACTTTCCAAGAACCTTAACCAGATGTTGACCAGGGGCAGAGACGGCAGAGACCCTTATTCTAATAAAGTATGATATTTTACAATGCAGGCCAAAGTGACCGTGGGATTTGAGAGGAAAGAACATAAAACTGTAAAGAGTAAATACCCCTTTTTAACAATTTTCATGCGGCAGTCCTCCTAACTGCAACTGAAATTTTTTTAGAATATATGCCTAGATATAATTACTATTTTTAAAGTTTTACAAGCATTTAAAATGCCACACGACTTTATAGTGATTTTTAAATAATTTGCTTACCGCAGATAATGATATACACGGTGTCCCATATAAGAATGCACACTACAGGGATCTCGTAAACCACAGGAGATACAGAGATGGTTAAATTAGAGAAAAGTTGCGCTTTGCTAAACCCTTCAAAGTCAGGATTCGAAATCTAAAAAAATCCGATTACTTCCGAAGATATTTGCGAAAGACCGAATTTTCCCGATTTTGTTTTTATTTTTTTCTGACTCTATTATTAAAAAGATATGACAAAATAAATTTTACATTCTCATTGCCGCTTTTTCTGCTCAACAAGCCGGCGTTCTTAGATTTTTAATACGACATTTCGTTTCTTCGCAACCATCATTAACTTAATTTTTTTAAATAGTCGAAAAATTTTGTGTTCTCCCTAAAAAATTCGAACTTTAATTCTAAATCCCACGACATATCGTTTCTTACATTTATCCGACGTTTTGGACGAAAAAATCATCATCAATATTATTTGATGATTATTACGAAGGAACGAAACGTCGGATCAAAAATTTAATTACGTTATCATGTAGAGGAGAAAAAATTACATAGGAGTGTGGTTTTTATTTTGACCTGTCTTCTTTTGTAAAATCAGAAAAGAATTAATTCCCAAAATTTATGTTTAAAATTTCAAGAATGCGTAGATTTTTTTTGATTCTACTGTAAGGGATAGATATCTTACATGGGACACCCTGTATACTAGTTTTTCTTCAGACGACTTACCTTACTATTTTTTTTTAATTTCATGAAATTTATTTTGTTGTTGACTTAATGTTTACAAAACTTAGTTTCACGTTTAAAACTGATTGTTAAATTATGATATTTATGTATTTTAATATTATATTAATAGTAGGTACCTAATTATACCTAATTATATTGTTTTATATCGCGAGAAAGTCAGGCTTTATATGTTCAGTCTTTTGTTTTGCTAGCGCTCAGCCATGAAGTTAAAGACGAATGAAATAAAGTGTTTTTCGCCAAATAAAACATACTATTTTTTCTTCAAATGCTATTATTTAGAAAATATCTGCAAACTATATATATGAAATCTGACATTTTTAGTGTCAGATTTGTTTACCTTCATTTTGTTACTGTTTTGACGTATCATTATTTGTTTTAACAAAGCATTGTCATGGTTTCAACTATCGACAACAATAACTCTTAATACGTAGGCATATTTCTAGCTTGTACAGACGTGCATTATAAAATCAGTTAAGTACTTATAAGTGGTATTGCAGAAAATCGCTAGTTCGGTGTGTTATAGCTTATATTATCTATTATTATACCTAGTTAACATCTAGTTAAAAGTAAGTTTATATTTATTGTGATATCCTAAAATATATTTTACGTATTTTTTAAAATTTTTTAATTACTTACCTTACTACCTACCTACCAACTTCTACTACCTACCTGTTCATTATCTACTACTGACCTTAATAGTAGACAAAATATGAATAACAAGGTTATATACCTAGTTTCTGAGATCTTAATTAATTAAATCTTAAATTGTCAGGGCATGTCACCCCGGGTTCAACCCCAACCGAAGGGGGCTTACAATGCAAAACCAAATAAAACTTTTTTTTTTAAAAAAGGAATACCTTAGATTTTATAACAGTTTTGAGGACTATAAACCACAAGCTCTTAGGCAATATACGACATTTGTAAATTATACAGGGTACCTACCTATACCTAGTTAAAAAGATTAAAAGGCGTTAAAAGCGAATATCATAATAAATAGTTAAATTTAAAAGGCAAACACATTAAAACAAAACGACTAATAATTAAAGAACTAATAATTGTTTATCTACTTTTTCATTTTATATTAGCTTTTGTCAAATTATAGCAAAGTCTATCTGGTCCCTGCCTTTTTAAACAATTTAGAAAACTTTATTTTTTATTTTTTGACGTTTCGACCTAAGTATAATAGGTCATCCTTACAGCAACAAAAGTAGATCCTTAATGTTAAAATACTACCCTAAATTACGATAAACTATATAAGAATATTTTATGTGTAAAATTCATATGCTGTTTCACTCTATAATAGACATCACATATTTTATCGTAGATTACTTTTATTTTATCCTGAAGACAATCAACTTTAGGTCGACACGTGAAAAAATAAAAATAAAGTTTAAATTTTTTAAATAGGTAGAAACCATGAGATAGACTGTTATATAATTTAACAAAAGATAAATGGTGGAAAAATGCCTTTATTTTTTTTTAACTACCCTGTATAATGTACAAATGTCGTATATCGCCTAAGAGCTTGTCCTCAAAATTATTATAAAATATATAGGGTGTTCCATTTTAAAAAAATAAGTTTTATTTGGTTTCGCATTGTAAGCCACCCTGTATAGAAGAAAGCAAGTGAGTGATTATCATTATGAGAATAAACAGCAAATTATTGCTGCTTTTCTTTGGCGCAGTCAGAATTGTGAACATTTTATTTGCATCCTTTTAACAGTGTTAAACTTGGGCTTATTTTATCACAAATTGGTCCATATATCTCCTGAACCACCCTGTATAATATAATAACTAAAAAAATGCCTATAAAACTAATTTTGAATTATGCTACTTATTAATATCTACAACTGTATAAAAAGTTTTTTAGTAACTTTATTAGTTTACCCGTCAAATTACTTTATCGCACTAATGGCCCACCCTGTATATGCCATTTCAAGTTTACTTTTGCCAGAGTAGGCTATGAATTCATTATTGTCAATAATCAAAGTATTGTTACCAATAATGAATCCACAGCCTATAATAATACCTACTCTAAGAAAAGTAAACTTCTAATGAATATACCTACCGCATTTTTTAGATGGCATAAAAATAATTACGTTATAATAAAGGGGGACAACTTTTTTCAGATTTATTGAGATGTAGGACATATACATACATACCCCTAAAATTTTAAGTTTCTACCTAATGAATTTTTAAAGAAGTTTATTATTTTCTAAAATAATACAATTATTATTTCCAAGTAGCAACATAAAAAGCGGAGAACATTGACATCTTCATACCCCTAAAATTTTAAGATATAGGTCTTAGTCACTAGTTATTGAAGTTTCTTATTTTCTAATATACACAATAATTATTTTCAAATGGCAACATATTACAAGCGGAGAAAAAGACCGGCGTGTTGCTGCTTCGCTCCTCTCCTTGAACCCGGTGCCAGCCAGCCACAATATGAAATGAGCATGCAACGTTGACAAATCTAACACGTTCTTTTCCTTCCTCTTCAATACTCTTCATATAGAATTGAGAATTAGGGATTTCCTATTAATGCAGATGCTACTCGAACCGAGGACGACGAACGAGAATCGGGGACGTTCGAGAATTGGGAAAAATTATAATTGGGAATTTTTAGACCATCTCTAAAATTTCTGCCTGCCGTGCGCGAAGTGCGGGCGCAGAACTGCCAAAAGTTGGAGATTTAAGTACCAACCTGAGCAATCGCATTGCCCTAAATTATATTATTTTAAAAATACTAAAGTAGGAAAATCTTTTTAATACTATTTTTAATTTCACTTTTTTGACTTATGATTTTTATACCAATTTCTAGATATGACTTGGATATGCTATGGATATATCCAAACGAACATGATTTTAATCAATTTCTAAATATGACATGGATATGCTATGGATGTACCTAAACGAATGTGAGTTGTGGGCTGTCGATAGCATATTCTCAGGATGTGAATATACTTTTTTTGCTATGTGGGTATTCATTGTTATTTTTAGGTACAAAAATAATATGGCCGGGCACTGGCATTAAATTATTATAAAGTTGCTAGTGGTCGGCCACCGTGGCCGACTACTGGCAAAATTTAAAAAAAATTATTTTGTCTATCCTATATAATCAGCCTTACAAATACATATAAACGGATTCTTCCTTTGCTATCATGTACCTACTATTAGCGAATTCCATTGGTAAAAAAAGTGCAGAACGAGTGCAAAATTTGAAAACTATTGGACATTTCAGTGCAAGTATTTATAAACCATTGGGAAACCGGCGGCAGAAATTTTATTCTTAACCGTCCGCCCGAGTCCTACCGCCTACCGAGTCCTGATGATTTACGCTTGCTCTTTTTGTACGGAATGGCAAAACTCTTTCTCACAACCATCCTAACCTAACCTTTTTAAAGAAATTTGTTTATTTGTTCGTGATTTGTTCTCAAATTTTGTTTACAGTTTACCTACAGACGGAATATTATTATTAATTGTTTGCCCCTTTTATAGACTTATATTGGTTAAACAGCGCTAACACGGCATCTAATCCACCTTTTTGGTTCCAATTCGCCCTTTTCAAGTTCACCGGGGAATATTATTATTAATTGTTTGCCCCTTCTACAGACTTATATTGGTTAAACAGCGCTAACACGGCATCTAATCCACCTTTTTTGTTCCAATTCGCCTTTTTCAAGTTCACCAGGGAATATTATTATTAATTGTTTGCCCCTTTTATAGACTTATATTGGTTAAACAGCGCTAACACGCATCTAATCCACCTTTTTGGTTCCAATTCGCTTTTTTCAAGTTCACCGGCCAATTATTTACCAGCCCTTTTTGATTCGATCTACTTTAAAAAAGACTGAGTCATAAAAAAACTAAAAAAAAATCATGAAAATACTAAAAAAGTCATTATAAGAAAAAGTGCCCAATGTCGGAATCCATCCTGTGGCCTATAGCATGGAACCTAAACGCTATGTACACTACGCCACAGAATAACTGATAAAATTTAGTTAATGTAGTAACAGTAGAATGAAAGCAGCGGCACAGCCAATCAGAACGTCTTATTTTTGAAAGAGTTTTGCCATTCGGTACGAAAAGAGCAAGCGTAAATCGTCAGGACTCGGTAGGCGATAGGACTCGGACGGACGGTTAAGAATAAAATTTCTGCAAACCGGCGCAACAAGTGTTGCACCGAGTGCAACCAGTTCCGCACGTGCTCTTGGAGACCGTGCTGCACCGAAACTGGATGAAAATGTCAAGAAATACAGTGTTTTGATATTTTCGATGTTTAAAATTCTATTTTGTCTCAAATTTTGTCCAGTGGTAGGTAAAATCATTGAGGATTGAGGAGTATTATCGTCAACTTTGTTGGAAAAATGCACTCAAGGTCTAATCTGAAAACCATTGGTATTCAAATAGTGCAACACTTTTTGTGCACTGGTGCAGTTTTGCTGACATACCGGTGCTGCACTTCTTTTACCAATGGAATTCGCTATATGATGTATTAAGAACGTACGTATTACGTATCAGTAGCCAGCCGGGTCTA
This sequence comes from Polydrusus tereticollis, assembly GCA_963920685.1. Classification (NCBI taxonomy): domain Eukaryota; kingdom Metazoa; phylum Arthropoda; class Insecta; order Coleoptera; family Curculionidae; genus Polydrusus; species Polydrusus tereticollis. The sequence continues at coordinate 48,153,950 of OY987335.1, read as the reverse complement.
AAATTAATAATAAAAGTCCCTAAGGGATATTAGAGTTAGTGGCCGACTAAACTTGGTCCAGCCTATGCAGGGCTTTTGGAAGGAGACCGATCGCAATACATCGATTCCGGTCCCACTTTTGCATTGCTTCAAAAACTGCCGCCAGGATCGCATTGTTCCATTATAGGCGCAAATTTCATGGGTTCTTATGGGAGAATTAACTGTTTTATCGAAATTAGTTAATTTAAACAGTCTACAGACCGAGATATGTGTGAGAGGCGGGTGCGGGATACTCCCTAGATACATAATTCTAGCATGTAAAAGGGTGTATTGCATTCTAAGACACTGTATTATTATTACCAAGAGGATTAATTTTTTCAAATACTGGCGGTCTTTACTCTTTATAGACACTTAAACAACTTTTTTATTTGGAAAGGTAATAATTACACAATCTGCACTTTACTATATACATTTTTTATTTAAATTCAAACTAAAAATAAATTAACATAATATGTTCATTATAGGTAGTAGGTAAACACCTTTTAACAGACCTGAAAAGAAGAAGATTCTTAACTTATTTATTTCCCAACTCACTTTACAAAACATTATAAATGGGGATTTTACAATTAAATTGAAAAGAAACGGAATAAAAATTATAGTATACTAACAACCAAAAAATTAAATAAAAAAAAAAATTTTTAACAATAAAATAATTAATACATTAATAAGTTTCTAAAACTTTTTTTAAAAAGTATAACAAAAATAAAAATATCTTATATTTTCAATAATAGTATATTATTCAACGAGCAACAATAACAGTTATTATTATATATAATAGTCATTAGCGCGAGTAGAATACTATGCTTCTTCTACGACTGTTAATCTAAAATCCATCCATTTGAAAATCATATGTATTTCATAGATTGATGAAAACAGCGAAATAATCAAGTATGCTACTGTAATGCCAAAATTCCATGGCCTATATTAATATTTTTAACGTTGGCCATGGATGGGATTTCATTGACGTAAAGTTCAAAGTTTTCTTTGATTGATGGAATAATAAAATTGTAAAAGCTGCGGCAATGTGTTACTTCCTTAATTCATCATTAAAAAATCGTGTTTTCTGACAAAAAACACTAAAAAAAGGAAACAAAAAAGTATTTACCGGTTAAATTAAGAACAAGGTGTTGAATAATGAAAATGCTATTCTGTGATTGGTTACAAGGTGTTGAATAATGGTTATTATTTAACACCTGTAAATAATGATAATCATTAATTTATCTAAAACTGCCCAATAATGAATGTTTTATTTAACAGTCGTAGAAAAATGTTTTTTTAATAAATATTTAAACCTTTATTATAGGTATTGATTGTATTTTTAATGGTTTTTGGAATATTAATTATAAACTTTTATTATTCTATCATACATATACAATAGGTAGATATCTATAATTGATTGTTTTCCAAAATTGTAGGTACCTATATAGGTAATATAATTAGGCGCGGGGGGCCTTGAATGCATTTTATGGTTTTATTTTGTCATTTTTTGAAGATTAATATTCGACAAACTGGCAAACTGATATTAAAAATTGAAATTTTGAGTACTTACCTACCTATATTGTAAAGTAAATATTTCCTAAAAGTTTTAAGGGTACGTAATTAGGTACCTATTATAATATCTTTATTTGTATAAAATACCAATAAAAGGAGAAATATTATTTCTTAAATTATTATATAATACCTTTTTAAAGTTAGTTTAACAGTTCGTAACATAAAAATAAATTTTAATTAAATTTTGATTAACATTATCAAAAATTTGGTTAATAGAAATACGTCCATTGTCGGATAATCTATCTTTAAGATCTATGATGACAAAATCAAGGATAGACGACACAGACAGACGAGTAACGAAATACCACTATTAATAAACAATATTGTGAACCTTTTGTGGTTTTTGCTTACCTTAGGGGCTTGAAAGAGACTAGGATTTTTCTCACCACGATTTTTCCTGAGCTTTCTATCAGACGAATATCCAGTTTTACACCCCGGCACGAAGCAAACGCTACTTGTAAAACATTGTACGCCACTCATTGTTTATATTAATAACGCAAAAAAAAGATTCCAAAGATTATTTTTCAAGATATTCGAAAAAAATACCGCACTCGCCTATCAAAACCTGCAAAAAATAGCCTAGAAGCGTGCAGTGGCGCCCTCGACTGCCAACCAGCGAAGTAACGAAAAACAGGGACGTAAATTTAAAATTCGGCCATATTCGATCGGCCTCCTTCCTAAAACCCTCCATAGTCCAGCCAATAAACCTGCAAGATGGCCGACATGTCATATGACAACAGTCATATTTCAGCTATTTAATTTTTAGTAAAGCTGGCTTGACATGGAGCAAGACAACCTGCAAGAAATTGCAGCAATTTCTTGCAAGGTCAAAATATTGCCGATTCATGTTGTTTGACATTATGCAAGTCTCTTGCCATTACAACACTGCTGCCAATCCCCCCAAAAAAAAAAACAAGTAAACCATCTTTCTAACCTCAAAATTCTGTTGTTGTGTATCAGTGACGTTTAAAAATGAAAATAGCCAAAAAAAGCAAAATAAATAAGAAAAAAGTGATCAGTGCATCACTGACAATAATTATTGCTGCTGCTGTCTTGCTTCTGAAGCCTGATGGAAAGGAAAGAGCACCGAGGCGCTGGTGGGCCAGGCCCTGGTTGGATAGAACGAGGGGGAACATAAGTTTGGCTGCAGAATTGGATGAGGAAACATATAAAAACTATTTGAGAATGAATGAAGAAACGTTTCAAAAACTCCTGAGGAAAATAAAACACAAAATCACAAAAACATCCTTGGTGAGAGATGTAATAACAGCAGAAGAGAAATTGATTGTAACATTGAGGTACCTAGCTACGGGGGAAAGTTTTTGAAGCTTGCAGTTTAATTACAGAATTTCAGAGAGTGCTATATCTCGTTTTATTCCAGTTGTGTCCGAGGCAATTTATGAAGAACTGAAGGGAGATTATCTGAAGGTACGGTACCTATATTTTATACAACCTGTCACTGCTAACGGGTCTCTTTATTTTTTCAGGTTCCCACAAGTACAGCAGAGTGGCTGGAAATTTCCAGAGAATTTGAAATGATATGGAATGCACCAAATGTCATTGGAGCACTAGATGGGAAACATGTAGTCATCAAAGCCCCTACAGATCAAGGTTCGGCATATTTCAACTACAAAAAACAACATAGCATTATTCTACTGGCTCTTGTAGATGCAAATTATAACTTTACTTATATAAATGTTGGGATGAATGGAAGACTGTCAGATGGCCGTGTGTATTGGGAAAGTGATCTCTCTGAAGGTATTGCGATGAATTTTTTGAATATTCCAGAAAGCAAACCACTGCCTGGAAGATCTAAACCAGTACCTCATGTAATAGTAGCTGATGCAGCTTTTGCTTTATCGAACTTCATTCTAAAGCCTTATCCTTTTAGGAATATGACAAAAGAACAGAGAATTTTCAATTACAGATTAAGTAGGGCCAGACGAATAGTTGAGAATGCATTTGACATACTTGCAAATCGTTTTAGAATTCTTATAAACATAATACCTTTGAAGCCTGAGAAAGCCAGGATAATAACACAAGCTTGTTGTACTTTACACAATTTTTTAAATCAAGAGACTGGGCATGCATCTTTATCAAAACATCCTGAGGAAATAGATCCTCAATACAAATTTATCTATGGGCTCAGTCGTCAAAATTATGGGAGACCCAGAAACGAAGCGCTGAACATCAGGGAAGAATTTCAGGAATATTTTAATGGATGTGGTCGAGTACCATGGCAGGACAATATTGATTGAAATTTGTGTTTTTCTATTTAGTTAGGTACATAGTTTGTTCTTTTTTTAGGTTTATGTTCAGAATAGATCTCTCTGCCCCTAATTTTAGTTTTAGCATAGAAACTTTTACTTTTAGAATATTTTTTTTTGTTTACCATACTTTTAGTGTAGTATCTTAGCATCAAATTTTAGTTTTAAAGAATATCTTATTTACTGTGCTTTTTATGCCCAAGAATGTGTAAGGTAATATGTGTTTTGAAATATGTTATTTTACCAGTAAATAAAACTAGATTTTATTCAGATACAAAGTTTTTACTCTGAAAACTGTATGTTTAAGTATATAATAAAAAAAACTAGACCCTACAAATGAAGTATTTAAAAAACTTAAAACTACCTAGAAAACTACACAAACTCATTTTTCTTTTTGTCTCTTTGTTCTTTTTTTGCTTCATACAAAAGGTTTAAAAATTTGTTTTTTAATTTATCAATAATTTCTTCATCCTCTAGAGCCTCCATTTCTTCAGCGATAAATCTGAAAATAAATTATTTTTATCACAATACCAGAATAATAAGAAAAACTATTAAAGCTCTTGAAACCATCCCCTACTATATTGACGTAATTTTTATGTGTAAAATTAACCCACTATACACCCCTCTGCTATTTTTATTGTTGGATTTTAATTTTTTTGTGTGGTCAGAAGATTGGATTTACTGTCCTTTTAGTATGTGACACAGCTAGATTGGATTTTTTTAAATTGTAGATAACAAAGGCAGGAATAGCCTCCCTATAATGTTAGTTTTACCTAGAAATTTCAACAGAAACTTACTCTGCAAACGGGCGATGCTTTCTTGGTTGAGGCCGGACTTCTTCCTCGGGTTTATTCATATTGTCAAGTGTCGTCAAAGCCGACTTTAGGAGGCATGTTAGCTGCTGTTTATCTGCGGATTCTCCAGTTTTATCACCTCTTTTTCTTTTTAGTGGCTTCGAGGATGAGGTAGCAGAGCCCTCCCGAGATGGTGTTCTGGTGATGCTTTCTCGGGATGGTCCTCTACCGGAGTCCTCTCGAGACGGGGATAGTAAGTCATCTCGAGATGAGGGTCTTGAGTCATCTTGAGATGGATCTCTACTTGAGGATGGAGAAAATATATTAATATCTGCGGTACTTAGTTGACTGACATCGTCATCAAACAAAATCTCAGGTTCAAGAGTAAGCTATATAAACAAGAAAAATAAATTATTTTAGTTAGAACGTACATTTTTAGAATATGAATATTAGACGAAATATAAACTGTTTCTAAAAGGTCGCAGACACATATAATAAAGTGTTTCAAACCTCCATTGTCTTATTTTTTTACTTATCTCACAAATGCATTAGTCCGTACTTTGTGAAATAAGTTTAAGCCAATGAAAGTTCGAAGCACTTTATCATAAATATTAAAGATAGTATACACATACACTTTCTGGCGGTCCTTCTGATGTGTCATTGTTTTCTTCAGTGCCCAATGTTAAATTTGATGTCCCTCTTGCCACAACGTCAGCACCTTGATGAAGAAACAAAAGCTCTTCAAAACACCACAATTTTGGAGTATAGATGGTATCGGTGGATGCTCCTGACATCTCGCTCTTTCTTATTTTGAGCATTTCTGCTAAAAATTGGGTCCTAAGACCGTGGATTTTTTTTTAATATCATCTGCGGTAATATTTGTTATGTTTTTTTGATTGAATTGACCAACGACGCTCTCAAGAGCCTTCTGTCTAACGTTTCTGTTGTGATAGTCAGCTGAAGTAGTAACATATAAACATGGGTGCTGCTCATATAGCTGAATCAACAGCGAAGTTGCTGCTCTTGGCCAATCAAAACCAGACCTAAAAAAAATGTTCAGTGTTTTTTGTGCATGTAAGAGCTATTCTACTGCATGACCTCTGTCTTTATGCAATTCAGTTGGAAGGGCTGCCTGATTGGTTGCTAAATGATTTATAAAGTATAATAGGTCATTCTCAGTTTACAGCAATGTTTTTATAAATCCAGACTATCTTTGTCAGCCCTATGTGGAATCATAGAATTATTCAACCACATATAAACTTCTCTGTTGCATTAGTTCGAAATAGTCATAGAGTCATATGATGAACTTCAGCATTTTTTGCTAAAAATTCGACAGTCGGAAAGGTAATGTAAAAAAATGATAGAGGGAAATATGCAAAGAAGTAACACTGGACAAACGAAAAAAAATGTATACTTACTTTCTGCAGGGTACTTTATCCATTTTTTTCACAGCAAGCAAAATACAAAAACAAAATGTTTATAATAAACTTCAGTTCCAGCAAAACAAATAAAACAACAATACAATCTAAATCAGCAGCTGATCTGACTGACATTTGGTTGGTTGGTAAACCAAAAGTAACTAGATTTTTCCCTAGAATTGCAACTTGCAGGCAATAGAAATGGCGCCAAACCGATAAAGTTGCAATGGCAATATCTTGCAAAAATCGATCAGCTGGGCTTCAACTGCGCATGCCTGTGATCAAGACAAATTGCGTCTTGCATTGCCTTGCAGGTTGTCTTGCTCCATGTCAAGCCAGCTTTAGAATAATATTGGCAGCAATACAATGGCGAGCAGCTGTTTATGGTCAGAATCGGACTTAAAAATTGTAATAGAATATGTTAATATCCATAACAATGAAAACAATTTTTTTAAATATACAGGGTATTCCTTAATGACCTAGTAATGTTTCGAGGTGACTTCTCATGATATTTTTAGGAGAACAGTTTATCTGAACGTATGCCCGCAACGGCCACATTTTTTTGCTACTAGGTGTTTTTATTTTATACTATCTCTGAAAGTACTTAAGATTATTTTCAATTTTAGTATGTGTTAATAGGATATAAAACCACATACTTTATTTAGAAAAGTGAGAGTGATTCACCAAGTGGCTTGCAAACATGTCTTCTGATAATTTTTTATAAAACACGTGGTGCACTGCTGTCATTTTTTCGTATGCGTATTTTTTCTGTCATTAGGTGAAATAGCACTTTGAGTCAACATTTTTTTTCAGTTTATTTATTTATTTGTTGTTACACAGATTTACAAAGTAAATATTAACATTGTCAAGCTATTATTAAAATTTTAAAACTAGTCTATATAAATACATAACATAAAACATAATAAATGAAAATGGAAAGAACATACACTTTAGTGTATGTTACATCAGACATACATAACACACATATGAGTCGCAAGATTCATGAAGGACCGTAATACTTATCAATGGAATAAAAGCAATTGCATGTGAGGTAGGATTTAATTTCACATTTGAATCTGTTTATATTTACTATTTTTTTGAACAGGAGCCAGTGATTAAAAACTTTTTGAATGCTCTCCCAAATAGCACCCTTCAATCCGATGGAGATCCAATGGACATCCATAGCAGGACATGCCAGCTGTCCATAGGATATCCAGAATTTGTACGGTGGACTGTCTATGGATGTCCATATGACTATACAAATGACACACGCGTGGACGTCCATACGTTGTCCAAAGAAGGATACTTTTTGGATAGATTATGGATATGAGTCGGATAGGTTATGGACATTCCTTGTTAACTTTTTTACATACGAGTGGTGACCCAAAAAGAAGTTACTGTTAGACAAATTTCTTTATTTTCGATTTTGTGTCAAAAAGTTACTCTATATATTTAATGTTAAACTTTACACTTTTACTAGTATTTTTCTGATAAAGCAGGCTTTTTTTCGTAAATCCAAAATAAAGAATTTTTCCATATGGTAACAATTATTTGGGACACCCTGAATAACTTAATTATTATTTTTTTTTAACTAATATCATACAGCAACAATCAAAAGGGGTGATCTAAGGAACAATTTTTAACATAAGAAAAAATATACATATGTAGCACCCCTTAGTTCCGCCGCGCTCCGCACTACCGCTCTCGATGGCGCCACCCGTATTCATCGCCGAGTGCCGCGCCGTACTACCCTTAGCAGCTTCACCCCCACCTGTGACGTCAGCCGCCAGCGCCTTGATAAGCAGCCACCAGCCCTTAGGACGGCAGTTCTTCTCGAGCTCGCTCTCTCGCCTCTACCTTGGCATCCTGGTTGGGATCCTTGACGTGCAGAAGCTACGCTTGAAAGACAACGCGACGCTGCTACTCGAGCGCTCTAGGTGTGAGCCTTGATAGTGGTACTCTGACGGATTATAGACATTCGTGCGGAAATTCTCAACAGTGCTATTTACTTGTTATCATACCTTTGTACATATATTCTTGTTTTAATAAACTATTAAAACCAATCCGTGTCTTAAATAAAATATATAACACTCCCATCGGTGTTAAAGTGGCCTCCCAACGTGTGGCACGAGAAAGCGCGCTCGTGATAATCATTCTGATAGTGTTTACGTGCAAATATATCTGCAGTTCCACACACCAGGAGAGAGGAAATCACCCACAGATCCAAGAAGTATTCGATCCCGTCATCATTTACAGTCCATATTAGCATCATTCCCGTTACACGACGTCAAGCAGCTATGGCAATTACCGCTGAAAATTTGCAACAACTCATCCAGCAATTACAACCACCGCCGTTGCCAGCAAAACATTTTACGCACTGCCCCGCTCGATTCAATGGGACCCGCAGCAAAGATGCAGTAGATGACTTCCTTGACAGCATCGAGTTCTACAAACAAAGTGAAGGAATATCGGACGAAAACGCGCTTCGAGGCCTAGCACTTTTACTAGAAGGTTTCGCACACCTTTGGTGGACCGGAATAAAAAATTCAGCAACGACATGGGAGAATGCCAAGCTACTGCTCCGCAACGAATTTGCTCCAAGACCTCCGGCCTATAAAATATATCAGGATGTTTTTGCTTCTAGACAGGACGAAAATACACCAACAGGCCAATTCATCGCTGAAAAACGATCATTATTAGCACAGCTCAAAACTCCGCTTGAAGAAATCATGCAGCTTGACATGCTCTACGGCTTACTCACCCTCGCAGTTCGTGACAGAGTTCCACGAGAATCAGTTAACAGTTTTGCAGATCTGTTGACCAAAGCCAGACTAGTCAACACAGCCCGTACTAGTCCAGTTATTCAAGAAATCACTCCGCATATCAGACTAAACGCACCAAGAACCGTTGTCAGTTTTGTAAAAATATAGGTCATGATGTCTCAGTATGTCGGAAAAAAGCCGCAAGCCTGCGCAGTACCGCAAATAAGGAAAATACCCCGCTCACCAGTGTACCCAGAAACGACACAATCAAGTGCTATGGATGTCAACGCCCTGGATTTATTAGAAGAAACTGCCCCAGCTGCAATCCAACTCCCGACCGTCAACCAGCCTTAGCTTTTTCCTTCGTGTCTCTATCAAAACAGACACGCCCCGCGGTCCACATTCAAGTAGATGGCATCCCAGGATCAGCCTTCCTAGATACAGGAGCCCGCGCTTCGCTTGCTGGAACGTCTCTCTACCATCTACTACGACAAAGAGGTTACAAGTTCAACACCCGAACCATGGACGTCACCTTAGCCGACGGCAAACCCCGAAAACAGCTCGTACAAATAGTCACCGTACCAGTCACCCTCCAAGGTCGCATAGTGCCAACTACCTTCTGTGCTTTTCCTGATGCTCATTTTGCACAAACTCTGCTAGGGATTGATTTTATATTCGCCGCAGGACTTGTCCTCAACTTTAGCAGCAACCAATGGCATTTTGACAATGACGCCAGCACTCAGCACCCCTTCTCTCCAAAGGACGAAGATTCGTCACCACCTGTTCTCCAAAGCATGGATACCGATGACTGCATAACCCTAGACAGTATCGCCAACGAATATAGGCTTCCTGCCATGCTGTCGCCCCTACCCGCTACACCAGCTCGTCCAGTTACGCCAGTTCCCATAATGCTGTCACCTATGCCAGTTACACCAACTCGTCCGATCACGCCAGGTCTAGCAAGCGCGCCGCCTCCGCCGCCCACTTACCTAGCAGAGCTAGATACTATGTTTATCAGCGACCATCAGTCCGGTCTAGCCGACCACTATGGCCCCTGCATACAACAAACCGCCGCCAGTCAGCCCTTAGCTACTACCGTTTCCGCCCTTCAGCAGAATCCCTTCTCGCGCCATGGTTATATGCTTCAAGATGCTTACGATACCATCAACGCCATGTGGGACGACTCAATTGCAGATACCTCACTTATCTTCGCATCCTTGGACCTTCGCGAAGATGAAGCCAGCGAATTCACCTCCAAACAACGTCAGACAATGACGCAACTCCTTCATGACTACAGCTCCGTGTTCGCCCTCCATGGACCAGCCACGCCGTTTGCTGAGCACCGGATCGCCACTGGAGACCACGCTCCACTCAGTGCTCCGCCTTACCGAGTAACGCCCCAGAAGAGTGAACGCTTGAGACAAGCCATTCAAGAATTACTGGACCACGACATCATCGAAGAATGCGAGAGCGCTTGGACAGCTCCGACCGTCCTGGTGCCCAAACCTGGAGGAGGGATCCGTCTATGCATTGATTTCCGCCGGTTGAACGCCGTCACCATTGCTGACCAGTATCCCCTACCCAACCTAGACGACCTGCTCCATTCAACTGGCAACATCGGATGCATTAGCACCATGGACCTTCGCGCCGGCTACCACCAAATCCGAATAAAGGAAGAAGACAAGGACAAGACCTGTTTCGTCACCCCTTTTTGCACTTACCGGTTCAACCGCATGCCATTTGGACTCCGCAACGCCCCCGCTACGTTCCAGAGACTAATGGATCGTTTCCGACGACGACTCCCAGACCTACGCCTCTTAGCCTACCTAGATGACCTAATCCTTCTCTCCGATCACATCGACGACCACCTTTACGCTTTACGCCGTGTTTTCGACATGCTTCAGGAATTCCAGCTCCGCCTCCAACGCCCGAAGTGCCGCTTTGGCTGCCGCGAGACACGTTACCTGGGCCATGTCATCAGCACACAAGGAATACACACCGATCCTGCAAAGATCAGCGCCATTCAAAACTTTCAGGCACCACGCAACGCAAAACAAGTGATAACCTTTCTACAAACGTGCAGTTGGTACCGAAAATTCATTCCCCAGTTCGCAAAACTATCACAACCACTCAGTAAATTAACCCGTCAAAAGGAACCCTGGGAATGGGGCTCTGAACAGGACCAGTCTTTTAACAAGCTAAAGTCTGCCCTAACTTCTGCTCCAATCCTACGGCCCGCTGACCATGGACAACCGTTCACACTCCGCACAGATGCCAGCGCTTACGCAATTGGTGCAGCATTACTCCAGGGGGAGGGAGTGGATGAACGACCCGTTGAATACGCCAGTCGCCTGTTGACCGCCCCGGAACGGAATTACTTAACAACCGAGCGAGAAGCCTTAGCTATCGTTTGGGCTGTCAATCGTTTCCGAGGATACCTAGAGGAAACTTCTGTCATCATCATTACTGATCACCAGCCGTTGAAGTGGCTGATGTCCCTACGATCTCCCAGTGGACGACTCGCCCGATGGGCCTTGCAGCTCCAGCCTTACAACCTACAGATACACTACACGCCCGGTAAAGCTAACGTCGTAGCGGATACGCTATCCAGACCTCCCGAGGATTCCAGCGACGTACCAGCTCCACTTCCCGCGCCGCTGTTACCTATTAGACGTCGAGGACGCCCCAGGAAGGTGACCACTCCTACGACTACAGAGCCTAGTACGAGGACGACTCCTAGGCTCTGAGGGGGAGAATTGTAGCACCCCTTAGTTCCGCCGCGCTCCGCACTACCGCTCTCGATGGCGCCACCCGTATTCATCGCCGAGTGCCGCTCCGTACTACCCTTAGCAGCTTCACCCCCACCTGTGACGTCAGCCGCCAGCGCCTTGATAAGCAGCCACCAGCCCTTAGGACGGCAGTTCTTCTCGAGCTCGCTCTCTCGCCTCTACCTTGGCATCCTGGTTGGGATCCTTGACGTGCAGAAGCTACGCTTGAAAGACAACGCGACGCTGCTACTCGAGCGCTCTAGGTGTGAGCCTTGATAGTGGTACTCTGACGGATTATAGACATTCGTGCGGAAATTCTCAACAGTGCTATTTACTTGTTATCATACCTTTGTACATATATTCTTGTTTTAATAAACTATTAAAACCAATCCGTGTCTTACATAACACTCCCATCGGTGTTAAACATATATATTATGGCAAAATTTTTATTCTTCCAAAGTTCGGTTGCCACATATAAGTACTTATTGTAAAAATAAATTATTTTTTGTATTTGTTTCTTTCGGTAGCCCTCCTTAACCATTTTCTTATAGCTTCCTCAGAAGCTTTGTTGTCGGAGCCATAATGTTGGGAAGCGGCTGAAAGTTGTACAATTTATTGACTTATTTATTTTACGGTAAAAATAAATGAATCACTTAAATGAAATAAATAATAAAAAATTGTACAAGTCAGTCACTATCATAAACTGCAATACCATAGGAAATACTGCCTGTCAAAGTATAATTAGCTTACACATAATTAATGCCCCCAATTTAAGGCTTTTAAAACGTTGTTTGTTTTTGATTCCATTTAAAGTATAGTTCATTGCAAGACTATCTGACATAGTGTGCTGAAAACATCTACGAATAAAGTCATAGCTGTCCTTTCCCCCAAGCTTTGTCATCTGATGCTCCTAATGATAAACAATGTTATAGAATAAGATATGGCAAATAAATAATGCGGAGCCGTAGCATACCAACTAAGACAATAAATCCGGTTTAATTACTTTTAGGTAATTTAGGTACTATTTTTAGACTTTTTAAACAAAACCCAAAAAAAAATTAGGAACCACATCGAAAAAGAATATGTTGTGTAATTGATGTTCTTAGCGGACTTCACTCTGCATATAGTGTTTATAGAAATTGCTTTCTCAATAAGATATGGCAATAAATTATATTAAAGTAACCTAAGTAAAGTAGCTAAATAAAACTTACTGCTTGTCTAAAATGGTCCTAATCTCTGAGATATTCATTCACCCGCACCAAGTCTTCATAATTTTTTAGGGGGAATTCGAAGGATTGAAAGAAATTATGAACAGTATTCTCCTTATTGGGCTCTTGTTTTTGATTTATCAGGATTTGCAGATCTTCTCTAATTTGGTAAAAATTAGCTTTTAAACTACTCATCTTCTTGGACACATCTATCATAAAAACATCTGAAAAAATATATGTAGTTAATTAAGTTAAACTCAAAGATGATCTCTAAAATAATATGAAAATTATCACACTAACAAATAACATATTTTAAATAAAAATCGCAAAACTTACCCAGTTTTCTTTGGAGTTCCTTACATCCACAATTTAAATTGGGATACTCTTCTTGCCTGCTTAATTGCTTGGCAGAAGCTTTTCCTTGGTCAGTTACTAAAACCGATAAAAATATATTGATTAATATATTTTTGGTAAAAAATATAAAAAAATATAAAATTAAATACAAAATAAAATAAAATTGTTTAATCGGAGTTAGCACCATTTTTATTACATACCAGTAACTGGGGTCTTAAAAAACAATTCATTCTGGGACTGTACACTTTGTTTCTCTAATCCTAAAATAAATAACAGTTCTATATAGTTAGATGGAAAATAACTGTATATTGATAGTTGGGCAAATAAATATTTTGAAATGTTTTAAGTGTTCTCGTGAAACACTTGAGATTTAGTTTGCTTATGTAAACAAGGTAGTTTAAGTCCTCGTTTAAAATATAGCTCACCTGTAGATGTTGGCATATACTCTTTTTCGAGTAATGCCAAGGCCATAGGATTTTCATTTCCTCTTAATCCGTTGTTTGGCATTAATTTATTTTTTTGCATAAATGAATTCAATCTTATTTTTGGTGGTGTTGGTAATAAAACACTACTTGTTTCACATTCTGATTCAGACGACTCCGTATCAAAAATTTTTCTTTTAATTTTTTTTCTTTTTTGAGGCTCATAGTCCGAATTGAGATCGCTGGTGTCTTCAGCTTTTTTAGCTTTATTGAGTGCAGTCATGTATTCCTCTAAAATAAAAATAAAAAATACTCATACAAAATAACCTGTGGTATACACTCAGTTAGAAAAAATATCTGTAACCTTAATGTACTTGGAAAAATACCTATATAAATTTTAGTGACAGTTCCATGGCCAACAACCTTTCTTGGTTTTGTTTATGTAAACTGTTACAGAATAATAGCCTTTTTTTATTTATTTGTACCTTTCAGAACACCTATCACAAAAAAATAATATAAAATATTAACAAGTGACCGTACCATATGTGCCATCCTAAAAGATTCTTATTGAATACATTGGCCAATGAGTGTTTGGCGAAGAACTATTTTTAATTTCATTAATAATTTTTGACCTAGACATTGGTGGCCAATAGCAATTATTATCATGGAGCCAGGCTGTTGGGACTGCTTCTACAGTTTTCGTTTCGGTAAATTCAACCACCGCCCAGGACATGCTTACTAGTGGTTGCTAAAAATAACAATTATTAAAACTATTGTTGCAAAAAATACACTTCCCAGCAAAACTATAGTAAAAGAAAAATTTGACAGAAGTTTAATGTAACAACATCTTTCTACAACTTTGCCTATCTCTGTTAATTGAAACTTATTAAAACCATCTAAAAAGCAAAACGTTAAGGAAAGACAAGACAAAAATTTTATTTGAATTTGCTGCTATTGGTGACCTACCCACAGGATGTTACAAATTTTCGAGACTAAATCCTAATTCGCAAATTTTTAGTTTAGTCACTGAAATTATTTCTTTCTATTGAAGGTTGCAATAAGGTGTTGCGAAATATTTATAATATTTAGCCAAAATATAGTTTTGGCTAAGTAAAGAGTGTACAAAAAGTTGTTTTTTTTCGAGAATTTATAATGCAATGTACGTTATTATTGTCTTATCTTTTCTTAAAATTTTGCTTCTTAGAATATTTTGATAAATCTTAAATTAAGAGATATGCAAACGTGTAGCAATATGTTTTCACATTAACCTTATGACAGAAATTCCTTTTATGCGTTAATTTTGCTGGGAAGTGTATTAATTACCAGGAGCCCATTTATCTACTTTACACCTGTTTAAATATGAACCAGTGGCAAAACAACGCTAAATAGTTTTTCTAAATTTAGCAGAATACATTTAAAATCAATTTCATCTACATTTCATGACTGGATCGAGCCAAAATCTTCCTCGTTAACCAGATATATTCCAAGCTCAGATGAGTGGCAAGGTTGTGTATAAAAATCAGCAGTTTTATTAAACCTTTTTCCAAGTACAAACTTTTTATTATTTTCGAGTATAAAATTAAGGACAATAATTATACTACCATCTTTTAGGGCACAGCAATTATCGGGGCCACACGTTTTTAAAATAAAATTAGAAAAAATGCCTTTCTGGTATTGAGAGACCTCGGCAGTTATGATAGGGCCAGAGTAATGTTCTTTTACGAATTCAGGATAATCATGATGTTTTTGCAATGAACCTTTTAATATATATAATTTTCAAAATGGAAAGCACTGTACCTATCTAAAGGACCATAATTCAGAGAATCGTTAGAGAAATGTAACAAGTTATGAATATTATGTGAAGCATTCTTAATACCATATAGAATTAAAAACTTGCGAAAAAAAAACTTTAAACAATTATCAGCTTCTTCAATAAACTGACTTTGTAACCTCTCAGTGGATAAGATAGTTACAGGAACATGTAATGAAAGAAAATTTAGGTACATATCTTTTTTTAAAACCCTTTTAAGTACCAAAGGCCCAGTATCGCAAAGGGGCATGAAGGCTTAATACGGTTGTTACACATAAATATGCAGTCGTTAAGAAGCAAGACAAATGAGCTTGAAACTTTCCTGATTGGTAGACAGGTCAACATCATCTGCTTGAGTGAACATTGGCTCACTGAACCGGAGTCCATGATGCTGAAACTGACGGGCTACCAGCTAGCTACTGCAGTCTACCGGAGTGATGCCAGGGGGGGTGGATCTGCTATTTTGCTGGACTCTAGTTATGATTTTAGGGTTATTACTCAAGTAAATGCTCTGACTGTTGAGAGAATAGTAGAAATCTGTTGTGTGTATGTAAATATATTTAAGCTATATATTATTTCACTTTATAGGTCACCGTCCGGGTCGTTTGAGACATTCCTAGATGTTGTTGTGAGGGCACTAAATTTAATTGGGAGAGTTGACAATATTATGTTTGCTGGCGATTTCAACGTGCATTTAGGCACAGAGACCCGAGAGTGCATTGGCCTCTGTGGCTTACTTCAGTCATTTGGGCTCGTCCAACTGGTGAGTGAACCCACCCGGCTTAGGAATTGCCTGGACAATGTATTCTCGAGTCTCGACCGCCGCGAGTGTCACGTGACCCTTGTGGATACGGCTCTATCGGACCACCTTGGTCAACTCATTACCTTTTCATCACCCAAAATAGTTAAAGACCCCAATATGACAAAAACCACATGTAGACCTTTAACAAGAGCAGGTAAGGCACTATTTTTCACATATGTAGAGGGGATTGATTGGGAGTTTCTTAACAATTGTGATATGTCTGCTGACAGCAAATTTACACTATTGCACAACGCTTTAACTCGGGCTTTTTTGTCGGCCTTTCCTGAAAAAACCTACAATAAGCGAAACGATCAAAACCGAACCATCAATTGGTTTAATGATGATTTGAAATCAATGAGAGAGATCCTAAGCTTATTACGAGAAATATATACCCGGTCCCCAAGCGAAGAAATAAAAAATGAAATTAAAAATTATAAAAAGCTGTATAAGTCTGCTATAAAAAATGCAAAACAGTCGGCAAATGATAACCTTATTAGAAACGCAGCTAATCCAACTAAATGCATGTGGAACATTATAAACGAACACCGAGGCTTATTGGGGAAAAAACTTGGTGATACTGATGTTACACCAGATCAATTTAATGACTTTTTTGCTAACATTGCACTCAATTTGCAGAGCCAGATCGGTCCTTCCATTCTTGACCCCCTACGGTATATACATACTATTCCCTTGGAGCCGT
The DNA here is from genome assembly GCA_963920685.1 of Polydrusus tereticollis. NCBI lineage: Eukaryota > Metazoa > Arthropoda > Insecta > Coleoptera > Curculionidae > Polydrusus > Polydrusus tereticollis. Next base: position 48,137,055 of record OY987335.1, on the reverse strand, counting down.
TCTCTTTTAGGGAGGTCACCATGATCGAAATTCGTGACGTTATAACTGGTCTCAAGAATAAAAAGAGTAGGGACCCGTTCGGTTTTACAGTTGAGGTTATAAAAATGATAAAGAATCTCGTATGTGGCCCTTTAACCAAGATCATAAATCAATGTCTTAAGGAAAACACATTTCCTACCATTCTTAGACAGGCAAGAGTGACACCGGTTTATAAAAAAGGTGATATAAATGATCCCTCAAACTATAGACCGATTTCACTACTGCCCATTCTATCAAAAATCTTCGAAAAATGTTTGGCCTCTAGGATATCTCAGTTTTTTGAATTTAATAACCTGTTGGCGGATAATCAATTTGACTTCAGAAGAGAGCGCAGCACCACCATGGGCATCCTGAACCTTGTCGCACATATCCAGGAGGCTTTTGAGACCCGTGAGTACTTGGCCAGTGCTTTCTGTGACCTGAGCAAGGCCTTCGATTGCGTCTCCGACGAGTTACTTGTTAAAAAACTAAAAAAATACAACTTCAGTGATGATAGCACTCTAATGATATCCAACTATCTCTCGAACAGAGTACAGAAAGTAACAGTAGGGAAGGTAGAGTCTGTGGAGAGGAGTGTGACAGTAGGTGTACCACAGGGCTCTGTTCTTGGACCCCTTCTGTTTATAATTTACAATAACGACTTACCGAATATGAACCCTGGAAGTATGTACACTCTCTTTGCGGACGATACCACAATATCCTGCAATGGACTGGATCATATTGGGGCGGTGGAGGCGTTGCAGGAGGCGCAATCGAGGGCTGAGAACTGGTTTACGGCGAATAGACTTTTCTTGAATGTGGAGAAGACACAAAATATAGTTTTCTCAACAAGACAGCTTCCTGAGGGCGATGAAGTTGAGACTGTAAAGTTCTTGGGGGTGAGTCTGGATCCCAGACTACGCTGGAGCTCTCATACAAACTCCTTGCTGGGCCGGTTGGCCTCGGGTGTCTTCCTCTTGCGTAGACTCTCTGAATGTGTTTCCCGCCCTATTCTAAGATATGCCTATTTTGCACTTTGCCAAGCCCATATCAACTATGCAATTTTGGCCTGGGGACATAGCTCGGGTGCAAAGGATGTCTTTCGGATACAGAGAAGAGCGGTAAGAATAGTTGCTGGGTTATCTTATCGAGAAGAGTGTCGTCCTGCCTTCAGGTCCCTTGGCATCTTGACACTGCCCTCACTTTTTATCTTGGAGAGTCTTGTGTTTGTCAGGACCCATCTTGACCGATATCACCCAACTAGCAAAATAAATTTCATTAAGGTTGTATAAACTGCTACACAATAAGTTTTACAGGAGCTTCAAATTCCTATAACGTGGTTAAATACCCATATACGATATTTATAGGATTAAAAAGGGCCCACTTTTATAAAACATTTTAGTAATATAAGAGTTCTATGGAAAGTGTATACAATAATTTTAAAACAATTTTATGCAACCACTATAAAACTGTTTTGTAGTGTGTATTTGGTAATATTTATATATCAATATTGTATCGACACTTTAAAACTCGTACAAACATATTGTATAGTGGGTGTATACTGCATTATACATATAGTTTAAGAATAACAACTATAAACATGCAAAGAGAATATTTTATAACTTGTACTATAATGAATCCTGAGAGCGTATCGCAATTTAGAGAGATATTTTATTTCTTAGTGCAGAATATTAGAACCAAATTATTTTAAAAGGGGCGTATAGCAACGGGAATTATAAATATGTACATATAATCAAAAATTGAGCAGCCAAAGCTCAACAATGTCGCTAGTTCGTGAAAATGGTAGTAATTATATTGCGTAGTATCATTTTAAGAATACCGGCTTATCGTTACTAAGGCAAATTTCATTGCGCCGCGAGTTTTATTGATAAACTATGTATATGTTTGTGGCAAAAAATCGATGGGCTTTAGTTTTGGCTTAATTTTCTTTGAAATTATTAAAAAATAATAATTTTTTTTTTAATTTTGATGTTTTTTATTTATCCTATAAAGCTATTATTATATTTTAGATTGTCGTTAGAAAATAGTCTTTTGTTTCTCAAGCTGATAAAATAACATTTAAAATTAAATTTTTACATCACTGACTTAATTTTACATAATGGCGGCAGTCGCGGATCCAACAAATGTGTATTTAAAATGGCGCATTATTATACAACCATTTTATTTCAAATAACAACATTAAAAATAGTTTATAGAGTAAATTAGAACCCTATACGATAAACTGGTTCTATAGTGTTGCATGATTCGGCATTTTAAATTTTATTGTAACTTAAAAGTAAGACGTTGGTGATGCAAAGATTTAGAGGTTGCCAGATTTAGTAAAGTTATAGGATTTGACAAATGGAAATAATAAATATTATTATATTATTAGGTGTTTTCCTAGTGTGTGCTAGTCGTGAGCAAGATGGCCTGTAGGCACTCACTATATTTAGGGTATTAATCATATTCTTAAAACATATTATTAATTATATGTGGTTTGTAAGCCTGTTCATGACAAAGGGAGTCAACCGATTTTCCTCGATAATGGAAGGCTTTATTTTATTTATTTTATTGTAATACGATTATAAAGATAGGAACTTTAAAAATTCGACTTTGATGTGTATACAATAATATGCGACCTCGATATAATCTGGCGCTTTATTATAGATCGGTTCTTCGGTAATCCGGTCAAGTATTTCAAATGCATTATGTAGGACCTTTATAATCCGGATTTGATAAAACTCTATATAGTAGTGAATCCGGAATAGCCTTTTTAATTAAATTCTAGATGACTACTTTATACAAATTAATAAAGGAAAACTGAAATAGATATTGTTTGTGGTTCCGCTAACGTCATAAGCTGTGCGTTCCTTTGCGTTCACAACTTATATATCGCGTAAAAATTACGGCTTAGTTGCTGTGTTTACTATGTCCAACCGTGTGTTATTATAAACATTTCTCATACATATTCACAAATGAAAATGCCTCCTAAAATAACATATACTATAACTACGTTGTCGATAAAATAAAAAGCCAATATAATAATAGAAAGACAGGAAAGAATATAGACCGTGCATAGGGTAAGTGAAAATGTTTGTTATGAATTAGTTACTAATCCGGACAACCGCAGATTTAATAAGTCCAAATTATCAAAGTCGCACTGCATAAGGTGAGAGCTTGATATGAAGTGAGAAATTTCTAGCTAAAATTGAATTTCATACAAAAGTATTTTCTACGTTTTCGAAATTTCCTACCTACTGACTTTAATTAGAGAATAATTAATATTTGTGTTCTTACCTAATAAATCTTAGGCATTATAGGCAATACTTAAATTGTAGCATTGTATTTTTAATTCAATGTGGCAACACTGTTTTTAAAACTTCTATCTCACTTCTATAATGCATGGAAATACGCACTATACAATAATTTTGCTCTTCTGTTGTTCTATAGTGGTTCTATAATCGTTTCGATCAGATGCATAATAGGACATTTATACCTAACCTCAAATAATTTAGCCCGCTTGTTTATTTCGGTGGTGGATTCAACCTGTTAAATTGTATAATTATTTTATTAAAGTATAATAATATGTTTAAAATAATTGAAACAGTAGAAAAGGGGAGAAAAGAGCCTAAAAACTTTGCATATAAATTCCAACGGGACCCAGAATCTGTTCCTGAGCCCAACTGGATTTCTTTGAGGTGTAAAGTAAAGAGAAACTTTTTGGCATCGTATGAGCTGGCAGAAACGGAGTTAAATCATATAGTAGACGCCGAAAACAAGACAGAAACTGAAGAGCTAGAAGTGATAAGCCCCCTCGCTAAAAGGCCCAAACGAGTAAAGGTTCTAGATTAACAACATAAGGTTAGGAACGTTGTGAATTTTGTAACGCAGGACATAAAATAGTTTATTTCTGTCAAAAAACAATTTTGTCTTATAACATGTTTATAATAAAAGAAGTATTTTTCTAGGATAAACATAGCTAAAAACGATTTTATAAATAAGCGCATATCCACGCCAAAAAAATGTTTTATTATTTCCCCTTTATATCCTTAATAAAACATGTTTATATAACTATTTGATAAGGTTGCAATTAAGAACCATTTATGCAAGTATACGATTCTTTCACAATATGTTTACAATGATTATAGAAAAGTTTTTTAAATGTTGTATATCGCATTATAATACTTTAATAAAAGTCTTAAACAGGCAGGAATAATTTGTTCTATAACACAAGTTGTAAAAGTCATTATGCAACAAATTTATACAAGTATTTTCCTTTGAAAACAAAATTGTTCCAACGACATGCGCAACAGAACAAATCTGTTCTTAAGACAGCTCTATTCAATAGTTATAAAATAATTTGCTCCTTTTAAAGTTCTACTTTGCTAGTTGGGCAGACTCCTGGTGACCAGCACTCACATGGTACGTGTGGTAGAGGTAATTTGGTGCCCTCCTATAGGCGTCTCCTGAGGTCTCGGGACGGTCCGGGTAGTCTCGGCATTCGTTTTTTTAATAAACTACCTATTGCTATTAGGACTTTAACGATAAAATCATTCAAAAAAAAGATCAAAGATTTTCTCATTAGTCGAGCATTTTTTAATGTATCTGAATTCTTAAATTTTAATTGTGATATTGCCCAATTTCAAGTTGTTAAATTTGTCATTAAGTGTTTGTATATTCTTCTCTTTTTAACAGATGTATGGTGTCACGACTTTGAATATTTGTAGTTTTGTTTAGCTTGTGTCTACTTTTACCTTTTTAATATGTTTTGTTATGTCCTAAACTTAAAATTTTAGTCTTTGAACAGAACCAAAACACATTTAGTTGTAGGTTTATTACATTTTATTGACGTGTGTAAGCACATTGTGTATAAACATGAATAAAGAATTTGAAATTTTTTGAAATTTGAAATTTGAAATTTGAAAGTATACAGCAGAAACTGACGAAACTCTGTAGCCTTCCACCACTTGTATTCAACTAGTGATCGTGGTTTTCGATTAAATTCTCATGGAATCTGCCTTTTTAAAAGAATTAGGCTTTCAGATATTTTTTCAATGTCTCTTAATGATAATTTTGATGGAGGCTTACCCGTACACCACAAATGAATACGTTTTTTAACTACTCCGAAATACAAAAGGTGCATTGGATCTAACACAAAATTATCAATCATATTAAAATTTGGAACTTGCTCAATAACTGAAGTACCAGTATGATGTTCATCTTGAATTTTTTGTCGAAAATCACTACCTATCTGTTCTTAATTTAAAATTCTGCTCTGAAAAACAAACTCGACCATCAACATAACTGCCTTCAATATCACATTTACTACATGAGAAATATCCTGAATGACCCTTGGTAAGAAGAATAAAAGACTTCGCAGGTACATCACAAACAAATCCTTTGATCTTGAATCCATAAGTTTTATCACCGAAAACAAAACCATTTTCTGTTATAAAAATCACCTTGGAAACAAATTCTGCTAAATACCTGTTCGGGTCCTTTAGTTTTTGATAGCCATGATAAATCCCTATGATTTCAACGACAGTTGGGTTCTTCACAAGACTACATAAAATAGGATAAACCTGGCTAGATGAGCTTTTTGCAAGAGGTAACCCATCAATATTAATTAAAACCTCTAAAGTACTTAAATTTATTAATTCAGTTGAATCGCAATTCGAAAGAAGATTTACTAAACATTTATCAATCCCAAAATGATGATAGGACCCAGGTTCAACGAGTTTTATTTCATATTGTCGAGGAGTCTCCAAAAGTGTTCGAGCATCTAGTGGGAGGCTGTTATGACAAGGATTTAAAATCTTTAGGAGATCATTTACTGCTACTTCAGAAATTTTGTGTCTCACTGCCCAGTCTGCTAGTGAATTACAAAGTGTAGGTGGCGAACAGTTTTCAGTGTTAGCTGAAAACTCGGGTACTTGACAGTGAGAAACAGTATGAACGGTTAACTCAAATTCACTGCTGGAATTGCTTGATAGGCTTGCCAATTCAAAGTTTTCATCATCTATGTCGCTGCCGTCGCCATCGACGGCAGCGCCTATGTTCAACGGAGGGGTTTGATGATGATCTGGAAGGCTCTGGATGAAACGTGGTACGCTTTGGTATTCCGTAAAAAGTAGGTTATTAAATTGTCTGGCATGTCTATAATGTTTTTGGTTAATTTTCGGCATGTTAATATAATAAATTTAATACTTATCTGAAAAGGAAAAAGTTTCACAAACACCAAAACCAAAGCAAATAAATTTAATCACAAAACAAATAATTGTTCTCCCGGCCACAAAAGCTTTAGAAAAGAACTAAAAAAATGGCGGGCTAGGATTAGGAGACAACTGACAGCTGACAGTTGTAAATGTAATAGGCTGTAAATTGAGCATCTCGTGCCGTGACGTCACTAATAATATGACGTCATTATTTGACAGTGAACTGGATTTCTTCTAACCTCAATATTTTTAGCTGCTAATTTCATTCTGGATCTCTCTCTCTTTCAAGTCAGACATTGCCTTTAACTTCTATTATTCATTCCAACCTTTGTTGGCCAAACTTCAAATAAGAAAATGGAGTGGAGCGAAGCCCTGGATCGATTAAAAGGGGGTATGAGCGTCTTTTTGGACTTAAATAAACGCTTGATTTGTCGAGGCTTCCATCGTTAGTGCCTCTCCACTATTGCTGGGGGCAACCAATTCTTAGGAAACTTGTAGGTGGAATTCGGCGGTGATTGTATATGTGAACTTGTAATTAGTGGATTGGTGGATACGTCCGTACGTTTGTAGTAATCCACTACTATTTTGTCATAAAATTCCGTCAGTGTCGATATTTCAAAGTCTCTGTGTAGTACTCTATTGACAGTATATCTCGGAGCGTCCGCAATTATTTTTAACGCTCTATTTTGTAGCACCTGGAACTTGTTATGCGCTGTCCTGCTTATGGTGCACCATGTTCGCACTCCATAAGTCAGGACCGGCCAGACGAGGGTCTTGTAAAAATTAACTTTAGTTCTATAACCTATCTTGCTCTTTTTATTTAACAAACAGTATATAGAACGAAGCTGATTAGCAGCTTTTTTTAATCTCATTTCGGAGTTCTTTCTCCAGTTTAGTCTCTCATCGAAAACAAGTCCCAAGTACTTGACTTCTTGGACCTAGTTTATCCGAATACCGTTAACCAAGAGCGTAGTCTCGGGTCTTATAACTCTGCTCTTCGAAAAGAAGATGGCCTTCGTTTTGGCAGGATTTAGGCGAATCCTCCACCTCGAAAGCCACTTTTCTAATACTCGTATGTGTCTCTGCAATCTAGCCACTACCAGCCGCGGTTGATCTGAAATAGAAGTAATTGCAGTGTCGTCAGCAAATAAGAACAGCTCATTAAATCAGGTGCTAATTTGTTTTTGGTTTTGAATTTCAAAATATAAAGAAAACTCGGGAAAAGCAAAAGTTCAGTAGTTCAAAATTTGACGAATAAAGAAGGTTGTCTATGCAGATCAATTAATGTGCGTGTTTTAAGTTTATAATTCTGGTTGAAACCAAATGGCCAGAGACCAATTATTATAAATTAAATTATTCATTAACCCAAACGTTGCATTTATGCAATCACCAAGAATAAATTAAGGTCTTAATTGGCCCGCATTTAGGCAGTGAAACTGAACGATGAAGCATTTATTATTTTGAATAGACATAAATATGTTATTCCTGAGTATATTCACTTTAGGAAAAAAAACTGAAATGGTTTAGGCCTCCTTGGGACGTAACCCTAATTAATTAAAAACTGGAATTAACTTTTTGGTACCTAAATTTTATATTTCTGAAAAAAAACGGAAAACTATTGGTATTGAAATAAAAAAATCATGGTTAACAATTATATTTATTAAAATAAAAAATATTTACCTGCATGGTTCAAAATTTAACAAAATATAATAAACTACGCCAATTGCAATACCTACTGTCAAGAAATAAGTTAACGTATTCTTATAGAAGATAGCATATTTTATAGCAAGTACTCGGACATAAGGAACAAAAATAGAATCCTGACAAATACAACTATTATATTATATAATTCTGCCTGGCTATAACAAACTTGTATGCATATAGTGAAGCAGTTATTTATTGCACTTTACAGCCTTTATATTGTCAGATATGGATTGGTACCCTTAACAGCTAGAGCAGGGTGGGAAATATACAAAAAATGCTATGATAATGGTTCCAAGATCAATATATTCCGGAGTTAAAAACGCCCCCCGATCCGATCTCCGGGTGGGGGCGGGTCCTGGCGCCTTATCAAGCGAAATTATCCAATCATTCACCATGTCCAGTAGCCATGCGGGTCCTTCGAACAATATTCTAAATGGAAATGGTGTGAAAACTGGAGTTGTTAAAAGACCCGAGATTAGCAGCTTCCAAATTTACTTCTGCAATATAAGACATCAGATATCAGATAAAACCTAACCTCGAGATTTAAAAAGTCGTTTCCGGAGGCGACAATATTTTTATTTTCTGGATAGGCAGTAAAATTTTAACAAAGTAAAATGTAAAAAAATATGAAAACGCATAAATGGGATTAAAAAAACAAAAAACTATTTTTTTTGTTGGGTTTCAAGTTGCAACTTTTTAAAATAATCAATATCTCCGCATTCGGACGGGAGTTTTTGCCAAATACTCGAAGCAAAAAATTAGCAATTTTAAAGAATAATAAACATTTAAGTACAAATTAAAAAGTATTTTGTATTTTGTTATTCCTACTGATATTTTATCTTCCCCAGTAATGGACATTTAAAGGATATCCTATGGAAGTCCAAATATGTACATCCATATGCACAACATAATTGAATGTCCAATGGATGTCCCGTCAAAGTCCATGGACGTACTGGACATATTGTGGCTCAATTCTGGATATCCAATGGATGTACTGTGCTATCTGGGAAGCCGAAAGCCAGGAATGTGAATACTGCTCCTGCAATCCCTTGTAAAGTAGGAGTGAAATTTGTCAACTATCCTAAACTTGTCATGATGTTTATCATTGATTAAATTATTGGAATTTCTCTCTTGTAAGAAAAGTAAACGTATAATTATTAATAAAGGTAAATACATTCTGTTGAACTTGTCTAGTAAATACACAAGAACTGAGAGCAAAAAATGGTACACAAAAAGGATCGAAATATAGGTAGTAAAAAAATGGCAACATAAAATTAGCTCTACTCGTCATCATCTGTCGAGTCGGAAAAATCTCAATCGCTATCAACATTTATCACAATAGGATTATTGGGAGCAATAATATTCTGTTCTTTGTCCCACGCTTCTTTAATAATTTTATCACTGTGACAAACATAATTCGACCTGTTTTCTTGTGAAACATTTGCAAGAGCCACTTCTCATGTACCTGAAATATTTTTTGTCTCGATGATGTATTTGTCATAGAACCGCTTTGCTTGGCTCCACACCATCTCAATGGCATTGTACTGGCAGTGATATGGCGGTAACCTTAAGACTTGATGACCTGCTTCATTTATTAAATTCTCTACTGTATAGGATTTATGTTTTGGCACTTGAGATATCAATGTCCATAGGTCAACTTTTTTGGCAGTATCAGGAAATTTAATATGTTTTTTAATTAATTCTTCATATTTTCCTTTCTCCAACTTTTTATCGAAAGCCTTTCCGACTGCCTACTGTGGTAGCTTGCATTATCTAGTATAATAATAGATTGTCATATTCCTGGAACTGTAAATAATAGGAACATCAGATTTAGGAATGGGTACAGTGTAGGTACACAAGCTACAACATCGAACCATAGAATAGGAGGGGACATCGAACAGCAATATTTAAGAGAAGTTTTTCATTTAATGCCATTAGATGTCGCGAGCTATCAATAAAAGTGTAAAGTTTGGGATTTGGCTCGCATATTTTGTTAATTTCTAGCAAGTTAAAGTTGGCTTAATTATCGGAATTTGGTATCAATGAATTCCTTTTGGCACGTAGTTTATTGTGCCATAATAAAAATTGCCAATAGTTTCTAATAATCAATGAAAATTGGCAAAATCAATATAGCAATAGACGATTCAATCGATCCGTCAGTGTAAAAAAAAGGCTTGTGTGTAAATAAATATCTCCTGCATTGTGAAAAACAGGGCTACTCCATGGATTATAATTGTACAAAATTTGGTACAATTATAAATTCGTAAAGTGAAGATGGAGTGCGAAGTGCGATGAATGCAAGAATTCGGGTGGAGGCAGAAATTCACTTTTCATCTGCGACTATTGCAAAGGAAAATATTGCAAATCCTGTGCCAATCTTACATGATCTGAAGTGAGAGTATTGGAACTAAGAGAAAGCAGAGTCCTGAAATTTATCTGCGTAAAATGTGAAAAATTTGAACAACATACGTTATTGCTAAACACAAATGAAGACTGTTATGTTTCTTGAACACACTTATTTTACTTAGGGTTTGGGCTTGATTAAAACAACATGTTTGGTTGGTAGCTGGCAGAGGAAGAGGACCTTTATTCATACTATTGTACGCACGCATACATATAGCGCATGTGTGCATTTTAGTGTCTTTGTACTTTACAGTGATTACAATTAATTTAATATACAATATGTCACATCTCCCTTTTTTTTTATTAAATTTTAACATACATATTTCAGTAAATATCACAGTTTGTTAATTAATGATTATCACAGATTACTAATTTATGCATATCACAGATTGTTTATTATAATTTTAATTTTCCTGCCAGCCTCGCGGTACCTATAAATTTTCTATTTAAATTATATACTTAATTACTAACACATTAATTAAACTACAAACTTAACCTAACGGGTGCCCTTACGTTTCTACCAGACCTTGTTCGCACAGGTGAATGTCTCGGAAGCTCTTTTGGAGTTCCAAATGAGTCTGGAGTGCTTGAACGTGAATACTATTTCCTCCTTTTAACCTAACAACATATGACCTGGGAGTTTTGTTTTTTGCGACAATTATCCCATCTATCCATTTATCCCTTATATTTGATTTGAAATTCCTTACTTTTACATTTGTACCATTTTTTAATTCATTTAATTCTCTACTATTTTTATCACAATATAATTTTTGTCTATTTTGTCTCTCAATTAATTTATTTCTTGTGTTGGAAAGAGGTTGTATTATTGGTTTTAATAAATTTTTACTTACAGGAATGGTAGTTTTTATTCTTCTACTAACAATTATTTGAGCTGGACTTGGAAGGTTTGGCCCTATTGGAGTGTTTCTAAGCTCTAGCAAAGCTAAGTAAAAATCATTACCTGATTGATTGCATTTTTTAAGAGTATTTTTTATAGTTTGCACGAATCTTTCCACTTGGCCATTACTTTGTGGATAATGAGGACTTGTTTTTGTAAGTTTAAATTGCCAGTCTTGGCTAAATTTTTTAAATTCTTGTGAACTAAAACAAGGACCATTGTCTGAAATTACGTTATCATGTATTCCATGAGTTGCGAATATCTTTTTTAAAGCATTTATTACACACTCACTTGTGTCTGCTGACAACTTTTGAACTTCAAAGAATTTTGAGTAATAATCAATACTAATTAGATAAGTGTTATTGTTAAAGTAAAATATATCTGTTCCAACCTTTTCCCACACGCCCAACGGTACTTCATGAGAGATTAAGGGCTCCCTTTGATTACAATTACTATTAGACAAACAAATTTCACATGATTCTATTAAGTTCTCAATGTCCGTATTCATTGACGGCCAAAATATTAATTGTTTTGCATTTAATTTAGTTTTTACTTTCCCTGAATGTGCTAAGTGTAACCTTGCTAACATTTCTTTTCTCAAAGCTTTTGGAATTAATATTCTATCATTTTTAAAAATTAGGCCTCTTGCTTGAAAGAGTTCATCGCGATAAGGCCAATAAATTTTAAATTCGTCCTTTAACTGTTTTTTATCTTCTGGAAATCCGTTTGTAATTAATTCAATTAATCCTTGTAAATGAATATCTTGCGTTGTGGTCTCTTTTATTTCTTGAAATTTTTCTGAACTTACAGGTAAATTATTAGTTACAAATAATAAATGATTTTCTATTTCAGTGCATTTTTTCTCAAAATTTTCATCAAAACTGTCTTGATATGCTCTACTTAAGGCATCTGCCAAGATTAGCTTTTTTCCCGGTACATAAATTATATTAAAGGTATATGGTTGTAACATTAGTAACATTCGTTGCAGTCTCATAGGTGCAGTCATTAAAGGTTTATTAAAAATGTTAATTAGAGGCTAATGGTCTGTTTCGATTGTTACATCCTTTCGTCCATATATGTAATTATGAAATTTTGTGCAAGCATGACAAATGGAAAGTAATTCTTTCTCTATTTGTGCATATTTTTGTTGCGTCGGAGTGAAAGTCTTTGATGCATATGAAACTGGTGCACTGTCTTGTAATAGAATTGATCCACAACCACTTTTAGAGGCAATGAAGTTATTACTATAGGTAGTTCCGAGGAATAAAATTGCAAAATTGGTGCGGACATGAGCAATGATTTGAATGTTTCAAACGAATTTTGTTGCATTTCGCCCCAATAAAAAGGTACACCCTTTTTGACTAAGGATCTCAGTGGCTCAGTTACTTCAGAGAAATTTGGTATGAACCTACTGACATAATTTACAATTCCTAAAAATCTTTCGATATCTTTAGCACATTCAGGTTTTCGCATGTTTTTTATAGCTTCTACTTTTTTATTGTCTATTTCCAAACCCTTATTTGATATATTAAAACCCATATATTTAACAGAATCAACACAAAAGTTACATTATTTATTTTTATTAAACTTTACATTATTTTGCCTAGCTATCTCAAACAATTTTTTTAATTTCTGTTTGTGTTCCTCCAAGGTATTTGAATATACAAGAATATCATCCACATACATCCCTATGCCTTCCACTCCTTCAAAAATTTCCCTTAATTTTTTCATAAATACTTCTGAGGCAGAGCTTATTCCATAGGGTAACCTCAAGAAACAATATCGATCCCAAGGTGTATTAAAAGTTGTTAATTTGCTACTATTCTCGTTTAATTTTATTTGCCAAAACCCATTACTACAGTCTAGAACGGAAAAATATTTCGCGTCTTTAAGATTGCTTATTATATCATCTAAGTTTGGAATATAAAAATGTTCTCGCTTTATTGCTTTGTTTAAATCTTTCGGATCTATACAGAGGCGTATATCATTATTAGGTTTTTTAACAATCACTAAACTATTTATCCGATCTGTAGGTTCGTTGACCTTCCTGGTGATTTGGTCTTTTTCGAGTTCTTGTAGCTTGTCCTTGAGTTGTTGATGGAGGGCATAGGGTGTCTTCCTCTGAGGATGAATTCTTGGAGGGACACTCTCATCAATTTCAATATTATGGGTTCCTGGGAGGCAACTCAATCCCTGAAATACATCATTGAATTTATTAATTAAGTGTTTACAACTATCATTTTGTGAAATGTTATTTATTACCGAATTTACATCAGGGTTTCTTTTAATTAAATTTAATTTCTCACACGAACTTCCATCCAAGATAGGTGGTTTCGTTGTATCAACTACATTAAATCGAACTATGACACAGCTATTTTTTACATTGCACCGCTTAACTTTGAGTGAAATTGTACCTAACGATTGAATTTTACCATTATTGTACCCTACCAAATTTAAATCTGGCTCATTTAATTGTTCCATGGGAATGTTTAATTTAAGAAATTGATGATACGGTAATATTGATGTATCAGCTCCGGTATCTAAGCTAAATTGAATTTTAATTTTATTGTTTATGTACAATTTTTCAAGCCATTTTTTACTTTGACATTGTGCATTGTTGTCGCTATCTGATAAGTTAAAGATAGAAAAATCGTCAGAATTCGAATGGATCCCTTCAGGTATCTTTTTTTGTATCGTATTTACATGCCTTTGTTTACATACTTTGGCAAAGTGATTCAATTTTTTACAGTTCGTGCATTGTTTGCCAAAGGCAGGACAGCAATTAATTTTATGGTTTAATCCACATTTGAAACAATTTTTTATGAGTTTAGAATTAAAATTATGACTAGTACTTAACTTAAAATCTCTGTTGTTGTTGTCCTGACGGCCCTGTTGAACTTTCGTTGAATTCGACGTTGACGGTTGCTGTCTGTCACTTGCACGTCCATTTTGAATTTTCCCGCTTCTTCCTTGGACCACATGGATTTCATGGTTTTGCGAACCCATTTTATCCCCTTCTATGATTTCTAGTCTTCTTGATGCTGATTCGGCGGCTCTGCATATCTCTAGGGCTCTGTTGAGGGCTATATCTTGTTCCCTCAACAGTCTGTCCTTCATGGCTGTATCCGTGATGCCCAAAGTCAGTCTATCTCTGATAAGGCTATCTGTTAGGGTTGAAAATTCACATGTACTTGCTAACTGTCTGAGCTCTGTCACATATGAATCGTAGCTTTCAGCGATTTCTTTATTTCTTGTAAAGAAAAGGTACCTTTCGTATGTTACATTCTTCGTAGGAGTGAAGTATTCGCCAAATTTCTGCATAATTTCGCTGCATTTTGTCTTTGACGAATTCGCGCCCCATTCAAAATTATTATATATTTTGAGTGCGCGGTCTCCTATTCTATTTAATAAAATGAAGCCTTTATTTTCTTCGGTTTCATCATCTAATTTACTTGCCTTTAAGTAAATCTTGAATTTCTGGCTAAAGAATGCCCAGTTATCGGCCATATTACCTTGGAATAATAGCTCGCTTGGCGGTACCGCGTGGTCGTTGATGCTTCTCGTTGACATTTTTGCTTTTTTTTTTCAATTTTCTCGAATATCTTTCTTGTTTCGGCAGCGTTTGGAATTCGTCGTTAACACATTTTAACAACCTGACACCATGTTATGTTTCTTGAACACACTTATTTTACTTAGGGTTTGGGCTTGATTAAAACAACATGTTTGGTTGGTAGCTGGCAGAGGAAGAGGGCCTTTATTCATACTATTGTACGCACGCATACATATAGCGCATGTGTGCATTTTAGTGTCTTTGTACTTTACAGTGATTACAATTAATTTAATATACAATATGTCACAAAGACAAACACAAATAATCCAAGCCAAGGACGAAATAATCACTCTTTTAAGGACAAAAATACAAGAATTGAAAAATTCTGACAAAACATATAGAACAGGACTACACATACAGTCAAATTACACAAAGAGAACAAAGGACGACTCCAAAAACTAACATAAATCTACCTAGTATCATAATCAAACCAGAACAGCAGCAGAATATAGAAAAAACAGAAGCTGCATGTCAAAAGACTATCAAACCAACGGATCTAAAGATAGCAATAAAAAACACTAGAAGTACAAAGAATGGTAGTATCCTGATAAACTGTACAAATAAAAATGATATTAAGACGCTAAGAAAAGAAGCAGTGAATAAACTAAAGGATTATGATGTTCAGATAACAAAAATGAGGCTACCTAGATTCAAAATAATAGGTTACAACGGCGATCTAAATGAACAACAAATATCGAGATCCGTCAGAGAACAAAATAATATTTTGGAAGAAAAAGAAATTTTTAGAACAACTTACGTTACAAAAGTAAACCGACCTAATGCATCGTCTGTGCTTTTTGGGGAGTGCTCACCATCCCTGTTTCGAAAACTAATGTACACAAATAGAATACATATTGAGTGGCAGAGGTATCCAATTTATGAAGACCTGAGTATAGTTAGGTGTTTTAAATGTCAGCAGCACTACCACAAAACTGAAACACGTACAAACAAACAGGTATGTGAACACTGCTCGGAAGAACATCAAATTAAGGACTGTCCGAAACGGCAAAAAAATGTATAAACTGTATAACAGCAAATGATAAGTACAAACTCAATTTCAATTTAAATCACAAGGCAAATGATACCGAGTGTCCAACATATCAGTACCTGTTGAACATAGTCAAATCAAAAATGGACTATGGCGATGGAAATGGCTTCTGACCAACAAGAAATTGTGATCCTTATCTTAAAATTTAGAAAGACTAGCTAACGAAGTTCAAAAGGAAAGTATATTATGTTGTGATCTAATTAAGAAAAAAATTGATCTTGACGCCAAGCTGTTAAATATATTACATTTAAATATTCGAAGTATCCATAAAAACTTTAACGAATTCTTGGTTTTCCTTCAATATATAATTATGATATTCATTTTTGTGACATTATATAGTCTTAGGAGAATCATTTGAAAGTCATGACAACGAGTATCACATCGATGGATATACAATGTTCTTTAATAACGCTAAATATAACAGAAACGACGGAATTGTAATATTTATAAAATCAGAACTTATATATAACACGGAACATATCTTGCTTAATAAATCACAAGTAACCCCGAGTAAAATCTCAGTGCAAAAAAAATAACAAATTATATAATATACTATGTTTGTATAGACCACCCAACACGAATAGACTCTTTTTTCTCGAAGACCTTGAGCAATTTTTGTTAGAATTTACATTCCAAAGTCAGCTTGATATCCTCATGGGAGATATCAATAATTTTATTTATTATTAATAAATATAATATTAATATCCTCGAGAAAAATGAAAATAGTGTAAATTCATACCTTTCACTTTTATATAATTTTGGTTTTATTTTAAAGATTAATCGAATACTTACCTGTATGAAGATTAATCGTAATTTTCCGAGCTTGTCTTCCGATATGATTACGTTGTAGTTTCGTATTTCTCGTAACTATCGATACGCATTTAAAGTAAATAAATAAACGAAAGAGTCCCTCATCGCCTCGCTTTCGTCCTCTTGGCTGAATAGTCATTCTGTTTTTCGGCAAAATTGCCAATTTTTGGGCAGCCAGGGCGGGGCGGGATGCAATCATATTGGAAGACAAGCTCGGAAAATTACGATTAATCTTCATACAGGTAAATATTCGATTAATCTTTAAATTTTCCTTCGCTTTTCAGTAGTATATTGTTGGGGACTGAGGAGTGATTGAGGAGTAAAATAAAGCACGGGGAACACACAGAGGTCCTCCAAATAGGTTGGGGCAAAATCCTCCTCCTCTGCCTCATTTTAAAATTATAGCAAATATCACATTTACTGAACATAAGCCTATGTACTACAGAATCCACCTTTAAAAGCAACTTCATTAAAGCAAAATTAATATAACAGCGTCTAAAGACTAACATTGTATTTTAATCTTTCTTAAATCTTACACGCCCACTGAATTAATTGACAATTATAATGATCCACTATTCGCAAATCCTGTCAATTTTAATCTTTCTTAAATCTTAATTGCCCGCTGAATTAATTTGCAATTATAATGATTCATTAATCGCAAGCCCATTTTCCCGAGACCAGATCATTAATTAAGATAACATAATATTGTAGCAGAAGAATTTATTCGAGACATATAGGGAATTTCAATATCATTATCGCAAAAACATATTATATTTATGATCTTACAATTCATTCCAGTTCTCGAACTGTTGCCATCCACCGTTTTCTTATAGGTTCAAACTGCAAACAGCTTTTGGCTCCGCCCTGGGAAGCTGGTACCATACACACGCCCTAATTGTTTAGGGACTCGAGATTGCGAATTCATTTTCTAAAGTACTACCGAGAGTTTAAGCCGATAAAAATGAATCCAAACGCAGCAGTGCCGCAACCTAGAGAGTGGAACGGGCGCCGAATTCGACTTATAAATAATCGCATCCAAATAGCGGTTGGCGCCCGGAATGTGGATGAACATCGCCGCCAATTTCAAGCTGGATGGCGGCATGTTCCAGAGGATATGGTACAAGACAACACCATTAGTACAACTGTTCCGCACCCTGACGATCCACCTCAACAACAAACCGAAAACCCAGGGGCGGAACAGAATGTAGGTCCAGAGCAGGACTGTACCATATCCTCCACACAGTGAAGCTCTCTAGGAAACAACATTACTATACTTCCGTACCATTCATCATAGAACAACTAAGTGTTTGTGTGTTATGTGCATTTAAATCTATGTGATTTTGTTCGTGAGACCAATTTGTGCATGTTTATTCAGATCTAGTAAGTACTTTAAAGAATTCTTGTCCTTGCACTCGATATACATACCTTTGATCTATTAATGTCCAATTGTGCAAACAAGATATAAGTTAGGGTTAAAAACAAATGTATATAAGCTAGCTTAAAATGTTGTACAATTATGAATTAAGTTTAAAAGTGAAAATTTAAAATATATTTAAATAATCTCACAAATATTATGAGGAATTTCTAAAATTAAACTTATGCTCAAGTTTCTACATAGAACGCCGAATGAATTTAATTAGTGCTTTTAGATCTCCACTCGAACTTAAGCATGAATTGTACAACCAAACATTAGTAGTAAAACTGATTTTATAGTTTTAAGATTATTTTTTATGCATTAAAACTAGTGACACATTATATTTCGAATTGCATATCATTTATAATAGACATTGAATATGGATTATCACCAATTATTAATCGCCGATTATTGTCTCCGACAGTAGCGCGCTGTTGGTGTTAGATTTATATTTGTACCTAAATAAAGTTGGATTGACAGAGCCATTCTGAAAAAAAAGAGCAATAGCTAACATACAGTTTAATTTGTATACATTTAGGTTATTCGTTATATCTAATAATTGTCTGAGAATAACTTGACTTGATATGTAAGCCATGTAATAAATAATTTCTTTGTTATTCTAGCACATTGATATTATTATTATTTAAATTTATGTGTAAAGTACATTTCAGTGTTATTAAATAAAATTGGAGACACTAACTCATTTTATAGGAATAAACTGTTTTTTTTTCTTATATTTTAGTTTCCTTTCCTTAAACACATTTTTGCACCTAGATAGTATTAATTGTTTAAATTTATGTATAAAGTATATTTCAGTGTTATTAAAGAAAATTGATGTCACTAACATTCTTTATAGGAATAAACTGTTTTTTCCCCTTATATTTGAGTTTCCTTATTGTTTCTATACACAAATGAAGGTTACTTTTTAATTTGTATATATGTAAATTGTATAATAAAAAATATTTAATTTAGATTTGTGGTTTAATTTACAAATAAAAGTTATTTGCAAGTCTTACCTATAATAAAATCTTAAAACTAGAGTAGTGAAGATTCATTCTACATTTTTTATGCTAGCAACAGCAAGACAAAAGTAAGGGTGTTTCGACACTTAGTTTATAGAATAGTAATTATTTATACTGCTGTAGTAACACGTCAGATTATATTTTATTAAAATGTCACAGCTTAAGTTGAAGCTTATAAGCAGAAATATTAATATATACAAATTTTTAATTTAAAAAACTATTTATATATTTTGCAGTTGCTCAATTAGACAAAAACTATACAATAGTGTCACATTGTACACAGTTACTTAAATACATACCAAATGAAGTCAATTAAAACAAAAAAATATCATTTTATGTGTTTATTTGAAACGAAGTAGAGGACTTATACCGATAGCTCGTGCTCCCCTACTCCTCTTAAAAATTATATTTGGTAAGTTTATTTATTTTAGAGTTAACAAGTAAAATTATATAAAATACACCACAAAGGTGTCACATTGTGAAAAACAAAAAAAAATTACACATTAATTTAAAATACTATAATATGACTTATATTATTTAAATGGTACAAATACTAATTAAAGTTAGGCAGACAATTCAATTAAAACATAAATTTTGTAAACAAAAATATTCTTAGGGGATTATGGGAATGTTAGTATCCCAATCAGCTTTAATGTGTTCATTTCCATTATTACACTGTAAACATATTTCTGGTAAAACAAGCTGATGCAACGACCTAGAACACATTGAGCAATGTAGATCAAGGTTGGAATTTCCCAATTTCCTCTTAATATGTGTATTTACATGCGTATGTGTTGACATAGAATCTAAGAAGTATTGGTGAATGTAATAACAAAAATGACACAACGTATTTACTCTTGATGTTCGCACAATAATGTAACTTTGACTAACACAAAACACTTTTTCCAAATAATTAGTTTGTTGTGGTGAACTAACCATAGCCATATTAATGCTAGCTGCATCGTCTTCAACGTCAAGCTCTATATGTTTGTCTCCTGACTCAACTTCAACTATCGCAACATTATTCACATCTTCTCTTTGCATGTGGTGAAATGATGCTTCAAAATTGTCTTCACTGAACTCGGTATAGTCAAATTGTGGCGCTATTAACTCGATATCCATCGGCACATTTTCCATTTTAACACACTTTACTTTAATATTCTCTAACTTTAACTCAGCAAACTCAAATTTTCGACAACAGTTACTAAACTGTATGCTTTAATCTTACTTTGGTGGGCAGAGATCGAAGAACTGGGCAGGGACAGAAGAGCAGGGCGTTACAGAGACTAGTCACACCCAACCAAGCCCACTCTTGTTTCTATAAAAGCCATCCTACCAACATTTCCCTATGATTTCTAATTTTTGTTGAGTCGTCTTTGTGAATAGTAGTAACTGTGAGAACAAATACGTTAGTGGCGAAAACTCCAGTGTGCAACCAACTTATCGAAAACTGAATCTCAAACTAAGTGAATATAAAAATTTACTAAAATGGAGCAAAATAGTGAACAAAATTTAAGTTCTATCAGAAATATTTTAGAAGAATACTTAGTTTTTCAAAAAAGTGATACTGACAATACAGACCTCACAAAAATAACATTTTCTGAAGCCTTTGGTGAAATACCAACAGATCCAATCGACTTAAATTTAATTGACAAACTTATTGCAAGATTATTCTCCCATAAGCGAGACAAATTTGGACAACATGAACATAGACTCACTTTTTACAGTTGACGAACCAGACAATAGCGACATGGTTTACACTCAAGACAATAATTTGCCTATAATTAACGATTATTTGGGAATATATTCAAATAATCTCATAATTTCCCCAATAAATAGTCCAACTCAAAATTTATCAACATATGAAGATATTTCAAGTGACGATGACTCATATGTTCCAAAAACACCACCACAGCCATCAGCTGAACCTAAATTTAACAAAAGTAAGTCTAATAATATTTCATTAAAAAGTTTGGCAAAATTAAAATCACTTCGTTTTTATTTGGATTACATCGAAAGTTCGGCAGCAAACCGACATCAGCAAAATTTTATGCGCCTAAACCAGCTTTTCGATGAGTTTGTTAATTAATTTTAACTTTCCCCCCTCTTCTCATCATACTATGTATTTAACCTATGCTAGTTTTAATTTTATTTCATTGCATCGTTTACTAGAAGGTAGTGAAAATGACTATTGAGTGTCCATTTTGTGAGAAAACGTTTTCAAGGATAGATAATTTAAAGCGTCATGTGAAAACCGTTTGTAAAAAGGCTGAAGAAAAACCTCAAATTAAACCCACTGTTCGAAACCACACATCAAATCCAAAGTTTGGTAAGTTTCTATAGAATTTTTTAAATCAATCTACTAAAATATTTTAGAGTGTTGTAATGTTATGATGTGATAGTTAACTTCAAGTAGTAATTTATAAAATTATTTTCTAGATCGCAAATATTGTCAAAAATGTAGTAAATTTATCATAAAGAAGTTATGGTCTTATCACATCAGAACAAATTCACACAAATCAAATTCTAGTGAAAGCACATTAGAAAACCAAGTAGAAAAAATTAAATCAGCTTTTCAAGAAAGAATCATTTCCTACAAGATTACCCCCACCACCCATTATTTAAACATTAAAGATTTTTTTATGGAACTGTCACTAAATATTTAAAAAATTATGGAGAATGAGATTCGAAGACACACATGCATTAAATTGAATATGGAATTATTTGGTCTATACATGAATCCAAGAAATGAAACTAAGCATATAAAATCATTCAATACTCCATACATTTTTAGAAATAAGAGTATATCAATTTTTATTTTTTAGGTTGGATGTGTCCTGGCACAATTATGCCTTCGCTTCCTCCTTCGAGGGGCCTATCCCTGGAAGTTCTTAGTACCTCGGCTAGCTTACAGTCGTTTTCTCAGGGGCGGCATATTGTGTAGGGCAGTTTGAAACCGCACCCAAGCAGCGGCTTAGGGGCGGCCTCGGTAGTAGAGAGCATCTTCGCCTTCTGCCGTCTGGGCTGGCGGAATTTCACGTTGCCAAGCCATATTTTTGGCTATTTCGCTTCTTGCCACGCTTGGCTTCTTCGCTGCCGACCTGGGGCAGGTTATGCCCAGGTAACATACACTCGTACAGGTCTTCTCGGTAGTGGCACTCGACGCTGGAGGACTGGCAACTGTCATCCAGGCCTGGCATCGGCGGATTCGCACTTCATTAACTTTAAACCATCTTTAATTCGTTTTGCCACGTGGTTTTTACTGCTTGCCGACCTGGTGCAGGTTATGCCCAGGTGGTATACACTCGTACAGGTCTTCTCGGTAGTGGCACTCGACGCTGGAGGACTGGCAACTGTCATCCAGGCCTGGCATCGGCGGATTCGCACTTCATTAACTTTAAATCATCTTGCCACGTGGTTTTGGCTTCTTGCCGACCTGGTGCAGGTTATGCCCAGGTGGCATACACTCGTACAGGTCTTCTCCGTAGTGGCACTCGACGTTGGAGGACTGGCAACTGTCATCCAGTCCTGGCATCGGCGGTTTCGTACTTGGGTAACTTTATTCTTCCTTGATTCTTCTTCGCCACTCGGTTTTCTTTGCTTCTCCACCTGGAGCAGGTTATGCCCAGGTCCAACCATTCGTACGCGTCACCCATGGCGATGGCGTCCGGCGCGCAGCTAATCCAATAGCGGCACCGTCGGCTATGTCGGTATCCGTCGCACACCACTAGGTTGCCGAACTGGCGCAAATAATGCCCAGGTGGAAAACACTTGACTTAGTGTCCCATTCATACGTTGCTGGCATCCACACGTTAAAATTGTCCATCTTCCTCTTCACTATATTTCTTCTTTCGGTACATGCCCGTACACTAGGTACGAACGCCTCGGATCGACTAGGAACCACTGCACCCTCGCAGTATCGGGTTCGACTACGGCGCCCTTCACCGGTGCTACATCAGCACGTCAAACTTAACTTGAGGTTTCCCAAGGGACTTCCCCCCAAATGAAACAACCTCCATGCCGCTTTTAGCCAGTGACAAAGGCCCAGCACGTCTTGCCACTGCAAGGTACGACACCAACTGATTACTGTCTTGAGAAACGCGCTATTTATAGCCGTTTCCCAAGATCGGAATCCAAAACACCCCCCCCCCCCCCCTTAAGAGCCTTTGTCACTGGTGATCTATTTAACCATGCCCATCTGGCATGATTATACAATATTCACAATACAAAAATCTTTTCCAAACAAATACAAAACAACTTAACAACTAATACAACAACTAATCCTAATACTTCTTCGTTTCTTCAACGCTTCTTCCTTTTTAACATCGTCCCGGCGACCTCGGTCTGAGGGACCGTGGTCCGGTCTTCATCTCCTCGTTCATATCGTGCTCCATACGTCGCCTCAAAGGATACCTCTCCATGGAGGAGAGCTAGCGACGAGAAAGTCCAAGAATGGTGAACTCTCATCCCTCCATAGGAGGTCCCCTTGATAGTCGTCCTGGCACAATGACTGTTCAATATTCGGTCCATCTGATTTAACAATTCTGTCCTCATCAGTTCTTTGTCTATGATATTCGACCCAAATTCAAGCCTCCCCACACTTTTCGCTCTGCTCTGATGTTATTTGCACGGCGTTCAGCAGGTCGGGTTGTCAACGTTCAACGATAGCTTAGGCCCAAAGGACCTAACTCCGTTAGTGGGTTCTTTTTCACTCCTATCGCCTGAGTGAGTCAACTAGTTGGGCGCCATGTCCTGGCACAATTATGCCTTCGCTTCCTCCTTCGAGGGGCCTATCCCTGGAAGTTCTTAGTACCTCGGCTAGCTTACAGTCGTTTTCTCAGGGGCGGCATATTGTGTAGGGCAGTTTGAAACCGCACCCAAGCAGCGGCTTAGGGGCGGCCTCGGTAGTAGAGAGCATCTTCGCCTTCTGCCGTCTGGGCTGGCGGAATTTCACGTTGCCAAGCCATATTTTTGGCTATTTCGCTTCTTGCCACGCTTGGCTTCTTCGCTGCCGACCTGGGGCAGGTTATGCCCAGGTGGCATACACTCGTACAGGTCTTCTCGGTAGTGGCACTCGACGCTGGAGGACTGGCAACTGTCATCCAGGCCTGGCATCGGCGGATTCGCACTTCATTAACTTTAAACCATCTTTAATTCGTTTTGCCACGTGGTTTTTACTGCTTGCCGACCTGGTGCAGGTTATGCCCAGGTGGTATACACTCGTACAGGTCTTCTCGGTAGTGGCACTCGACGCTGGAGGACTGGCAACTGTCATCCAGGCCTGGCATCGGCGGATTCGCACTTCATTAACTTTAAATCATCTTGCCACGTGGTTTTGGCTTCTTGCCGACCTGGTGCAGGTTATGCCCAGGTGGCATACACTCGTACAGGTCTTCTCCGTAGTGGCACTCGACGTTGGAGGACTGGCAACTGTCATCCAGTCCTGGCATCGGCGGTTTCGTACTTGGGTAACTTTATTCTTCCTTGATTCTTCTTCGCCACTCGGTTTTCTTTGCTTCTCCACCTGGAGCAGGTTATGCCCAGGTCCAACCATTCGTACGCGTCACCCATGGCGATGGCGTCCGGCGCGCAGCTAATCCAATAGCGGCACCGTCGGCTATGTCGGTATCCGTCGCACACCACTAGGTTGCCGAACTGGCGCAAATAATGCCCAGGTGGAAAACACTTGACTTAGTGTCCCATTCATACGTTGCTGGCATCCACACGTTAAAATTGTCCATCTTCCTCTTCACTATATTTCTTCTTTCGGTACATGCCCGTACACTAGGTACGAACGCCTCGGATCGACTAGGAACCACTGCACCCTCGCAGTATCGGGTTCGACTACGGCGCCCTTCACCGGTGCTACATCAGCACGTCAAACTTAACTTGAGGTTTCCCAAGGGACTTCCCCCCAAATGAAACAACCTCCATGCCGCTTTTAGCCAGTGACAAAGGCCCAGCACGTCTTGCCACTGCAAGGTACGACACCAACTGATTACTGTCTTGAGAAACGCGCTATTTATAGCCGTTTTCCAAGATCGGAATCCAAAACAGATGTTAATCCAATTATTGCATGTGGAAGTAAACATTAATAAGTTCAACCCCTTAAGAGCCACATCATATTATATACCTTTGCCAAAAGAATTCAAAATGAACATGGGCGTAGTCAATATTCAAAAAATGATGAATACTGCTTTGCGTGGGCAATTGTAGCCTCACTCTTTCCATCAACCGGAGCAAACTTCAAGACAACATCATATCCACACTACTCAACAATTTTAAATTTGACAGGTATTAACTTTCCTATAACTATTAAAGATATCCCAAAATTTGAAAAACAAAATAGTATTTCAGTAAATGTTTACACATTAGAAAAAGTTCAAACAGCTTTTAAAAAACAGTATGAAATAATTGGTCCATTACATTATACGAAAACTAAACTATATCATCACGTCAATTTACTGCTAATTGGTGATGACTTAGGAAATTTCCATTATTGTTATATTTCAGATTTATCGAAACTGCTCGATAAACAATTATCTAGACATAAAGGAAAAAAATTTCTTTGTTATGGTTGTTTGCAATATTTTGGTTCGGAAGAATTATTAGTTAGACACAACACTTATGATTTTGATTTTGTTAGAATAACCTTACCATCAAGGGAATTAAAAATGGACAAATTTGGCAGTAAAATTCCAGAAAATATTTTCAAGTTTGAAAACATTCAAAAACAAATGGAAGTTCCATTTGTAATATATGCAGATTTTGAATGCATTCTAAAACCAATCAATAATGACGATAAAATTAATTTAAAACCTCGTGGCTCCTACACAATAAAAAAAAGTTGAACATATTCCACACTCGTTTGCATACTACATTAAGTGCTCATTTGATGATAGTGTATCGAAATATGAATTCTTTAGAGGTTCTAAATGTGAGCAAACTTTCATAATTTTTCTGGAAAGAGAAGTTCATATATTATATAATAAATATTTAAAAACAATTACCCCAATGCAAGAATTAAATAGTATGGAAAAATTATCTTACAATTATGCCAATGATTGTCATATTTGTGAAAAACCAATTTTGAACAATCATATTAAAGTTGCAGACCATTGTCACATTACTGGCAAGTATAGGGGTCCAGCTCATTCTGTATGCAATTTAAATTATAAGCAACCAAATTTTATTCCAATTGTATTTCATAACTTAAGAAATTATGATTCACACCTATTTATAAAAAAATTATGTCAGAACAAAGAACAACTCTCAGTAATCGCTCAAAACAAGGAAAAATATATCTCCATTGAAAAGTGTATAGAAGTTGACACATATTTTGATAAAAAAACAAACTCATCAAAAAAGAAGTATATTAGACTTAGGTTTATAGATTCTTTTCAATTCTTACCATATTCTTTAGGAAAATTATCTGATACACTTAGTGATTGTCAATGTAGCGAAATTAGGAAATATTTTACAGATGATGAACAATTTAAACATATTCGTCAAAGGGTGTATTTCCTTACGACTACATTGATGATTTTCTAAATTAGAAGTCTATAACCTACCAGAAAACGAACAATATTACAATAACTTAACAGATGAACATATTAGTGTTGAAGAATATGAGCGAGCAAAACGCGTTTGGAATATTTTTCATTGTGCTACAATAGGTGATTATTCAGACATCTATCTCAAATCTGATGTATTACTATTGGCTGATATATTTCAAAATTTTAGAAAAACATGTTTGAACAAGTAGAAACTGGAAGCTGTCCATTATTATAGTTATCCAGGATTTAGCCTTGACGCGTGCTTGCGCATGACTAATGTAGAGCTAGAATTGTTAACCGATCCAGATATGTTGCATTTTTTTTTAAATAATAAAAGGGGTGGAGTTAGTACTTGTATAAGTAGAAAGTCTGTAGCAAATAACAAATTCCTATCAGGCTATGATAATTCAAAACCAACTAAATATATTATGTACCTTCATGCCACCAACCTATACGGATATGCAATGTCCCAATATCTACCACAAAGCAATTTTGCTTGGCTTTCAGAACAAGAAATTGAAAGTTTAAATATAATGAGCATTTCTGACACATCCGAAAGAGGTTATGTGTTGGAGGTTGATCTAGAATATCCTCAGAATTTACACGAATCTCATAACGAATATCCATTTTGTCCTGAAAATCTAAAACCTCAAGACTCGATAAGTTTAAAGTTAATTCCAAATTTAAACAATAAAGAAAAATATATAATTCATTATACATCTTTAAAACAATGCATAAATTATGGTATGAAACTAACCAAAGTGCATAGAGTAATTCGCTTCACAGAATCTTCATGGTTAAAGAAATATATTGACTTTAACACTAAACTAAGAAACGAATCTAAAAATGAATTTGAAAGAAGCACATATAAATTGGCAAATAATAGCATATATGGTAAAACCATGGAAAATATTGTTACTAGGACAGATGTTAGGTTGGTGACTACTTGGGCTAAAAATAAAAATAGAGATGGTGCTGAAAATCTTATAGCGAAACCATACTTTAAAGATCACACCATATTTTCATAACATTTAGTTGCCATTCAAATGCAAAAAGTACTAGTTAAATATAATAAACCCATTTATGTTGGATTTTCTATTTTAGATATATCTAAAAATGTTATGTATGATTTTTTTTATGGTGTTTTGAAACAACTCTATAAAAGTAAAGTTAAATTACTATATACTGATACTGACTCCCTCATTTTAGAAATTGAAACTGACAATGTATATGAAGACATAAAAAATAATATTCATATGTATGACACATCAAATTATAAAGATATTAATATTCATAATATGCCTATAACTAAGTCTGTTGGTAAATTTAAAGGTGAATATGCTGGTGAACCAATTGAATGCTTTTATGGTACTGGGGCGAAAGCTTATTATATTAAGACCGAAACTTGTCTACTTAAAAAGGCCAAAGGAATTAAAAAGAGCAGGATTAATAAGCAGCTAAATCTTATACATTATAAAAATGTTGTAGAAAAAAATTCGAAAACTTTTTGCTCAATGTACATGTTTAGATCTCGCTCACACAATATATATACAGAAATGGTAAACAAATTAGCGCTAACTTCATCTGACGATAAAAGATTTAAAATACCAAATAGTTTTGATACTTTAGCGTGGGGACATCAGGATATTCCATTTTATTTGTGGTTTATGGAACATGAAAGTGATGTGAATATTACCCCTTCCACTTAAGGTTGTAGCATAAATATGGAAATCAGTAGTAAATTTCATCATTTGTAAAGAATATTTACTCAAATAAATCATGTGTTTAGAATAGTTTGACAGAGAAATTGAGAACTGTTCATTTAAGAAGTATCAAACCAGATTAACTTCCTTTAAAAAATGGACAGGAAAGCTATCTCCAGATATGTTGGCAAGTTCTGGTTTTTATTATACATCCATTGAAGATGTTTGCAAATGTTTTTACTGTGGTGTTGAAGTATTTGAGTGGACTAGTTATGATTGTCCTATTATTGAACATTATAGATTGTCCAAAAACTGCGAATTTGCCGAATGTTTGTGGTACAACAAATATAAAAGTAGTGTACAACTTGTTAATTGTGATGATCCTCCAGGCATTCTTAAAGTTTATAAATATCTGACGACAATTGGTGTATTCTTTATTGTGTTGGCCATTATTAAGACTGTATTTTAAATAATTTATTTGCAAGTATTTAAATTGATGTTGATCAGTATAATTGTTAGTCATTAAAAAATGTAGGTTTGCCACACATCTAGTAAATATACTCAAAATTATACTTCTGTTTTAGTTAATAAATTCATATCAAGTGTATAATTGTGTTTTAATCATGATCTTAACCCATTATATTCTGTTATATTACATTACAAACAGTATGTTATATGTCTATGAACCACATAGAGTAATTCGTGCTATGGTGTGCTTTGCGAATAATTCAGATATAGATCAAAATTGTAAGTATATGATGTATGAACGAATTAATAACAATAGCACATCAACTTTCTCACATTTATTAAAAAAAGGTGAAATTGACAGTGAATATTTTATAATATTATATTACTATCCTAACCGAACTATTTTGGATACTAATTGGATAAGAAATAGTAATAAAATAGTGGAAAATCAATTATTTAATAGGAGTAGATATGAAAATATCACTAAAACTAAATATGAACAAACTTCACATTGTAAGGTTTTTGGTATTTTAAATTTGTTATTATCTACACTTATATTTACCACCTTAACAATAATATCAATTTTGTTTTATAAATGCTATAATTAGAATGTATGAAAACTACTCCTCCTCAATTTAGTTAAACTTGCATGTTTACGATTTTCCATTTTGGGTGGGGGGAGTTATATAAAATGTGTGTGTAACCTTAGCAGTTTTAGTTCTGTAAGATGTCAAGCATTCAAACCATGTCATATATTAGTGGTGATTCCAAGAATAACTTAACAAAAATTACTAAAGAAAAGCTTTTAAATAGTAAGTTCTACAGTTTGAATAATTCAGTTTCGAAATATGTGTGTGTTGGAATTAGCTTACATGTTTTTTCTCCAAAAATTTATATTGGTAGTCAACAAGGATTTAACATTATTCTATGTGAAGATGATTGGAAAAATATTATAAAGTATCAAGGAGTTATAGTCAACTATTTTTATTCATCAAATAGTTGTCCATTTCCACTCAAATTTGGTGATATTACAATAAATTTTGAACAACTTAATCAATGTTGTGTTATTAAAATTCAAAAAGGTGTTGGAGATTATCTGTATTTAGCTAAAGATACTATAGATAAATTGTTTGAAATACAAGAATTAATTGATTATAGGTTGCAAATCCTTATAAAACAAGAATTTGAAAAATATATCAATGTGTTTCAAACTAGCCTGAATGGTTCCACAGATTTGTTAACGAGTGTCTATGATGGATTAAATCACAGACAATTTTCTAATAGTGAAAATGTGAGTACGATGTTGGAAATGCTTATGATGCACCCAAACAGCTTGGAGATGAAATTAAGAAAAACAGCACCAAAAAGAAAATACTATGAAGAGATCGGTGAACTTTAATGAAGCTAAAAACAAAATGTATTTACTAATTATTTGGAACTATGCTTCTAGACATGCACGAAAAGGTGATTATCAAAGCTGCTACCTGGACAAACTTCGTTTTGAGAAAAGGATTCAGTGCAATATTAGATATAAATCATAGAAATATCATTTATAATCAAAGGTTTAAAAATAAAAATGTGTTAAAATAGTTTTGTTGCTTTATTTTTAATATGCATAATACTATATGAGTATTGTTTGTTGGAATATTATATTATTACAATACATCATTTTTTAAAATCCATGAATTGTGAGATTTGTCAAATCCTAACCATTTAACTTGTACCATATTTCCTTTCTTTCTTAATATTTTTTCAACTAAGTAGACATTGGGGTGCTTCACTTTCTGCAACTCCTCTTGGTAAAAACCACCTTCAATATTTTCATTTTTATCATCTTTTAGAAGATATGTTGTTGGATTTGTAAGTTTCACTTTTCTTATTTGAAAAATTTTAGTAGACCAATTTGGAGTATAACCCTTTTCAAACGCCTCTCTTTGTTTCGAAATTCTGACAAAGTCATTTAGTTTAAACTTAGTATGATCTAAATCAACTATTTTTTTAAAAGTGAATGAATTTAATAATATTGTTTTTTCATTTCTGGGCTTAACATCAACCGGTTTGCATCCTGTGATGCTATGAGTGGTATTATTATATTTTTCAATAATATTTGGTAAAACTGTATACCATCTATAACTACCTTGATTGACAAAATATTTCCACATATTATTTTCAAGAGTTCGATTAACACGCTCAACTATACTTGCTTTTAGGTTTGAAAAACTGCTGTAATGATTTATTTTAAAATCGTTCATAAGCTGCTGAAAATTTTTATTATAAAACTCCTTTCCTAAATCTGTTTGCAAATTTGTTGGCTTACTGGTTTTGTCTAATATAAATTTCATAGCTGAAGTTATCTCTTTTCCTTGTTTACTTTTAAGGGGTTGGGCCCAAACGTATTTTAAAAATGCATTTATTACCACCAAAATATATCTATATCCCCTACTAAAGTTAGCATAGGACTGCATTTCTACCAAATCCGCCTGCCATAAATCGTTTAATCCTTTAATAATAACCCTCCTCCTTTGATAATTTTTTCTAGCAGGTTTATGTAGTTCATTGACAACCGTCTCCTTAGTGTGAGACATTAGGATTAATCAAAAGATTTAAGATGATATTTGTCCCAATAACTTTTATATGCATCATCCCATTCTTTAAGCTTTTGAGTTAAAATAATTGTATCTTCTTCTTTTAAATATTCCTTAAATTTATCGATATTTTTACTTATATCATCAAGATTATCTTTAATTTTAGTGTTTAGGTATTTTAGTGATGTGGGATTAAGTATAGTATCTAATTCACCCATTCCTTCATCTATTTTATTTAATTCTTCATTTAATTTCTTAACGATACTTTGTATGGATAAGTTAATACTAATAACACTTCGCCTTTCTGTTAAAGGAACCTCATATATTTGTCGACCATTAAGAAAACTATTCACTACTTCTGCTTCAGTTGTTTTTAAAGTTTCAACATCCATTCTAAAGCCTTAAATTTTTTCTTTTGCATTGAAAAATACTACTTCCTTAATTTTTGTTCTCATTACTTCATCTATTCTTTTAATATTCGCTTTCAAAATTATACTTTCATTTTTAATAAATTCTTCCAATGCTTTAATATCTTTAATAATTTTTTCAATATTTACAGTCATATTTAAATCTGTACCCAAGTTCTTTATTTAATCAACTTTTTTTTCAATGTCT
Organism: Polydrusus tereticollis; assembly: GCA_963920685.1. Lineage (NCBI taxonomy): Eukaryota > Metazoa > Arthropoda > Insecta > Coleoptera > Curculionidae > Polydrusus > Polydrusus tereticollis. The sequence goes on along the minus strand of OY987335.1, from coordinate 48,104,986 downwards.
AAAATTTTTAATGAACTATTGTTATTCTTTTTTAAAGTTGATTTAATATTTTCTATTTCTTCTTTATTTAAAGATTCTACGGATTTTAATTCTAAAATTTGTTGTGACATAATAATAAATTGCTCTTTTAATGCTATTAATTTTTCATCATCCTTTTTGTGAACCATTAAGTGTAAATTCAAAATTCTTTCAATATTTTTTGTATTCTTATTCATTCCATCATGAACATTTTTAAAATTTTCCACCTCCGTTGATATCCTATCATAAACTACACTTGAGAATTTCTCAAACTTTGTTATAAGATTATTTGTTAAGTTTTTTTGAAGGTCATCAATATTTGAGGTGTCTTTTATATCACTTTGTAATTTAAATAGTACCTTCTGAGTTTCTTGTTGTAAACTATCAAGGCCACTTATCTGTTTCTCTGCAAGACCAACTTTAACCTCAGAATTTAACACTTTCTTGTTGACATTATTTATAGTTTCTTTGCAATAATTTTCTTCCTGTTTATATTTTTGCTATAATGTTATTACTTGATCTTCACAAAATTTTAGATTTTTCATTACATTGTTAATATTTTCAACATTTTCAAGTGATCGTTTATTTTGCACCTTTAACTCTTTTTCAAAATTCGAAATTCCTAATTGATTTTGTTGCAGTCCATATTTAAAGTGAACAACTACTTTATTTTCAATATAGTTTAAATTTTTTGAAATATTATTTGTTACTTCATTTTCAACTTTTTTGACAAGATCTTTAATATCTACACTATTTATTTTGTATCGACTTGAAATGTGGCAACCAAATTTGTCGATAGTCATTTTGTAAATGTTCTGAAACAAGTGTTACAAGTAGAATAGCAGTGCCGTTTCTAACCCAAAATCCCATAAGAAATAACATTGCGCTGAAATCTGCATTTTTGGTGCCATTTTAGGGCGTGGCACTTTTCCTGGAAGCCACCATCCTCTCTTAACCTAAGTGGAACCCAGCTACTATCGCCACCTAGTGAGTGACGTCATAACTGCTCGATGCCGGTAATATAGGGCCCTATTCGCCTGTGTTGAACCCTCCACTGCTGTCACCTAACCCCCCACCCATTATTCTAACCTAACTTTTGCCCCAACGGAACCCAGATCACGTGTTACTCCGATTATATAGTAATATCATTGTAGGGGTGCCACCTAACGGGGGAGATGTACGTACCTGTAGCGCCACCTGCCTTTCATATAAGACATCTTGTTTACCGCGATGGTAGGTGTGACGTCGTAAATCAGTTAAAATATTTTAAAATATAATAATACCATAAAAAAGTTTTTGTCCTCGGCGGGATTTGAACCAGGAACCTCTCGATTCCGATCTAAAACCTTATAAAATACACTACGAGAGCGTATACATTAAAAGAGTTGATCAATGTTGACAAACTAAAAATATGGGGGACCCGTCAATTATAACGTATAGGTGGAACAAAGGACCCAAGTGTGGAGACGATGGTAAAATGGTGGTAGCCATAGTTGTTTTTGTCTACATAATATTGCTACATCTGTTGCAGTATGCATGCGCCATAACATGTCATCAATGAACATTGTTAGAGGCCGCGTGGCATGTAATTAGACAACCGGGGATCTAGTATGTCCTTTTGGCAAACAGTATTTTCAGACGCCATCTATAATTACGTTCGCGCACACTCCCGCTATCTGGGTACTACCTGAACTTATGCAACCAGAAGCCCCTATCAGCAAATATTGCCTTCGCCAATTTATTAACAAACCTAAGTGCGGCGATGATGACAAAATGGCGGTAAACCTAGCTTTTATAATGCATTCACCATTTTATCGACAAACCAGTACTAATGGCGTCGCCAAACCAATATTTCCCCTTATTCAACATAAAAATTGTCGAAACGGCAACACCGCCGTTCCAATACTGAAAATTTAAGAAAATACGCTTAGGCCATCTTGCAATAGCCGTTCGCAACAGTACCATTCATGAGTGTATAATTAAATAAAAATCAATCAATTTTAAAACTTTTTATTCACAACATAACAATATCACTTACTATCACCCTGGTATATTACATTAAAGGAATAAAAAAATCGGCGTAAATAAAAATTTTAAAACTTTTTTATTCACAACATAACAATATCACTTACTATCACCCTGGTATATTACATTAAAGGAATAAAAAAATCGGCGTAAAATAAAAAGACATATCTCTAATTATTTAACAACGTTTTATGCCAGAAATATATGCAGTTTTCAAGTCAAATACACTATTACAGCACTAGTTAGCAAAAATATTTAAATAAGACAAGTATCTTGCATCAAAAATAATACCTGAACGAAATAAAAATTTGGCACAAGACACTTATCGCCAATCTTGTATATAGGTACAATATATTATAAGTTCAAAATTTAGCGAAAAATATTTACAGTTAAAACTAAGGATTAGAAACATTTAGCGTGCAAGAATAGACATATCTACATACAATTAAAAAACTGGAACTAGAAACATTTATATTAGGGGGGGTTTTCAACAAGTGTACCTCATAATAAAAACATAAGACGGTGTTTCGCAAGCAACCTTAAGAACAATGTATTAAAGCACATATTTACTACTAAAAACAATATACACTTTCTACAAAGCTACTAAAGCCACTTTAGGGGCAGTTTAGGTGCTGAAAAATGAAACGAGGGCAAGAGCAAAAATACCTGAAAAACACTACACTTACCAGAGGGCACTCGGTTTAAACAGGGACACGACGTGAACGTGGCCCATATTGTCCCCATTCGATTTTTATGGAAAAACGAATTTTCAAAGCAAAACCATTTGTGGCATAATTTTTTTCGTTATCTGATTTGAAATCAGAAAACAGTTCTATATATAACATAATATATGGTTCTTTTTTAAGTTATACAGGGGGAATTTTTGCCTTCTTTTACTGTATAACCAACATGGGCTCTTTTTAAAGTTATACAGGGGGAATTTTTGCCTTCTTTTACTGTATAACCAATATGGGCTCGTTTTAAAGTTATACAGGTTAGGATATAATATGTGTATTAGTATTTTGGCCTTCTTTTTACTGTATAACCAATATGGGCTCTTTTTAAAGTTATACAGGTTAGGATATAATATGTGTGCGTTAGTATTTTGGCCTTCTTTTTACTGTACAACCAATATGGGCTCTTTTGAAAGTTATACAGGTTAGGATATAATATATGTGCGTTAGTAGATTATTCTAGTAATAAAAATAATTTTAATGCTAATAATAATATGAATGCTAATGTTATAATAATATGAATAATTATAATACTAATAATGAACAACTGAACACCCTGTTGAACAGACCCTGATCAACTTAGTCATCCACATGCATAAGTGAGCAATGCCCCCATGGTAATGTGCTGGGTGAAGATTTCGATATTTGTCGCTTATCATCATTAGGGCTGAGACCGATTTTAGTTTCTTTTATAGTATGTAGCTCATGTTTTTGGGACCTAATTAGGCGCTGTGAAATAGGCTTTTCCAACCAAGTTTCAAGGCAGGTGACGTAATCTTCAAATGTGATTTTATTTTTAATCACAGACCTTTTAATGCCCTTTATCTTTTTGGTAACGCCCAAGTTAGATAAAACCATATCAATTTCCGCCCGCTCTTTGTTTAAATTCTCTAGTTTAACCCGTTCTTGCTCAATCTCGTCTGGAGTATAAAGCAGTTTAATAGCATACATTTTAGACCTAAGGCCAACAAAATGGGTCATAATGCGGCCATTGTTCTCATCTTTCATCATTCCCAGCACCTTTTTGTTCACTTGTGGAATCGCATAAACGTTATCACGGGCATAATCTGAGGTATCAAAATAATCGTTACAGTCTCGTCTCAATAGCTTCGTTCGTACAGAGGTCAGAAACCGTCGGCAAACTGTTAGCGCATGCGCGTTTGTTTAAAAGCGTTCGCACATGGCAGATCGCAAACCGCTGATAGAAAATCCCATGTTCGCACAGGCCCGATTGTTGGTTATGGATGGGTTTTCAACCGTCAGAATAATTCGCTGACTGCGAGCGGATTTTTAGTTGAGGACTTGCGCAGTTTGGCGTATTTGGTAAATCAAAAATCAAAATTAACCTCAAAAGATGTTTCAAGGCAATGAATTTAGTTAGTCTAGTGATGATGAGTTATATTATGCAGACGTTCATCGAAGACCAAAAAAAGACAATTTTTGGAGGAAACTGTTCAATAATATAATGACACTAAATTTCTGGAACAGTTTAGGGTAAGCAAGAGGGTGGCCAATGACATAGCTGAGAGATATGAACATGAACACACTTGCATTTTGCAAATTTTGTTGTTCCTAATGCACTCTTTTTATTGTTTTTATTTAAAATATTTATAGGTTAATTTTCTGTCATCAGCCAGTTAATCTGTAATCTGTCAGTTGCTCTTGGTACGTTCGCAGAGCGCAAAATTTCCAACCAGTTCACAATCGATCACAAACTGCGCATGCGCATAGAAAAGTTGGCAATCTGTTAGCAATTTGCTTGTACGAACGAAGCTATTATCTGATACACATCGTGGTTTTTAATTTCGTAAATAAGACTATCAGTATCTGTATACAATACACTACAGGCGTCAAAACGTGGAACCATGTACTCGTAGTGAAAGCCATAAATCGTAGTCTTTGCCAGATCAAGAATACACATGCCGACATAAATCGGCTTATTAAAATAAATTTGTGTTTTTGCAAGCTCGACAATTACTAAATTTTCGGAAACAATTGTGCTGCTTTTAAATTCTGGCCGGGATATTAAGGCTTCAGCACCATAGCGGCCATCCCATTTTGTTATAAGTTTAACGTCAGAGTGGTTCCGGATATTCTCCATTGTCTTTCCAAATACGGCATTGTTCATAAGTTTAAAAAAATTCTTTTCAAACTCATTCTTGGCATTTTGGCGCAGCCCCGTGTTGAGGTCGATATATGATTTTAGCCAAGGAGATTGTTTAAAGGATAATATTCGGTGTATTTTGCCCAATTTTGCACCCAAAGTTAGAGCTTGCTTTAAGTTTCTATAGTGTATTACGTATTCTGTTTTATTGTGTAGCGTAGCCAAAAGTTTCTCATTCTTTGCCCCGGGCGGTTTTTCATGGCCAGGGCATAATGGAAAATCGGAAAACTTATCATGCAAATTCTCAGGTATTTCCAGGTCCACTTCCAAAATAAACCCTTCGGCAGATTTATCTGAAATTTCACTAATGTTTAAGTGAGATATCTCGTTTTCTGAAAGCCACCTAAAGCCGCCATAAGGTAGATATTGCGACATTGCCCAGCCGTATTGATTATTGACATCAAAGTACATGAGATAGGAGTCTTCTTTAGTTGAATCATAATTTGACATGTACTTGTTGTTGGCTTCTGCATACCTCTTTGAACACTGACTTAGCCCCCCGCGAACTCCCTTTTCTATGAATGTTAGCATCTCTAAATCAGTAAGCAGCTCAAGTTTTATCATATCTTCTCGATGAATTAAGAGGGATAAACATTGCCACGCATAACCAGGTAGGGTATACGACCATGCAGGATCAAGGCCATATGTCCTATGCGATATATCCCTAAATGCTTCAAATACATCCGTTAAAAGCATTACATCCGTTTTAAGATATAAGTCTGGGTAATCTTGCATGGTACGGCAATTAAAAGTTTGCCAAACTTTCTGCGCATTTAAATATTGTGCGTCACTTATAGCTACATCTTCTAAGCTGTTATAAAAGGAGGGAGTTCAGTCTCATTCAATCTTTCCCAAGCGTTCATATAATCATAAGGGAAAACGCCCTTTCGGGTAAGTAAGTTCAGTTCTTCTCCCAGGTATTCAAACTCTGCTTTTAGGTTAGGATATTCGCATAAGTATGATGCAAGCTTATCCAGACCGCTAGCAAGAAAGCGAAAACTATCTATAAATCGAAAATGAACAGTACTATCCATTATATGCTTCGTAAATGAGATATAATTTTCTTTATTTACAGGTAATATATCAATCTTTCCCTCTATTTCAGATAGTGCCCGTATTATCATGTGCCCATCATAGCAACTCAAGTTATGGAATAGGACAGGTATGGTGTGTGAATCCTGGTACTGTAGATTGCAGTGCTCATGTGCAGCGTTTCGATACTTTCCGGTGAAGTGCGAGTGATCTCTAACACGCTTATCGTCTTCCGTAAATGGCATCTCACATATATGGCAGTGAGTAGCGGCCAAAAAACTTTGTTGTTGAGCAGGCGTAAGCGGTTCCATGGGCAAATCACATAAAAAGACCGTCTCGACGTCTTCAGCAAATTGTTGAAGCTCGCGCATAAACCACTGCATACAGTCTTGGCCTGTGTAACTTTTATAAAATGATAGAGAATCGTCATAATTACATTTTACATAATAACCGACGCTATAAGGGACATGCTCTTGTTCCTTTTGAGTGTTTTTTTCTATATCATCGACTACAGGTATTAGCAAGCTTTCCGAGTCTGCGAATATAACAAACGGGGCTTTTTCCTTATGTTTAAAATTATTAAATTCCAAAATATTATTGCCTTCTACAGGCATCCGAGGTATTGCTAGGGTCTTGTTTTTAGAGCATTCGGACGTGTGCTTATCTAGTGTTATCTGCGTGCGGAAATAATGAAGGCAGCGATCACAAAAAAATTTTCGATGCGTATTAAGACTCAATTGCCTTGATAGTAAGCGTGAAAGGTCTTTAATCCAAACAAAATGGTATTTTATAGGGCTTAAATCAATATCATCATCTGAGGAAAAGTAGCTGTCTTGTAAAAGTAGTAAGTTCATATGGGTAGGATGCTTATTTTCAGGTATATAATATGGCACAACCAGATAATTTTTTCCAATTTTTTGCAGTCGATATACGTTAACGGATATTAGGTTTTGCTTTTCAAACTTTGAAATTTGATTAATTGTCATGGGAAACTTAATACCTTCCAAGTTTAGAACTGACTGAGGGTTTGGATAGGACGATGTTCGTTCAGAATGCTTGAAAGCGGGATATAAAGCGGAAACGATGGACCACGCAAAGCACATTTCATCAGTATTCTGAACATTAACACATGCCTTTTTCAATGCAATTTGTTTTGGAAGTTCAATATAAGTTCCAACCCGAAGAGGATTATAATGATTAATAGATACCATTAAATGCATAATTTTGCGTAGTGCCCACCCAGAATTTCTTTCCTGGAACGTGCCTAATTCAACTAAAATAGGGTTCTTAACATGATCGGCAAACCACTCATTTAAGTTTGTGTTACCTAAAATAGGGGCATTTGGAGTAGTAATGTACTTTGTATCCTTTAAAATTTCGTCTGCTTTACTAATTTCAAAATCCCCACAAAGAGTGGTGTTAACTTTGAGTGCAGTAGTTTTTTTTAATGCGTTTTGAATTCGCCGCTTAAAAATTGCCAAACAGTCCTCTAAAAATGATCGTACATCAGTATGACGTTTGTTAATAATAACACCCGTCCTGATTCTCGATTGGAATGCTGAATGTAAATCTTCCCACTTTACTCTACAAGAAGCTGTTTCTGCACGACGTGTCCCACTACCCTCGCCCACTTTACGGTCCTTTAGTAAGGACTGAAACCACTTAATTTGGGCTAAACACGCTATTATATGAGACTTTTCAGCCACTGACTTAGCGCGTTTCAAAAGTTTATTTAAATTGCGAATTGCACGAGTACAGTCCTTCAATATCTTACCGCAGGTAACCGTTGTTAAGTTATGGGTATCCATCTGGGCCCTAATTAACTCGACGTACTCACTTGGGAACGGCATTTTTTTACTCTGTAACAAAATAAATATAGCTCAAAATACGTCTGCTCTCTCTAACGTACAAAGACAGAAGGGACTCTGGAGCTCCTGCGTCCTGCTTATAATGCGCCCCTATTTATAACCTCGGTTGGGGTGCGTTCAGAAAAGTAGCATGCCTTCGAAAAAATAAGGCGCGTTCAGAATTAATATTCAAGGTTTAGTATGCAGTAGATGTACATACAACAAGCAGTTTTACGCGTTATTATTTTTAAAATATATTACTTGCCGAAAACATTAATATTTTACTGACTGAAAGTGAAACCTGCGATAAGTTTAATCGCCGTAAAAATGTTTACCAAAAACAGACTCTAAACATTTTATTCCCTCCACGTCACAACCCTCCCAAACTACTATATTATTATATTATTATTATTATTATTATTATTATTTACCGCTAAAGGTTTTGCTGCACCCAACGAGTCCGTTAAAAGGCTGCAGCTAGGATAATGGATTCATTGCATAGTCGACAGCGTGGTGTTAAACATGGTAGAAACATTAAACATTATTCTCGACAATGTTGAAAGAGTATTTATACAGAACAAATATTACGCATCCTGTCTACCGGCTACCTTAATAGTTTGGGAACTTGCTAAAAAATATAATGTCGATGTTGAACCGAAATGTGGACAACTCTTGTATGACGAAATGGAAAGCAACATTCATTTTTGGAACGCGTTTAAAGAAAAACCTTATGATCCTACCCTTAAAGCTGTTCAGGTCAACAGGGTCCGTTGAACAGGGTACAGACCCTGTTGAACTGAACAGACCCTGTCGACCTGAACAGACCCTGTTCAACGGACCCTGTTGACGTCTGTTAAACAGGGCTGTTCAGGTCAACAGGGTCCGTTGAACAGGGTCTGTTCAGGTCGACAGGGTCCGTTGAACAGAGTCTGAGACGTCAACAGGGTCCGTTGAACAGGGTCTGTTCAGGTCGACAGGGTCTGTTCAGTTCAACAGGGTCTGTACCCTGTTCAACGGACCCTGTTGACCTGAACAGCTTTAAGGGTAGGATCATAAGGTTTTTCTTTAAACACGTTCCAAAAATGAATGTTGCTTCCCATTTCGTCATACAAGAGTTGTCCACATTTCGGTTCAACATCGACATTATATTTTTTAGCAAGTTCCCAAACTATTAAGGTAGCCGGTAGACAGGATGCGTAATATTTGTTCTGTATAAATACTCTTTCAACATTGTCGAGAATAATGTTTAATGTTTCTACCATGTTTAACACCACGCTGTCGACTATGCAATGAATCCATTATCCTAGCTGCAGCCTTTTAACGGACTCGTTGGGTGCAGCAAAACCTTTAGCGGTAAATAATAATAATAATAATAATAATAATAATATAATAATATAGTAGTTTGGGAGGGTTGTGACGTGGAGGGAATAAAATGTTTAGAGTCTGTTTTTGGTAAACATTTTTACGGCGATTAAACTTATCGCAGGTTTCACTTTCAGTCAGTAAAATATTAATGTTTTCGGCAAGTAATATATTTTAAAAATAATAACGCGTAAAACTGCTTGTTGTATGTACATCTACTGCATACTAAACCTTGAATATTAATTCTGAACGCGCCTTATTTTTTCGAAGGCATGCTACTTTTCTGAACGCACCCCAACCGAGGTTATAAATAGGGGCGCATTATAAGCAGGACGCAGGAGCTCCAGAGTCCCTTCTGTCTTTGTACGTTAGAGAGAGCAGACGTATTTTGAGCTATATTTATTTTGTTACAGAGTAAAAAAATGCCGTTCCCAAGTGAGTACGTCGAGTTAATTAGGGCCCAGATGGATTCCCATAACTTAACAACGGTTACCTGCGGTAAGATATTGCAGGACTGTACTCGTGCAATTCGCAATTTAAATAAACTTTTGAAACGCGCTGAGTCAGTGGCTGAAAAGTCTCATATAATAGCGTGTTTAGCCCAAATTAAGGGGTTTCAGTCCTTACTAAAGGACTGTAAAGTGGGCGAGGGTAGTGGGACACGTCGTGCAGAAACAGCTTCTTGTAGAGTAAAGTGGGAAGATTTACATTCAGCATTCCAATCGAGAATCAGGACGGGTGTTATTATTAACAAACGTCATACTGATGTACGATCATTTTTAGAGGACTGTTTGGCAATTTTTAAGCGGCGAATTCAAAACGCATTAAAAAAAACTACTGCACTCAAAGTTAACACCACTCTTTGTGGGGATTTTGAAATTAGTAAAGCAGACGAAATTTTAAAGGATACAAAGTACATTACTACTCCGAATGCCCCTATTTTAGGTAACACAAACTTAAATGAGTGGTTTGCCGATCATGTTAAGAACCCTATTTTAGTTGAATTAGACACGTTCCAGGAAAGAAATTCTGGGTGGGCACTACGCAAAATTATGCATTTAATGGTATCTATTAATCATTATAATCCTCTTCGGGTTGGAACTTATATTGAACTTCCAAAACAAATTGCATTGAAAAAGGCATGTGTTAATGTTCAGAATACTGATGAAATGTGCTTTGCGTGGTCCATCGTTTCCGCTTTATATCCCGCTTTCAAGCATTCTGAACGAACATCGTCCTATCCAAACCCTCAGTCAGTTCTAAACTTGGAAGGTATTAAGTTTCCCATGACAATTAATCAAATTTCAAAGTTTGAAAAGCAAAACCTAATATCCGTTAACGTATATCGACTGCAAAAAATTGGAAAAAATTATCTGGTTGTGCCATATTATATACCTGAAAATAAGCATCCTACCCATATAAACTTACTACTTTTACAAGACAGCTACTTTTCCTCAGATGATGATATTGATTTAAGCCCTATAAAATACCATTTTGTTTGGATTAAAGACCTTTCACGCTTACTATCAAGGCAATTGAGTCTTAATACGCATCGAAAATTTTTTTGTGATCGCTGCCTTCATTATTTCCGCACGCAGATAACACTAGATAAGCACACGTCCGAATGCTCTAAAAACAAGACCCTAGCAATACCTCGGATGCCTGTAGAAGGCAATAATATTTTGGAATTTAATAATTTTAAACATAAGGAAAAAGCCCCGTTTGTTATATTCGCAGACTCGGAAAGCTTGCTAATACCTGTAGTCGATGATATAGAAAAAAACACTCAAAAGGAACAAGAGCATGTCCCTTATAGCGTCGGTTATTATGTAAAATGTAATTATGACGATTCTCTATCATTTTATAAAAGTTACACAGGCCAAGACTGTATGCAGTGGTTTATGCGCGAGCTTCAACAATTTGCTGAAGACGTCGAGACGGTCTTTTTATGTGATTTGCCCATGGAACCGCTTACGCCTGCTCAACAACAAAGTTTTTTGGCCGCTACTCACTGCCATATATGTGAGAAGCCATTTACGGAAGACGATAAGCGTGTTAGAGATCACTCGCACTTCACCGGAAAGTATCGAAACGCTGCACATGAGCACTGCAATCTACAGTACCAGGATTCACACACCATACCTGTCCTATTCCATAACTTGAGTTGCTATGATGGGCACATGATAATACGGGCACTATCTGAAATAGAGGGAAAGATTGATATATTACCTGTAAATAAAGAAAATTATATCTCATTTACGAAGCATATAATGGATAGTACTGTTCATTTTCGATTTATAGATAGTTTTCGCTTTCTTGCTAGCGGTCTGGATAAGCTTGCATCATACTTATGCGAATATCCTAACCTAAAAGCAGAGTTTGAATACCTGGGAGAAGAACTGAACTTACTTACCCGAAAGGGCGTTTTCCCTTATGATTATATGAACGCTTGGGAAAGATTGAATGAGACTGAACTCCCTCCTAAAGAAGCGTTTTATAACAGCTTAGAAGATGTAGCTATAAGTGACGCACAATATTTAAATGCGCAGAAAGTTTGGCAAACTTTTAATTGCCGTACCATGCAAGATTACCCAGACTTATATCTTAAAACGGATGTAATGCTTTTAACGGATGTATTTGAAGCATTTAGGGATATATCGCATAGGACATATGGCCTTGATCCTGCATGGTCGTATACCCTACCTGGTTATGCGTGGCAATGTTTATCCCTCTTAATTCATCGAGAAGATATGATAAAACTTGAGCTGCTTACTGATTTAGAGATGCTAACATTCATAGAAAAGGGAGTTCGCGGGGGGCTAAGTCAGTGTTCAAAGAGGTATGCAGAAGCCAACAACAAGTACATGTCAAATTATGATTCAACTAAAGAAGACTCCTATCTCATGTACTTTGATGTCAATAATCAATACGGCTGGGCAATGTCGCAATATCTACCTTATGGCGGCTTTAGGTGGCTTTCAGAAAACGAGATATCTCACTTAAACATTAGTGAAATTTCAGATAAATCTGCCGAAGGGTTTATTTTGGAAGTGGACCTGGAAATACCTGAGAATTTGCATGATAAGTTTTCCGATTTTCCATTATGCCCTGGCCATGAAAAACCGCCCGGGGCAAAGAATGAGAAACTTTTGGCTACGCTACACAATAAAACAGAATACGTAATACACTATAGAAACTTAAAGCAAGCTCTAACTTTGGGTGCAAAATTGGGCAAAATACACCGAATATTATCCTTTAAACAATCTCCTTGGCTAAAATCATATATCGACCTCAACACGGGGCTGCGCCAAAATGCCAAGAATGAGTTTGAAAAGAATTTTTTTAAACTTATGAACAATGCCGTATTTGGAAAGACAATGGAGAATATCCGGAACCACTCTGACGTTAAACTTATAACAAAATGGGATGGCCGCTATGGTGCTGAAGCCTTAATATCCCGGCCAGAATTTAAAAGCAGCACAATTGTTTCCGAAAATTTAGTAATTGTCGAGCTTGCAAAAACACAAATTTATTTTAATAAGCCGATTTATGTCGGCATGTGTATTCTTGATCTGGCAAAGACTACGATTTATGGCTTTCACTACGAGTACATGGTTCCACGTTTTGACGCCTGTAGTGTATTGTATACAGATACTGATAGTCTTATTTACGAAATTAAAAACCACGATGTGTATCAGATAATGAGACGAGACTGTAACGATTATTTTGATACCTCAGATTATGCCCGTGATAACGTTTATGCGATTCCACAAGTGAACAAAAAGGTGCTGGGAATGATGAAAGATGAGAACAATGGCCGCATTATGACCCATTTTGTTGGCCTTAGGTCTAAAATGTATGCTATTAAACTGCTTTATACTCCAGACGAGATTGAGCAAGAACGGGTTAAACTAGAGAATTTAAACAAAGAGCGGGCGGAAATTGATATGGTTTTATCTAACTTGGGCGTTACCAAAAAGATAAAGGGTATTAAAAGGTCTGTGATTAAAAATAAAATCACATTTGAAGATTACGTCACCTGCCTTGAAACTTGGTTGGAAAAGCCTTATGATGATAAGCGACAAATATCGAAATCTTCACCCAGCACATTACCATGGGGGCATTGCTCACTTATGCATGTGGATGACTAAGTTGATCAGGGTCTGTTCAACAGGGTGTTCAGTTGTTCATTATTAGTATTATAATTATTCATATTATTATAACATTAGTATTCATATTATTATTAGCATTAAAATTATTTTTATTACTAGAATAATCTACTAACGCACACATATTATATCCTAACCTGTATAACTTTCAAAAGAGCCCATATTGGTTGTACAGTAAAAAGAAGGCCAAAATACTAACGCACACATATTATATCCTAACCTGTATAACTTTAAAAAGAGCCCATATTGGTTATACAGTAAAAAGAAGGCCAAAATACTAATACACATATTATATCCTAACCTGTATAACTTTAAAACGAGCCCATATTGGTTATACAGTAAAAGAAGGCAAAAATTCCCCCTGTATAACTTTAAAAAGAGCCCATGTTGGTTATACAGTAAAAGAAGGCAAAAATTCCCCCTGTATAACTTAAAAAAGAACCATATATTATGTTATATATAGAACTGTTTTCTGATTTCAAATCAGATAACGAAAAAAATTATGCCACAAATGGTTTTGCTTTGAAAATTCGTTTTTCCATAAAAATCGAATGGGGACAATATGGGCCACGTTTACGTCGTGCCCCTGTTTAAACCGAGTGCCCTCTGGTAAGTGTAGTGTTTTTCAGGTATTTTTGCTCTTGCCCTCGTTTCATTTTTCAGCACCTAAACTGCCCCTAAAGTGGCTTTAGTAGCTTTGTAGAAAGTGTATATTGTTTTTAGTAGTAAATATGTGCTTTAATACATTGTTCTTAAGGTTGCTTGCGAAACACCGTCTTATGTTTTTATTATGAGGTACACTTGTTGAAAACCCCCCCTAATATAAATGTTTCTAGTTCCAGTTTTTTAATTGTATGTAGATATGTCTATTCTTGCACGCTAAATGTTTCTAATCCTTAGTTTTAACTGTAAATATTTTTCGCTAAATTTTGAACTTATAATATATTGTACCTATATACAAGATTGGCGATAAGTGTCTTGTGCCAAATTTTTATTTCGTTCAGGTATTATTTTTGATGCAAGATACTTGTCTTATTTAAATATTTTTGCTAACTAGTGCTGTAATAGTGTATTTGACTTGAAAAATGCATATATTTCTGGCATAAAACGTTGTTAAATAATTAGAGATATGTCTTTTTATTTTACGCCGATTTTTTTATTCCTTTAATGTAATATACTAGGGTGATAGTAAGTGATATTGTTATGTTGTGAATAAAAAAGTTTTAAAATTTTTATTTACGCCGATTTTTTTATTCCTTTCATGTAATATACCAGGGTGATAGTAAGTGATATTGTTATGTTGTGAATAAAAAGTTTTAAAATTGATTGATTTTTATTTAATTATACACTCATAAATGGTACTGTTGCGAACGGCTATTGCAAGATGGCCTAAGCGTATTTTCTTAAATTTTCAGTATTGGAACGGCGGTGTTGCCGTTTCGACAATTTTTATGTTGAATAAGGGGAAATATTGGTTTGGCGACGCCATTAGTACTGGTTTGTCGATAAAATGGTGAATGCATTATAAAAGCTAGGTTTACCGCCATTTTGTCATCATCGCCGCACTTAGGTTTGTTAATAAATTGGCGAAGGCAATATTTGCTGATAGGGGCTTCTGGTTGCATAAGTTCAGGTAGTACCCAGATAGCGGGAGTGTGCGCGAACGTAATTATAGATGGCGTCTGAAAATACTGTTTGCCAAAAGGACATACTAGATCCCCGGTTGTCTAATTACATGCCACGCGGCCTCTAACAATGTTCATTGATGACATGTTATGGCGCATGCATACTGCAACAGATGTAGCAATATTATGTAGACAAAAACAACTATGGCTACTACCATTTTACCATCGTCTCCACACTTGGGTCCTTTGTTCCACCTATACGTTATAATTGACGGGTCCCCCATATTTTTAGTTTGTCAACATTGATCAACTCTTTTAATGTATACGCTCTCGTAGTGGATTTTATAAGGTTTTAGATCGGAATCGAGAGGTTCCTGGTTCAAATCCCGCCGAGGACAAAAACTTTTTTATGGTATTATTATATTTTAAAATATTTTAACTGATTTACGACGTCACACCTACCATCGCGGTAAACAAGATGTCTTATATGAAAGGCAGGTGGCGCTACAGGTACGTACATCTCCCCCGTTAGGTGGCACCCCTACAATGATATTACTATATAATCGGAGTAACACGTGATCTGGGTTCCGATGGGGCAAAAGTTAGGTTAGAATAATGGGTGGGGGGTTAGGTGACAGCAGTGGAGGGTTCAACACAGGCGAATAGGGCCCTATATTACCGGCATCGAGCAGTTATGACGTCACTCACTAGGTGGCGATAGTAGCTGGGTTCCACTTAGGTTAAGAGAGGATGGTGGCTTCCAGGAAAAGTGCCACGCCCTAAAATGGCACCAAAAATGCAGATTTCAGCGCAATGTTATTTCTTATGGGATTTTGGGTTAGAAACGGCACTGCTATTCTACTCTCTTATATGATAATGTTTGATTCTCGCAGTTTTTCTATAATGGAGATAACTTCATTATTATGACCTGTGTGACCGGCATTCATGGAGGCCACCAATAAACGAAGTCTGTCAACAAGCTCGTTAACATTATCCCAATATACATAATCTGTATTATTTTTAACTTTTAAAGTTAAACCAGATCCTTGGGTAGTTGAAGTTGTTCTTTGAACTCTATATGGAGCCTTACGTCGTGTGAATGCTGAAATTAAGTTTAAGGCTTAAGGGTTTAAGCCTCTTGTTTTTGTTATTCCCTTCTTCTGTAAATATGGCCCTATTATTGTAATATGTTTACGTGAACCATTTCCTTGAACTTGTTTATCGGGACTGTTGTTCCTACGATATGCACTAGTTCTTGCTAGAATATCCATATAATTATCCAAGTCTTTAGCACTATAACCTTTTGGATCCTTTTTAAATAGCAGTTCGTATAAACCGGGAGTGCCCAAATAAGTAATCTCTTTTACTTTAATATCTTTCCCATTAATCTCAACAGGTTGCTGTGTTAGTCCCAAGAAAAATTTTTTACTTTCCAAATCATGAACTACACCATAATGGTGATCAAACGTATGATCTAAATCTTTGACACCTTCATCAATGTATTTACGAGGTAATTCGTGAAAGTCGTTTAGCCATTGTTGATATGCAGGCATACCAACATAAGTCTGAACTGTTTGTCTAGTTTGTTCCAATAGATCTGAAAGATTCCCTATTGTTGAATCTGATGATGATGATGATGATGATGTGGGTGATGTTTCGGCTATAACGCTCGTTTCTTGTATGGTTGGGATATGACTTACTGATGCGAGACTAGTATTAAAAAATGATGGTATTTCTGTCGGGAGAAGTGGAGTTTTCCCAGTTTTTCTTATGTTTTTTGTTCTTTGGGGGGTTGAAGTTTTATAAAATCTTGTAAATGACGGATCCTCTTCTTTTATGGCAGCGGGTTCAATTTTACCAATGGTAGAAATTAATTCTTGCAAAGGTTGTGTTATTGGCTTATAAGTTTCTTCCAGTTTCGAATGAGACTCAAATTCGGCATTTTTTAAAGCTTGATATTTTTTCTTAACTGCACTCCTTGATTTAACAAGTTGTTTTGCTAATTGTTCATTCATGACAGATTATTTTAAAATAGCTGTTTTCATCTAATGATGTTGTTTTTATAAGTAAATGTATGAATCAAATCCTTTTCGATATCTGCCAGAATTTATAGTGGAATCTTTATCTATTACCAAGAATCCAAATTTATCTTGCCAACACAGTAAACACATTTCTTTAAACTGATTAAACGTCATATCAACATTAACATGATCATCATAAACATGTTTTAAATTTGTATTGTCTTGTTGAAATATACCAATTCAATTTGCGTTGTCGCGAATAAGCTGTTTAGGAATAGAAGAATATGTTTGACACAAATAAAAGCAATCGGTGTTTCTATGTCTTCCAAAACAAAAGTAGTCCTTTACGATAGTCTGATTACAACAAACTATGTCGTCAAAAATCATTATAGCGTTTGGCATCACTTCTTGAGGTGAAATTATATTTTCTTTGTCTTCTGATTCATAATAACCAATTTCTTTTATTGACTCAAAAAGCGTCCTTAAATATTCATACTTGGGTTGATATAAAGACTTTGAATAAACGTACACATCTTCAAATCGTAAACCATTAGGATCTTCAATCAATACAATTAGTTTTACCACAACCCGATGGACCAATAATTAAACTTCTTTTGCTATTTCCTTCAAACAAGTGACCATGTTTTCTAAATGTATTTGTTGATGTATCATGATCCTTAATTATTATAGAGTATGGTTGTTTTTCAACTCTCATAATAATATTTAAGTTGGCTGTCAAAGTAAAACTGGTCATTTTGTATTAAGATTTTAGCTATATAATGATTCAATCACACACCAAACGTGTGTGTTACTTACAAATCGAGCGACAAGAAAATAGGGTGTGGCATCCTAAACACTCTTATCAATAAATTACCATTTGAATTGCATCTTCCTGGTTACAATTTTTGTGGGCCTGGGACAAAGTTGGAAAAAAGATTAGTGAGAGGTGATAAGGGAATAAATTTATTAGATGAGGCTTGTAAAGAGCACGACATTGCATATTCTCAATCAAACGATATAAAAAGCAGACACGCTGCCGATAAACTATTGGGTGAAAAAGCATTCGAGAGGTTTAGAGTTAAACACTCTAGTTTTGGAGAAAAAGCTGCTGCGCTAGGAATTAGTGGTGCTATGAAAATTAAGCGAAAGTTTGGCATGGGGCTGAGAAAAAAAAAGGCACGCAAGGGTCGTGGACTTTCATTGTCTCAAGCCATTTCACAAGCTAGAAAAGGAATAAAAGGAAAACCATTTAAAAGTTTAACTGAGAGTATTAAAACAGCTGTTAAGTCTATAAGAAAGAAAGGTGTATTTTCACCGATAAAGATAAGAGTAATACCTATTCCAAAGAGTGGTGGATTCTTACCACTGATACCATTATTTGCCGGTTTGTCGGCTTTAGATGCTCTGGAAGGTATAGCGGCGGGCATTGCAAAAGCTGTAAATGATGCTAAAGCTGCTAAACAAAAATTAGAAGAAGATAAAAGACACAATCAAACGATGGATTCTATAGCAGTGGGAAAAAAAGGAAGTGGTCTCTATTTAAAACCATATAAGACAGGGTGTGGCTTATATTTAAAACCATATTCAAAAAACTGTTAAAACATATACCCCTTAGAACCCTTACTAATTATGATCTAATTAAATATGTTAAATTGCTGCAAATTCCCAATTTTAGAGGTATATTCATGAGGAATAGGCTACCTAAAAAAATTAAGAAAACTGAATGTGGTATTATTAATCTAGATAAGCATAATAGGGATGGAACACATTGGATGGCATACATAAAAAAAGAAAATGAAATAACATACTTCGACAGTTATGGTAATCTGCGACATCCAGCTGAATTAATTTCATATCTTCTAAGCGATAATAATAGAAATGTTATAGCTTACAATTATACAAATTATCAAACTTTTAACACAACAAACTGTGGTCAATTATGTATAAGATTTCTTTATAATAATACATGAAATACAATAAATTTTTATTCTTTATCGAAATATTATCGTGACATGTCGTATAGTTTTGTAGTTAGCGGCAATTCTGCCATTCTGACAGTAGAATTTCACCCGCCCATATATTTAGATGAAAATATAGATCATGTTATTGGACTTGTAAATTTTGAAACATTTAATGCAATTCCCAATATTGATGAAAGCAATACTCGTTTCTTTTATAGTGAAACTGGAAAATTTATAACAATCCCACCTGGAAGTTATGAGATTTATAATATCAACAAGGTTTTACAAGAAAAATTAGAAGAAAAAGATATTTCGTTTTATCTTCAAGCTAATAATAATACATTGCGTTCAGTAATGAAATGCTCTGAAACCATTATTATTGGAAATGGATCTATAGGTGCATTGCTGGGATTTCAAAATCAAATACTGGATTCGGGACACATTCATATTTCTGAACGACCGGCAGAAACAATAAAAGTGAACTCAATAAATATTGACTGTAGTATTGCTGAAGGCTCATACTTAAATGGTAATCCTGTTCACATAATACATCAGTTTTTTCCGAGTGTGGCTTCCGGATATAAAATTATAGAATCACCTCAAAACGTTATATATTTTCCAGTGACTGCTAAGGTAATAGATAAAATAACCATTAAAATATTGGATCAAGAAGGGAATCTTGTTAATTTTAAAGAAGAGACCATCACGTTAAGACTACATTTAAAAAATTTAGATGCGCGATGGTTATTATTTATAACAAAAAACACTTTAGCGAAAAGCTTAATATGAATAGCAATAATCATAACTTATTTAGTAATAAACCAAACCCCCAAAGGCTAACACCTTCAAATCGTCAATTTCTTTTAAGTTTGGGTTTTAAAATTAAAAATGGAATTTTTAAACGTTAAAGAAAATGTTCTTGTCGATGATTCAATATTAAGTTGGGAAGTATTTTCCTTTGACCCCTTTAATCCTACCAAACTTGGACCAAATGATGAAATTAGAATTGCTTTGCAACAAACAAGAAAATATCCATTACCTTGTAAGAGTGAAATTTATTTAGAAATGCAAGTTACTAAAGATGATGGTACACCCTTAAGAAACACCCAATTAGTCAACAATGCACCAGCATTCTTATTTAAAGAAATGCGCTATATTTTAAATGGAGTAACTATTGATTCTGTTAGAGATATCGGTATCACTTCTACACTTAAGGGGTATACCTCTTTCAATCAAAACGAGAGTGCAATATTGGAAAATGCTGGATGGTATCCAAAATCAAAAGTGGGAGAGAAAATTATGACTGATGATAAAGGGAATGTATCTTTATGTATTCCATTAAAGATGTATTCTGGATTTTTTTAAGATTTAAATAAAATTATTTTAAATTCACAACAAGAGCTTATTCTAATTAGAAGTAATGATGCTATCGATTCATTATTGTGCACTAGCGATGAAGCTGAAACATCAAAAATTGTAATATCGAGAATTTGCTGGCGAGTTCCTCATTTTACATTAGCCATCCCACAAGAATTAGCGTTAACGAAACTTATTGAAAAGAATAGTGACATTCTAATTACTTTTCGAAGTTGGGAATTAGTGGAGTATCCTGAGTTATTAGAAACCACCAGACATAACTGGTCTGTAAAAACTTCTACAAAGGTTGAGACACCTCGTCATGTTTTAATTGCTTTTCAGAAGAATCGACGTGCTAATCTAAAATCGGATATGAGTAAATTTGATCATTGTGAATTAAGAAATATAAATGTATTTTTAAACTCTGAAAGATATCCTTACAATGATCTACAACTTGATTTCAAAAACAATAAGTTTGCTACATTGTATGAAATGTTTTCAAATTTTCGTCAGGTCTATTATAACTCACCAATAGAGCCAATTTTTACTCCAGCAGAATTTAAAAACAATGCACCTCTTACATACATTAATTGTTCACATCAAAGAGACTTGTTGCAAACGGGTCCTGTAACAATGAGGATTGAATTTGAAACAAAAGAAAAAATTGTTGCTAAAACAGCAGCCTATTGTCTCATAATACATGATAAAATTTTTAGCTATAATCCACTCACAAAAATTGTTAAACAACTATAATCCCCTCTCTTATATACTAAGCTTATTTAAGTTTCTTAACTAGTACTTGTGTAGTCATAAGCATGTCTTCGCCTAACATGCAACACATTGAAATTTTTATTCAAAAATTACAGATTTTAAAAAATCAAATTCAAGAATATACATCTAAAAAATTTATCTTAAAGAAATTTTCTTCTTTGAAAATATGCGATTAGTTTTGGATGTGCAAGGATTTAAAGATGAGCATAACAAGTTTATTCCAAAAGAGTTGGCAGCATATGATGGAAATAGAATTAGTCACTATGTGTTTAAACAGCCATTTCCATTAAGTTTACTCTCACCCGATTTACACAGGCAAGCTGTGTGGTTAATGAAAAATTTTCATTGCATAAACTGGAATGTTGGATATACCCCTCTTCATTATTTTCCTACTATTATCGAGGAGTTGACCAAAGATGTAGATCTCGTTTATGTTAAAGGAAGCGAAAAAGTTGACTATATTAAGAAATACTGTACCAAGCCAATAGTAGAAATAAATGAACAACCAATTCTACATTTATCAACACCTAAATGTTTTTTTCATTCTAAGTCACCAGCTATGTGTGCACTTTATAATGTATTTTATATGTATAATAATTTTTTCATGAATGAATAAAAAATCAAATTTTATTTATTGTTTTATTTCATCATATTTCGTTTTTATAATATTTATATCTTCATATAATTTTAACTTCTTAAGCTCTATCACTAATTTTATTAAGTTCTTTGTCTTTAAAAAGTTTAAGCAAGCCTTGGCAGCTTTTTTACAGAGTGCAACGTGCTCCATATAGTCTATGTACCATGGAAAATTTTGTGCTTTAGCATCATCATCATCGCCCACTAGAGCATAATAACGCGAACAAGCTTCTGACATAATAAAGTTTTCATACATTTCAGTAACTATTGTCTCCATGTTTAATATTTTCACTTCACTAATTACACATAATGAAATAACGGACTGGGACCCATCTCAGCAAGTCTCGCCTCTTCCACAACACTTAAAATTAGTTTATATGCAGCTGTATCATTTGGTGACACAAATTCTTTAAACTCGAACAACTCTTCAATAAAACCATTTGTCCTACAATCTTTAACGAGCTTGAGCATATCTTCTGTTTCATAGTAGTTCTGTATCATTTCCACACCACGTCTAAAATAATCAGCATCACTTTCATACATATGACAGGATTCTGGATTGCACTGCATTGCATTTTCTACACATTCATTAACTAGATCATAAAATCTTGTTCAATTTTTTTAAGGGTTTCAAATAACCTCTCTCGCACAGGATCTGTCATTATTCTAAACTAACCTTAAAGATTTGTGATATCTTTTATACATCTTTACCACTGTCTAGTGGGAATTTCTGTCCTTGTTAATTGAGTATAGTTGCTGTGTGTTCTTCCAGTATGTTAAAATGTGGTATTTGCTATAATTTTAAAATGAGGCGGAGGAGGAGGATTTTGCCCCAACCTATTTGGAGGACCTCTGTGTGTTCCCCGTGCTTTATTTTACTCCTCAATCACTCCTCAGTCCCCAACAATATACTACTCTTGTCTTCCGATATGATTACGTTGTAGATGTTGAAAGCTATCTCAGACAATTTTGAAGCATTAATTTCATTAAATTCATATTTCAGAATATCTTTATTAATTTCACAATTTACCTACACGAAATTTAAACTTTGGTATCAATTGGTTTTTGTACAGTTCAAAACAAAATATTAATAAATTATGTTATGTTATGTTAATTATGTTATGTTATTATAAGTACCGAATAATTTGTATATTTTTGTAATCATAAATATAATTTTTAATAATAAAATAACTAAATATTTTTATAATTTCCTCTACCAATAAAATAACTTGTAATCTCACATTTAAACATAAATAAAATATTATTATTATTTATTTATTTTAATATATTAACAGTATTGCTGACATAAAATTAAGGAACAATAATTATATCTATATATGTTCTTAGTATGTGTACCTATATGTATCTGCATACGGTAATTAATTTAGGGGTATAATTAATTGCTCATATACCTAAATAATGTATACAGTAAAATAATAAACATAACCTGGTCATTAACGCGCCTGAGTTTAAAATAATTTTAGCCAAAGACATTTAGTTATAATGTCTTTGATTTTAGCAAATAGTTTATTTGGCGAACCCTTAGGGCAAACCCACTGTTCTATGACTATAAAATTTAAATAATAGTTCGGACTCCAACCTGCCGTATTTTTATTGGTGTTAATATTTACGCTCGCACCAAAAGCCGCCAAGGTAAAAGCGTGTCGTACGCTATGCCCTGAAAAAATGTTTACATTCATTCCGCTATTTTTTAAGTGCCATTTTTACCCATGCATCTACTTATTGTATGTGATGTAGCGGGGTGGAAGAGCTTTTTATGGGTTAATATTATGTGATAATGTTGTACGGTTTTTTGAAGTGGCATCTATGTAATAGTCTAGTGTAGATGCTACACATAACACAATAACCTAAAATATGGAAATACTAAAAGTTGATTGCTGTTTATGCGGTCCGGAAGTTCTTTATTTTTTCTGAGATTTTAACTTTGATCTTTTCAGGGGATTTGAGTATACTATTTACCTCTGGTTCAATGTTCCATGTAAGCGAATATTTGGGTTGAGGTGGTTTGATGTTATAAACTGCCCTTTAGAAATCATTTAATTATTCTTTCGTCTTTACTGTTTAGATTAAGGGCTGATCTATAAGTGTTTATGCTTGAATACGAATTAACTTCGTTTACTTCACTTACTAAAACATTAATTAAGGTGATTAGCTTGGTTGTAACTTAGTACATCGACATTTTTATTTTTACAGAAAACCCAATATTTTTTATAACAGGCACTGTCCTGTTTTAATGTGCCTTCTGTGATGGAAGGTAGTAAAACCGGGATAGTTGTTGTGCAATGTTCCTTTTTAGAAATGCCATCTGGACAATTTCCCTACCACCAAGAAAATTCTCTTGTACATCGGATAATTTTGTCTACAAGGACGATTAGGGCTTGTTCCGTCAATCTTTTGAAATAACGGATACAAAGGTTGTGAAGGCTATTCGGGGACCACTACTTATCCGCTTCCGCTAGCCCTGTCTAGTAACATTTTTTCTAGTGTTCTGGTTATCATGGAAAATGGCGTAACGGCATAGAAATATATGTTTTTCCGCAAGACTTCAAAGGCATCGACTGATCTAGAATTCAGGTCAGGAAACCAGGAAATATATATTTCGCGTTTTTTATTAAGTTTAGTTGCAAGGAGGTCTATATCGGACGTTCCAAATTTGTTTATAATTGATTGGAACGCGAAATTTATTTCATATTCTGTTTCTTCATTCCATATCAGCCTCTTTATTTTCTGTAAATAAATGGAAAATAATGTTATTTTCCTTTGTTCGCACCACCTCCATAACCGCTGGGTTATTTTATTTAGGTTAGGATATTTTACACTGCCCCTCCCCTGTAAATACACGATAGAGCTATTTTATTATCAATTCTTAAGAGGATTCGGATGTTTCTAATTGTTTTAGTAAATGATTGCAGACCATACAGGGCAGCCACAAGGTAATTAATGTGTTTACCTGTTTCTGTTAAATCCCAAGAAACCGTGACACTTTATATCATTACCGAAGGTACCGCAGCCACTAGTTGAAGCATCGGAGTATATTTCTAAGGAGAATTCCTGAAGTTCCATATCCTGGAAATGTTAAAAATTTTTCCACCAACTGATGGCAACTTTTACTGAAATTGAGATTGTCAATAAACTGTTATAACTTTTCTCTTTTAGAGCTCTAAATTTTTCCTGTTCTATGCATTTAATATGGTGACTACTATAGGGTACTTATGGCTGGAGATGCCTCTAAAAAAGAATTTAGCGATTTCTCGTACTTTTGTTTTGATTTTTTGTGTGATAAGTTTTTGTATTGACTTTATTTTCTTATCAGGTAAGGACAGAGTAATTTTCTTTGTGTTGTAATTTAAACCTAGAAATGGTATTCTTTAAGAAGGTGCTAGCTGTCTTTTTTGGACATTAATTATGAAACCTAGCACAAAAGGAAGGTAATTCAACTGAAAGCGCTGATTATTAAATATGAACCTTAGGTGTTTTTTATATATTTTGCCTGACTGCGAGGGAGAAGCAAGCGTCTTTCAAGTCTATGCTTGTTACCTTACAATTTTGTCAGGAGTTTAGCGACAGTTCTAGAGTCCTCTAGCTCAGCGTTTCTTAATCTTTTTGATACGTGGAACCCTTTTTAATGTCCACTTTTATCGTGGAACCCCTGGTTTGGCTCAATAGTAAGGTTTTATTGCATCATTCTGTAAGGGGATTATTTGCAACAAAAAAGACAATTATTTCAAATAATATCTATTAGCTTCAAAAAGTCATTTAAAAATTATTTCAAAGATTTATAAAATAACGTATTTGCAGAACTCTTAAGTTTCAATTTTAATGAGATGAGTGGGACTGCTTCTTATTATCGCAGATATACTCAATATTAGGCTTAATGGATGAAAGTTGAATTCTCATATCAGATTCGGCATCAAGTCTGTTGCGGTATATATTTTTTGTCGACACATAAGCTGAGAACCCTGTTTCGCACATATATGTAGTTGCAAATGGTAGTAATGTCAACACGACCTTTTGCGACAATTGTGGATATTCATTTTTTAAACTGCACCAGATCTCCACTAACGGCATTAATTTAAAGTTTTCTTGCAACGATGAATCAGCTGTCATTTCAATAAAAGTTTCGTATTCTTCTGCTGACATGGTGGAAGGTCGTGCATTGGCATTAAATGGGTTTTTAATCCACAATTCATTTTGATTTTTAATCTGCTCTTCATTTGGAAAATACTGATTAAAAGCTTCACTCAAACCTGTCAGGTGCTGAATAATTTCTTCAATAAATGTCTCCCCTATTTTAACCCCTTCTTCTTCTGAAAAACCTTTTATTGTTGGGAAGCAATCTAACTTATTGGACCGCATAGAACTTTTCCAAAATTCTATCTTTTTCTTGAAAGCAACAATTTTCTCGTGGGCAGTAAATACATTTACTTGTTTGCCCTGAAAGGTTAAATTCAGTTCATTGATCTTAGTAATGTCGCCTAAATAGGCAATTTTAAGAAGCCAATTTCTATCAAATAATTTAACTTTCAATTCGAAATTCTGTTCTAAAAAAGCACGCACCTCGTCTCTTAGCTTTGACATTATTAAATCCAATGTAACAATAATTGGCGTATTTAATAAAATTTATTTTGATTTGATTTAATTTGAAAAATACGTGTTAGTATCTTTCCTCGAGATAACCATCTGATCTCAGTATGTAAAAGAAGAGATATGTATGTACACTTCCTATGTCCTCACATAGTATTTTGAATAAACGATTATTTCTTTCGATAGTTCACTGTTTTTTTAATTTCGTCGAGGCATTAGTAAAAAATCACGTTAGGTCCGCGGAGCCCTTAAATGATCTTCACGGAACCCCAGGGTTCCGCGGAACACAGTTAAAGAAACGCTGCCTCTAGCTTAAACTGTGGTGTCTGAATGTATTTGTTTAGTGATTAAACTGAATTCAAAATGAATCGTTTTTTCCGGTTTCGTGTTGTGGCTAAAAAAAATTTTTGGTGATATTATGGCATTCTTAATACAAGGACATTTAGAAATTGAAATTGGTCCAATGTCTAACAATATTTTTAATATCCTTTTTGTAAACTAAGATTTCTCAGTCCGTGAATTTTTTCCGTAATTAATTATGTCGTTTGGGGTTTTGAAAGAAATGTAACCTAACACCTTTTATCCATTCTAAGACATTTATATCGCTTTTTATTTCTTGCCACGACTTTAGAGGTTTTGATAGACTACAGGTAAAAGTTTTCTTTATCAATTTCAATATCTTTTGTGGTTATTAGCAAACTGATTTTCTTTGATGTATATGGTGTGACTATGCCCACAGCACTCATTCCTTAACCAATCTCATGCTGTAATGTTTTTTAAAAATATATCATTTTTAGAATTTACAGTCCAGGGATTTTTATCTAATATCTGGTACCCTCTGGAGTATAAATAATAATATTATTTATAGATTCCGGTCACACACCCAAACTTTATTTAGGATCCAAGCATCCAAGACAAAATATACCTAAATGTTGTTTATGTTAATATCTAATAATGTTTGCCTATTTTATTGGAACGAATAGGGAATAAACAAACTTAATTCTTGTAAAAATATTCTTAATATCCTTGTTTATTTAGGCCCTCGGCTCAGCAGTCATGCTTAGTAATAGAATATATATATATATATTAACATTCATAAATTAATTTATCAACACTGCATTCGCAACGAAAGGCAGTGTAAAAAGGAATCATAATATTTATTAAATTTGTCTCTCAGAGACCGCTAAGTGTCAGTAGCCCTTAATAAGTGGATTATTATTTATTGAGTATACTACTTTCACCGACCCAATTTTTTCCCGCTAGATCTGTGATAATACTGGGTGGTTAAAGAATGTAATAAATTAATAAAATATGTTATTTGACTAGACCCTCGCCTGCGTCTTATACACTACATACAATAGACCCTTAGTCTTAGGCTAATGCCTACTATATAGTACAATCAAAGTTTTAGGCCCTCGGCCCACTATACATTAAATACTTACATAATATAGGCCCTCGGCCCACTACACACTATACTATACCTACAATATACAGGGTTGGGCAAATGTTCCGGAACGGCTTAATTACAAGCGAACGAAAAGTGATATCGAATCGGGGTTTTGGGCAATCTATAGGACAAAAATTTTACTATTTGACTGGTATACCATATGTCAGTAATGTCACCAACTGTCAAGTGTCGACGATATTTTTTTATTTTTTTAAATGGAACACCCTGTATATTATCAGATATTCTAGATCTTCAATAAATTACAAATATTTTTCATATAGCATACCATATGATTAAATTCAAATGTTTCGGAAATACGGGCAAATGAATGTAGTACATTTTATTTAAACAAAACCAAGGTAATAACTTTAAAACACAATAATATAAAATAATGGTTATTTAATTAAATGTTCAAAATGTCGTCCTTCAGCCACCTGACAGTGTCCAATCCTGTCGGAAAATTCAGAACGCACGTTTTGCAAATGTTCACGAGAAATAACATGCACAGCATCTAAAATTCTGTTTTGAAGATCCTCCAAAGTCCTAGGTTGTGTACGATATACGACAGTCTTTAAATGACCCCAGAGGTAGAAATCTAGAGGTGTTAAATCTGGAGATCTAGGAGGCCATTCAATGGACCCTCTCCTACCTATCCACCTTCCAGGAAAAGTTTGATCTAAATAATTTCTGACATGTATACCAAAATGAGCTGGCGCCCCATCTTGCTGAAACCAAATGTCATTCGCTAGTATTTGATCGTTAACCTGATCATGATATAAATTAATCAAATTTGGTATAATTCTATTTCGAAGCAGATCTAAGTAGTAAATAGATGTCAAGTTTCCATCAAGGAAGAAAGGCCCAATAATATGGTTTCCAATTATACCTGCCCACACATTTAATTTTTGGGGGTGTTGCGTACGGTGCTTAATCATCCAATGGGGATTATGGTCTGACTAGTATCGACAGTTGTGCCTATTGACGAAACCATTAAGACAGAATGTAGCCTCGTCAGAAAATAAAATACGACTTACAAAGTTAGGTTGTAGGTCTATGTAGTCCATTATTTCTTGACAAAATTGCTTACGCCTATCAGGATCGTCCTCTGATAGTTCTTGAAGCAAGCTGACTTTATAAGGAAACATTTTATTTTTTTTGAGGATTCTTCTAATTGATTTTTCGCTGTTTTCATGTGCAAGAGCAAGCTTTGGAACTGACGTCTGTGGTTCTTCTTGCAGGGCAAGCAAAACATCCAGGGATTTCTCGTCATTTGTAGCAGTTTTCGGACGACCTGTTTTTGGCAAGTTTTTTACCGTACCCGTATGCTCAAAGTTATGGAATATTCTATTAGCAGTTGATTTAGAAATGGGATCTCGAACAGGAAAACTTTGATTGAAAAGGTCGGTTGCTTCTTGAAAAGATCTCCGTCTATCCCCATATCCTATCATCATAAGCAGAGTAATCCGTTCTTGTTCAGTTAGCTGAACCATAGTTTTATCAGTTATATCAGAGGTTTAGTCGATAAATAAAAAACTCGCACAACTCACTTAATACAAATAAATAAAAATTAAATAGGAAATGTGTCAGAGTGACACTTGCGAGTCATGGAAACTAAGACTTTTATTTGGAATGTCATAATAAAAGAAATATGTTGCTTGATTTTTAAACAAAATGTAATATGGGCTTTCTAGATTCATTTGCCCGTATTTCCGAAACAGTTGAATTTAATCATATGGTATGCTATATGAAAAATATTTGTAATTTATTGAAGATCTAGAATATCTGATAATATACAGGGTGTTCTATTTAAAAAAATTAAAAAATATCGTCGACACTTGACAGTTGGTGACATTACCGACATATGGTATACCAGTCAAATAGTAAAATTTTTGTCCTATAGATTGCCCAAAACCCCGATTCGATATCACTTTTCGTTCGCTTGTAATTAAGCCGTTCCGGAACATTTGCCCAACCCTGTATAGACCCTCGGTCTTAGGCCAAATGCCCACTGTGCCGTACAATTGTAGACAGAACCTCGGGCTTAGGTCCTCGGCACACTGCACCCTAGATTTCTACAATATAAACCCTCGGTCTTAGGCCCGCGGCAAACTTTATTATACCTACAGTACAGACCTTCGGTCTTAGGTCCAATGCCCATTGTGCAGTAAAATCGTAGAAACACCCTTCGTCTTAGATATTTGGCCCACTTTACAATACGTGCAATATAGACCCTCGGTCTTAGGCCAAATGCCCACTGTGCCGTACAATCGTAGATAGAACTTCGGGCTTAGGTCCTCGGCACACTGCACCCTAGATTTTTGCAATATAGACCCTCGGTCTTAAGTCAAGTGCCCCCTGTGCAGTATAATCGTAGATAGACCGTCGGTCTTAGGCCCCACGGCCCACTTTACTATACCTACAATACAGATCCTCGGTCTTAGGCCAAATGCCCATTATGCAGTACAATTTTAGATAGACCCTCAGTCTTAGGCCCTCGGTCAAGGGCGCTAGAAAAGTCTGTTAGGGGGGAGGGTAAATCGGTTAATAAGCACAGGTAAAAGTGCAGGCGAAACACGCCGCAAGCGAATATTTTGTTGAACCACACCTAAATTTTCACAAATTTGGTCAAGAATTTATAGTAAATAGCAACAATAAATAGACGTAGGTACTTAAAAATTAATTGTTGGAAAAAGAGAGTTTCTCCCTGTATTATAATTTTAAATTTATCAAATCCTGGGGGGGGGAATTACCCCCATTATCCCCCATAAATACGTCCTTGCCCTCGGCCAACTGGACAGTACCGACGTAGATAGACCATCGGCCCACTGTACACAACTGTTCACTAAAATCAATTGAATCAACTAAAATAAATTGGTAAAACATGGAAGTAAGCCAGTTACCTTTATATAAAGGGCGGTATGGGTATATCACTTAAGGGCGCGGCCTTGAGATTTTACCAGACGAATCTGCCGCGGATTCAATTGATTTTAGTTTAGTTTAGTTGGTATTTAATAGGTAGTATTAGTAACTAGTAACTTACTTAAAGAAGAAAATGGTAGAGCTTTCTTACTTTTTTTTTCACTTTCTTTGGCATTTTCACTTCCACTTATAATTCACACACGAAAAGAAATGCCCTGCTATCGCGATAGATACGAAAAACAGAATGACTATTCAGCCAAGAGGACGAAAGCGAGGCGATGAGGGACTTATTTGTTTATTTATTTACTTTAAATGCGTGTCGATAGTTACGAGAAATACGAAACTACAACGTAATCATATCGGAAGACAAGCGAAGGAAAATTCATACATAAATGCACCAACACGTGTAGCTTCTGAAACAAACTCATGCTTATATCATATTTTTATAAGGCATAAATTGGACGTTAAGAACCTTAAATGTAATTCATATATTGTTGAATCTGATCTGACTGATCATTGTCCTACTATGATTAATTTACATACAACTAACAAAAACAATACAACTAAAAAAAAAATGGTAATTAAAACGATAACCAAAATAAATTAACAAGATTTCACGAATTTCATAAGGCTGGAGACATGGAATAAAGTACTGCAGAAAAATGACGTAATGGATGCTACTGACGAAATTTACAAAAAAATAACTGACATCATGGAAAAAAGTTGTATAAAAAGGGGATAAAATGAAGAAAAAACTTTTGTCCAATTTTAATGAATTTGATAAGAGTATAGGTATACAAAACCTATAGAAATAATCTCAAAAAAATAATCCAAAAACGGAAACACGAATATTATCAAAACAAAATCGAGAACGCAGGGAATAACTTAAAAAAAAGATTACAACCTAATATCTGAAGCGACAGATAATAATAAATTCCATAATAAAAATATTTTAATCCCACCTATAACAGACAATAACTCTGCTCCATTCTCTGATACTATCAGTATGGCCAATTATTGTAATAACTATTTTACTAACATAGGAATGGATATGTTAAATAAAATTAAAAGACCAAATACTGAACACAAACTTAACTCAAATAACTTGTTCTCTTTATTTCTAACACCTGTAGACGCGAATGAAATTTTAAACCATATAAATAATAAATAGTAAGAGAATACTACTTGGCAAGTAGTAATCATAACATGACATATAAATATGTATACATGTGAGAACTTTGTTCTCTAGCCACTTGCTGAGACCTTATACAATAAGGATTAACCAAATTATGCTAAAACAGCTATTCTCTGGGCTACATGCCCCAACGAGAATAGTAGTAGTATATATAAATAGCTTAAAAAATGAGAGCGCCCCAGGAATTGACAAAATTGATGTTAAACTTATTAAAAAAACCTATATGTATTTAACCAAACCTTTAGAACATGTCATAAATCTAATTTTCAGTAGCGGTAAAGTTCCTGATCAATTTAAAATTTCGATTTTTAAAGCTGGCGATAAATCAAACATAAGTAACTACCGTCCGATCAGCGTCATAAACAATTTCTCAAAAATTTTTGAAAGGCAGACTTCTAAATTTTCTTCAAAAAAATAAGATTCTTTCAAAAAATCAGTACGGGTTTATAAGTGGTTCTGGAACTTCAAATGCGCTATACGACCTGATTAAACAAATAACTAAAAAATTAGAAAATGGTGATAAGTCTGTTGCGGTATTTTTGGATTTGGCGAAGGCATTCGATACGGTCCCCCATGATCGGCTCTTGGACATAGGTATTGTTCAGATATGGTGTCAGGGGAAACGTGTTAGATGTCTTTAAGAACTATCTAAAGAATAAAAAACAATATTTGAAAATGGGAGATACACTTAGTGATCCGCTTAATGTAAAAGTAGGGGTACCCCAAGGAACCGTCTTGGGACCAAAACTCTTTATCACATATATTAATTCATTAACAGATTTACAAATTGAAGACGGATCTATAATATCATACGCAGACGACACAGCAGCAATTTTCTCTGCCAAAACTTGGCATGACGTAAAAGACAAGACAGGAACCGGACTAACTAAAATAAAGACATGGCTTGACAGTTTTGGGTTGACACTTAACGTAAAAAAAACCACCTACATTGCATTTTCTTTGACTGAAGCCAATCGTCGCCATTTTGAAAGTATTCATACTGCAAATTTTAATGATAGCATTAAAGAAACAATTTATATAAAATATCTGGGCGTAATTATCGACAAACATTTAAAATGGGACCATCATATTCTTTATCTCACAAAAAATATAAGAAAACTTATTCACAAATTTTATATATTACGGGAAATCTTAAGCGAAAGACTTTTAACATCTGTCTTCAAAGTCGTTGTGTGTGTGTGTGTGTATCTGAGTTTATTGGCACTGGTTTAAACCAACTGGCCAGCTTTGTCGTTGTGGAATCAGTAATACGATATGGTATAGTTGTGTGGGGTGGTCTCTATAACAATGCTCTAAAACAGTTAAATGTTGTACAAAATTATATACTCAAAGTAATAAATAAAAAAAATAAGCGCTTTTTAACCAAGCAACTCCATTCCCAAGAAATATTAAATGTCAGGTCTTTATATATCTTAAAGATATGCTGCTTTGTTTTTAAAAATGTAAACTTATAAACTATGTAAATCACACTTATGAAACACATAACAAAACTAACAAACACATTCTTATACCAAGCAGCAACACCAATATAAATCTTAAATTTATCAATTATTTAGCACCTAAGATATATAACATTATTCCCATGGAAATTAAAAATATTAAAAAAATTAAATCCTTCAGGAAAGCGTGTAGATTGTTTATCGTCGGAAATCAGAAAATGTTTGAGCCTCTATTCTCATGTATGATGTAAGAAGGAACTCTGATAAGTAGGTACCCTTTAGGTATAATGATGTAAACTGATTTGGTATTTTGGATCATAAATAATTTTAATTAAAATAAAAAAAAAAAAAAAAAAAAAAACTTGAATTACAAATAATTATTTTGCTTTTAGCACTTACAGATGTTTGGTCATATAGGTGCTTCTTTCAAGTATTTATTATTGTATTTTGCGTAGAAATTAAAGTTAGTACTTAGATATATATTTTATTATGTATTATGGAAATTAGTGAACATTATAAAAAATGTACTAAATGTAAAATGCTCTATATGAATAAAATTGAAGGGTACAGGAATAAAAGGGACTTATCGACATTTTTTAAGTTTTAAGATAATACACAATTAAGTATTAATTGCTGTATATTGGCTTAAAAACTCTAATACTATTTTGTTTTCAATTTTATATTTGTAAGTACATATGTACTGAACGTGATATTTTAATATGCTGCATATTGCACCATTCTGGGAAATACTACAAGTATTCTTCAACCGAAAATCAAAAATGTTCAACGAAAGAAGGGGCTCATTGCGTAATGAGCCCCTTCTTACCCTGACAATTTTTAATTCGTATGTTGTATGAGAAGGGGGATCATTAGGAATGCTAGCATAGGCTTTAGTTTTCAATAAAAATGAAAAAAAAAAACAGAAAAATTAAGTAAATTTTTTTAATAAGTAATACTTTTTATTTTCCTTAGTCCTTAGACAAACTACGACTATGTATGCCTAATATTGGTAAAGTACTTCGCAGCTGCCGCCGAACAAAACTTCTTCAAGACCTGCAGGTCTTTAAATTTTTCGGCAGAAATGGGGAGGGCATCCTCATACGCAAATTCTGGCAGAATGAATTCTTTCTCTTGCAAGTGCACATGGCTACGCTTGTTTCTTCCGGCAATGGAAACTTTTTCCCATGTTCCATTGTAAGTTGAACGAAACAAAATCTTGATGTCTGCTTTCGTTATTTTTAATTTCTTTATAGGACGTGCGGGAAATGTCGATTTCTTAGCATAGATCGTTTCAAAATGCTGCGTTCAGCTTCGGAAAACGAGCGATCAACTTTCACAACGTCGAAAGGCATTGGCTTTTGGTGGGCATCTTTAAATACTTGTAGCCAGTCGTCAGGAACTTCAGTTCTTGTATAGTAGTTTTTACTAGTCCCATATTTTTGTCGCACTCTAAGTAGGAGTGGCCTCTTATAGGGAATGTTGTCTTTACGGATTCCAGTTTTTTCTCCACGTATACCAAGTGGTGTAAGAACCTAAACATGGTGAAGTTCTTGTTCTGGCCGCTGCAAGAGTCACAAAAAATTTCTAGGTGTTCTATGCCATCACCCATGAAGTTGTAGACAAAGTGGTGACGAAGAGAGCAAACGTTATCACTACCTTTCTTTCCCTCCGTTTCTGGGTACAAGTAGAAAATGCTCCTTGATGAGCCTAACACATGGATATTGAATACGTATTCGGAAAGCTGACGTTTGTAATATGCCTCATTGGTTTGAATATTAGGTACGGATAGATTTTTTCCATAGTCTAGGCAAACAGCTTCAGTTGCATTTGCTGCATTCCTACTGTGAATCCGAGCAATTCGTTTCCTCGCATAAAACGTGGATGCCTGCAGTTTATGCAACTTATTTAAGGTGTACAGCTTAAGAATGTCACGATCTAGAGATGCTATGTGCATGGGGTCAGTTGTACCGTTATTTTTTTCTGTTTCCAAAGATTTAGTTTTCGCCGTGAATTCATCGCAGGCGCTACATGTATCTGTGCGTGGAAAACCAAAAGCAATATTAAAATCCTTGCAGAATATAGTCCTGTACGTTTCATAGGACACGGAGGTACCATTATTTTCCGCTAGAAGCATGGCGTGCATTTTTTTACATTTAATTCCTCTGGAAGGTACAATCTTGCAGAGTCGTAAAGACTGTAGTGGCTGAAACGTCCTGAAAAAGAAAATAGTCTCATAATTCACTGTACCAATGGTAATATTTCTATGGTGAATTTTTATTGTTGTACCTTTTTTGAGTGGTGTGAATTCAAATAGGAAAAAAGTAAAAGTGAAGACAATTTTTTGGGTTGTGGGCCGATGCGACTGTTAAGGCGTTAAAGTCGGTCACTATAAGTTAACATTTTATGCATCGGTACATACCTTTGAAAGAATTAATGTGTTCACGTATTCGACTTTTAATTTCATCAACTAGCTTTAAGTGCTTTCCGTGTTTCCCGCTTTTATCCGTGGGGCCAAATCCTGTTGTCTTGAGGCTAGTTACTAAGTATTCAACTTTCTTCTTGGATATCCCGTGAATTGACATGAATGCCTTCTTGCACACCAGGACTTCTTTCGCTGACTCCATTACAGCAAGTACTCTGTACTTGTATACAGCGTCATAGTGCCGTGCATTATCAATTTTCGAAACCCTTTTAACTGGTAATACTGATATGAGACCGCTTAAATAACTGTTCTGAGCGTCATAAGATTCCAGCAGATTGAAATGTTGCAATATTTTTTGGGTTGCCTCTCTTGTGATTTTATCGTAACACCGCATCCTACGGTTCATTGAATCGACAATTTTATTTTCTTGGCAACTTCTGCCAGGCGTCAAGGCATCTTTTAACGTACTCTTGTGTATCCATTTGGATACGCAGGCCTTTCATTCGGATACCCAGTAAACATGAAATGGATACGGAAATGAAAATGCAAAATGCATAAATACAAAAAAAAATCAACTACCGAGAAAAATAATGTTTAATTCTTTAGACACGTAAAACAAAATCAAAATTAAAAATAAATTCTTTTTAGTCTAATACAAAAACATAACATACTACGATTAAGACTGGAAATCTAACTAAATAGGACACTCTTTGGTAGTTATTATTCAGCAGTAAAAAAGTGAATTATTAAAATAATGTGTTTCACTTTTAAAATAAACTATAAATATAATGATTTAGATTGTTAAGTAGACTAGGTTCCAGGTACATAAAAATAAAAAATACCACAAATCATAAGGAACTCGTTACGTACTCATTTTCATTGAAAAAGGCACTTCATTAAATAGATTATAGTTTAGGATTATCTATAAAAAATGTACTAATAAATTCTCTAGTTTTGTATATTTCAAGAGTTGGCTCTCTAAACCTATACGTTCTTTTTTCTTTAAAAACTCCGCGACTGCCGGTCTTGGATCAAAATGGGCTGTTCCAACTCCATTCAATGACACTAAGAGGCGATCATTCATTGTATCTTAATTTAATGAAATTCTTCCTGGCGTTTTTATTTTGTTGTAATGGGAAATAATCCTCTCAGTAGTCATTGAATGAGGACTTATTAGCAATAACGAGACTAAAAGCTTTTGTAATATACCCTTAGTGCAAACTATAAGTTTTCCTAATTTAATAAAATAAAATATTATTAATTTCTTGAATTAAAGGCCGAGTGCCTTCGGCGCACTGATGGATACGCAGTAAAAAATCACTAAAAGATGCTATGCCAGGCGTCCGTGTGACTTTCTCTTTTGGTTTTTGTATCGGCAAACACGTTCTCGCTTACATCACTACTGTCTTCATCCATTTTGGAAATTATAGGGCACTCTCAATGTAAATAAACTCACAAAAACTAATATTTCCGCACAAACCTTAACCTCTGGCCGCGTAAGAATAACCACGCGACTTAAGCATTATTGGTCGGTAATGGGACCGTTCTTTCTCTGTTCGCGTGCAATGTGAACCATTTAGTG
The DNA here is from genome assembly GCA_963920685.1 of Polydrusus tereticollis. Classification (NCBI taxonomy): domain Eukaryota; kingdom Metazoa; phylum Arthropoda; class Insecta; order Coleoptera; family Curculionidae; genus Polydrusus; species Polydrusus tereticollis. The sequence continues at coordinate 48,067,635 of OY987335.1, read as the reverse complement.
GGATTTGTTACGCAATGTGCCCCTTTTAAGCCTGTTTGAGTTGCAATTAGCCCCTTTTATACGCGTATGGAATTCATTTTAGTGCAAATATTGCGCGACGAGATCCCTTTATGTAGTTTTGGAGTAGACCAGATTATTAGCCATACAATTTTGTATACAATGGCACTTTAAGTGTAAAAGTACAAGAAATGTCGATGAGCCCCTTTTATTCCTGTACCCTTCAATTACTTTTGAATTTGAATTTTTGAGTTTGTATAATTCTCTGCCTGAGAAATTCAGATTATATAACATTAATAAATTTAAATTCAAACTCCGTTAACACTTTTTAAATAGACAATGATATGCTTCTGAAAACCTCGATAATTTTCTTGTTTTGAACGAATTCATTGTGATGTGTGGCAAGGTTGGACACCAAGTTATTTCAAAATGTTCATAGCATATATTTTAAAATGTAAAGAAATTATGAAAAAGGCAAGAAGCCAATTTAAATTCAAACTGTCGCGATACAGGAGAGCTAATAAGTTAGCTGATTTAAACTTTTTGAAAAAGCAATAAATTTTGTCTACGTGTGATCTTGGACTTGGTGACGGGCCCTGAACCCAAAAATATGTTTCTTTAAAAAAAAAATACCTCCTCCTAAGTAAAATGTGCGTGGGTCAGAGGCTATAAAAACGCTCGCGCGCCATATTTAGAGTTAGTTAAAGTTAGTTCTTAGTTCTTACCTACAGTCGATAATTGGTAGTTTGAAGTTAATTCCGAGTTAAGGGTTGTCAAGTCGCGTGAAGATTCGGGTAAAGACTAAGTCGGACATTAAAATAAAAATCGGAAAAATAAAAGTAGTGAAAAATATCCTGATTCCGACCCATACAAGAAAAACTCTCTGTCTAACGGGATAGAAAACAAAAGTGAGTTTCTTTTGCGCTACTAACCACAATTTTATTATTTTCAAAAAAGGTGACTTGCTGTCACGAAATTGTGCTGTTTTGTTTATAAAAAACCATGTATACTTTCATTATTAAAACAATACCCCAGTGTGAATAAAATTGGAATGAAAAAAAAATAAAGGGTGTTTTACTGCAAAGAAGGAAGAATAGAACGAAAGAAAACCTTCCGCTCGGGTTTTTAATCGTCAGGCGATATACAAGGTGAGAAAAAACTTAGGCCAAATAGATCTGCAGTGTTTTGCCCGTTAAGCGAAGGGGGTCACTTTTGAATAAAATAATAATTACGATAGGAAGGGGGCAAACCACTACATTGGTGTCAGGTGTGGGGTTGTCAAAGAATATATAAGGGTAGTTTTTACTACCCCCCAACCCCCATAAGAAAAAGATATAACTTTATGTGAAAATCAAGATTAAAACCTAAAAAATGACGACCCCAACAAACGAAGCTCCCGCTGAAAGTACTATAATTATGAATGCACCCAAAATCATGGTGGGAATAGATAGTGTACCTACTTATGATGGTTCCACAAGCATAGAAGAATTTTTAACGATAATTGAAGAAACTGGAGTTTTAGCTGGGTGGACTGAAAAGGAAATGATTTCGATTACACGATTAATACTAAGGTATAAAGCAAAACAGTTCATAGAATCTGAGCCAAATCTGCAGACAACAATAGTCTGGAAAACATTAAAGGATAATCTAAAAAATCAGTTTACTCGACAGTACGTGAAGGGCGCCGCAATGAAGAATTTCATGGAATGTCGCCAGAGAGCTGGTGAGACATGTAGACAATTTTTAACCAGGCTCAAAATACTAGCAAACCGAACCATTACTCTCAAAGGAGATCCTGCAGTCGATAATCCTATTAAAGATAAATTAGCTCAAGACATTACCACACAGTTTTCTCTTGGATTAAATATGCCAATTAAACAGCGAGTACTTTCAGGCAACCCCAAGGACTTGGATGATGCATTGATAATAGCTGAAAGAGAACAATCGATAGAAAATTTACTTCACCCCTCTAGTAGCCGTGAGTGCCGACTGGTTGGCAATGAGAATGTAGCAAATAATTACCCCCATACTTCCAGATATAGAGGAGCAATAGCTCCTATTAAAACTTGCTACACATGCAATGAACCCGGACATTTTAGTGCGGACTGTCCTAGAAATAATGATCAAAATGTTAGACAACAAAGAAAGTCTCCCGATGTACAGTGCTACTCATGTCAGAAAATAGGACATATCGCCCGAAATTGCCCTACAAAAGGAAATCAACACCAACCGAGAAATCAATACCAAGCTAGAAACATCTCCCGACCACAGAATCAAACGCAAATGAGGAACCAATATCAAGCAAGAAGTCAGCATCCGTTAAACTCCAACGCAGCCACTTTCCAGCCCCGGAGCTCGGCTGCCAACGAGGCACAGTGGAACTAAATAGAACAACAAGGGTAGGGATATATGCATGCTCTGAGGAAGGAACCCCGAGACCGTGTAATGTAGTTAAAGTTACTATAAATGGTAAGCCATGTTTAGCTTTAATTGATTCCGGAGCAGTTGTATCCCTAATTAAGCCCGAAATTGCCCAGGGGTTCATAAATGATTGTAATGACATAAGTTTAGTAGATATACAAGATCACAAAATACCAATACTAGGAAAGGCTACGGTACCTGTGTGCTTTGATATAGATTTAGTGGTGCCACATAAGTTTGTAGTAGTTGATACAGAAGCATTTCGAGCAGAGATACTATTGGGAATAGATTTTCTAAGAGAACACGGGGTAAAGATCGACTGGGGAAATGAATGTATGTATGCCTTCGAGAAGGTAATTCCCTTGTGCGATGAGAAGCACATAGAAGTTGCAGAAATAATGATGTTAAAATTTAAGAATGAAATGGGAAAACGACTTAGTAAAATTGAGGAAAATTTGGATTTAATTCAGAAAAAATTGAAGCAACGTGAGTCAGAAGGAGTTAGTGAGATGTCAAGGAGTTCAGATATGGAAAATCCCTCGTCACCCCAAATGACGATGGGATCTGGAGTTCAGGCGATTTGGGGTCGCTTGGAGTCAAATCAACACCTAGAAGTACATGAAGAGCATCCTACATTCTCCGAGAATACGGCCGATTCTCCCCTTCAAACAGAGTTACAAACAAAAGTATCAGTTGCTAGTGACGTGCACGTAAAAAGTACCAATCTTAAGCGAAGGGAAGCAAAACGTGAGGACGAAAATAAAATAGCCGATGAAAAGAAACTTGAAGAAAAGGTAAAGAGTAATGAAAAGCAGAAATCTGAAGTTAGTGTCTCAGTCGTTTTATGCCAAGACATCGTGATACCTTCCAACTGTCAAGCAGTATGTCCAGCATCCGTGCGAGGAGTGTCCCGAGTTATGACTCAACACATGGTTCTAGAACCGAGTGAGGACATTCCGACAGGACTGTTAATGGCAAGAATATTATGCAAGGCAGGAAAAACTGTTCCTGTGAGACTTGTCAATGTGACTAATGGAGAATTGATTATACGAAGAAACTCACTTATTGCCAAGGGATACGAGGCAGAGGTAGAAAACTTAGAACAAGTAAAGAGCGATAATGCGATCAGACAAATTGGAATAAAAGATGCCCAAGAAATTTTGAAAACAATGAGCCTAGATAGCCCAAAAACGGAAGCTGAGAAAAAGTTACAAGACCTTATTCTGGAATTCATTGACATATTTAAATCTCCAGATCAAAAATTAAGTTGAACCTCGCATGTGGTCCATAGGATCATTACAGAAGATGTGCCACCCATATTAAAAAGACCCTATCGAGTACCCTATCACAGACAAGAAATCATGAAACAAGAAATACAAAAGTTGCTTGACGACGGCATAATCGTCGAGAGCCAATCACCATGGAGTTTTCCCGTCATTTTAATAGAAAAGAAAAGACATCCTGGCGAAGACACTCAGTTCCGACTTGTGATAGACTACCGTAGTCTTAATGATATTTCTCTAACAGACTATTTTCCATTGCCCAATATCTCGGAAACTATCGATAAATTGACAGGTGCAACAATATTTTCAACAATGGATTTAGCCTCTGGATATTTTCAAGTACCCCTTCATCCCAATGACCAAGAAAAAACAGTATTCTCAACTCCTGATAATCACTACCACTTCCTGCGCATGCCTATGGGGATCAAGAACGCACCGGCATCCTGGAGTCGAATGATGAATCATATATTAGGAAGATTAACGTACAAGGAATGCCTGGTTTACTTGGATGACATAATAGTATTTTCAAGTGACGTAGAAATGCACCTCGAACGCTTACGACATGTTTTTGAAAAGATAAGGGAAAGCAACCTTAAATTCAAGCCGACAAAATGTCATTTCCTAAAAGAGGAAATAGAGTATTTGGGACATATTATAAAGAAAGGAGGTTATACCACAGATTCCAAGAAAACCGAGATAATTAAATCATATCCTATACCAAGGAACGTAAAGGAAGTTAGAGCATTTTTGGGATTATGTGGGTTCTATCGAAAATTTGTAGCGAATTTTTCCAAAATTAGCCAACCATTGACTCACTTAACGAAAAATAATGTGAAATATCATTGGGATCTCGACCAACAAAATGCTTTTGATACCTTAAAACAAGCGCTTATTTCACCTCCAATATTAAGATATCCCGATCTTACAAAACCATTTTTAGTCAATACAGATGCAAGTGGGACTTCAGTAGCTGCTATCCTTACCCAGACTTATAATGGTATGGAACATCCCGAGCGAGAATGTCTAGCCATTGTATTCGCTGTAAAAACGTATCGCAATTACCTAACTGGAACGCACTTCACCATTCTGACAGATCACAGACCCTTGAAATACTTACTAACCATTAAGGATGCCAGTTCCCGCGTAGCTAAGTGAGCGATGTTTTTAATGGAATACAGTTTTACCATTCAGTACAGAAAAGGAAAAGTGAACAGCAACGTAGATTCCCTTACACGCTTAAGAACAGAAGATGTTTTAGTTGAAAATATTATAGCTGGAATAGATGTAGGTCTAGGACGAGAAGAGATCATGCCAACACCTTCGGTTATATGGAGCAAGGAAGATCTCAAAAGGTTACAACAAGAAGATGAACATCTACAGGAAATATTGTCAAACCCTTTGTCTGATGAAGATCCATTTTATACAAACATAGATGGTCTCCTCACGCGACGCCGTGATCAACATCAAAAAAATGACCAAATTGTTGCCCCAAGATGCATCGTACCTGAAATAATAAAAATTTACCACTCTTCCATATATTCCTGTCATCCCGGACAAAAGAAAATAACAGAACTAATAGAAAGAGACTTTTATTGGAACACTATTAAAAAGGATGTCAAAGCATTTGTAGAAATATGCCACTCTTGCAATGTACGAAAAACAACTTATCAACCCCCGGTAGAAATGCAAGCAACACCTGTGCCGTTCGCACCCTGGGGGAGAATCAGTATGGACATAGTGGGACCTTTAAATAAGACAGACAATAACAACAAATATATACTGACATGTATCGATTTTTTGACCCGGTACCCAGAGTGTATACCACTTCCGGACATTAGAGCTGAGACAGTAGCAAAAGCATTTGTAGAGAACATCATTTGTAAATTTGGGACACCCCGGGAATTACTAACTGACTGCGGAACACAATTTGTGGGAAAGTTATTTTCAGAAATTTGTAGATTATTAGGCATTAAGAAACTAAAAACCACCCCTTATCATCCATCTTCAAATGGAATTATTGAAAGAATGCATAGAAGTCTAAAGACCATGATCAGTCATTTTGTTAGTAATCACTACAGTAACTGGGATGACATTCTGCCCTATTGTTTAATGGCATATCGAAATTTACCTCATGAAGCAACGAAAGATTCGCCCTTTTTCCTGATGTTTGGAAGAGACATGGAGCTGCCAATCCATCTCACCATAAAGCAAGCAAATGTAAAATATGACATCGACGAAAATTACTCAAGTGAAATGCTAGAAAAATTACAAGTAGCACACGAAAAGGCTAGACAAAGTATTGAAAGAAGTATCCAAAATAGATGTAAAAACCACAACTCCAAGAAGATAAGAAAAGAGTTTCAATTAGGGGATCTTGTGTACTTATACACTCCTGCCATTCCCGGCAAACGGATAATGGCAACTAAATTCTACAGTAAGTGGTCGGGTCCGTATCGCATAATAGAAAAAAAGGGACCTGTTACATTTAGGATCAAGGAAATACATGGAAAAAAGGAACATATTGTTCACGCTGAGCGACTCAAACCATGTAAGTGTACAATACAAGAACATACCGAGACAGAAAAAGTAGGACAAGAGGAAGAACCTGAAGATCTATTAGACAACGAAATAAGGCAAGACGAAATTGAAGAATTTATAAACTTAGGAAGGGAAGAAGGACTTGAAGCTCCTACACCTCCGACTGATGACGAAGATTCCGAACATAATGACTCAGAAGGCGAAGAGACAGAGCCCGAAGAATATTTTTCAGGATCCACAGATTCAGAAGCAGACCAACCAGAGATATTGTTAGAAGAAGGCAGACGCACAAGAACCCGTAATATAAGACTGCCAGAAAAATACAAAGACTTTATTTTGTAAACTAGCAAGCCACCCTGTATAAAGAATTATCGTAGGTTAGAAAGAAAAATAATTTTGTATATAAAGTAGAGGAAGGAGAAAACTAATTGCACTTATTGTTACAGTGAAACTAACCCTCATCTTGGTACTTATCGTCCAAATGACTTCCGAAGCTTTGATAGCTTATGACTGCCGCAACCCTTCAACAAATATAACGGCCATATCCTTAAGAAATGTTGAAGAATGTCCCGATCCTGAAACGGGTTACGATGTACACGAAGGATTTGTGCTTATTTTGGAGAAAAGAAGATTTGATTATGTGCATGTATTTTCGTGTCTTATCGAAGTTACTCGAATTATAACGTATTGCGGAGCTTTTTCGCATCAATCAGCTGTCGATGGAGGATTATCGACATATTTATATGAACAAGGCGCAGAAGAGTGTAGAAAAACACACTCGTTCAGGCAGTTTACAGGAATAAACGGAAATATGATTAGCAATCTGAAGCCCAACTCAACTGTTTCTACGTCACTGACATTAGCAGGACAAATTGATTCAAGCCATAACTGTCAAGGTGGACAATATATTGAAAATGGTCACAAATGGGATAATGTCATAGTTCAGGCCGAAGTTAAAATCACCCTACAAGATTACTATACAAAAGTAAATTTGGATAATAATGAAATACATCTACGAAATGGCATAAATTGTCCTTTCCTGGATTCATACTGTATAGACAGCATCAATGGAGAATCAACCTGGCAGAGAAATTACCCACAAATGTGTCAACAACTTAACATTTTATATGAAGGGATCGCTACGTTTGGCAAACAGAACATCCAAGACTTCTGGCATATAGAAAAAGCAACGCCATGGAAGCCACGCCATTTACAAATACTGAAGAATCCCCTGACGCTGACCTTATAACCTATGTAAATACAAAATTTTTATATGTCGAACAGTCATTTAAGAGAAGTGTTAACGAAATGTTTTCTCAAACTGTTTATCGAAGATGTCAACTACACAGAGAAATTCTAAAGAATAGACTTATATTGGCCACTGTAAGTCCAAATGCGGTAGCAAGCCTAGTCAAACATAACCTAGGTTTCATTGGAGTTCTAGGAGGAGAAATTTTATATGTAATGCGTTGCCTCGCCGTCTCAGTAGAGGTCCGCAGGGAAAAACACTGTTATATGGAGCTACTCGTAACAGTAAATAACCGCAGTTATTTTATGTCACCTGTAACCCGAATATTGCAAGAACGCGGGGAGCAAATAGAATGCAACACTCTGATTCCATCCATGTATGCCATAGATAATAAGTGGATTGGATTTGACCCCCTACCAACCCCGGGATTGATCCCCCAAGAGCTACAAGTGGATGCAGAGGGACTACCAAAGTTCCACACTATAAAAGATCTAGGAGCAGGAGGCCTTTATACTTATCAAGAAATAAAGCGAGCCCAGGATGCTATGATGTTCAATTTAGAACGTAATGCTTTAAATAATATTTTAGTTCGAAAAATTGCAGGGCAAGAAATCGAAACGCAAGGATTTTCAGCGTTAAAGTTGTTTAATAAAGAAGAAATGAAAAAACTCGCTAATTCCACAATACAAGAAATATACAAATACTTTACGCTTATTGGAGAATGGTCCAGCGGGATACTTGGTATTTATTTTATTTTGAGACTAATTAAGTTTCTAATAGAATCAGTGATAAACGCAATTGCTCTACACCGAATTAATGGATGTTCGTTCCATCTTCTAGCCTCATTTTGGGACACTCTAACACTTTTCGTTTTGCATCACATGCAACAAAAGGACAGAAAAACAAATCAAAACCAAAATGAATAAACAAGTACTTATAGAGAATTCGACGATCCGGCGTCAGAGTTAGCGAATGAAGGATTAAAACTACCTGTAGACTCTCAACACCAGAAACACGTGACGTTTTATGTTGAAAATAAAAACCAAACGAAGGCAACACCACAAGTTTCCAAAATACAGCAGAAGTCCAGTACATACCCCCGATTGAGTCATGAACTAAGTACCGTTCCTGAGATAGGCTGGAGTCTTTTTGGAAGGGGCGAAGTGACCCCACAGAAATAAACAACAGAAAAAGAAGAATGAACATTTCAAATAACACATAAATACAAGTACCTACCAAATAATAATTTAAATTCGAATAAATATAATGCAAGAAATTAAATCTTTCCACAAGCTAAAAAAATAAAGAAAACTAAAAAAAAAAAAAAAAAATTTGTATAAACCGTTAAATAAACCTAAACCAAAATTTTTAGCAAAAATCCGCCCGAACAAACGCAGTCATTCAAACGCGGGTCAAACGAAGCCATGCCACCGTAGGACCACAGCACCATTGAAAATGTTGGCGCAACGCAATTAACTATAGGCAACCAACAAAATAGAAGAAAAATCATGTAAAGGTCCGCATCTTGACCTAAGATAAACCAAATTTCTATGACTAAATTGTGCGTGTAAAAACCGTGGGTGTTTAACTCGCCTGGAGAATGATGAGGTATGCAGAAAAACTGTATCAAAGAACCGTCCCGGCATTGCGATAAGAGAATTATTTATTGGTTAAAATTTACGACGCCCAAAAACTTAGGCACGCATGGGAAAATCTTGTAGCACCAAGTCACAAAGCAAAGACATTGCTGAATTGACAAAATTTCTAATAAAACTCGTTGAAGCGCACAAAAATCTTTAGTTTAAACAAAATTTTTCGCTAACGAACGCGTTACAAGTAAAGAACAGTTGTGTTAACAAAATGTCGTGGCTTGTCCTCTTTTTAACGTACGTGGGGATGATCGCGGACGTCAATGTCAAGACGCTGTTGTATCGAATGGCACTATATCATTTAAGAGAGCTCCGGAGACTTTTCGATGAAGATTTTCCGTGTGCCCCTGCGGTATGGCCAATCCGGGCGACGTTATCGGTTTGGTGCGAAATGGTCCACGCAGGATATCAAGGGTTACGTATTTTACAGGCTGCCCAACAGTCCCAAGTACCGGGACCATGTACGTGCGCGCTATGCATAAATCCGCCTGAGGGACTCTTTACGCCGGACTATTTTTGGGGGATTTGGAATATGGCAAAATTGGCATTATGTAACTGCCCAGTATGCACAAATCAGCCCCCTCAATTACCTCATGGTTTCCTAAAACGAAATGCCAGTAGTCAGACCTCCCTAATAAAATGTAATGTCAGCACCCAGACCGAAGCAGCAACCAGACCGCCACCCCTTCGACCCATAGGAGATATTTTCCGGCAGCCGATGTTTGGGCGACCAAGTTCCGTGCGTCCTGTGCGTCCCGTTATTCCTCTAGTTTTTCCCCATGGCCATGGAAGACCCCCAATCTCCCAAGACATCCCAGGACCAAGTAGGGCGCCAATCTACCCAGTACCAATCAATGCAACACCAGCCCAACTACCCTCAACCGCTCGATACGACGTTGAGCCCTAACCAGGACCGGGCTTAAGAGTAATTTTGAGGCCTGCACCAGTTCAACAACCCGAGGATTCAGACAACGACAGTGGACTAGACGACTAAAAAGTGAGGTGAAGTGAAGTTAATATTTTCCCTATTTTTTCAAAAGTTTTTCATCGTTATTTTCAGTATTTTTAGTTTTAGTTTTCAGTATTATTATAAAATAATACGGGTCTTTAACATTGTGCCTTGAAAAAAAAAATGTTGGTTAAGGGCACATGTGAAAAAAATGGTTAAAATAACCTAAATATTTTGCATTTTGAATGCAATATATTATGAAATTCATTGTAATAATAATTATTGTTTATTTCCGCTATTTAGTCAATTTATTGAGCATACTTACATAGAAATGCAGATATATGCAGGTATATTTTAGTTTTAAAAGAAAGTTTTTTTTTACATTTAATTACTATACTAACAAACTATATATATACGACAAAAGAAACTCACTTAGACCAAGATACGCGAAGGACGAAAAGTGTCTAACCTTTTTCTTTGCAAGTAGGTACAGAGAGAATTTTGAAATTTATCGTTGAACAGTAAACAAACTACACAAAATTTAAGAAATACGTGCCTGAAAATACGAATTCAGTTATGAGAAGTAAATATTGACGCATTTTAGTAAAATAAACAAACAAGGAAAAGGCTAGACCCTCTGGTGCCGCACCGCTTACGTAATACACGCGCCGGGAGCCACTTTACTAGCTGGCGCTGCTTGTGAAAAATTTAAAGTACAACAAAAAAAATGAATTGATCATTTTTTTCGTTAATAAGAAAGGGAGAATTGTGATGTGTGGCAAGGTTGGACACCAAGTTATTTCAAAATGTTCATAGCATATATTTTAAAATGTAAAGAAATTATGAAAAAGGCAAGAAGCCAATTTAAATTCAAACTGTCGCGATACAGGAGAGCTAATAAGTTAGCTGATTTAAACTTCTAAGAATCCGAAACAAAATATTTTAAAGTCTTCTTTCCAAACAAAAACTAAAATTTTGAAAAAAATATATTTTAAAGTTAATTTTCCAAACCAAAAAACTAAATTCTTATTAAAATATTTTAAAGTTTACTTTTCAAACAAAAACAGTAGATATGCAGTGGGGTTTGTAGAGCATAATTCAGCTTTTTTACATGCAAATCTCCATAAGGAAATTTAAGGTCCGTTCTGTTTTTTAAGCCAACCGACGCCGGGTCAGGGGCGTACTAAACATTTGAGGCCCTCTTAAGCGAGGGCGTCGCGGCGCCAAAATTATTAAATTTATTAACTTATAGCAATCGTCTTCCAAACTAACTACCCATAATATAATATGCCACTGTCTTCTGAGAGTTGACGATCGATGTAGAAAAAAAGCCAATGTTCTGTTCGAGGATTGAACCCGCGTCCATCGGCACATGTAGGCGACGCTCTAATCATTACACTACGGTGTCTTGCGGTAAATATCATTCGTGGTAGATGGTATGCTTACGATGCAGACGCGATTCCGTAGCAGTCGCGCAGGGACGCAGATGTTACCCACGAGTATTTCTTGATTTGCTTTACAAACGCGTTTCAGCTTGTTAATCGAAGTGAAACGTAATAGGGGTGTTTTAAACTATATTATTGTTTTGTTTTATTTATAATAATATTGTAGGTACCTACATAATATAAATAATAAATAACGCCAAACTGTGTTGTTAGAAGCAAAAGTAATTCCAAAATAAAAGGTGCGGTGCATCAGATATAAAATGTAATAGTTTTTCCAAATAAACGTGCTTATAAGATTAACTTTTACACCACGGATATATTATATTGCATCGTAAAAAGAAGTGCCATATACTTATAATATGCAATTTTATCAATTTTTAGTCACTATAGGTAGGTATAAGGTTTTATGGTCATTGGTCATTTTCGTGGCGCGGAAGCCGTTTTTAGCTCATAGAAAGCAACATCTTCACCTTAAAGACATTTAAACCTTTTAAAAATCTTAAGTTAATATTTGGCATTATTTTGTAACTAATAAAACCATAACAGATAAAGGTAATAAATAATCCCGTATCTAACACTTACGAAAAGTATATTTTAAATTTCCACGATTGCTTTATGGGTAAAATGTATTACCTATACCTATCCTATGTGGTTTACCTTATGTAGGTATAGGTTTTTAGCATTTTAATGCTGCCACATTATCTAGCAGTGCCTATACGCAAGTACACATTTTTTATTGATTTCGTACCAAAATAATTAAATGTGTCCATGAATCCGGTTTACCACATTTAATTATTTTACCTTTATCTTACAATGCACAACAATATGAATAGAAAATACCATAAGTGCTTGTCTCGACTGCTAAAATATTTTTTTTTTCATGTAATCTTTAGCAGGGTGATTAAGTGACCTACAATAATTTAAAACGCCGTACCTAAGTGTATTTTATAACAAAAATATTTTTTTCATCCCTCTGAAACTATTAAGTCCACTAAATTTACTTATATCATAAAAATATCTGAAAAATAAATTGTATGTGAAAAGAATCGCTTATTAATGCAAAAGGTAATTAAAACAAAATGTATTAACCTATCCTATTTTCCCAGAATTCTCATTTTGCACATACGATACTCGCTGTTGCGAGAACCATATTTAAATAAAACCACTGACAACGTTTAAATAATATATATTTTTATTGACACTACTACACAAATACATTCTTTAAAAATGTTAACAGATATAAAATACACAATAAAATATTATTTTCTTTCTTAATTATATTTACATATCAACATAATATCCACATCTATAATATATTCCATATATTTATTTCTAATCTTTCTGTCTGACAAATTACAAATTGTATAGGAATGGTCAATGATATAGGTAGGTATAATACTTAAAAACTAAACTTAAAACTAGTTGATGAAAAAATTTAAATAGTTTCAAGTACTTGGAATAACTCCTTTCAAACAGCTATAGACATAATTCGCATAATTGTTTTAACATTTAGAACAATTAATTAACATTTTGGAAATCAAAAAAAAAAAATAAGATAAAAAATGATTTGAGCTGGCTCTTAAACTGATTAATACTAGCAGACATTTTTACTCTCATGTGTAATGCATTAAACATTTTTAAACCTATAGCATTAATTTGGGAATTTATAAATTATTTGTGACATATTTTAATTTTTAAATAGGTATTTGTCTGTTCTTGTAGATATGTAAACATGTATCAAGAATATATACTCCCAGAAAAGTCAGATTGATTGTTAGGTAAAATATATTTTTGACTAGCCTTCCATTATCGAACAATGTCCCCAAGGAATTGTGTTAGCAGATGATCTTGAAATTCGTCTTTTGTCATCATGAGGGCTTAAACCTATCTTACTTTGTCTAACACTATATATATCGTGATTGTTCGATCTTATTAAATTCTGTGAAATATGTTTATCCGTAAATGTTTCCAGACACTTAACATAATCTTCAAATGATATTTGATTTTCAATTACAGACTTCTTAATACCTTTAATTTTTTTTGTTAAACCCTTTTTCGAAAGATAATGTTCAATTTCTTGTCGCTGTCTACCAGTCACAGCCAGTTTTAATCTTTCTTGTTCTATTTCGTCAAAGGTAAAATGCACTTTTGTAGCATACATTTTAGATCTAAGTCCTATAAAATGAGTCATAATTCGTTCATTGTTCTCATCTTTCATCATTCCAATAACTTTCTTATTAACATTTGGAATTCCATATATATTATTCGCCGAGTAATCAGATGTATCAAAGTATTTTTGACAGTCTCTTCTGATAACTTGATAAACATCCATATTTCTAATTTCATATATTAGTGAATCGGTATCTGTATAAAGCACATTGCAATTAGAGAAATTATGTAGCATGTAATTATAATGAAAATCATAAATTGTAGTCTTAGCTAGATCTAGAATACACATTCCTACATAGATAGGTTTGTTGAAATAAATTTTTGATTTTGCAAGCTCTATAATTACAAAATTTTCATTTATTATAGTGCACGTTTTAAATTCAGGCTTTGATATTAGAGATTCAGCCCCATAACGTCCCTCCCAATTCATTGCTAATTTTACTGAGGAATAATTCCTAACATTCTCCATAGTCTTCCCAAATACAGCATTGTTCATTAGCTTAAATAAATTTTTCTCAAATTCATTTTTAGCTGCCTGCCTTAGACTAGTATTTAAATCAATATATGACTTTAACCATGGAGATTGACTAAATGATAGCACCCTATATATTTTTTTCAATTGGACCCCTAATGCCAACGCCTGCTTTAAGTTCCTATAGTGAATAACATATTGATCCTTGTCATGCAGGGTAGCCAAAAGTTTTATATTATTAGCACCCTCAGGTTTCTGATGTTCTGGACAAAGTGGAAGATCTGAAAATTTATTATGTAGTTCTAGGGGAATTTTTAAGTCAACTTCTAAGATATATCCAGTGTCAGCTTCTTCAGAGACATTGACTGCATTAAGACTGTTAATTTCCTCACTAGAAAGCCACTTAAAACATCCAAATGGCAGATATTGGGACATTGCCCAGCCATATTGGTTATTTATGTCAAAATACATGAGATATGACTCTTCTTTATTAGCATCGTATGAAGGCATGTACTTATTATTGGCTTCTGCATATCGTTTAGAACACTGACTTAATCCGCCTCTTATGCCTTTTTCTACAAACATAATCATATCTAAATCGGTCAACAGTTCGAGTTTTACTTGACTTGTTCTAGACATTTGAAATAACATGCATTGCCAAGCATACCCCGGCAAGGTGTACGCATGTGTAGGAGAAATGCCGTAGGTTTTAAAAGATGTCTTGCGAAATTGTTCAAAAATATCTGCCAGAAGCAAAATATCAGTTTTAAGATAGAGATCAGAATAGTCTTGCATTGTCTTGCACCCTAAAGAGTTCCAGACTTTTTGCGCATGAGCATATTCCATATCGCTTATCAGAGAGTCATTTAATCTGTTATAAAATTGCATTTTTGATGGCAATTTGGTTTCGCTCAGTTTATCCCAACCATTTATAAAATCATAAGGAAACACTCCTTTCCTACAGAGCAATGAAAACTGATCTTCAGAAAGGTCCATGAATTCAGATTTAAGAATTGGATAATCTGATAAGTATGACGCTAACTTATCTAACCCAGAAGCCAAAAATCGAAAGCTATCTATAAATCTTAAGTGCACCAAATTGTCTGGAATATTCTTCGTAAATGAAATATATTTTTCTTTGTTCACTGGTAAAATATCGATTTTTCCTGGTACCTCTGCCAAGGCCTTTAATACCAAATGACCATCATAAGAACTCATATTATGGAAAAGGACGGGTATTGTGTGACTATCTTGAAAGTTAAGGTTACATTTTTCGTGGGCCATCCCCCTTATTTTACCAGTGATATGACTGTGATCCCGAACCATCTTTTCGTCAGACGAGAAAGGTTTTTCGCAAATATGACACAACTTGGAACTATATAAGGTCTTATTTTGTTCAACAGAAAGATTTTCCATGGGCAAATCACACAAAAAGACTGTCTCAACGTCTTCAGCAAAACTTACAAGTTCCTTAACAAACCATTGCATACAGTCTTGGCCAGTGTACGACTTATAAAATGAGAGGGTATCATCATATGAACATTTAACGTAAAAGCCCACGCTATACGGGACGTGCTTTTGGTAGTTTGAAGTTGCTTTATTTCCAACATCTTCAACAGGCGCCAAGAGACATTCAGTGTTCGCATAAATTATAAAGGGGGCTTCTTCCTTGAATTTGAAATCTTTGAATTCGACCCACTTTCTCTCCTCAGTTGGAACTTTAGGTACTGCACCATTGTTGTTTAATATCTCACAATCTTTAATATGTTTATTCAACTTCTCCTCCGAGTAAAAAAAGTGGAGACAACGATCACAAATATACTTTTTTTGTTTATGACTACTGAGTTGCTTTGACATTAAGCGAGAAAGATCTTTTATCCATACAAAATGCTGCTTAGCGGAAAAAATGTCACTATCTATTTCATCATCATCTGTATCATAATATACATCTTCTACCAATAAAAGATTTACATGTTTTTCTAGTCTGGTTTTTGTTAAATAAGCCGGAATAACATTAAATTTATTTCGAAACTTTCCTAAGCGATAAACATTTATCGATAAATAATTATGTTGTTCAAATCTAGGTACTTGTCTCAAAGTCATAGGAAATTGTATTCCCTTCAAATTCAGTGCTTCCTTAGGATCTGGGTATGACGAGGGTAGATTATAATGGTACTTAGTAGGGCATTTTTTTTTTTTTTTTTTTTTGTTGTTTGGGCCCGCCTGCAGATCGGTCAGTACTGCAGCCTTTCGGCTTATTGTACTATGTACCCATTTTCTTCATTCCACCCATTCCAGTATCTTTGTACCTTGCACAAGTTTGTACAAGTCCTTAACTGAGTGTGTGGTGTATGTATTTGGTTCTGCCCGAGGCTGCCCATAGATCGACTGCCGTTTGTGATCCAATGCCTCGCATTCGCACAGTATATGTTTGACTGTTTCGGTCTCTTTATTGCAGAGTCTGCATTTCAAGTCCCCGTTGTACAGTCCCATTTTGTACAGTCGTTCCTTGACTGGTGCATGTCCAGTCATGAATCCCGTAATTATTCTCAGCTGGTTCCTGCTCATTGTAAGCAGTTCTTTTGCTTTCTTTTGGCATGGTCTGCCTATGAAGGCTTTCCCATGCACTTGTCTGGGAATATTTTCCCAGTAGTTGTTATGTTTCAGTTTTATCCAGTCTCTGATTTGTCCTCGGGCTGTACTTTTTGGTACTCCGATGATCAGTTCTGTGTTAGGTATCTCAGCCTCCGTTCCTCTTTTTGCGAGTTCGTCTGCTTTTTCGTTGCCTTCTATACCTCGATGTCCCGGCACCCAGGCCAGTTTTACTCTGTTCTGGTCTGCCAAGATCTCAAGTTCTGCAAGGCATTCCCATACCAGTTTTGACGTTACCTCGGGCTGTGATAGCGCCTTGAGGGCTGCTTGACTGTCTGATGCAATATGGATCTGCTTGTTCTCATAGGCTCTCCTATTTATTTCTCTTGCACATTGCAGGATTGCGTAAATTTCTGCTTGGAACACAGAATTGTGTTTTTCCAGTCTATAGCTGAGTCCCTGCCTCATATGCCTGGAGAAGATTCCTGCACCAGTTCCATTAGCGGTCTTAGATCCGTCAGTGTACCAGATCTGTCCCCGCTGTATGGCCTTTGGTTCTTGGTTTTCCCATTCCTCCCTTTCAGGTATTATTACCTCGAACGGGGTTTTGAATGAGTACCTTTTCTTAGTGTGGTCCGAGTTGACGTTTAGTACATTCCTCTCCACGACCCTAATGATACTTGTGTGACCCGATCTGATATTTATATCCTCCGGTTCCTTTTTCAGTCTATAGGCTGCAAGTCTGGCCTCCCCCTGTATCACAAATTGCAGGGGGGGAAGGTCTATAAGCGCCTCCATTGCTGCCGTTGGAGTCGATTTTGTGGCTCCAGTTATGCTTAAACAGGCAAGTCTTTGTATCTTGCCGAGTTTCATAATAGTGGTAATCTGCTGTGTCTTGGGCCACCACACCAGAGCGGCATATGTTATTATGGGTTTAACCACCATGTTATATAACCAATATAGCATGTCCGGTTTTAGACCCCATTTCTTTCCGAAGGAGCGTCTGGCCACTACAAGAGCGGTCTCCGCTTTTTTTGTGATTTTTTCTAAATGAAGGTTCCAGGTAAGTTTCGAGTCTAATGTTACCCCGAGGTACTTAACCTCACCCTTCAGTTGGATGTTACTTCCACGAAGGCTTAAGGGGCCTGTCCCTCCAGTTTGCGTCTTCGTGTGAATGCTACGATGGTGGTTTTGTTGGGGCTGATATTCAGCCCTTCCGCGTCCGTCCATCTTGTTACCAGGTTTAGAGCCCTTTGCATGCGATCTCTAACCGTGGTGTTGAATTTACCTCTGGCCAGAATGACTATGTCATCTGAGTATCCCAGAGTGCGATGACCATGTTCTTCGAGAGTCCTAAGTAGCCCATCCACTACAAGAGTCCATAGCAGGGGTGAGAGGACCCCGCCCTGCGGACATCCTCTCGCGACCTTGGCCGATGCAGTCACTCCCATGACTGTTGTATATATCACTCTTTGTCTCAGCATGGAGTCGATCCAGTCACAGCATGTTCCCTCGATTCCTCTGAGTCTGAGTGTTCTAGCAATGGAGTCATGGGATGTGTTGTCGAAGGTGCCCTCGATATCGAGGAACGCACCCAGCAACACCTCCCTGTTTTCCAGAGTGTTTTCAACCTCCTTTACCAGCTCATGTAGGGCCGTCTCTGTTGAGGTTCCTGCTTTATAGGCATATTGGTCTTGGTGGATTGGTCTTTCAGCCAGAGCACCATCCCTGATATGTCTGTCAAGCAGTTTTTCCAGTGTCTTAAGTACGAATGACATAAGACTTATCGGTCTTAGGGATTTCGCCGTTGCCTGTCCATATTTACCAGGTTTCGGTATAAATGTGACCCTAATCTTCCTCCATACGGCCGGTATATGTCCTAGGGCCAAGCTTGCCCTAAGGATATTACGTAACCGTTCTATCAGAGGTCCTGATCCCTTCTGAAGTAGGGACGGGTAGATCCCGTCTGGTCCCGGTGATTTATATGGGTCAAAAGAGTTTATTGCCCATTTGAGTTTATCATAGTCTACCACCTTTTTAGAGACCTGCCAGTTCTCCCTTGTGACTGTTTTCAACAGTTCAAGTTCTGTTCTTGGGTTCTCCGGTGTTTCTATGATGTTAGATCCGGG
This sequence comes from Polydrusus tereticollis, assembly GCA_963920685.1. Taxonomy (NCBI): domain Eukaryota; kingdom Metazoa; phylum Arthropoda; class Insecta; order Coleoptera; family Curculionidae; genus Polydrusus; species Polydrusus tereticollis. Next base: position 48,048,742 of record OY987335.1, on the reverse strand, counting down.
AAAGTGAACTCGGTAGAGTTCTTTTATTGTTTCCTCTCCGGATGTCGTATACTCTCCCTGGTTGTTCTTAAGGGAGGTCACTGTTGTTTGTTTTTCTTTCGATAGTATTCGTTGGAGTCTGGCACATTGCTGAGTGCTCTCAATCTCCTCACAGTGTCTCCTCCATGAATCGCGTTTTGCTTTTCTAAGGGCTTTGTTGTAGTCGGTCAGGGTGGTTCTATAGTCATCCCACTCCCCGGTACGTTTTGCCCTGTTGAATTTCTTCCTTGCTTGCCCTCTAAGCTGAGCAAGTTCATCGTTCCACCATGGCACGTTCCTGGTTGACGCCCTTGTCGTGAGAGGGCAGCTATCATTGAAGGCTGAAATGACTGCGTCGTTAAATTCCTCCGCGGCCATTTCGAGGTCTGCTGTGGTCCTTATCATTCTTTGGACTCCCGCAAGGCCGGTTTCTAGAGAGTCTCGATACCTCTTCCAGTCCGTCCTCCTTGGGTTCCGATACGTCTCCTTGGTTGTTGAACCTTGAATTGTGAAGTTGATGTGTCTATGGTCCGAGCAGCTCACCTCATTAGACACATGCCAGTCTGTGATATAGTTACTCAAGTATGTTGAGGCTATAGTCACGTCAAGTACCTCCTTTCTGTTTCTAGTAACAAAGGTAGGTTCATTTCCTATATTTATTATGTCCAGACTGTTTGCCATAATAAATTGTAGTAGACTTTCTCCCCTTGGGTTTGTGTCTGTGCTGCCCCAGAGTCTGTGGTGCGAGTTGGCATCGCACCCGATGATTAGTTGAGTCCCCGTTGTCCTGCAATATCTCACCAGGTGTTCCACTTCTCTGGTGGGCGGGTGTTCTATGTCGTCTGAAGGAAAGTAGGCCGATCCAATTATTATATCCCTCGGTCCGCTTTGTCCCTCAATTTTGATTTTAACCGCCGTTAAGTCTTTAGTACAGAAGTTGCTTAGCGGAAGTGCGTGGATATTTTTATTGATTAGGATGCATGTTCTTGGGATGTCCGTGGATCTGTTATATATTAACTCTCCACCCCATCCTGACAGGCCTTTAATTTCACCGTGTCTAATCCACGGTTCTTGGATCAGGGCTACTTCAAACCCCACCATAGCCTTTGTAAGGGCTGCCGAAGCTCCCTTACTGTGCTGGAGGTTTGCCTGAACTACCCTGAATTTGTTTCTGTTGTTCTGTCCCCAACCTCTTGAAAGTCACTCGGCCAAGCTTATAAAAAGCTTTAAACCGAGACCTCTCAAGGGCCGCTAGGGCTGCTTCGCTTATCGAGAAGAACAGGAGTTGACCCTCCTTCTCGATTTTGCGGCTCATGTTCCGCCAGACGCCTGTTTGCAGCTCAGGATTTTGCAGCTGCAGCCTCCGTCTGACTTCCTCTTCCGTTACAGTCTCCGGCTCTGGAATGAAGACCAGGACCCTAGGTCTTCTTGGGAGTTCCGCTGGGTCAACCGCAGTTAGATCCGCCCCCTCCCAAAGCTGCCCCAGAGTCCCGACCGTCCCCCTAAGCCAGTCTGCCGTACCTTGATTAGCGCAGGTCATCCATAGGGCACCCTCGCTAAAATTAGTTCGCAAGAACTGGGGTGGATTCGTTGTACTCCCCGAAGGGGTATTGTACATCGCCTCCACGATTGCATTCTGAATCAGGTCAGCTTGCTCTTGATTCAGATTTTCGTCCGGATGGCGTCTCTGTATCACCGCCACTCGTATGCTGCTCATCACCTCGCCAAAAGTTCCAGTCGGTGGCGGACCACTCCTGGCTCTTTTGACTTTGGTGGCTTGTGGAGGGGTCTGCGATTCCGACCGGTTCCTTTTTGTGGCTCCGGCCGGTTTCTCCGCCCCCTTTTGTTTTTTGGCAGGGTTCTCCTTGGTCCAGGTTCCCTCTGCCATTTTTTTCTCCCGCATCAGTTTTTTCTTCTGTGCGCCTGTGAGTCTCTTTGTCACGAGTCCAATACTTTGTATTCTCTCGGACAGTTGTGTGGAAGTCTTATCACCTTCCTCTACCTGTTTGGAGTCTCCTATTTCCATAGGTCTTCCAATTTTTTGACTGTCGGAGTCCGTTGCTTCCGCAACCCCTACGACGGTTTTTTGAGAGTCGCTCGAGTCTGAGTCCTCTTCATTTCGGGTTAAATGTCTGTTATTTTCCATTTAGTTCCCACGAGTAGCTAGGGAAGGGAGGTCACCTGTGCCAGAGCCCCGCATACCACAGGAAGGCTATTTAAACCTGGGGTGCGCCATGTTCCCCGGAGTTCGCAAAATTGCGACTAAGCTACCTCTTAGCCCCACACTGAGCTTCCTCAGTGTGCCAAGTCCTTGGCTTTTGCTGTTCCACCCTGACTTGAGGGGATTTTTATTGTGGTTTCCTTCCACTCGGCCGGCCGGTTAAGGCGAGCCCCCACGCCCATCTGGGCACGGTGTGTTTGGTACCTCTCTTGGTTTCCCTCATATGTGCTTAAGTTAGGTAGACTGGAATTCAGATTTTAGGTAGCACAATTGTGGTGTTTGGGACACCTGAACTAGCCTGAGGGGGACGTCTCGAACCTGAAGCCGATTGCAAGGGGCATTAGCCTAATCACATTTAGGTGAATGCAATCAAACCTAAACTATTTAGCCTAGGAGAATGCCATCAAACCCAACACTCCCTTCCCCCCCACCCCTCATTGTTATACATCACTGGAATCGAGCCCAAGCCACGCATAGTTTTGTTTCTACCTGTTTTGCACCCCGTTGTAACGGTTTAGTTCTAACGTATTCTTTTTATTATGACCGCTAAAAATTTAAACTCTTTACGCGACAGAAAAATCCGTTAATGAGCATAAAAATCGTAAAATTTTGCCTGACTTAGTAAAGAAATAAATATTTTAACTAATTAGCTCACAGTTTTGGCTTCCTGATTGCCTACTTAAATTTTAAATGTCTCTCTTATAAGACTAGAATCGTATCCCCTAACAATTCCGTGTTGATCGAAGTCAAGGAACATGGAAGTATACGAGATTTTCTAATATGCCCGCCCAGCATTTGCTTTGCTAATTCTCTGAAAACTTTGTGGCGATCCACATCAATAAATTAAAAATTATGTACAATAAACCAATATATAATCTATTGCCACAATAGAACCAAGGATGCCACCCAGTTTACAATATAAGTGACATTCGAGTATACCCTAATTCCACCGTTTATTCATATGAAAGATGGAATTTAGAGTGGGAAAAAATTATATGCGACAGCTTACTACACATGTGAGAATTTCCAAAGTAGCTACTATACTATACGAAAAACTACTTTTTTAAATATACTGGATATACCAGGTAGGCAACGTTTCTACGTTCATTTTTTTTTAAATAGACTGGATCATTTTTGTGAGACTCGAATTCGGCTGTTTCTTGTAATATATTATTATGCAAGTTTTGTCAAACTATAATGCTATAAGAACTTATGATATTGTGGTAAAATATTGCACTTAAGGCTTTTCCAATCTGAATAGTAGATTTTTTTTTCAAGAAAGGGGTGTGCATGGTCGTTGCATGTCTAGGATAGAACAGAATCTTCTAGTATAGGGTAAATATTGGTATATCTGGGAAGTAGAACGTTAGCACAAGAAAAAGTTTTATAAAACTACGTATTTATACGACGGACATTTTCCTATATAAATTGTATGTCTTCTTAGTAAGTAACCTCTTTTTTACTCTGTAACATACATAGGTAGATTATTGAAACATACATTTAACTAATGGTATATTATCAAAACTCATTTAAACATTATATGGTAACACATTTAATGTCTATTAAGTTGGGGCATTGGCCATTAATGGTTTAAGGAAATCTTTTTTAGTGTAGAAATGTGGTAATTTTTATAATTTGTTGAACGGTTAAACTGGTATTCTTGAGTTTATTTTTGATAAGATAGCCTGCTTTCTTTTTAGATATCTCTGGTTTAAAATTTTTTTTAGTTCCATTAAATTTAATGTACTAAATATGTCAAGTATGCAGCATGTCCCGCATGTATGGAATATAAACGGGGTAATTTTTGATATACTAAATCCATTGATTTGTAACGAAGTTACTAAGTTTTTATTTCTTGAACCTATGTATTTTATTTAAAAGCAAGTTACGCAGACAAATAATTTTTTTATTTTTTATTATTTTACATTAGAAAATTTCCGTTCTTTCAGAACCGCAGTCATAAATACTATTCTACTAATTATAAATGATAATTTGTTTGAATCGATTCTCGTAATTGCCTATTTATTAACAATTGCGTTACATATTAATTTATCTCCCGCGAGCGCGACCTGCTACACGGCGTACCTCGATACCCATCCCTCGCCATAAGATATAGATTCGAGCGCTAGACGGTTAACTTCTCACTTCTTTCGAGATTGTCGACCGTCGAGGTGCTTTGCTCGATCCGAGTTCTCCGAACCCCGAAGAAGTACGACTGGTGCCGTATTAACCTATTGACTTGGTGAGCATATTTACATTAACCCTTTATAGGGCTTCGCGGTTGAAACTTGTTGTTTGTCTTGTACGCCGTCTTAGTAATCTCTTTTTATTCTGCTACTTGGATCATTAAAAAATATATTTAACCAACGGCATATTATCAAACTATCTTTAAATATTACAACTTGGTACATTTTTAATTACAATACTTAAATACATTTTTTTTTATGAGCTAATGAGATGCATTATCAGTAAAATGTTACGGGAAACTCATCTTTTCATGTAGTTTCCCCTTATATTTAATGATTATGCACTTAGAATCTATTGACGTCCTCTCTACTTTTGAGAATGGTAAGATAGTAGAGTTAAGTTATATGCCAGGCCGCCTAGCTGTGAAGCAATCTTACGCAGTCTGAGGAACCTCTTTTTATTCTATTATACGGCTCACTGGAAAATGTATTTAACTAATGGCATATTATCAAAATCTCTCTTAGTATCAAAACCTAATAAATCTAAGCCATAAATAGATGCTTTCTTATGTGTCTTATGCATTGTTGATAAAATATTACAGGAAACTCATTTCTGCATATAGTTTCCACTTATATTTAACGATTATGCTATTAAGATGTATTGAAGAATATATTAGAACCTATTGACATCCTCGCCCGCTTAGAGTATAGTAAGATTATGGAGCTACGTTGTAACACCTGTGTTCAAAGCAGGCTGCGTAGTTGTGAAGCAATCTTACGCTGTCTTAGGAACACCTTTTTGTTATTTTATACAGCACATAAAAGAGTTATTTGGCTTGGTTGTAGTACTGTTTTAAAGAATGTGCTAGTCATTTAAAATATATTATATTGTTTCTATTGCTCTTTTATACATTTTTTTTTTTGCTGGTTTCTACGAACATTTTTTTCCGTTGTAAATAAATAATTGAAGTAAATCATGCATTTCGCATTTTTCATATTTACTTATAGATTTAATACGATGGTTGATGAGGCACGATGACTGCATGGAGGTTGCGGTCTTATTAAGATATAGCCCACCATAACTAGTAGATAAGTTTAATTTTCAAAGTGGTATTATAGACTCTCTTTTTTTTTCAGATACTTCGTTTTACATGAGTTTAATTAATCGAACTTATACGAACTTTGCCGAATACTACTAGCTACAGTCTATAAAACATTTCAACCAATTTATATTATTTTAGTATTGCTCTGACTGTTACAGAGGAAAGACCTGTCTAGAGTCTTACTTACAAAATCGTTCAGAATGTCTTTTGCCGATGGTCTTGTTGAAGATTTAAATAAACTTGTATTGAATGCAAACTTGAAGAACAATAAACCTGCTATAAGTATCGGAGTTAAGCGATGTTATAAAGCGTCAAAATTAATTTCAACCGCTCTTAAAAATTGTACGTCTATTGGAGAAAAGCAACATCTATCAACCTTATTAGCGCGTGTAAAAAGCTTTACGGCGATTATTAAAGCATTGGAAGTTACTGGATTTGGCTTTAAAGAACGAAAGGAGACGGCAACGCATCGTGTTAGATGGGATGACTTACACTCAGCATTTAAATGTAGAGTGAGGACTGGAATTATCACAAATCTGAAAAACACCGATGCTAAATCGTTTCTAGAAGATTGTGGAGCCTTACTTAAAAGAAGAATTCAAAATACTTTTAAAGTTGATAATTCCCTTAAGATTAACGCTGTGCTATGTGGAGAGTTTCAAATCATTAAAGACGGTGTAACTCTAAGTGAATATAAATATCTTAATTCAAAGACTACTGTTATTGACCAAAATAATAACTTTGATAACTGGTTTCTAAAAAATGTGCAAGATCAGTTGTTAACTCAGTTGGAGGAGTTTCAGGAAAAAGATAGCGGATGGGCTTTGAAGAAATTATTAAATTTGACAGTATCTATAAATAAGTATAACCCTCTTCGTGCAGGTAGTTATATTGAGCTACCAACTTTCATTAAAAAAAACATGCTTGTATCAATGTAAAAAATACTGATGATATGTGTTTTGCTTGGGCGGTTACATCAGCTTTATGCCCTACTAAGTACCATTATAATCTACCCTCGTCATACCCAGATCCTAAGGAAGCACTGAATTTGAAGGGAATACAATTTCCTATGACTTTGAGACAAGTACCTAGATTTGAACAACATAATTATTTATCGATAAATGTTTATCGCTTAGGAAAGTTTCGAAATAAATTTAATGTTATTCCGGCTTATTTAACAAAAACCAGACTAGAAAAACATGTAAATCTTTTATTGGTAGAAGATGTATATTATGATACAGATGATGATGAAATAGATAGTGACATTTTTTCCGCTAAGCAGCATTTTGTATGGATAAAAGATCTTTCTCGCTTAATGTCAAAGCAACTCAGTAGTCATAAACAAAAAAAGTATATTTGTGATCGTTGTCTCCACTTTTTTTACTCGGAGGAGAAGTTGAATAAACATATTAAAGATTGTGAGATATTAAACAACAATGGTGCAGTACCTAAAGTTCCAACTGAGGAGAGAAAGTGGGTCGAATTCAAAGATTTCAAATTCAAGGAAGAAGCCCCCTTTATAATTTATGCGGACACTGAATGTCTCTTGGCGCCTGTTGAAGATGTTGGAAATAAAGCAACTTCAAACTACCAAAAGCACGTCCCGTATAGCGTGGGCTTTTACGTTAAATGTTCATATGATGATACCCTCTCATTTTATAAGTCGTACACTGGCCAAGACTGTATGCAATGGTTTGTTAAGGAACTTGTAAGTTTTGCTGAAGACGTTGAGACAGTCTTTTTGTGTGATTTGCCCATGGAAAATCTTTCTGTTGAACAAAATAAGACCTTATATAGTTCCAAGTTGTGTCATATTTGCGAAAAACCTTTCTCGTCTGACGAAAAGATGGTTCGGGATCACAGTCATATCACTGGTAAAATAAGGGGGATGGCCCACGAAAAATGTAACCTTAACTTTCAAGATAGTCACACAATACCCGTCCTTTTCCATAATATGAGTTCCTATGATGGTCATTTGGTATTAAAGGCCTTGGCAGAGGTACCAGGAAAAATCGATATTTTACCAGTGAACAAAGAAAAATATATTTCATTTACGAAGAATATTCCAGACAATTTGGTGCACTTAAGATTTATAGATAGCTTTCGATTTTTGGCTTCTGGGTTAGATAAGTTAGCGTCATACTTATCAGATTATCCAATTCTTAAATCTGAATTCATGGACTTTTCTGAAGATCAGTTTTCATTGCTCTGTAGGAAAGGAGTGTTTCCTTATGATTTTATAAATGGTTGGGATAAACTGAGCGAAACCAAATTGCCATAAAAAATGCAATTTTATAACAGATTAAATGACTCTCTGATAAGCGATATGGAATATGCTCATGCGCAAAAAGTCTGGAACTCTTTAGGGTGCAAGACAATGCAAGACTATTCTGATCTCTATCTTAAAACTGATATTTTGCTTCTGGCAGATATTTTTGAACAATTTCGCAAGACATCTTTTAAAACCTACGGCATTTCTCCTACACATGCGTACACCTTGCCGGGGTATGCTTGGCAATGCATGTTATTTCAAATGTCTAGAACAAGTCAAGTAAAACTCGAACTGTTGACCGATTTAGATATGATTATGTTTGTAGAAAAAGGCATAAGAGGCGGATTAAGTCAGTGTTCTAAACGATATGCAGAAGCCAATAATAAGTACATGCCTTCATACGATGCTAATAAAGAAGAGTCATATCTCATGTATTTTGACATAAATAACCAATATGGCTGGGCAATGTCCCAATATCTGCCATATGGATGTTTTAAGTGGCTTTCTAGTGAGGAAATTAACAGTCTTAATGCAGTCAATGTCTCTGAAGAAGCTGACACTGGATATATCTTAGAAGTTGACTTAAAAATTCCCCTAGAACTACATAATAAATTTTCAGATCTTCCACTTTGTCCAGAACATCAGAAACCTGAGGGTGCTAATAATATAAAACTTTTGGCTACCCCGCATGACAAGGATCAATATGTTATTCACTATAGGAACTTAAAGCAGGCGTTGGCATTAGGGGTCCAATTGAAAAAAATATATAGGGTGCTATCATTTAGTCAATCTCCATGGTTAAAGTCATATATTGATTTAAATACTAGTCTAAGGCAGGCAGCTAAAAATGAATTTGAGAAAAATTTATTTAAGCTAATGAACAATGCTGTATTTGGGAAGACTATGGAGAATGTTAGGAATTATTCCTCAGTAAAATTAGCAATGAATTGGGAGGGACGTTATGGGGCTGAATCTCTAATATCAAAGCCTGAATTTAAAACGTGCACTATAATAAATGAAAATTTTGTAATTATAGAGCTTGCAAAATCAAAAATTTATTTCAACAAACCTATCTATGTAGGAATGTGTATTCTAGATCTAGCTAAGACTACAATTTATGATTTTCATTATAATTACATGCTACATAATTTCTCTAATTGCAATGTGCTTTATACAGATACCGATTCACTAATATATGAAATTAGAAATATGGATGTTTATCAAGTTATCAGAAGAGACTGTCAAAAATACTTTGATACATCTGATTACTCGGCGAATAATATATATGGAATTCCAAATGTTAATAAGAAAGTTATTGGAATGATGAAAGATGAGAACAATGGGCGAATTATGACTCATTTTATAGGACTTAGATCTAAAATGTATGCTACAAACGTGCATTTTACCTTTGACGAAATAGAACAAGAAAGATTAAAACTGGCTGTGACTGGTAGACAGCGACAAGAAATTGAACATTATCTTTCGAAAAAGGGTTTAACAAAAAAAATTAAAGGTATTAAGAAGCCTGTAATTGAAAATCAAATATCATTTGAAGATTATGTTAAGTGTCTGGAAACATTTACGGATAAACATATTTCACAGAATTTAATAAGATCGAACAATCACGATATATATAGTGTTAGACAAAGTAAGATAGGTTTAAGCCCTCATGATGACAAAAGACGAATTTCAAGATCATCTGCTAACACAATTCCTTGGGGACATTGTTCGATAATGGAAGGCTAGTCAAAAATATATTTTACCTAACAATCAATCTGACTTTTCTGGGAGTATATATTCTTGATACATGTTTACATATCTACAAGAACAGACAAATACCTATTTAAAAATTAAAATATGTCACAAATAATTTATAAATTCCCAAATTAATGCTATAGGTTTAAAAATGTTTAATGCATTACACATGAGAGTAAAAATGTCTGCTAGTATTAATCAGTTTAAGAGCCAGCTCAAATCATTTTTTATCTTTTTTTTTTTTTTTTGATTTCCAAAATGTTAATTAATTGTTCTAAATGTTAAAACAATTATGCGAATTATGTCTATAGCTGTTTGAAAGGAGTTATTCCAAGTACTTGAAACTATTTAAATTTTTTCATCAACTAGTTTTAAGTTTAGTTTTTAAGTATTACCTACCTATATCATTGACCATTCCTATACAATTTGTAATTTGTCAGACAGAAAGATTAGAAATAAATATATGGAATATATTATAGATGTGGATATTATGTTGATATGTAAATATAATTAAGAAAGAAAATAATATTTTATTGTGTATTTTATATCTGTTAACATTTTTAAAGAATGTATTTGTGTAGTAGTGTCAATAAAAATATATATTATTTAAACGTTGTCAGTGGTTTTATTTAAATATGGTTCTCGCAACAACGAGTATCGTATGTGCAAAATGAGAATTTTGGGAAAATAGGATAGGTTAATACATTTTGTTTTAATTACCTTTTGCATTAATAAGCGATTCTTTTCACATACAATTTATTTTTCAGATATTTTTATGATATAAGTAAATTTAGTGGACTTAATAGTTTCAGAGGGATGAAAAAAATATTTTTGTTATAAAATACACTTAGGTACGGCGTTTTAAATTATTGTAGGTCAATTAATCACCCTGCTAAAGATTAAATGAAAAAAAAAATATTTTAGCAGTCGAGACAAGCACTTATGGTATTTTCTATTCATATTGTTGTGCATTGCAAGATAAAGGTAAAATAATTAAATGTGGTAAACCGGATTCATGGACACATTTAATTATTTTGGTACGAAATCAATAAAAAATGTGTACTTGCGTATAGGCACTGCTAGATAATGTGGCAGCATTAAAATGCTAAAAACCTATACCTACATAAGGTAAACCACATAGGATAGGTATAGGTAATACATTTTACCCATAAAGCAATCGTGGAAATTTAAAATATACTTTTCGTAAATACTTTTCGTAAGTGTTAGATACAGGATTATTTATTACCTTTATCTGTTATGGTTTTATTAGTTACAAAATAATGCCAAATATTAACTTAAGATTTTTAAAAGGTTTAAATGTCTTTAAGGTGAAGATGTTGCTTTCTATGAGCTAAAAACGGCTTCCGCGCCACGAAAATGACCAATGACCATAAAACCTTATACCTACCTATAGTGACTAAAAATTGATAAAATTGCATATTATAAGTATATGGCACTTCTTTTTACGATGCAATATAATATATCCGTGGTGTAAAAGTTAATCTTATTAGCACGTTTATTTGGAAAAACTATTACATTTTATATCTGATGCACCGCACCTTTTATTTTGGAATTACTTTTGCTTCTAACAACACAGTTTGGCGTTATTTATTATTTATATTATGTAGGTACCTACAATATTATTATAAATAAAACAAAACAATAACATAGTTTAAAACACCCCTATTACGTTTCACTTCGATTAACAAGCTGAAACGCGTTTGTAAAGCAAATCAAGAAATACTCGTGGGTAACATCTGCGTCCCTGCGCGACTGCTACGGAATCGCGTCTGCATTGTAAGCATACCATCTACCACGAATGATATTTACCGCAAGACACCGTAGTGTAATGGTTAGAGCGTCGCCTACATGTGCCGATGGACGCGGGTTCAATCCTCGAACAGAACATTGGCTTTTTTTCTACATCGATCGTCAACTCTCAGAAGACAGTGGCATAATATTATATTATGGGTAGTTAGTTTGGAAGACGATTGCTATAAGTTAATAAATTTAATAATTTTGGCGCCGCGACGCCCTCGCTTAAGAGGGCCTCAAATGTTTAGTACGCCCCTGACCCGGCGTCGGTTGGCTTGAAAAACAGAACGGACCTTAAATTTCCTTATGGAGATTTGCATGTAAAAAAGCTGAATTATGCTCTACAAACCCCACTGCATATCTACTAAAAACCTACATTAATTTTTATTAAAAAAGGGAACAGATCATTTTTAAAATATGCGTGAAAGGGAATAAAGAATGAAAATCCTACCTTTCATTTCTGGTCTGGAATCAAAGCACACATATGCACAAATAGTCGCGATAACTAAGATCCTGAAACTTAGCAGGAAAACGAAAAATTAAAATAAGTTTGGTTCTCCTGTAGTCCCCAACCATTGCATCACGCCAGAATAGGAGGGGTATTGCGCAAAATTCTGAAACCTTGACGTTTCGCTAGAAAAATTCCTTTTCATCGAAAGTAACCAAAAGCACATAAATCAATGTCAATAAAACAAAAACAAAAAAAAAGGTTCCCAAGGTTTTGGGCCCGCATTTCGCAAAATTCCGGTCTTACAAACAAAACTATAAATCCATCAAAAAGCTGTCACCGGGAAAAAAGGAAAACCGCCGCCGATCCACGGGTTCTTTGAAAAAGCAATACATTTTGTCTACGTGTGATCTTGGACTTGGTGACGGGCCCTGAACCCAAAAATATGTTTCTTTAAAAAAAAAAATACCTCCTCCTAAGTAAAATGTGCGTGGGTCAGAGGCTATAAAAACGCTCGCGCGCCATATTTAGAGTTAGTTAAAGTTAGTTCTTAGTTCTTACCTACAGTCGATAATTGGTAGTTTGAAGTTAATTCCGAGTTAAGGGTTGTCAAGTCGCGTGAAGATTCGGGTAAAGACTAAGTCGGACATTAAAATAAAAATCGGAAACATAAAAGTAGTGAAAAATATCCTGATTCCGACCCATACAAGAAAAACTCTCTGTCTAACGGGATAGAAAACAAAAGTGAGTTTCTTTTGCGCTACTAACCACAATTTTATTATTTTCAAAAAAGGTGACTTGCTGTCACGAAATTGTGCTGTTTTGTTTATAAAAAACCATGTATACTTTCATTATTAAAACAATACTCCAGTGTGAATAAAATTGGAATGAAAAAAAAAATAAAGGGTGTTTTACTGCAAAGAAGGAAGAATAGAACGAAAGAAAACCTTCCGCTCGGGTTTTCAATCGTCAGGCGATATACAAGGTGGGAAAAAACTTAGGCCAAATAGATCTGCAGTGTTTTGCCCGTTAAGCGAAGGGGGTCACTTTTGAATAAAATAATAATTACGATAGGAAGGGGGCAAACCACTACATCATCATGCTTATCATGCTTATCCTACTTTTTTCTTTATTTTTGTGTTTCGTATTATATTATGTATTATACTATATGAGCCTACCTTTGGTTAAATAAGAGTAGCAAGAAGGCTAGACTTCGCCAATCTAGGCTCTGCCTCTTTTATTTACTCTTAAATAATTTATAAATATTTACACATAATTCCTTTGTTAATTTGTTATGTATTTTGTTAATAAAAGTCATTATTATGATTATTATTATTATAAATCAATGATTGTGCTAGTACTCGACCAAAAGATTTTTTTGGCTATAAAAGCACTTTATTGTAACAAAAAAATATTTTCTTTACATTATAGACGATGCCGCAAGCCAAAAAGAAAGTTCTATAAATGTTCCCAAGAGTCCTTAGAAAAAGCTTTAGATTCTATGAGAAATGGAGCTAAAACTCAAGAAACTTGCCGAAACTATGATATACCACGTACAACTCTGCAGGACCAGCTCGCAGGTCGTGTCGCAAGCAATAAGCCTCAAGAAATGGGCACCCGATCCATATATAGATAAGCACATAAGTATATAGTTATCAATAATCTTACATGCAATAGAGCCGATGCCGACGTCCACCTCCCAAACCGATGTTTTTAAAAAATATCTTAAAGAAATACCCTAAGTCGATTCCAAAAACAAAACGTCCGAAAGCTGGACCCTTCTACAAAGTGTCATTTTGTCCAATATTTGGAGAATATATCACATGCAGAAGGATAGAGTACAAAATGAGAAAGAACAAGCAAGGAAAAGAGATGAGTTAGAACGAAAAAAAAGCGAAATGGTTAATAATACTAATAATAAAAAAGAAAGACCCAACGAAGAAAGCGAATATTGTGCTAAATGCGAAGAAGAACTAGATAGCGATGCAGCCGCAGAAGGTGATAAGAATGTGGGATGTGACTGGCGTCCCAGGTGGTTTCTAAATTGTGTGCACTGGTACTGGTGGGAGTTCAGTGATTGTGTGTCTATAGATTATTACTGTGATTTTTGCGAATACTTTTCTAACTTTACCTATACTTTTAAAAATTTCTTTACATATTTTATGTATTCTTAGTAGGTACCTACATTATTTAAGTGTTTTTTTTTTATATTTTTAGAAACATCATTTTTGTGTTCTTTTATATATTATGTTTTTCTCTTTTTATTGACGAAATAAAAAATGCAAGCAGGGGCCTGTGCTAAAGGACCATTTATATATGACGGCCGATTTCTGGTATAGGTATGGCCGACTACTGAAAAGCTGATATTTTTGAGAAAAATAAAATATTTACGTATTTTCTCGAGTATTTATATATTATTCAATCGCTTATTTAATGTTTATACTTGACAAGGACACATATATATTATAATTTTAAGTATTAAATGAAAAGATAGAATTAAAAATAGAATGATCAAAAAAGGGTGACTACTAGCGCAATCACCCTATCTAAATTTGAGGGTTCCAGGCCGTTTTAAAATAAGGAGATTGAATTTATTCATATGATTTAAGGCTTTGCGCGAAAATTTTGATAAGTGGATATATCTGGTTTTGCATCTAGAGGACTTATATTATTGAGTATAATTCAAAATTCTGAATTTTATAAAATTTGAATTAACCTGGCTAAAACATCTCAATTTTTTAGGAGTTTACTTTAATCTCTAATGATGTTTTACGCATTACCTCTCTATTTAGGACAAAAGGTTATAGTTACTATAATCAAAGAGGAACCCAACTAACTCTTTAAGAAGTTAAAGATTGTGCGATCGCTCAAATCGCTGCAGAAATGTGGCTGGCTGAAACTTCCAAAGCTTAAACCTAACTTCAAGGCTTCAGAATGATGACCTCATTCTTTGCTTGCCAAATCGTTCAAATGTATTGTTTTTTTTTGCAAAAATCATTTGAAATGATAAGAAATTTATTGGCTTTTGTTATTACTACACGCTTAATAATATAATAAAGCTACAAATTAAGGTCAAACTGGAGAAAAACTCGTTAAAATATTGATGCTGGCGAACATCTGGCAACACTGCTTCCAGTCAATTTTCAGGCCGCTCACCGCTCTGTTTTCTTTTCAGTCATTTCAGTTCACAGTTTAGATGTCAAAGAAGGGCCAGAACCTTTTTTTTTATATATTTACTATTTCCCTAAACATGTGCTAGTAGAAAACCATGTAACCTTTTTAAAGGAGCTTTGCTGAAATGGGCAATGGGGTTTTTCTTGTATCTCTGTTTTTGTACCTGTTTCCGATACTTCTAAATGGAGAGCAAGGTAGGTATTTTTAATTCTGCTTTATTTTTAAAAAGATTAATCATACCTGTAACCTAGAATCTTCTGCCAAGGTTTTAGATATTAAACTAGGTACTCATCGTGAAATGTGTCAAATTTAGAGAATTACCTTGAAAGGAAATGACTATGTATTTAAATTTTTAAGAACATTAATTTTTTTTAGCATCATTTTATGGAAACAGTTATATATCAGTCCCGTTTGAAGAAACAAAAACTACGACAGATATTTATTTTAAATTTAGGACTCGTTTGGCGGATACTTTAATTTTATTAGTGGCAGGAATTGCAGATTATTGCAAAGTAGACCTAGAAAATGGAAAAATTAGGGTAGCTGTTGATTTAGGATCTGGTGAAGCTGAGCTGATTTCACATAGTTCTACAAAATTAAACGATTTTAGATGGCATGATGTTACCATTACCAGGAAAGATGGAAATTTGTCTATGGTTATTGACAAAGCCAGAAAATTACAGTAAGTTGCTTACCGACTTAAAAATACTTTATTGGTGTGCTGGCTCTATTAAGAAATTTTTGGTAAAATTGTTGAGATATAACTCAAAACAATATTACTTTTAGTCCAGTTTTCGTTGCAGTAACTACTCTAATAACTGTATATAGCCTACAGTCTTAGGCCTGATGGCTCATGAAATTACTCTTCAGGTCACATAAAGATAATGTTTTATTCAGTCTCAATATGCGTTAACTTTAAGGGCACAAAGTTTTTCACACGACTACCACTGTTCTGCCTGCCTGCCCCTATGGCGCTCAGAACTTGGCTATGCATGTGTATTCCTCACTGTATTCAGACATCTACTATTTCTGTCTTAAAAATATAAGAACTTCCAAACATATCATAATTACTTAATATGTTCTATGATATAAGTAAAACTACAGGGTGAGTTAAAGGCAATATCTCGAGAATGGTTTTAAATATTTTCATGAAATTTTTTTGAGGTAATAGGGATATGTTAGGACATATTTAACCATAAATTTTACATTTGACTCCTTTCTCAGGTTTTAGGGATGGGGGGCAAGTTTGGAATTTTAAACAAAATGATATATTTTTGTTGCTAAAATTCAAATCTATGTGAAAAACTAGGTGTTATTAAAAAATTTTTTGACTTGCTCCCCTGGTTATGTAATTATCATTAACCAAAATTTGATTGAAGTTAAAAAAATAAATAAATTTTACTGATAAATGAAGTTCACTTATTTTGAAATTGATAATATGCTTTTTTTGCGTTTCCATGGAAATTCGTAATGTTTACTTCTGTCAGTTGAAAATTTTAAAGTGTTAATAATTATTTATCAATTTATTGCTCGAATCATGGAAGCGAATTTGAATGAGCAAGTGATATATTGTTAATTTTGGGGAGTGCAGAAAAAACTACAAAAAAGCTGCACTAGTGTGGGCAGAGAGGTTTCCTAACAACCCGAATTCTCACATGGCATTAGAAAGGCTGGAAACCAGATGTCGTACTACTGGCAGTTTGAACGCGAAACGTGGCAGTTCGTGTTTTAGGAGCGGTAGCTATTGACCCTCATGTAGGTTCCAGGTGGCTTGCTAGAGATGTTGGAATGAGTCAAAAATCGGTTATAACCATATTGCACTTGTACAATACCACATTATGCTTCACCAACAGCTATATGGGCAAGACTTTGAAAGTCGTGTTACCTTTTGCAATTGGGCCACAAGGCAAATACAAGAAATTGACAGGTTCTTGAAGAATGTAATATTTTCTGAGGAATCCACTTTCCATTATTTTATTGTGGGCAGGTAGGATTTTGAGTTATTCCTCATTATTAGAAATTAATTTCTTATATTTAATTGGTTGTTTTCCTTAAGGTAAACAGGCACAATATGCACTACTGGGCGCCGGAAAATCTTCACTGGATGAAAGCTATTCCAAATCAACATCCCTGGCCAATCAATGTCGGGTGTGAAATTATCGGGGATAGATTTTTTGGTTCGCATTTCTTTAATTTTAATTGATTGATTGATTGATAATAATAATAAATAATAAATAATCTTTATTTCAAATGATGTTTAGAGATTACATGCAACATAAAGTGAAATGACGTCACACAAAAAAGTAAATATATACATTATTTATCGTGAGATCAAAGTATTAAAACGGCGCGTTTATTGCCTCCGTTGAATATCAAGTTTTCGAGTGGTAATAGTTAACAGAAAATTTTGATTTTTTACACGGTGATAACTTTTCCGATTTCCTATATGAATGAATAATTAGTAAAACCTAAAACCAAGTGCATCGCGTTAAAAACTATTAAACGTATTAATACTTAAACAATAGTCTACGTATTAGTACAAAAACAGCATTCCAAATTCAACTGGCGAACCAGCTGAATTTTTTCTACTGCCATGCCGGAATAACAAACATAAACAATCGAGTATGGAGGACGATGACCTAGTGATAGTAAGTGCGTAAAATGTAAACAAAGTTGTTTGGAGGAATATTACAAATGTGACTCATGCTTAAATAGGATTCACAAGAAGTGTGCAAATATAACACCATCCGAAGTAAAATGCATGTCTCTCCAAAAGAGGATTCTGTGGTTAATATGCGATTACTGCAAGATATTTATAGCCAGAATGCCTTTTATGATGAAATTGATGGAAGAAATAAAGAGGGATATAGAAGCAATGAAGGCCGAAATAAAATCATCTTATAAGAAACAATCATACACAACGGTTCTACAGAACAACCACAATGACAAGGTTAACAGCAAAGCAAACTTACCTGTTATTAAACCCAAGGCAACACAAAATTCACAAAAGAGCAGAAAGGAAATCCAAACATCAATAGATCCAGCAAAGTTAAGTCTCGGAATTAGAAATATCAAGGAAAGAAAACAAGGAAGTATAGTGATATAGAACGTAGAACGAAGAAGCTGAAAGAAAACTTAAAGGAATATTTGAAATAGAGCTGCAAAAAAAAATTTCTCCTAAAATAAAAATTGCTGGTTATACTGGCGAAGATTCTTTAGAAAATATAGAAGCTAAAATTCCTAAACAAAATAAATGGATTGACACACTTGACCATCTGAAAATAACATACCTTAGAAGACTCAAAAATAAACAGAATTCAATCATATATGCTGAATACTCGGGAAGTCTTTTTAGCAGGATACTAAACTATGGAAAAGTGTGTACATCGACTGGGAACGCTTACCAGTGTATGAGAATCTAACTATTTTGAGATGTTATAATTGCCAAGGTTTTCATCATAAGAGCACCAAATGTACAAAGAAGCACCACTGGGTGTAACCAACATAGAAAAAGATGCATGAACTGCTGTGTGGCCAATGAGAACTATAACCTTCAGCTACACTCAGATCACAGCACTCGACCAGGAATGTCCATCTTTAAAATACCATATAGGACTTTTGAGAAGTAAAACTGATTATAACTCATAAATACATGGTATTTAACGCCCAGGACAAAATATTGGAAGAAATAAATGAAGAAAATGGGATTCAAGGTAAAATGGTGGACCAGAGGAGATTAGAGATTATTACTACTAAAAAAATATATTTAGCTTAATACACTTCAATATTAGAAGCTTAAATAAAAATATTGATAATCTTATAGGTTTTCTAGAAACATATAAATTACATTATATTGATATTGTTGTGCTTACTGAGACCTTTTAAATTGATTCAATAAATAACTGCAACATCCGGGCTATAAAGTTTTCTATAATGAAGCTAATTATAATAAGAACGATGGTGTTGTAATACTAGTTAAAAATCATTTAAATGTTGATTTCTCTTTTACTCAATTTGCAAACTCAAAAGCAACCCTAAGCAGAATAAATTTTGAAATAAGTGGCACAACATTTGGTTTATCAGCAACATACAGTGTGGCCCAAATTGGGCCTACATGTATGGGGATCTTGGAAACTATAGAAGATAGAGAAACGGTTAAATGGGGAAAGTTTTTGACAATTATATTTCTAACTGAAAACCGTTTAGTACGCGCCCTATCTTTTTTGGTTTTTGAAATATGTTGAAAAAACCAAAAAGATGTATTTTCGAAAATATGCTGTAGATTTCTTATTATTCACTATTTTGGCAATCTGTAAAAACATTTTTAAAGCAACTTTTTAAGTAGATTTCAGTTCTGCAATTTAATTTTGAACACGACGTTTCAGTTATTTTATACCATCATCAGGTTAATTTTTTCTTATAGGCGCCATATTGTATTTTATACTTAAAAGATAGCTTATGACGTCCGCTTTTCAACGATGTATTATTTGTTGGAAAATAAATGAAATTGACTTGAAAAATAAAGAAAATTAATTTTCGCAACACTTCAAATTTGACAACTGCACTATAACTCCCTAAATTGAATACCAATTAAAAGGTTTACATTTTGTAGTATTCACAAAACACTGCTTGCATTGTTTCAATCAACAATATTACAATAACCTATGAATCAAAAATAAAATCCAGTAGCCTATGATCTTACAATAACCTAAGAATCAAAAATAAAATCCAGTAGCCTATGACCAACCACTATCGTTTGAAAATGAAACAGAAATATTACTTGTCAGAACGAGTAAAAGTATAATAGTTTTTATTATTATTATCTAATAATAACGATTTATTTGTGTATTCTGAATTTAAAAGAAAATGGCATTGCGTTTTTCTCACGAAGAAAAATTTGATTTGCTAGAATGTTACATTCATTGCAACAGAAATGCAAACCTTGCATTAGAAAGGTATTTTGAAAATTTTCCTGAAAGACCGCAGCCAAGTGTCAGACTTTTTCCAAAAATTGTTATGAACCTGAGAAACCATGGAAGTTTCGAAAAACCGCGGCCCAAGAGTTACGAAAAAGCAGGTAATAACAAGCGTGACGAAAATGTTAGAGCATATTTTAATGCCGCTCCGACATCATCTACAAGAGCGTCGGCAAGAGACTTACCAACCCCGCGAAGTACCATACAAAGAGTCCTTAAGGAAAATAAATATCGACCATACAAGCCAACTATAGTTCAGGGTTTACGAAAAACGGATTATCCAAGAATAATGCAGTTTTCAAATTGGTATGTGAATCAATGCGAACAAAATCATGATTTCAGTCGTCTTGTAATTTGGACCGATGAATCACATTTTACCAACTGCGGGGTATTTAATAGACATAACCATCATTTTTGGGCAACAGAAAACCCTCGCCAATTGGCTTAACGAAGACTGCAAACCCGATTTGGTTTTAATGTATGGTGTGGTATCTATGGTAAGTAATGTCACCTAGCTTGCTAAATACATAGCAGGTATTAAGTAACCCAGCTTTACTTTTCTCCTTACATTTTAGACAACAGACTTATAGGACCATTCTTTTATAATCATACGTTGAATGGCCAAAGATACTTGGAGCTGTTAGAAGATCAAATATTACCGGCAATTAGAGCAAGAGTTCCTCAAGATCAATTGAATAATATTTGGTTTCAACAAGACGGTTGCCCCGCACATAATGTTCGGGAAGTTCAAACTCTCTTAAGACAGATATTTGATGACAAATTAATTTCAAACGGCGGACCAGTTAATTGGCCTGCTAGATCCCCTGATATAACTCCTCTCGATTTTTATTTATGGGGTTATGTAAAAAATGAAGTATATGAGTTTGAACCCCCGGAATCTGTACAAGAATTAGAAGAGAGAGTGAGGAATGTGTTTACGAGCATAAATGGCAACACGCTTCGCAGGGTCATCAATACTGTGTTAAAAAAGTGTCAAAAATGTATTAATAAAAACGGCCAACATTTCGAATAAGTATAGTAAGTTAGATTTTATTTTTTTAAAAATGAGGGCATTTTGACAGTCTATGCACTGTATATATATGAATCATTAATGTTCTTTTTTAAGAATCGAGCAGATTTTGAACTCCAAATATTTCATTACTATGACACAAGAACAAGGAATGTCAACTACCCTATTCATCGACTCACTCTGACTGAAAAAAGTCCATTGTATATGTGTCTAAGGTTATTTAACAGGCTACCAAATCATATCAAGGATTTAACTAGTCTGAGACTATTTAAAAGTAGTATTAAAACGTTACTGATTGATATTGAGCCATATGCAGTTGAAGACTTCTTAAATCTGCGATAAGTAATGTCACTGAAATGAGAGCAGAATTTTTTCTAGTATTATTTGACGCTATTCTTTTTGTGTTTTGATATTTTCTATGTAATTTATTGTGACACAATTTTGAAATAAAGACTATTTGTATTTGTATTTGTATTGTAGATATTTTTTCTTATTTTCTTTTCAAAACATTAATTATTATTCATTGCGTTTTTAGTTTTCTTTATTTCAAATGTTAATATGAGATTTTTAACCATAAGGAAAAAATAAAATAATGTATTATAATATTATGATATTTTAAACAAATTTAACCCTGCCTAATGTGTTCTTCTCAAATTTGACGTGTTGCGAAAATTAATTTTCTTTATTTTTCAAGTCAATTTCATTTATTTTCCAACAAATAATACATCGTTGAAAAGCGGACGTCATAAGCTACCTTATAAGTATAAAATACAATATGGCGCCCATAAGAAAAAATGAACCTGATGATGGTATAAAATAACTGAAACGTCGTGTTCAAAATTAAATTGCAGAAGTGAAATCTACTTAAAAAGTTGCTTTAAAAATGTGTTTACAGATTGCCAAAATAGTGAATAATAAGAAATCTACAGCATATTTTCGAAAATACATCTTTTTGGTTTTTTCAACATATTTCAAAAACCAAAAAAGATAGGGTCGCGTACTAAACGGTTTTCAGTTAGAAATATAATTGTCAAAAACTTTCCCCATTTAACCGTTTCTCTATCTTCTATAGTTTCCAAGATCCCCATACATGTAGGCCCAATTTGGGCCACACTGTATAAGCCACCACCCATTCCAAAGACTGATTTTATAAGTGACATATGTGCATATCTAGAAACGATGACTTATTCTAATATTGAGATTTTTGTGGGAGACCTCAATATAAATATTTTAGCAGAAAATGATAATCATGTTGCAAATTATCTTGCAGTAATGAACTCAGTGGGTTTTCAGTCATATATCAATTCGATAACAAGATTTCTCTCAAATTCCTGCCTAGACCACTTATTTATTAATCAAAAATTAAAGTCTAATCATTTGTGCTTTTACTCTTATATATTGGAAGAGGATGTAACGGATCACAGCCCAATTATGCTTTTCGCCAGCCGGAGAGAAAACCTCAGGAAAATTTAATGAAACAACAAAATAACACTAAATTTAAACTACTTTTACAAAACCTTGATTGGTCAAATGTAACAAGTGAAACCGAGGGGGAAACCACCTATCCAATTTTGTACACCAAAAATTCTAAAATTCTAAAAAACTCTGAAACTTTATAAAAAAATTCTGATTATTTTTCTGACATTCTAGAACACTCTTAACTAACTAATTTTTTATCTGCATTTTTATCTTCTGTATCATTTTTACGTTTATAATGTGTCAAAAATATGCAGGGTGTTTCAGAAGTACGGTATATAACTTAAGGAGGTGATTCATTATCATATTTTAAAAGAAAAAGTTCATATAATTATGTGCCTAGTGTTTTTGATATGCAGGGTGTTTTTTCAAAAAAATGTGCCATGTGCCAAAACATTTAGACAGCTCCATGCAAGATTGAGTGAAACTGGGAGTTTTAAACGTAATACGGAACTTCCTGACAGACCTGCAACAATAACCACGCCTGAGTTAGAAGAGGCTATACTTCGTTCCTTTCTTTAACTAGTGCCAGGAAGGTAGCAATGCAACTTAAAATAAGTGCATCAACTGTTTGGAGGGTTTTGCATCTTTAATAACTATGCCTATACCATATTCAACGTGTGCAAGCTCTGCTTCCCCGTGATTTTAAGCCAAGGTTTGATTTCAGTAGGTGCTGCATACAGTAGCACATAACAACACTTTTTTACTGAACATTTTATTTACTTACGAGGCCTCTTTTTCAAGAGAAGCCATTATGGATTTTCATAACGAACATTTCCGGACGGACGATAATCCTCATCAAATTAGAGAAAGTCGTTTTCAGCAACAATTTTCGGTGAATGTATGGGCAGGGATCATTGGCGACTATCTTATTGGACCATACTTTTTATCACCTCGATCTACAAATAAAAACTAATATGTGGCCCATGCACGACGGCACCCCAGCTCATTTTAGTCTAGTTGCTCGTCAATGCATCGACAAGACTTTTTCTAATTGCTGGATTAGACGCGCTGGTCCCCAAGATTGGCCAGCTCGCAGTCTTGACTTCAATCCTCTAGACTATTCTTTATGGGGTCACTTAAAGTCTCGTGTGTATACAAGACACCAAGTTGCGATGCGATACGAAATAATGCAGGCATTTTTGAACTTCTAAGAGAATCAATGGTGAGGCGATTGCAATCGTGCGTTTCATTAGAAAGTGACCATTTTCAACATTTGCTTTGACTAACTGTTTAAACTGCGTTTTTTTTATATCATTATTTAAAAAAATTATTTTGTTTTTAATTTAAATGTTTTAATTAACTTTAAAATACATAGGGTAGGTTTTATTTTTTCTCTCGAATACGAAGCAAAATACGAAAAGAGTTCAGGAAGCAAAGAAGTTGCATTATTAGTTCGTAAATTCGAGAGAAAATATCAAAATTAGGAAAAAGTCAGTGGCGTACATTTTTTGTCAACAATATTCGTTAAGGTGCTCTCCGGGACGCCACTGAACTTAATACATTTAATTTAGTTAGGGCTAATAATTAAGCCCCTTATCATTATGAATAACGGTACCAAATTTCAATAAAATCGGGAAAAGGATACCTATTTAAAAAATTATAAGAAAATGATTTTTTTTAAACTTTAACACCCTGTATATCAAAGATGGGACAACTACGGACACATGCTCATATGAACTTTTTCTCTTAGAATATCATAAGGAATCACCTCCTTAAGTTACGTACCGTACTTCTGAAACACCCTGTATTTATCCGACCTGTGTTTACCCTTTCTTTTCCCTCATAGAGTAATCAAATAAGTGATGATTTTTTAAGGAGTCGTACTACATTATTTGGTAAGCTTACTCTTAGATAAGATTGGGTAGATAAAGGATGCGATCAGTTATATCCACTTTTTGATCTGGATAATATTTAAGCCAATATTGTCATCTGAAAGGTTTTCTTTCTTGCACAAGTACTAAATCGTTGGCACGTATATTTTTTCTAATGTCTGTAGCGCTTTCTTATTGCGATAAAAATTGTATTGTTTTTTCCGGTTTTATCGGAAAAAAAACAACATTTTATTAATATCCAGAGACCATTCAGTTCATCAACATTCGTAGGTAAACCTGAAATCGTAATCGCAGCGCGCGTTTCGCTAGCCTACTGCTCAAATAAACAAATATGCCGATGTAGAAAGTAGTAGAGGGGAGAAATTTTGATAGATTATGCATGCTTTTGAGCATGCGCATAAGTAAACAATTCTAAATAAATTCAAAAAAATTCTAATTCAATTCTAAAAAATACTAAAAAAATTCTAAAAAATTTTGATAATTCTAAAAAATACTAAAAAAATTCTAAAAAATTCTGATAATTCTAAGAAATGCTAATAAATTCTAAAAAATTCTATCAGCTTGTACCTACACCAAAATTCTAAGGTGGTTTCCCCCTCGAGTGAAACTAACTCTGAAACTGCAACAACAATTTTCTTACAGACTTACCAACAATTGTTATCAAGTGTTACACAATCCTACACTATTAAAGACAAAATATACAAAAAAATAAAAGCTTGGATTAGTGACGGCATTATAACATCAATTAATAATAATAATAATAATAATAATAATAATATAAAAAATACAGCAAAACCCGTTCGTTATGCAAGATGGCCAGGATATTCAGGCAATGGGAGAAGGCGAGAACTACAAATACTTGGGGATGAAGCAGGCTCAACGCATTAGTCATGCAGCGATGAAGACAGATATAAGGGAAGAGTTTTTTAAGAGAACAAAAAGGCTTCTGAGAACGAAACTGAACAGCAAGAACTTGTTCAAAGCAATTAACACCTACGCCTGCTCAGTTCTATTCTATTCATTCGTCATAGTAGACTGGAGCGTGACTGACATCGAAGAACTACAGCGCAAAATGAGAACTCAACTTACCAAAACACTCAAACATCACCCAAGAAGTGCGGTAGAGCGGACTACTCTACCACGACATCAAGGCGGAAGAGGTCTGGCAGACATTGGAAAAATAATGGATCAACAAATAAACAACTTAAGGGAGTACTTCCGCAATAAATCCCAAACTTCACACCTACACCATGCTATTTGCGAAGTAGACCACTCCACTCCTCTAAGATTGAGGGATCAGAATGTCCCACAACACCACAAGACCAATGAAGAAAAGCTACAGATATGGAAGGAAAAACCTCTGCACGGACGACACCTGAGCGAGGCAGCCCAGGATCACGTCGACAGTGTTGCGTCGAACTACTGGCTCTTCTCTGGACAGATGTTTCCTGAAACGGAGGGATTTCTCCTGGCAATCCAAGATCAGGTCATACCAACTAGAAACTACCTGAAATACATAATTAGAGACAACTCAGTACAGGCGGATAAATGCAGATATGGATGTCAAACAGCAGAAACGATCCAACACATCACGGGAGGATGCCAGATGTTTTCTGCAACAGAATACAAGGAGAGGCATGATTCAGTGGCCAAGATCCTACACCAGGAGTTAGCGGTGAAACTACAGCTTGTCCAAAACGAGAAGATCCCATATTATAAATATACACCACAGATAATCTTAGAACGCAACTACTATAAGATGTACTGGGATCGGACTATTCGTACTGATCAGACGGTGGCCCACAACAGACCAGACCTTGTAGTGGTAGACAAGAGGGCCAGGAAAACGACTCTGATAGATATAGCTATACCAAATAATAACAACCTTCTAGTGAAGCATGATGAGAAGATAGCGAAGTATCGAGACCTCCAGGAGCAAATAAGAACACAGTGGAATATGGACAGCATCGAAACCATTCCGATTATTGTTTCAACGACAGGAGTAATCCCAAACAAGCTTTTGGAAAACCTTAGAACACTAGACGTACCTCAAGATCTCTACAGAAAGCAGTGCTACTTTCAACAAGCCGAACAGTCAAAAAGTATATGGGTAACCAAAGAAGAACCCCACGAGCCCAATAGCACGGAAAGGGTCCCCACAGAGCTTAATCCTTTTGATATCGGTGATATCTGGGATGAGTGAATGTTCCCCGTAAAGGGAGTACATGGCAGGTCTCGCGACCTGTCAGAAAATCAATAATAATAAACGTCTTTATTAAGCATATGCATACATTCATTGGAACACAGGTGGCGAAGTTTAGCCATTGGCCATTTCTCCACTTAACCAACTGTGATCCGTTTTGTGGCCTATAATTACAATAGAAACAAAATGAAACATTACTGATCTTAAAGTTATAAGATAGTACCAGCAGAAAATGGTAATCTAATCATATGAGTAGTAAATCCTTATAACCCATTTTGAGTTTCTTTATACTACACTGTCTAAACTGTAATGGGATAGTATTGTAAGGTTTAACAAGACTATAAAAGAAACATGTTTGAAACAATGAAGTTCTGTGCTTTGGTATTGAGAGGTAGTTTCTATCTCTTAAGTTTAAATTATGCGCATTTTTCCTAAATTCTAGTTTGTGGTATAGATACAGAGGTTGCTTGCTGTCTAGTAATTTCCCAAAAAATACCACACAATACAATTTATACATATTTTCACATTTTAACCAACCAATTTGCCTGATGTTGTTTGATACAGAGTTATATTTTCTTAAATTAAATATAAACCTACAACATGTATTTTGCACATATTGTATTCTATTTTTCGTGACTTTATCCAAAAATGGATAATACACGATAAAGCAATAATTATAGATTCACATAACAAGGCTTTCACATAATTTTCTTCTCATATTAAGGTTTAGTATGTATCTGTTGAGAGTATAAGAGCTTCTTTTTTACATATCTTCTTTGTAACAAATTTTGTACATGTTTATGAAATCTCAAATTGATATCCAAATAAAGTCCCAAATTCTTTGCACAATTAGAATATTCCAAAGGACTATTGTCTATAAGTAATTGAAGTCTATTTGTAAGCATATTTCGTTGCTTCTCTGAGCAAAAAAGAAGTTCCTCCGTCTATTTAGGGTTAATTTTTAAATTATGTTCCCGGGAATATCGCAAAATAGCATCCAAATCATCATTTAGCAAGTTTGCTGCCCTTTCAGGGTCTGAGGGATCAAATTTTAACAAAACTTGTGTGTCATCTGCATATGTCTGTATATGTGAATTTGAAACCACAGAGATGTTGAGATGAAAAAGTATAGGCCCAAGAATAGACCCTTGTGGTACTCCTGACACAACTGCCCTCGACTGTGAGATGCCATTTTTTATTCGAACTACCTGGGATCGATTTGAGAAGTAAGATTTAAAAAAGCATGTCGAAATTTCATCAAAACCATAAGAAGATAATTTAGAGCACATGAGATCAATCACATCGAAGGCCTTTGAGTAATCAAGTAGCACCAAAATGGCTGCCAGCTTTTCATCAAGGGATCTCGCAATATTATCTGTAATATTCAATAATGCAGAGGTTGTGCTGTGGTCCTCTATAAAACCCGATTGATGAGTTGGAAACAAATTATTTTGCTTAAGATATCCAGATATTTGAGTGTGAACCACTCTTTCCAAAACTTTGGATAAAACCGGCAACAAACTGACTGGGCGTAAATCACTGATATTAACAGGATTTTTGATTTTAGGAATTAGGGTAACAATTGAATTTTTCCAACACTGTGGGAAATATCCTCGTTCCAAACAACTGTTAATTATATTCGTAATATGATTAATTATAGTTGGCAAACTTAGCTTTAACATAAAAAGTGTCAGAGTATCATCTCCAGCTGCATTGGACTGGACTGGACTCTGGATACACTTACAAATATCCATCGGATCCACTAATCTAAAGGAAAATTCAAAATTACAGTTATATTTGTTACTATTATAAAACCTAATTTTATTATCACAGTTGTTTGTTTTGTGGAAAACACTGCAGAAATAGTCATTAATTGTATCTGCATTTAAAAAAGCTGTAGGAAGGTCATTGTTGTTTGTTTTAGGAGAATACACATTAAGATCTTGTGTTGTCTTCCATAGCTGACGTTCATTTTTTTGGTTTGAGACATAAGCCAAATATGCGGTCTTTTCTCGACGTATAGCGGTTTTTACAACATTTCTAAGACTTTTATATTGTTCTCTATTTTCTGCAGTGTTGTCCTGTCTTACTTTAACCCTAGCCTTATCTCTTTCTTTCATTAGGTTCTTAATAGCTGCAGTCAACCACGCCGCATGAGGTTTGTTCACCCTTACAGTCCTAATTTGCATTTATAACATTGTAATACACTTATATGGTTGAAAACATATGCCCTTGACTAGCCAAAGTTCACCCTACGGCGAGATACCAGGACGCCGTGGGTTTTAGAATCACACTCGATAATTAGGTCTAGGTTTTTATACTTATTCACTGATTTCTTCAATATCCTCATATGAAAATATTCGTCTTTTGTTAGATCATTGCAATTTATAATATCTTTTATTATCTCTTCTTCATCATCTTCGACATTACTATCTGAGCTATTTACGTTTACAATCTTTAGTTTTGGGTTTTTCTTAATTGGGATTTCCATGACATATTCCCTACCCATCTCCTTCTCTATTTGCTTTTTCAGAGAAGCCATGTCCTTATCATTTTCACTTCCTATGACCACTGCTCCATTTGAGGCATGCCGAAACTTTGATATATTCAAACCAACTGGGTTAATGTTTCCTCTGATGTCATCCTTGTTATTTTTGCTATCCTGTTCCTTTTTTGGCTTTATAATTATGACAGACTCGGTTTTTAATGCACTAGCATAAGAGAATATTCTGTTCTCTGTATTTGCAAGTCCCAACAATGGAAACCCATTATTTTTGAGATCCTCATATTTTTCGGTTAAATCTGCCAATTTCTCCTTCAATGTGCAATAATCCTCTTGAATAGTCAAATTTTGATCCTATATTTGCTTTAAAATCAATTTAAGCAACAAATTTTCCATTTCAAGTTGATTAAGTTTGTTTACATCCCCTGAATTATTGGTTAGGTTTTTTAGACAACAAATTACACGTGTATTATCAATGCTTATGTCTCTTTTTCTTTGAAACATTTGGGATGGAACACAGAGCCACATATTACACTATTACACACACCAATACTTGAAAACTTCTTCG
This sequence comes from Polydrusus tereticollis, assembly GCA_963920685.1. Lineage (NCBI taxonomy): Eukaryota > Metazoa > Arthropoda > Insecta > Coleoptera > Curculionidae > Polydrusus > Polydrusus tereticollis. The sequence continues at coordinate 48,019,159 of OY987335.1, read as the reverse complement.
CACAACATTTGTAAGAAGTCTCGGGAGGTTCAGAATCGACGTAATTATCTGCCGCCATCTTAAACTTTTTTTTTAAAACGAGAGATAAAATGAAGAAAATATTATCAAGGAATTATAACGCCCAATTGGAAAAAGAATACAAAGAATACAGAAATACTTTAAACAAACTTATACATAAACACAATATTATAAAAATCAAATTGAAAATAACAAGAATGACATGAAAAAGCTTTACAAAATCATTAAGGATGCTATTTATGAGAACAACAAAAACAACAATGCTTCTCTAAATATAAAAAATAAAATTTCAATAATGCACTTGAATCATCGAATTTTTGTAATGACTATTACATTAATATTGAAATAGAAATGGAAAAGGCGATTCCACCGCCGCAAATTGGGAGACAAGTGGACCCACCTGTAATGGACTCTATTTACTTACCCCATAACAAAAAATGATTTAATCAATTATATTTCAACTTTAAAAAATAATGGTTTAGAAATAATCACCCCGCTACTACATATACTAAATTTAATTCTAGAAATGGGGAATATACCACCTGAATTTAAAACTTCAATAGTAACGCCCATTCACAAAACAGATTACCCAGACCTCCATAAATAATTACCGACCTATCAACCTTATTAACAATTTTGCAAAAACTTTTGAAAAGTGTATGAAAGTTAGACTAATTAACTTTTTTAAGATCAATAATGTGCTATCTACAAACCAATTTGGATTTCTTGAGGGATGTAGTACCGAAGACGCCATGCATAGACTAATAACAGAATAAAATAAAAAATAAAAAATGTTTAGCTGGTCTTGGGACCAGTACTTTTTATAACATATATTAACTCATTGTTGAAATTGCGGGTTGATGGTCTAACCGTATCCTATGCAGATGATACGGCCCTTGTTGCCTCTGGAGATACCTGGGACAATGTTAATGTTAAAGATAAAACCATAAATAATTTAGCAACAATAAAGAACTGGCTGCAAAGCTATAAACTAACATTAAACTTATCAAAAACAAACTACATAGTTTTTTCACTTACTAATGCAAACAGACCTCAATATAATTCAATTGTTGTAGATAATCAATATATTAAAGAAACTTCATCTACAAAATACGTGGGGTTGTAATTGATAGATTTCTTAAGTGGCAACCCCATATTAATTATGTCTCAAGCAAAATTCGTAAACTAATCCATAAGTTTTACTTATTGAGAGAATTTCTGAATAAGAAGACTCTGCTAATACTCTATAAAGCATTTGTAGAATCGATTCTAAGATTCGGAATATTGGTGTGGGGTGGACTTTATAATAACAGCCTATAGAAATTAAACATAATACAAAAATATATACTAAGAATCATTTAAAAAAAATAGATTGTATCCTTCACATTTACTTTTTTATAAAGATATTTTAGATAGATAGCTCGATTGCTACGAGATGTCGCCAGGTGTAACATCTTGCATATGTATTAATACATTATGTGTTGAAAACACTGTAAGGTCCCTTTCCTTTTCGTCAGACTCTATAGCCTTGCCGATGAGCCGTAATACGGCGAAACGCGTCCAAGGATTGGGTCTGACGGAAAGAAAAGGGACAAACATCTTTCTTTAATATCACGTTTTCGGTTCACAGAAACCGACGATTGGCTTTCAGCGCCACCTGACTTTAGATACCTGCTTATGCGGGATCCATTCCAGCGTTTGGTCTTCTCTAAGACCTCGCTGGTCTGGTTGGGTGGATAGCTCGATTGCTACGAGATGTCGCCAGGTGTAACATCTTGCATATGTATTAATACATTATGTGTTGAAAACACTGTAAGGTCCCTTTCCTTTTCGTCAGACTCTATAGCCTTGCCGATGAGCCGTAATACGGCGAAACGCGTCCAAGGATCGGGTCTGACGGAAAGAAAAGGGACAAACATCTTTCTTTAATTTGTACAATTTACCGCCTAGGGAAGTAAGAGATTGTCACAAAATAAGAAGTTTCAAATTATTAAGTAAAAATGTAATTTATGAGAATCTTCATCAATTTGAAAGGTTTTTTAGCTGATTTGTGTGTGGTGGTTTGTTGGTTTTGTTTTTTCTTTTCTTTTTTATGTAAACCTTTTTTTTTTGCTCGCTTTCACCATCATAATTGTTAGAATACACGTCAAGAGATAAGTTTAAATGGACAGACTGCTAAGCATAGAGCACATACAGATGTTTTACATCTAGGTGCTTATAAAGAAAACATATATTGTGGGATGTTTATGATGCAGCAGGGCTGAATTGATTTATATACTTATTGTGATAGTGACAGATATTGTAAAAAAAAAATTCATACAAACTATTACAAAAATCTCTCAAGCTGTAGGGTTCTAATTGCCTTCCTCAAAAAATTATGCCATATTTTAGCACTGAATCAAAATTTGCCATGTATGTTATTCTTAGTGTTCTCTCGTCCATGTATTTACCCATGATTCGTATACCGTAACAAATTGAATTACATTTTTTAACAGTACTATTTATGTGATTCGACCAATTTAAATATTCATTAATATAAACACCCAGAAATTTGACTTTATCAGTTACTGCAATGTTTGAATTATCCATTTCACTAAAAGGTCTTTACAAAAAACCTACGACATATTCTTCAGACCAAAATTATCCGATTTAAGTAAACTTACCTTAGTACAAAGTTGCTTAGTTTGGGCGCTAGACAGCGCTGAAGTGACAATTTTTAAATCGTTTTTCCGGAATAATTCAAAAACTGCTCATACTATTTTGCCGAAATTTGGTACGTTGGCATAGCTTTATGGGGAAAAAAACCCACGTCACAATTCCGATTAATATCAGTCCATGGGCGTAGAACCTGGGTTTTTTGCTAATTGCTTGTTTCAGATTTCTATGCCAATGGAACAAGAGGCGTTTGGGCACAAAATTCAGATGAACTAATTCATTTGCTACAAAAAATGCACTCTTGATAAGACTCGATTCCTCTGACGGTTTTCGACAAATTTGTATTTTATTACTTAATACGTAGTAGTTTTTACCACGTAGTACTTGGGTTCTATAGAATTTTTCTGTTTTTGATTTCTTCGCCAATGGAAGATAAGAGGTTTAAGTTTAAAATTGAGATTAAACCAACTTATTTACTACAAAAAACCTCTTAAACAGTTTTCTTATCATCTGCTTTTTGTTCGCACGGTATTTTTCAGGTATGTACAACACGACCTTACCTCACAAACGATTGTTATTGTTGGTAATTATTAGTTTCATCTGACAACATAAGATTATTGTCAAGTTTGTAACATTTAATATTGTTGCTAACGTTCAATCATTTCATCTGCTTGCATTAATTATTAGAAAACTTTAATTGTCGTGAATTGTCATGGCGGTGCAATACACTAATGCAGATACCGATATGATATTGGTATTTGGGTATTGGAAATAGCCCAGAATGTGTCAGAGTCTACTCCGAAAGGTTTCCAAATCGTCGTATACCAAGCCACCCGACGTTTGCTGCTGTTGAAAGACGCCTGCGGGAAAACGGCCAATTTCCTCCTAAAGCCATTGATAATAAAAGACAGCGTTTTGTAAGGGTTCCTGAAGTCGACGAAGACATTTTAGAACGTGTTGCAGAAGATCCAGAAATAAGCACCAGGAGGCTAGGTAGGAAAATAGGAGTGTCCAAAGACATTGTTCATGAAGTACTTCAAGAACAGTTGCTATATCCATACCATAAGATGCCAGTTCAAGATCTTTTACCTAATGATCCTGAAATGCGCCTGGTTTTTAGTCGGCTTGTTCATAGGCAGAGAGAAGAGAATCCAAACTTTGCCAACAATATTTTGTTTACCGATGAAGCATGTTTCACAAGAAGAGGGATTACAAGTCTTCATAATGAACATGTTTATGCGGATAAAAATCCACATGCTATCAAGGTAAAACATTTTCAAAATGAGTTTAGAATTAATGTGTGGGCTGGAATAATCGGTAATCACATTGTTGGTCCTGTCATTATTCCACGAAGATTAAGCGGGGAAATTTATTTGCAACATCTACAAAATACGCTGCCAGATTTGCTAGAAGATTTACCTACAACTTCGGAGAGATATGTGGTTTATGCACGATGGAGCTCCACCACATTTTGCATTAAATGTTAAAAACTTCTTGAATCAGCAGTACCCAAATGAATGGATTGGTAGAGGTAATGCCCCTATAAATTGGCCACCACGATCTCAGGACTTAAATCCATTGGATTATTTCCTATGGGGGCATCTTAAGACAGTAGTTTACAGGACAACTCCAGATAACGCAGAACAACTATGGCAACGTATTCGAGATGCAATAAATATTCTTAAGGGCGATAAACAAGTTCTGCAAAGAGTGTGTTTTAATTTTCTTCGACGTATAAATCATGAAAATGGTGGTCATTTTGAGCAATTTTTATGATATTTGTATTTATTTCTGTTTATGATTTAGTTATTTTTTTCTTTTTTTGTAAAAACTAATACGTATTAAGTAATGAAATGCAAATTTCTCGAAAACCGTCAGAGGAGTCGAGTCTTATCAAGAGTACCTTTTTTGTAGCAAATAAGTTGGTTCATCTGAATTTTGTGCCCAAACCCCTCTTCTTCCATTGGCATAGAAATCTAAAATAAGCAATTAGTAAAAAATCCAGGTTCTAGGCCCATGGACTGATAATAATCAGAACTGTGACATGGGTTCTTTTGCCCCATAAAGCTATGCCAACGTACCAAATTTCGGCAGAATAGTATGAGCAGTTTTTGAATTAATCCAGAAAAACGATTTAAAAATTGTCACTTCAGCGTCGTCTAGCGCCCAAACTTTGTACTAAGGTAAGTTTACTTAAATCGGCTAATTTTGGTCTGAAGAATATGTGATAGGTTTTTGTAAATACCTTTTACAGACACCCTGTATATTGAAAAGGTTCATTGATTACAGTAGCATTGGCACACACAATAAACAGAAAAGGACCCAGAATACTGCCCTGCACTATACCTACATTGTTTTGAAGCATCAGATCTTGATGTTTTTCCGTTTTTTGTTACACTGACACATTGTTTCTTTATCTTCTAAATAAGAGACTAGCAATTTTTAAGTGTCACCTTTAATGCCATACAATTCTAATTTTTTTATGAGTATATGTCTGTGTAGACAATCGTAGGCTCTAGATAGATCTAGAAACATGCCTAGTGCTAAATCACCATTTTCGATGAGATCCAGTATATTTGTTATAAATTGCCGTTTGTGTAGATCTGTTTTTTATAAAACCATGTTGACAATTTGCAAAGATGTCACATTCAATTAAAAATTCATTAATCTGATATTTATTGATCATTCGAAAATCTTTGGAAACACAGGAATAAGCTTATAGGCTTGTAACTATCCAGACTTTCGGGATTTCCTTTTTGATAGGAAGGTTTAATAAGTGCAGTTTTTAAGTTATGTGGAAACTTAGGAATTGTTGATTATTATGTCAATATATTTTTTAATACTGGAGTTGCCATCTTTACAATGCTTGTCGAAAGTTCATCTATACCACTGCTATGCATATTTATTTATGTTACAAGTAAAGGGTATGTCTCTTGAGCTATTTAAAAGTTCTGGAACAACTGATAATAAATATTTATTATATCTATCCCCTATATCTTAAGAATTTCCCTCGACCTTAATTTTGGAAACATTTGAGTTTTTTCCTGTTATCTATGCAAATGGTTCACATACATTTTGTCTTATCTGGATTTCTTATGAGATTTTCTTAGCTTTTTTTTTCTTACTGATATTAATGTTTAATCATATATTCTTTTTTTTTTCATTGTATCTTTGTTTAAAGTTTACGACAAATCTAGAGAGCATTTAATAAATTATCCAGTCTGCGTTTACATCTAGTACTGTAATAACTGTAGGAGGTTTTTTACGTGTTTTTTTTGTTTATCAGTTTTTGAGGGAAGTTCTGATTAAATAAGGATAACACTGTATTCCTAAAAATATTCCATTGTTCATTGACGTTACTTTTTTCTACCTTATATACTTCAAGCCAGCAGTCTTGTTCATTGAAACTGCTCAAAAAGTTAACTTTGTTTTTCACAGTGAAGAATCGAGTATATGCAAAAGGATTTTGTTTAGTTCAATTAAACTCAAATTCAGCTGTTTGTGCAGTATGGTCAGATACAAAGTTCTCAAATACACTACTTTTAAAAAATTCAGCATTTGTGAAAACATTATGTATACAGCTGGCACTAATTCTTGATATTTGACTATTTTCAAAAATAGTTTGATTTATGTTATATGAGTTCAATATAGAAAGTGGCGCTGTTTTTGTTTTATTGTCCTTTAAAAGTTCTATGTTAAAATCACCGATGATGACTACTAATCTATTTTCTTGAAACATTTTTGTTAGCAAAGCTTTTTTTTTCTCCAAAAAGTTAGTGATGCCCCCTGAGGGTGGCCTATATATATACAAATAAAAATGGTCTCCACCTTTCCAAAATTACATTTTATTGCAACGCATTCAATTACTCCACCTATTTCCATTTTCCTGATGTCTACTCGCTCCTTACATTTTAGATTGTTCCTAACATACAAGATACAGATCCACCATATTTACCCTATCCTCTCAACAGAACTTTGACACCAAACTAACACCGTTTATTACATAGTTTTTCAACTGATTATCACTTTTCCAATGTTCAGTTACACCCATAATTTTGCAATTTAAATTGTCTTTCATCATGTCATTAATTCGGTCTATTGAATTCCCAATATACTTAACATTTGATGAATTATGCTCATCACTTTTTTGTTCGAGGCTTTTTGAACACAATTATTTATGTGTGTCATTATTTTTTACGCCTGCGGTAAAAAAGCACTGGAATAATTTATGTGGTTCCTATAAAGTGACAGTCTTCTCCTCTTTGATATATTGGGCACGTAGCATCGCTTGCAGAATGTATGCCTTCTTCCGGCTTGTATTTTATTTTACTGCAGTTTGAACATTTCCATTGTAGGGCCTGACAATCTTTACCCGCGTGTGCCCCCCACATTTATGACAGCACAGCTCTTATTTGCAGTACTTTGCTATGTGTCCAAAACTAGACCATTTAAAACAGACTACCAAATTAATATGTTCCTGGCCGTAAAACTCTACCAGTTTAAAATTTACTGTTTCTCTTTTTAAAAAACACTTTGCAATATTTGCAGTGTCTTTTTGAGTTTTTGTTGTTGTAGCTCATTCAAATCCTAATCACAGTTGATCCATCTTTTAATTGCCTGATGTTTTTAAAGCCAACTCCTATATCTTCTGTTTTTAATTCATTTTTTAGCTGGCGGGTGGTTTCCTTAGGGTTGTTTACGTTATTAATCCGTGTAATTGTTTCCAGTTTTTTCTGATTTCTTGGTGTAGTCCAGGGTTTTTGTCTTTCGGTTTTTGGAAAGTCTGGCACATTATTCACTGGTTGGTTTTGGGTTTTGGTGGGACACTAATAATAAATTTTAAGTTCAGTTTAACTCGATATTAAAATTTTCTTCTTTTTCTGCGATAATCAAAACTTTTAGTCGCTAAAATAGGCGCCTATAATATACGATGTGCGCATATTTTTGGGGGGATTTCATAGCATAAAAGTTGTTTGTTGCTTTACCTAATCTCGATTATTTCTGTTAATTTTTTTTAATTCACGTTCCTTCATCTTGTCGGTTTTTTTCTTTATCTCACTATGTAATTTTTATATAATTTTCCAATTAATTTTTAAGTAATTTATTACACAGCTTTTAGCCTTAACAGTACCAAAACGTCTATAATATTTTTCCCAGACTTGGAATTTAAACTGTTTCTAAAAATGTATGAAACATGATGTAATATGGGTTTATCGTTAATAGTTCTAAAGATATTCGCATTAAAAAATATATTGCCACCATTCGGGCACGTTACCCTGTCCACAGGAAGAACAAAATTACAATTATAAAGAACTTTTTAAAGCAACACTTATTTTCTAATTGTATCTTAAGATTTTAGTGATAAACTTGGTCACATTTTGTAAAATGTAGTTTTTCTTGAAAAATTTAAATGATGTACCTATATTATTATCCAAATATACATATATTTTTACCAAAGTATAACGATATCCCAGTTCTTTAATAACTTACATTTTTCCTAAAAATATGCAACATTTAGACTAAAATTTTTTGGGGGATGATTTTGTGATTTTTCGATTTCTTTGTTTTATTAAAATCTTTTAACCCTGTAAATATGCTAAATTTTAGATTGCTATATGACTATATTAGCATTTTTACCCCCGAGTTTGTTAGGTGCGTTTTTTACAATTTTCGATTTTTCCCTTTATTAAGGCCCTATTACGGTACTATAAATTTTTAAGTTTAAACGTCGGCGTCGTTTGGAAGTGCCCAGGAATTTCATACATATAAACATACATTTAATTTTATATGCATAGTAGTAGGTACTTATACTATGTATATACGAGTCAACGATTTGAAAGTAGTTTTATGCATCTTTAGATACATCTTTCAAAAAAACTGTTTACGCTTATATGGTTGGTAAATGTGCACATCAAAAAAGTGTGTCGGAAAAAAGTTGTATTCTTTTAATTGCAACACATATTGTTATTTTTGGATCCTACGTTTTCATACAAAACTTTCAAGTACGAAGGTGAATTCTTAACAAAAATTGGGCATGGTCCCAAAACAATGTCGCCTGCGGCACTAACTTTTCGGCCTTTGCGCCACCCCTGAAGAAAATCCTATATATAATCCTAACTGTTTGTAACATTGTATAAAATTCCATTTCAGTCATAATAAATTGGATTAATAAATAATTAATGGAGACACAATAGGTATAAAGAGATTTCAAAAAGCTCCCTATATACATATAAAGCATAACTTTTATTAGTACATTCAGTACATTGTCATTGTCAGACATTTTGTTCAACCGCCGAACATAGAGAAATGTTTCCCGCATACCGATACTGAAGTACTTATACACAGGGTCCTGCAATATACCAATTAAGTTTGGAATTTCGTTAGAACGCAGACCTACACTATATATTTGTGTGTATTTCGGGAAAATATTTTCGCATATACAGAATGATCTAAAAAAGTATGACGACAAAAAGAAATTTAAATGATACACCCTGTATTTTTTTGCATATTTTGTTTTTTTTTAGTGTTCTCTCTTATTTCCAAAAATTGTATTTGATTTGCTATAGTCGTTTACGAGCAGTAAATTAAAAACAATTAAAAATCGTTTTGCACGCCTTAAAAACATCTGACGTTAAATAGTTTTATCTTATTTGATACAGGGTGTTCAAAATTTGGTTCCAAAAATGTCAACTTTCAAACTAGTTTTTCTTAATATTTTCTAATGAAGCACCCTGTATATTATCTTACTATCTAATGCAGAATTTAAATACTAATATTTTTTGTTTACAAGTGTATCAAAATTCTGGACTGTTTTCAAGATATTTACCAAAAACCATTCCATTTCATTAGTAAAGTATTACAAAAGGATCTAGGCAGCCATGGAAACACAACCATGTTTAAATACATATGCGAGATGTTACACGTGGCGACATCTCGTAGCAATCGAGCTATCCACCCAACCAGACCAGCGAGGTCTTAGAGAAGACCAAACGCTGGAATGGAACCCGCCTAAGCAGGTATCTAATGTCAGGTGGCGCTGAAAGCTAAGGGACAAACATCTTTCTTTACAACCATGTTTATTTAAGAAATAGATTTTGACATTACCCTTACGAAAGACATAAATATCTTTATCGGATAATATTTTATTTTAAAAAATGAATTTTTCAAAGGAAGAGCTCATTGACATGATTTTTGTATTGGGGGACAGTGATAAAAATTGTTTTCTAGCATGCGACTCAGTTTCCCGAAAGGCCCCATCCAGAACCAATAAGCTTTAGTAGACTGCTTGAGCGTTTTCTTGAAACAGGGAGCGTAGATTACAAAAAATAAGAAAGGATGAAAACGGTTATAAATGAGAAAAATCAATTAGCAGTTTTGCTGACAGTTACAGAAAATCCAAACATTAGTCAGGCGTATGGGAGAAGAAGTTGGAATAAGTGAAAGGTCAGTTCAGAGTATTTTAAAAATACATCATTTTCATGCATACCACCTTCAACTGCACCACGCTCTGAGTAAAATGTCTTTCAGAGTAGAGTTCAGTTTTGTGATTGGGCTCGATTCCGCCTTCAAGAAAATCCATTATTTTTCAAGAACCTCTTATTTTCTGATGAGGCCACATTCCACAACAATGGATGCGGCAACAAGCATAATTTTCACTATTACGCTACCGAAAATCCAAGAATCATACGACAAATGGACTACCAACATCGTTGGTCAATAAATGTTTGAGGAGGAATTGCTGGAGAACATGTGGTAGGCCCTTACTTTTTTAACGGTCATCTTACCGGTCAAATGTATTTCGAATTTTTAACAAACGAATTACCTGCATTGCTTTAAAATTTACCACCATATATGCAGGCACAAAATATGTGGTTACAACAGAATGGAGCTCCAGTCCATTTTTCGCGACAGGTCAGAGCTCTATTAGATAACACTTACGAAATCGCTGGATTGGAAGGGATGGGACAGTTAGATGGCCTGCAAGGTCGCCCGATTTAAACAAACTCGACTTTTTTCTATGGGGGTATGTAAAAGACCTTAAGAATAATCAACGCGTTTGCAACAATTACACCCGCAATGCTCCGAGAACGTGGAAAGGTCCTTTGCAAGAATAGACAGATGCCTTAAACAAAATGGAAGACATTTTGATTATCTTTTAATTTAAATGCGTTACTGTAAAAATCTATTTCTTAAATAAACATGGTTGTGTTTCCATGGCTGCCTAGATCTCTTTTGTAATACTTTACTAATGAAATGGGCATATTTTTTATGATTTTTGGTAAATATCTTAAAAACGGCCCAGAATTTTAATACACTTGTAATACAAAAAAATATTTGTATTTAAATTATGCATTAGATAGTAAAATAATATACAGGGTGCTTGACTTGAAAATCTTAAGAAAAACTAGTTTGAAAGTTGTCATTTTTGGAACCAAATTTTGGACACCCTGTATAAAATAACATAAAACTATTTAATGTCAGAGTATCGTTAGACCTCTTGTATTCAAGTGCCATTCTATGTAGCTCGGACAAAACAGATCTAATGCCGTTTTTTTAATAATTTTTTCAAGGCGTGCAAACGATTTGTTATGGTATTTATTGCTCGTAAACGACTAAAGCAAATCAAATCAAATTTTGAGAAATAAGAAAGAACACTAAAAGGAATTAAAATATGCAAAAAAATACAGGATGTATCATTTAATTTTTTTTTGTCGTCATACTTTTTTGGACCATTCTGTATATGCGAAAATATTTTCCCGAAATACACTCAGATATACAGTGTAGGTCTGCGTTCGAACGAAATTCGTAACATAATTGGTATAGAAGCTATGGATGCCTGACGCACTTATTGCAGGACCCTGTAGAAACAAAGCCAATACGAATCTCTTAAAACAACAAAATGTATCCACCATCGAGTAAAATTAACTACTTCCTCCATAAAATGGCCCATATTGCCACTTATTTAAAGTACCTACCGTCATATCATTTTAAACTAAAATATATATCACTATGATCCCAAATTATTCTTTTCTTGCCCCAAATAGACTGGAAAAATATATAAAGATATCAAGCACCAGAATGAAACATTAATCTGGATTTAGGCTTGAAATACTCAACTTTATTAAGTGTTTATCAACAGATTTACTCAACCGGCATACTTTTTTACGCTATATTTTTTTTAAGGAAAAATGTAACTTGGTAATTTTTATGAAGTTATACGAATATCAAATTTGTATATCACAACGATTTCTTTTAAATTATTGTTAGGGAGGCACCGTAAAAGCTGTAGAAGCGTGTACGTTCGAGACCGTTCCATTCCAGGGCGGTTCTCCGCCACCACTGCCTTATAAGTCTGTCCAAAAGGGGTGCGTAGTATACACCATATGCAGTGATGGTTTTTCCATTCTCAAGGTAGTCGCTCAGGAGTATTCCCTCCGCATTTCCAAAGACTGATGCCATCACCTTCCCATTTGATGGAACGCATTTTGCCTTTTCGGAGCAGGTTCTCTCCCCGTGTACTCCATGGTTTTGATTGTTGTTTTGTGTCTGGCGTATAGTGATAAATCCAAGTTTCATTACAGAACACCGCAAGAAAACACTGTCTTTTTCTTAAACAGCTGCAAATATTCGGCGATTTTGTTTTTGCTCTGTGAGCTCTAAAACCACATATACAAATGTCGCTGCCGTGCTCTTTTATACCAGGTTCTAATATTACATCTCGGAGTAGATTAGAGCGATCGTTGGGACGTAGCTTAGAATTTTATACGTTTAGTAAAGTTGATTAATTTAATTTATAATCTTAAGAAAATTGATTTCGGAGTTCCTAACTAGTTAATTTATACAAGTAAGATTATTTTAATCTATTTTTCTTTTAACATATGAAAGAAAACACTAATTGTTTTTGATTTTCACTTTAATATAATTAAATAATAATTCCATCAATTTTCTAGATTTAACCATTATTAAAACCAATAATAAACTTGAATTTTCAATTTATCATAAACCATCCCACACTGATCTAACAATTAACTATAAATCACATCACCCTATTCAACATAACCTAGCAGCATATAATAGCATGGTCCACCGCTTAATTAATGTCCCTATGTCGCGAAAAAATTTTAATAAAGAATTTAATTTAATAAAACAAATAGCTTACAATAACGGTTACAATCATAAAATAATAGATAAAATACACTCTAGAATGTCATATAAAAAAGCGATAAATGAAATTATGCCCATAACAAAAGAAAAATCTAAATATACAACTTTAACATTCATAGGTAGAGCTAGCGATAACATAAAAAGTTTACTTAATAAACAAAACATTAATATTTTATATAAAACTAACAATAACTTGAGCAAGATCATTAAAAACAATAAGGATAAAACAGCGAAAGATAACAAAAGTGGAGTTTACAAATTAAATTGTGGTTCTTGTGAAAAATCATATATTGGTCAAACTGGTCGGTCTTTTAAAACTAGAATTAAAGATCACTTCGATTCTTTTACCAAAAATAATAAAACATTCCACGTACGCGGATCATTTAATAACAGAAAATCATAATTTTGATAAAGATTATGACATATTACATCTGGAACCAAAAGGATTAAAATTAAATCTCTTGGAATCCTTGGAAATTAACAAACAAATTCCCCATACTTATTAAACGATAAACAAGATATTTATACCTCTCCTTTGTTAAATTTAAAGCTTTGTCGTTAGGACGTCTAGTTATTATTGTCAATATAATAATTAATACCTTAATGTTTACCTTAGGTTTTTCCATCGCTACCTTTAGTTAGACCTATATATTAAGATATCTGTTTTTAATACCTTACATCTGAAGAAGCCGCTGTGACGGTGAAACACGTGTCATGTTGACATATTAAAGTGACAATCAAAAACAATTAGTGTTTTCTTTCATATGTTAAATATGGATTTTCATCAAGTAACGGTCGAAACTATAAGACTATTTTTCTTTTATAATCAAATAGCAAGAAAGCATAAGCGGATACATACAAGATAGTTGTAAATTGGTTATTATAAGTTAAGTTGAATAAAATAGAACAAACTACTAAACGTGTGAATGCTAAGTTTTCTCTCAGAAAGAAGGAACAGTCTAACTACTCACCAAAAGGATGGTAATATCTGTAAGTCTCCAAAACAAAACTTAAGTCAAACTATAATTTTATAATAATTATATAATATACAGGGTGTCCGGATAAGGATACGGAGCGGCCATATCTCGGAAACGATACGTCCCACAGATCTGAAAAAAAGCTCTCATCATAAAAACTGCCAAGAGAAATTCATTCAAAATAATTTTAAGTTTCGGAAATTGCCGCAAGAGGGCGTAACGGCTTATTTATTTTTTAAAGTTCATTTTACGGCAAAAAATGCCACTTAACCGTAGAAAAGCAAATAAATAATTAACATCAGTAGATTGTTTACTACAACTTTTGTTATTGTTATTTTTTTAAATCTCGCCTAATAAAGGAGTGGGGGAAGCCTTTAGGACATTTTTCAAAAACTGTCATTATGTCGTTATCCTTCAACGGATTTTCTATAACTTGGACTTGTTTGAAAGGGAATTCCTTGGAGTTTAAATAAATGATTCAGGAATTGTCACAAGTTTCCTGATACAATTTTAAGATGGCGCTGTTATTCAATCTAACTTATTTTTTTATTTTTCTCGGTATTTGCAAATTGGATGGTATAATTTTTTTCGGTAGTAATAGGAGACAATTTGCATAGGGAACGATTAGTCCAAACCGCAAATCGATATCACCAGGGGTTTAAAAGTTATTTTGATTTTTCTTTAAAAAATGATACAGTTTCCATTTACCGGTACCCGGTATACCCCTAATAAGCAAGATAACAACTAATTTCATGGCCTACTGTTTAATAAACTATAAAATTTATAATAAAAGTTTAACGAGTCAAAGAAACATCAATAACACTGAATAAAATATGAATATTATGATATGAGATTATGAAAAAGTGCACAAATCTTAAATCTAGAAACAATTAGCAATTTAGCAAGACAACAATAATTACAAATGTTTAAAATATTTTCCGTCACTTCCTAAGCTCTTAGTTATTCTTCTTTCAGTGAAAAACACACTTGCCTCTTGCCTCAATTTCAGCCGTGGATAAGCTTCGAACGGCATTTCATATCCTTTCCATCATGTTTTCGCCTAAATTACAAGTTCCAAGTTGGCCATGGAAAAAAACAAATTAATAATTTATTGTGACAAGCTGTTGATGAGTTTTAAACGTCAAGCATCTTATAATATTAAGCATTGTTTTTTACATTTATATTGCATTTTTCTACAAACAGTATGCCGTTTACTAACGCAGAAGCGTATGATATGTTGAATATGTATTTTCAATCTCTTGAAAATGCTGTAATAGCGTCGCGAGAGTATGCAATGCGATTTCCACAAAGAAGACACTATTCTCGAGAAGTATTCTCAAGATTAGCTCGACGATTAAGAGAAACTGGTAATGTGCAGCCCATTCAACGACCCTTACGCATTGGTAGGACACGTAATGAGGTAAATATTATCAACGTTTTGGCTTACGTTCAATACGATCCCACTTTAAGCACCAGAAAAATGTCCCTTGACTTGGGGGTTCCAAAAACAAATGTCCACGAGATTTTACAAACTAATAGTATGCACCCTTACCACATCGTTTTACACCAGGCATTGAACGATACTGATTATGATCGTCGATTGGATTTCTGTCACTGGCTATTAAATATGATTAGGGAAAATCCAAATTTTCTTTCACGGATATTATGGACAGACGAGGCCACTTTCACTAACGCTGGGGGTGTGAATTTGCATAATATGCACTATTGGTCTGAGCAAAACCCTCATTGGATGAGGCAAGTAGATTTTCAAAACCGCTGGAGTTTAAATGTTTGGTGCGGGATCTTGGAAGGAAAAATTATCGGTCCCCATTTTTTTGAGCAAACCCTTAATGGAGCAAGATTTTTAGATTTCTTGGCCACTTTCCTTCCACCTCTTTTGGAAGAAGTCTCCTTACAAACGAAAACAAACATGTGGATCCAACTTGATGGTTGTCCGGCGCATTACTATCGTAACGTACGCCAATACCTAGAAGAGCAATTTGCGCATCGTGTGATTGGAAGAGGAAGCTTGTTTCCCTGGCCGGCTCGTTCACCGGATCTTACTTGTCTTGATTTTTACCTATGGGGTAGGTTAAAAGATCTGGTTTTCCAAGAGAGACCAACAACAAGGGAAAACATGATGGTAAGGATAACAAATGCCGTTAGAAACTTATCCACGGCTGAAATTGAGGCAGCCGTACCTATTATCAACTAACAGAAGAATAATTAAGTGCTTACAAAATGACGGAAAACATTTTGAACATTTGTAATTATTATTGTTGTCTCGCTAAATTGCTAATAAAATTGTTTCTAGTTCTAAGATTTGTGCACTTTTTCATAGTCTAAGTCTCATAATATGATATTATCATAATATTCATATTTTATTCAGTGTTATTGATGTTTCTTTGACTCGTTAAACTTTTATTATAAATTTTATAGTTTATTAAACAGTAGGCCATGAAATTAGTTGTTATCTTGCTTATTAGGGGTATACCGGGTACCGGTAAATGGAAACTGTATCATTTTTTAAAGAAAAATCAAAATAACTTTTAAACCCCTGGTGATATCGATTTGCGGTTTGGACTAATCGTTCCCTATGCAAATTGTCTCCTATTACTACCGAAAAAAATTATACCATCCAATTTGCAAATACCGAGAAAAATAAAAAAATAAGTTAGATTGAATAACAGCGCCATCTTAAATTTGTATCAGGAAACTTGTGACAATTCCTGAATCATTTATTTAAACTCCAAGGAATTCCCTTTCAAACAAGTCCAAGTTATAGAAAATCGGTTGAAGGATAACGACATAATGACAGTTTTTGAAAAATGTCCTAAAGGCTTCCCCCACCCCTTTATTAGGCGAGATTCAAAAAAATAACAATAACAAAAGTTGTAGTAAACAATCTACTGATTTTTATTATTTACTTGCTTTTCTACGGTTAAGTGGCATTTTTTGCCGTAAAATGAACTTTAAAAAATAAATGAGCCGTTACGCCCTCTTGCGGCAATTTCCGAAACTTAAAATTATTTTGAATGAATTTCTCTTGGCAGTTTTTATGATTTCGATAGAGTTTTTTTTTTCAGATCTGTGGGACGTATCGTTTCCGAGATATGGCCGCTCCGTATCCTTATCCGGACACCCTGTATACAGGGTGTCTGTAAAAGGTCTTTACAAAAACCTACCACATATTTTTCAGACCAAAATTAGCCGATCTAAGTAAACTTATCTTCGTACAAAGTTGCTTAGTTTAGGCGCTAGGCGGCGCTAAAGTGACAATTTTTAAATCGTTTTTCTGGATTAATTCAAAAACTGCTCATACTATTTTGCCGAAATTTGGTACGTAGGCATAGCTTTATGGGACAAAAAAACCCATGCCACAATTCTGATTAATATCAGTCCATGGGCGTAGAACCTGGGTTTTTTACTAATTGCTTGTTTCAGATTTCTATGCCAATGGCACAAGAGGGGTTTGGGCACAAAATTCAGATGAACCAACTCATTTGCTACATAAAAGGTACTCTTGATAAGACTCGATTCCTCTGACGGTTTTCGAGAAATTTGCATGTTTTTACAAAAAAAGAAAAAATAACTAAATCATAAACCGAAATAAATATAAATATCATAAAAATTGCTCAGAATGTCCACCATTTTCATGAATACAAAGATTTATACGTAAAAGAAAATTAAAACACACTCTTTGCCGAACTTGTTCATCGCCTTTAAGAAGATATATTGCATCTTGAATACGTTGCCATAGTTGTTCTGCGTTATCTGGAGTTGTCCTGTAAACCACTGTCTTAAGATGCCCCCATAAGAAATAATCCAATGAATTTAAGTCCGGAGATCGTGGTGGCCAATTTACAGGGGCATTACCTCTATCAATCCATTTATTTGGGTACTGCTGATTTAAAAAGTTTGTAACATTTAATGCAATATGTGGTGGAGCTTCATCGTGCATAAACTACATATCTCTCCGAAGTTCTAAAGGTAAATCTTCTAACAAATCTGACAGCGTATTTTGTAGATGTTGCAAATAAATTTCCCCGGTTAATCTTTGTGGAATAATGACAGGACCAACAATGTGATTACCAATTATTCCAGCCCACACATTAATTCTAAACTCATTTTGAAAATGTTTTACCTTGATAGCATGTGGATTTTCATCCGCATAAACATGTTCACTATGAAAATTTGTAATCCCTCTTCTTGTGAAACATGCTTCATCGGTAAACAAAATATTGTTGGCAAAGTTGGGATTCACTTCTCTCTGCCTATGAACAAGCCAACTAAAAACCAGGCGCATTTCAGGATCATTAGGTAAGGCATCTTATGGTATGAATATAGCAACTGTTCTTGAAGTACTTCATGAACAATATCTTTGAAACTCCTATTTCCCTACCTAGCCTCCTGGTGCTTATTTCTGGATCTTCTGCAACACGTTCTAAAATGTCTTCCCCGACTTCAGGAACCCTTACAAAACGCTATATTCCATTATCAATAGCTTTAGGAGTAAATTGGCCGTTTTCCCGCAGGCGTCTTTCAACAGCAGCAAACATCGGGTGGCTTGGTATACCACGATTTGGGAACCTTTCGGAGTAGACTGACACATTCTCGACTATTTCTTTGGTAATACCCAAACACCAATATCATATCGGTATATTCTGTATTAGTGTGTTGCACCGCCATGATAATTCACGACAATTAAAGTTTTCTAATAATTAATGCAAGCAGATAAAATGATTGAACGTTAGCAACAATATTAAATGTTACAAATTTGACAATAATCTGATGTTGTCAGATGAAACTAATAATAACCAACAATAACAATCGTTTGTGAGGTATAAGGTCGTGTTGTACATACCTGAAAAATACCGTGCGAACAAAAAGCAGATGATAAGAAAACTGTTCAAGAGATTTTTTTGTAGCAAATAAGTTGGTTTAATCTAAATTTTTAACTTAAACCCCTTATCTTCCATTGGCGTAGAAATCAAAGAAAAATTCTATAAAACCCAAGTACGACGTGGTAAAAACTACTACGTATTAAGTAATAAAATGCAAATTTCTCGAAAACCGTCAGAGGAATCGAGTCTTATCAAGAGTACCTTATTTTGTAGCAAATTAGTTGGTTCATCTGAATTTTGTGCCCAAACCCCTCTTGTTCCATTGGCATAGAAATCTGAAACAAGCAATTAGTGAAAAACCCAGGTTCTACGTCCATGGACTGATATTAATCAGAATTGTGACATGGGTTTTTTTGCTCCATAAAGCTATGCCAACGTACCAAATTTGGGCAAAATAGTATGAGCAGTTTTTGAATTAATCCAGAAAAACGATTTAAAAATTGTCACTTCAGCGCCGTCTAACGCCCAAACTAAGCAACTTTGTACTAAGGTAAGTTTACTTAAATCTGCTAATTTTGGTCTAAAGAATATGTGGTAGGTTGTTGTAAAGACCTTTTACAGATACCCTATATCGTTTGGGCTTGAAAGAAAAAACTCTTTTTCTACTACGCCCTAGCTTTCGAACATGTTTATTATCTTTGTCAAGGCTACAAACAAAGTACTGGCTTTAATATGCTTATACAGGGTGTCTCTAAAAGGTCTGTACAAAATCTGAGCACATATTCCTAAGGCCAAAATAAGGCGATTGAAAGCAACTTACCTTAGTCCGAAATTGCTCCGTTTCCAAAATACAGGGAGGTAAAGTTAAAAAATAAAAATCGAAATTTTTTTGAAATTAATGAACATTTTTTAACGTATTACTTTAAAACTTGGTACCCCGGGGTTTTTGGGATGCAAAACCCGAATACGGACACCTTTTCACTGTGGCCATTAGAGGGCGCTTCACAATGCACTTCTTATGGTTTAGAATGGCCATAACTTTTTTATCAGTGTATTTTTTTTTTGTTAAGAAACTAATTTTTTGAACATTTTGAAACAAAAAAGGTACTTTTGTGAAAATCCGCTAAAGTAAGCCGTTTTTGAGATATTTCGGTTTTTAGTGTTCGATGCCGAATATTTAAATTATTCCGAATAAATAATGTTTTCTGAATACTTTTTTGGAGTGTCACATCCAAAAATTCTCGGATTTTTTACCTGTTTGATGAGTACCTTTAAATTTTTTTTGCAACAGACTATTTAAGAGCAGTAATCACCAGCTGATCGTATCGACTTCGATTTTTAGCGATTCACATCGCGTCATGAAAGCGATGCGACGAGGTTGCAACGCCGCTCGCTATCAGGCAGTCATTTTTTGCTAACCCGGAGAGTTTTCGCCTAGCTGCCGTTAAAAGCATGTCTCTTCGCATTGACGCACTGTAATAAGGGGATTACCGCGTTTGTTTTTATTTTGTAATAAAAAAGAACGTTGATAAACAAGGAAATTTCATTTAGTAAATTAATAAAGATAAAATAACGAAAAAAACTGCCCGTATTTTATGATTTTGCCAATATTTGACTATTGGACAGAAGTTTATATTGTTGTGTAAGCAAATGTTAAATTGTACTGTAAGTATTATAACGTTCATTGGATACCTACATTGATGAAACAGTGTGTACAATTTCATGTCACTTTTTTGAGGAATGTTATCAAAAAGGCAAATATTGCGCTATTCAGAAAATTCCAAATTTTTATCGGTATTATTATTTATAAAGCCTTATGCAGCGTTTATACTCTGCAACAACGACAACAAAGCACACCTATTTATTTGCACAACCGTATACAAGTGTCAGTTTTATGTGGTTTGTCTGTAGATAATTGCGACTGTAAGACTGATCTTGTGCCGTCATTACCTACAAACTTGAACGTTACGGATTCCAACGTCACTGTTATTTACGATTAAAGAAAACACATTAAAAATTAGATTGTTTTAAGGGTAATATCTCTTTTCGGAAGTCCTTTGGGGAATAATGGATTCAGTACTTCTGGTAACATACAAATATTGTAGAAATTCATCAGTCTTGGTACCTGGTATATCTTACCCTCCCAAAAGTGTTCTTCCTTGAAAATTAAAAAAAAAGAGTAAGCAACATTTAAAAATATGTCAGTGCGTCAAACACCAAGCCGATTAGTGGAACGTATCCTTTTATCTCTTTCCTCAAAAGCACACATTACCATATAAAAGGAATCCAGCGCTTGTACGGTTTATCAGATAAAAGAACAAAGAAAGCATCAAACTCATGAGGACTCCAAACAACAAAATAGCACGGTATCTTGTTACACAGGGCCAGTTGGCCCTGTACTTGATAGTAATAGATATGGTTTCTATTTAGATGCCTTTTACCATCAATGAGTTTAGCAAATTTGATTTTGCCTTCTATAATTTCTTCAGTAGGAGTTATTTTTGAAATTAGGAAGGGTCATTTAACTTATATTAATTGTTCACCGATGATACCATCCGGACTGGCGCCTAAATAACAGTATTCGGGGTGGATAAACAGGCCACATTGCGAAACTTTTAAATTAACAGACTTCTGGAAATTGGTAATTGCACGGATTTCGCTCTTGCTTCCATATCTTGTTGCAATCGTGCCAGAGAAGTTACCATAAAGCAAGTTTTTTATTGCATTTACTGGAGATGTTTTGGGGCGCATTTTACAAATCAGCCCGAAATTTGAAGCCGTAACCCTTATGGCCCTTCTTGTACCCACTTTGGATTTGACCCTTGACCGATAGTGTCCCTTTCAATCGCCTTTATTTCTTCAAGAATTTTTTTAAATTTTTCTATAAACTCGTTTGCTCTCTGGATATATGTGTCACTAGTCAAATCCAAGGGAATATAGTGTGCGTCGGGGGCATAAGTTTGGAGAACAGTGATTTAATTTGGTATCCGGAATTTAAAATCGCTAAAAATTACGTTGTTGACTTTAAGAACGTATATATTACATACGTTTGCCGTAGATTTTTATATTGGAAATTTTTTGTTGGTCAATAACAACGACAGAACTAATACAATTCCCTTTAATGTTGCCTTTTCTAAAACAAAGCAATTTAATTCCGTAAAAATTTACGTTAGTTCCGAATTCATCAACCAAATACGAGACCAATAATACTATATACACATTTACAGCATGTTTACTAGAAATATTTTTCAGCGGTATTCTTTCTGACAGAAAATGGCTATTCGTACCCCGCTCGACAACCTTTATGTAACTTTAAATGTATATATGTGAAATAATTTAGTGGTGTATTGCGTGCATAATTTATTCAAAAAAGAATTTGTTACAATCGTAGTAGAGCGCTTTCGGCTTTCGCCATCTTCAGTGCTATTCGTCAGTACTTAATACACACTATCTTCAAAATTTGCATACTCTATCTTTACAACTTAAAACTTGGGAACTCTGCAGTAAGTCTCTTACATGTGAGTCAAATCATTAAAACTAATTAAAAGACCTAAATGGATGAAAAAGCAATTAAAATATTTGGACAGCACGTTACATTTTTTTTATCGTGATTTCAAAGTGCACTTTTAATTAGTTTCAATAAATTTTGACTCACACGTAAGAAACTGACTGCAGAGTTCCCAAGTTTTAAGTTGTAAAGATAGAGTATGCAAATTTTAAAGATAGTGTGTATTAAGTACTGACGAATAGCACTGAAGATGGCGAAAGCCGAAAGCGCTCTGCTACGATTGTAACAAATTCTTTTTTGAATAAATTATGGACGCAATACACCACTAAATTATTTCACTTATATTTCTACGTGCACACAGCCAATACCCTCCTTTTCATATATAAATGTATATGCTTGATTTAAAGTAATTTGAACGAATGTTGGCTTGTATTTGTAATGATAAAAACAGAAATATTTACTTTTCCAAAATATCGTCAGAAGTAACCCATTGTTCAAGAGACTTTTGTTTATCACTAAAAAAACACGAGAGGGATTAAGAAATAAGTTACAGACCCCTAGTAAGATTTTAAAAAAGTTCACTCTGTTTTGAAACATAAGTACCTTGTTCCGTTGCCACAGGCAGAAATAATGCAATTTTCCTTTACATTGTCTTTTCTGGAACAAAGTAAAAGTCCTATAGGTATATAAATATATTAAAATCGTTAAAAAAATTATAAAACTTTTTTATCGTGGTAAACACACGACCGTTACCTTTTGCAACTTACCGTATTTTCTGAGCCCTTCGTCGACTTTTACGATGCGTTAATAAGCATAATTTCTTTCTTACTCCATGATTTTCTAATACTCTTCGACGCCCCATTTTAATTTTCCACAAAAATAATTAATTTAAAACTTGTACGAATATGACAACCAACAAGCGCAATAATACCCAAAAAATCTTTTTGCATTGAAAAAAATTGATAAAAATACTTACCGCTTCCAAACCCTCGACTGAATCAGCAAGTTAACTGGCGCTAGCGCTGTTGCCAACGGTAACAAAACCGCGGAGATATGAATAATTTGATCAAAATTAACGGTATGAAGTCAGTATGAAAGTAGGATAAGTTTGGACCAGAAACCGAAACTAATATTGAAAAACTCCATAAAGAAAAGTTGTCAGAAAAAATATTCCACAGGGGGGAAAGTTATTTTTGTAACAATTAAAAAAAAATATTTTAAAAAAGTTGTTTTTTCCAATTTTTTTTATTCTTTTTTTTAATTTTAATTGATTTTCCCCCCTATGGTTTAAAAAGCCTAATCTATTCCCAAAAAGATATATTAATTTTTTCTTTTGGTTTGACTACCAAAGTGTACCCCGATTTATCATTATAACAGTAGGTGAGCAGGACTCCACTACATATTATTATAATATATAAACTAGTGAATATTGGGGAGTGCAGCAAATGAAAGAGTACTCTTTAAAGTTATTCCAAGCTTTCGGAAATCATATATTTCATTTCCATCCTCAGGGAGAAACTTTTTTGAGATTGTTCATAAGGATGTTCATAGAATTAATATAGGACATGCGAGAAGAAAACGTGTTGAAACCCAAGTCAATTACAATTAAAATAAAAAATTGGAGACAATACTAAAAACATTGTATATGGACGTAGAAACACACAATTTAAAATAAAATCAAAATTTTGATGTTCACATTTTGAAAATTCGTTACTTAATTAAAATCAAATCAAATTAAGTAACGAATTTTCAAAATGTGAACATCAAAATTTTGATTTTATTTTAAATTGTGTGTTTCTACTTCCATATACAATGTTTTTAGTATTGTCTCCAATTTTTTATTTTAATTGTAATTGACTTGGGTTTCAACACGTTTTCTTCTCGCATGTCCTATATTAATTCTATGAACATCCTTATGAACAATCTCAAAAAAGTTTCTCCCTGAGGATGGAAATGAAATATATGATTTCCAAAAGCTTGGAATAACTTTAAAGAGTACTTTTTCATTTGCTGCACTCCCCAATATTCACTAGTTTATTTCTTAACTAGTCAGCAACGACTACCCTCTATTATAATATATATATATATATAAACTAGTGAATATTGGGGAGTGCAGCAAATGAAAGAGTACTCTTTAAAGTTATTCCAAGCTTTCGGAAATCATATATTTCATTTCCATCCTCAGGGAGACTACAATTTATATAAATTAAGATTAGGAAACCTCATTAGAACAATAAATAAATGATTTTACTTACAACTTTTTTGAGATTGTTCATAAGGATGTTCGTAGAATTAATATAGGACATGCGAGAAGAAAACGTGTTGAAACCCAAGTCAGTTACAATTAAAATCAAAAATTGGAGACAATACTAAAAACATTGTATATGGACGTAGAAACACACAATTTAAAATAAAATCAAAATTTTGATGTTCACATTTTGAAAATTCGTTACTAATTTGAAATTATGGAATTATTTAGCGGGAAATCATGACTTGCGTGCCTCCATTTTAAGTGACTGGTAGGTTAGGAAATACTGTCATTTTAACATGTCATTAAAATTGTCAAAAATATTTTTAATGCGGTTTACAATAAGAATAATATTAAATAGAGAGAATTACGGATTTAAGTGTTATCGTGCAGCAAACCTGAAAAATCGTTAAAATGCATTTATATGAGGTTCGAACTATTATCATTAGTATTGATTGTACGTAAGTTTCCATCTAAGTGGAGCAGATATGAATAAATTACACTTAAATGTTGGATATCTGTTCTTTTGTTCATACTATTGGGTTCTTGAGCAATAAATGTCATTTCCAAAAACAGTCTTTTTTTATAATTATTTTGTGAGGTTAGAATCTCAGCTGAATTAAAATTAATGTTATGGTCCATATTATTTGCAATAAACTCTATTCACTCCAAACTTAAAGACAAAACACACTCTAACCAACTATTCACTAGTTTATCTCTTAACTAGTCAGCAACGACTACCCTCTCGATATATATATATATATATTTTTTTTTTTTAAGTAGAAATAAAATAAAAAAATGTTTTAAACATTCTTGGACTTAGCTTCCAGAGCGGGGGAGTGGAGGCTTAAATGCAATTTGGGCGTGGTTCAAAAAAAATTTCGCTTGCGACACTATTTTTTTTTATCTGTGCAGCACATCCACTAATAGAGTTCATGAGCCGCCACTGAGTTTTAATATTTGAAAAATATCCGTAGTAATATTTTGCTCTCACTGCAAAAATTAAGTTAAGTGGTTAAGGTGTTGTCAACACTTACACGTTTAAATACGAAAGCAATTTTACTGCTACTATTAGGGCAGAGTGGCTATTCCGATGATAATGATTTAAGGATGCTTTACAAATTGGATACAAACATTTAACCAGGCGATATCTACAAACTGGATTGTATGATATACGTATACAAATATGCAAAGGTGTCATGATAAAAAAGTTTTCAAATGCCAGCACAATGGCTTTGGCAAAGTTAAGAAAAGCACCGTAATCGCGTGCTGCAACGCGGTAAACACTGCCTTGAGAATACGTGCGTTTACATAAACCATACTTACCATGTCTTAATACGCACCAGTGCTAAACCGTAGTAAGCTTTGTCTTCATATATGCATCGAGCATTTAGTTATTCTTTATCGTGTTGCAATGTCTATGCGTTGCAGCATAATAAATAATGCCAATACGCGAAAACTTTAATTTTTTTATAATCATTGACGTATTCCACCGACTAAATAAACTAAGCAAATTCGGATATAACTAAGTTGGCTTAAATTTATTTCTTTTGATGTCAGGAGTCTGCCGTCTCAAACGTTGTATACGCATTTTCCGGACACCCTGTATATATTTGCTTGTAAGCTTTTTTTCGCACATTCGGTCGTGCATATAGGTATCTATCTATATTTAACTTAAATAGTAGATTATTATGTGTAACGAAACTAGGATGGATATGTGTATTTTTCGTTCAGTTAGATTTCTGTTATATTTTAATTCAATCATAACTTCCTTTTCAAATATTTATTTTTAGTACAAGAATACCGGGAAAACACTATAAATTAGATATTAACTATGGTTTGTTTGTCGGAGACCATAGGAACAAAAACAATTCCGATTTATTTTTCGGGCATATCAAAACTTTTCGAGGATGTCTATCAGGGGTAAGAAACAAAAATAAGTGACACAGATTCAAAATCTAAGCTACAACTAAAACATTTTTTAGTTAAAATACAACGATAAAGCAGTCTTGGAAACCGCAAGGCAGCGACAATCACGAGCCACAGTCGAAGGTATCACCTGGAACTGCGCAGCCGAGTTTGAAGCTTCTGTTGATCAATCCATAAGTTTTGTTGAAGATGATGCATTTTTGGTTATACCTCAGAAAACTCGCTTTAAAGATCTTGCCATTAGGATGGAAATCAAATCCATGGTAAGTTTATGTATCATTTACACAAAATTTTGTTAAATATTTATTACACTGTTTATTTTTATATTATCAGAAATCATTTAATTTTCTTAGGTCAGTGAGGGCCTTATTTTCTACAATCCCGGTATTGCAAAACTTGATTTTTTACTCCTTGAAGTGTCGAACTACAGTCTAGCGGCTGTTGTCAAAGTAAATGATAGAGCTGTCAAATTGCACTTTGTTCAGAACCCCGTAGCAGATGGAAACTGGAACCAGGTTGGTATAACACTTGGGCCAAAACAATATTTCCATAGAATAGTAATTGTACTTAAACACTGGGAGGGGGGGGGGGGCAGATTGCGGAGCTAATGCGCCGCAGGCAAGAAATTTTTGGGACCACGTCCAAATTTCGTATCAATTCACCTTTATGCTCCCTAGGGATCGAGGGTCTGGCCCCAAATGAAGTAAAAATCCGCTATATAAAAAAAATTAATATAATGTGGGACGCTCTCGAAACCGGTTTTGTTAAGTTGATTCCCATCGCTTTCCTTTTCTAAAAATGAAATAAGACCGATCTTGTTTTTTAAGAATTATTATTTAAGTAGTAAAGGGACGCCAGGCCGAGGGGGGCGGAGAGCGATCGCCCCCCTGTGGCTTCGCCACTGCTTGAAAGACTAAGGGTCGCAGATAAAATCACTGTTGTGACAAAATGAGCAGTTTAGAAATCCATACCGGGAGAACTGGATATTACAGGCACCACCAGATATTGCTAAATTGTTCCTCAAGAGAGAAAAAATAAATTTTGACCTGCTTAAGGTACACGTTAAAGAGCACCTTAACCTAACAATATGTTTCCGTTGTTCAGGTTTTGGACATGTGGCCAAGTACTTTAGAGAAAAGCAATGTTGCCATAAACGTGAAGAGTAAGAGTAAGCGACAAGGTTAGGTTCACATGTCTGAACTGTACTAAAATGAAATTTAGCCCTGAATTAAACCACCACTGTGCACGAGACCTAAAAGAAGACTGGCACAATATCAAAGTCATGTTAACTATTCAGAACCTTTTTTATTAAGAGGAACCAGAAAAAAAATACAATTGCAAAACATAAATGTCATTCATCAAAACGTTCAATCAATAGGGAATTCCATTAATATATGAAACGACATGTTAAATACCCATAAAGAATGCAAACTATTTGGTGCTACGGAGCACTGGAAATCAGAAGAATAATTAAAAAAGCTGGCCATTAAGACTTTAAGTTGTCATCAATGTTTTGTCGTGATGTAGGAAAACATGAAGATTCAGCAGTATAATATGTTCAAAATAGTTAAAAGTGTAAAGCTCGGACTAAGTTAAACAGGTTATCGGTAAGTGGCGTATTTGAATGCGCGGTTGTGGAGTGTACAGTGGGAGAAAATGTGTGTATGTAGGCCACCTGTTGCCGAATTGACAGTTTTTATGGAGAAAATAGAGCAACTTTTTGTAACAATTTTAAACGAGAACAACATAATTTTGAATGGACTATTTCTTTAAATTTAAAATAATTTTTATTGCTGGGGACTTTAATATTGAAATGTTAAAAGAAAATAAAACTAAGTGTGAATTGTTCTCCATAATAAATGCTTTCAATCTAATTCCAACATTCCAACTATAAATAAAAATATACGAATTACCATTGACAATTCTAGTTGTATAGATAATATTTTTACAAACAAGTTCGTGGAGACAGATGCGTTTGAAACCTTTGTCTCAGATCTAACAGCACAGAAAATACTTTTTGAAAGTCGGCCCAAAAACTAGGATATTCTGAAATATAAACGCATTTTTTCAGAGGAGAGTTAGAAGTCTTTTCTGAACAGTTTAAAAGATCAAAATTGGTTAGACGTTTGTGAGGTTGAAAAACGTAATGTCAACGAACAATGGAATATGTTTATGAATAGTTTTAAAATATTATTTAATGAGAACTTCCCTCTAAAGATGTGTAGTAAAAAACAAAATATAAAGTCCCTTGATAACCCTGATATCATTCAATGCAAGAGAAGGTTAGATATACGCTGTCAAGACATGACCAATCATATAAAGAATATATGTATTTGAAACTAACCAGAAGAAATTTATGAATTGAGCCCAAACCATCAAAAACAAACATAGCGTTGGTATAGATAAAGTCACGACTAGTATTGTGAAACTGTCAGTTTATGAATTAAAAGAAGTATTAGCAAATATTAAAAATAACTCATTTGAGGTAGACATTTTCCGAAAAATCTAAAAATAGCACTCAATAAACTATTGTGTAAAAAGGAGATCCCGAGAACCTAGAGAATTATAGGCCTATCAGTTTGTTGCCAAGTTTTTCGAAATTATTTGAATTAGCCCTAAGCAAAAGATTAATTATTTTTATGAAAGAATTTAAATTGTTTAATGAGTGTCAACATGGTTTTATTCAGGGAAAGTCTACACAGACTGCTGTCTTTCAATTTTTTCAATCAATAATAGAACACATTGAGATGGGTGAGTTTGCACTAGGAATATTTCTTGATTTATCCAAGCTGTATGATTGTCTAGATAGAAAGATACTTATAAATAAACTTGAAATGTATGGAGTCCGGGGTAATTTAAAGAAATGGTTCATATTATATATTTGCGATCGAAGACAAACTGTGACAATTACAAAGGAGACAGAAACTGGTAGATCACAGGTATTAAACAATGAAGTTGGAATAGCACTGGAAAGTATCCTGGGCTCGCTTCTTTTTGTTATATTTGTCAATGACTTGGTTTCTGTAATGCATGAAAAGGGCCAGAATATTCTTAAATACGCAGACGATACTAATTTAATTATTGGTAGCTCAAATTTACATGACTTTGTAATTAAAGCTAAGCATTTCTTTAATCTTGTTACAGATTGGTTTAATAAAAGTAGAATAATCTTAAGCAAAAGCAAAACAAACAGAGTACTTTTTAGAACTAAACAGTCCATGATTGAGCGACCCTCAACTATCGAAATAAATAATCAAGACATACATATTTCTAAAAATGTAAAATTTCTGGGTGTTCACATTAATGAATGCTTTGATTGGTCAGCTCATGTAAATAATCTGACAAAAAAACTTAACTCGGTCTATTATGGAATCCGTGTTGTTGGGAGGTATATGAAGGAGGAAGCTGTAAGGATTATATATTTCGCTAACTTTAAATCATTATTAAAATATGGAATTATTTTTTGAGGGAAACACGGCTCAGTACATGATATTTGTATGGCTCAAAAGCGGGTCATACAAATTGTTAAAAAACTGAAATATAGCAAACCCTGTAGAACTGCTTTTAAAAATATAAAAATAATGACAGCGTATGCTATTTATATTTATTAATGTTTGATGTTTTTCTTCAAGCATAAAGATTTTTTGATTTGAAAACAACTTATAATTATAGGACAAGAACAATGGACGATAACTATCCAATCCGCCGGCTTACACTCACGGAGAAAACGCCCCATTATATTTGTATAAAACTCTTTAGTGCTTTGCCAAACAGAATTTAAAAGATTAATACAGAAAAATTGTTTAAAAACGAAATTTAAAAAAGTCTCATTGATTTGAAACCTTACTGCTTGAGTGGCTTTTGTATGTAGATATGGTATTTATATTTATGTGTGTTATTTCATCCTGGATGATTATGACGTCATTTATTTGCGTGTTTTCTTGTGGTTTCACAATTTAAAATCAAGAAGTTTATTATTATTATTATTATTATTAATTAGCGACTGAAAATCCATAATACTAAGTTCAATTAACGGCAGTTCTTACATTGAGTAATACACACTAAAAATATTTCTGGCAGTTCACCAAACCTATTGCAAGGATAATAGTACCTTGCTTCTGATGACCATTGCCATAGTAACCGACATTGTCACTATAGCAACCATTATCATGACACCGATTTGTTAAAGAACATGACGTGGATTATGACATTTTAGTGATTTTCATAGCAGTTTTAAGTTACCCAATATTTTTTAGATCGGGTTTCGCCTAACATCAACTACAATAGAGTTATCAGTGAATGAGCGCGTAGAATTTGCTAGAAACAATCACGGATCCCTGATCCAACTTGGTGATATATCTTACATCGGAGGACTAGAAGCAGGCCGTAAATTTAAAGCAACCCAGAAAGGTTGCGGGCCTGCATGTGACCTTGGTTATAAAGGCTGTATACGTGGACTTATTGTAGGTGAGACAAGACGTGGGTTACCCGATGCCCAGGTAAGTTTAGGTTTAAATATTGAGAATATAATCGATGGAGTTAAAAAGTTAGTAGATTAGGTTAGGTATTTAAGTTCCATTGAAAGCTTGATATGCTTTTTTTGATTAAGCCTATTATACTTATCGATTGTGTACTATTATTATAGTGCTCTGACGGTCTTCTTCCGGGTTGTGTTTGGAATTATCCCTGTCTGCGACGTCCATGTGCAGAAGGAGCAACGTGCTTACAACGTGGACTAGATTCTTTCCAATGTCGCTGTGAAAATAACATTGATGCAATCTGCATGCAACATAACTATACAGAAGGGTATTCTGTGTTTTCCAGAGCAGCTAGTTTAGCAACTGAGTTAGAGTTGTTAAGTGTTGAGCCTTTAGAAGTGAGTATTTTGATCTCCCTTATGTTTTTCACAGTTTGAGGTTATGACAATGATGGTAATTTATTTACATTTTTAAGGTTCTTGAAGGTGGAAGTGAGATAATCACTACAACAAATCTTCATCTAGTACTAGACTACAGAAAATATGGGATTAAAGATTCAGGGGTTAGTTTCTCGGTTCAGCAGGGGCCGGAACATGGCGCCGTCACAGTTGATGGGTGGCCACAAAGGCAAATTTTTTCACTTCTAGATGTCGCCAGGGATAAGGTGCATTACGTCCATGGTGGATCTGAAGAAAAGAGGGACAGTATTGTTTTGGCGGTATCGTTCTCTGCAGCTGACACCTATACCCTTCCTGTTTATTTACAGGGCGATTTTAGGTGAATTTTATAAACTTGTTTAAAAAAAACTTAAAACATCCAAGAAGCAACAAATTTGTGGCCCATTTTAAAGAGGATATTCACTTGCATTGATCGCCAAACGATCCGAGCGCGCATAAACAAACCAAACCAAACCAACATTATTTTTGAGAAAGCTCACGATATTTTTTATGCTTATACTATACTATATTAGCTCCCCTTCACGCCAGGTTTAATTTTGATATTCGTCGAGTTTAAGATGGACGCGAACGATATGATATTGACTCTTGGATATCTTCCTTAAATATGAAGGAAAGCATGGTAAGGCAAACCATTTGGATACATGTATTCCATGCCTGTCTGTGAAAAAATAAACAAATATTACATTGGTTATCACTTAATTCCCAATACCTTTTTCAGTTCCAACAGATTTGTTCCCCAATTTTCTTTTATAATCGGCCAGGCTCATATATTATTTTTATTTTTAACATAATTGATTATAATATTTGTAAAATTATGTCTGGCAGCCCTTGTTTTTTGTTTTTTTTTTTATGATAACGCACGGCACTGCAGGATTAATCCTTTATGGCGCTCTACGAGGGGTGCGTGTGCCTATGAAACGATTCACGTTGGTCTTGAATCTTTGGAGATTATACTCGTTGGGAACACGGCCTCAGGAAAGTCGTTCCAGAGTGATTTAAACGGTGTCGTTCGAGGGACACTAAGCTGAACCACGTACGGGTGGACTGTAGTGGCTCGTCGTGTATTTCTAACATGCACCACTCTAGGTGGAATCAAGCGGGCAACCTCAGTTGAGCACTTGCCATGAAAATATTTGTAAAATAGACTCGAGTAGCCACCTTCGATGTTCAACGCTTTCCCGGTTTTTTGTCGGATCATGTCACCGTTCAAGCGAATGGTTCTTCTTTCAATGGAATCCAGCAATCTCAAAGTATATTTAGGAGCAGAGCCCCAAATATGTGAACAGTATTCCAGCGATGGTCGAATTTGGGCTTTATAGAGCATCAAAAGTTGTTGGGGTGTATTTTTTTTTTTTTTTATGATAAGGCACAGCACTACAGGATAAATCCTTTATGGCGCTCTAGGAGCGGTGCGTGTGCGCAGGAAACGATTCACGTTGGTCTTGAATCTTTGGAGACTATACTTGTTGGGGAAGACGATCTCAGGGAGGTCGTTCCAGAGTGATGACGTTCTCCAGATGAAAGAATTTTGAAACAGTGTCGTTCGAGGGACACTAAGCTGAACCACGTACTGGTGGGCTGCAGTGGCTCGTCGTGTATTTCTACCATGCACCGCTCTGGGTGGTATTAAGCGGGCAACCTCAGTTGAACACTTGCCATGAAAATATTTGTAAAATAGACTCAAGTCGCCAACCTGCCTTCGATGTTCAAGGCTTTCCAGGTTGTTTGTCAGACTATGGTCACCGATCAAGCGAATGGCTCTTCTTTGAATGGAATCTAGCAATCTCAGGGTATGTTTAGGAGCAGAGCCCCAAATATGCGAACAGTACTCCAGTGATGGTCGAATTTGGGCTTTATAGAGCATCAAAAGTTGTTGGGGTGTATAGAGGTTCTTTGTTCGGAAAAGTACTCCAAGCTTCTGCGAGGCTGCCTTAGCAATGGCCGCAACGTGGCTATGCCAAGACATATGACTATCCAAATTAACGCCCAATAAATAAATTGATGAAGCCTAGGGAATTGAGTGTCCCGCCATAACTATATCCGGTTCTTCAACATTAACTTTTTTAGAAAAAACTGCCGCCTGGGTCTTTTTAGCGTTAAATTCTACTTGGTTACTGTCACCCCAAGACAAAATTTCTTCCAGGTCTTTGTTGAGATGTGAGACCTCTTGCTGCCTATAGAGATGTGCATTAGCAGACGATGTCCGAGCATCCAAAGTAAAAGTTGAAACAAGTGTGCTGTCATCAGCGAAGCTATATATAGGATTTTTAGTTTTTTCCAAAAGATCGTTAATGTATAGTAAGAAAAGGGTGGGCGACAATATAGAACCTTGAGGGACTCCGGCGTTGATGTTAAATGTGTCTGAAAGAAATCCGTCCATCGCCACTCGCAGAGAACGGTCTTTAAGAAAGCTCGACAGCCATAAACAAAATTGAACCGGCATTCCGTATGCTCTCACTTTAGTTAGGAGCCCCTCATGCCATACTCGGTCAAAAGCCTTGGAAATATCCAGTGCTACCGCCCGGGACTCCCCATGGTGTTCTATTGCGTTGTTCCAAACATGAGTAACATAAGCGAGAAGGTCTCCTGTTGATCTAGACTTACGGAATCCATACTGGCGGTCACTAATAATGTTGAAGCCTTCCAGGTATTTTAGTAGTTTTTCGTTGATAGCCTTCTCCATAACTTTTGATATAACCGAGAGCAATGCGACTGGACGATAGTTGTTTGGCAAAGTCTTCTTGCCTTTTTTGGGTATGGGCTGGACTCTCGCAGTTTTCCAGCAAGAAGGAAATATTCCTTTTTTGTAGGATAAGTTAAAAAGCCTACAAAATACCGGTGTCAGTTCGTCAGCGCATTTCTTAATTACAACGACTGGAATATCGTCAGGACCAGAAGCCTTTTTAGTGTCGAGATAGAAGTTCTTAGTTCGGAAAAGTATTCCAAGCTTCTGCGAGGCTGCCTTAGCAATGGCCACAACGTGCCTATGCCAAGACATATGGCTATCCAAATTGACGCCCAATAAATGAATTGATGATGCATTGATGCATTGGCAGTCGACGTTCGAGCATCCAAAGTAAAAAATGAAACAAGTGTGCTGTCATCGGCGAAGCTATATATAGGATTTTCAGTTGTTTCCAAACGTTCGTTAATGTACAGGGTGTCCAGTTTTCGATGGTTTTACGGGGTATCTCCGTTATTAGTAAAGATAGAAGAATACGGTTTTCCCAGACCTGTGCTACTTTTTTGTGAAGCAAAAGGTGCCACAATCAGAATTTTCCTAGTCCTCCTTGTTTTTGATGTACGGAATGTTTTTGAAAATTTTACATTTTAGGATACCCCCCATATTTAGGTTACCCTGTAGCTTATATTTTCAAAGAGAAAACAAATATTCTTTTTGTAGTTTTTTACGTAGAATCCAGTAACGTTCTTAGATTTTTACGTTCAATAGTTTCCGAGAAAAAAAAAACTTGCTTTTTTTTAAATGGGTCATCTTATATATTTTTTAAGAATTAATTAAGTTTATAACAAGCTTCTCAGAAATATACAATACCTTATTTTTATTTTTAATATTAAGCACGAAATTTACGTTTTATTAAAAAATTACATTTTTTTGTCAGTAGGCCATGACGGGTATTTAAAAAAAGAAAAGAACACTGTCATTTATGTAATATTAAAAACTTCTTTAGTTTCTGTCAAAGTATTCAGGTTCTCCAAGTTGTTTTAAAATATCTATATAAACTTTAAAAATAATGAAAACTACCAGATGCTTGTTTGTTATATCCATTGTAATGGAAATGCAGATGAAGCATTAGAAGTGTATTTCAGTAGGGAAATATACGCCTTTTTGTAGTATCTCTATGAAGATTATTAAATTACTTGTAGATATCCCGAAAAACGACAGCCGGATAAAAGAATTTTACTAAGGATGAAATCAAATTTAATTGAACACGGTTCATTTTCTAAACCTCGGCCTAAAATCTACAACAAAGAAAATCGCGAGACTGATTAAATAAATGTTTTAGCTTCAATTGAAACAAATCCAACTAGTTATTGCAGAACGATTGAAGGTTCGGTCAGAGTAGTTAAATCAAGAGTTAAAACAATCCTAAAAAAAACACAATTTTAAGCCATATAAATTCCATCTAGTACTTACAAAGCTTACATCCTGGTGATGCACAGCGCCGTATGGAGTTCTGTAATTGGTATTTACAAAATATCAACAGGGAAAATAATTTTGAAAGAGCCGTTATATGATCCGATGAGGCTTATTTTACCAGTGCTGGTATATTTAATCGGCATAGTACGAGGTTTTGGTCTCAGGAAAATCAGCATGTAATATTTCCACTCGAACGGCAAGGCAGGTTTGGCTTTACGTTTCATGTTTTATACTAGGAAGCAAAATAATTTATAATATATTTAAAGGCAGCCTTAATGCAAATAAATATTCGGAAATTCTGGAAAATGTTGTGCCGGAAATAATAGAAGACGTTTCCTTAGCGGGTCTCAATAACTTGCATCTACAACAAGATCACAATGCGCCAATTATCAGAGCCTACTTAAACAATAATTTCCCAGGCCACTGGATTGGAACTAATGGACCTGTAAGATTGCCACCAAGGTCACCCGACTTGAAAATAAAGTTTATTCTATTCAGTACCAAACAATTACAGATTTAAGAAACGCCACTAAATGAGCATTTAGGGAGTTACAAACGTGGCCTTTTATTATTTAAAATTCAAGATGAATAAGAACTATGTGTGAAACATGTCTAAGGCATAATGAAGGACAATTTGAGCAATATTTATGAGAAAGTTCTATAAATTTCTAGCTTCTGTTTCAAATGTTTTACGTAGTAAAACACAACTCGATTTATGCATTGTTATTATTTTTACTAAAATGTAACTGCTAATTAGTTTAAGGAGTCCAAAATATATTTTTTCTGTAGTAATTATCATACCAGTAATAGCTTTCTTTTAAATACCCGTTGGCCCCTGGCCTACATGTATATTTTTTAATAAAACGTAAATTTCATGCTTAATATTAAAAATAAAAATAAGGTATTGTATATTTCTGAGAAGCTTGTTATAAACTAAATTATATTATTAAAAAATATATAGGGTGACCCAATTTAAAAAAAGCAAGTTTGTTTCTTTTTCTCGGAAAGCATTGAACGTAGAAAAATCTGAGTACGTCACTGGATTCTACGTAAAAAACTACAAAAAGAACATTTGCTTTCTCTTTGATAAACTACAGGGTAACCTAAATATGGGGGGTGTCCCAAAATGTAAAATTTTCAAAAACATCCCGTATATCAAAAACAAGGAGGACTAGATAAATTCTGATTGGGGCATCTTTTGTTTTACAAAAAAGTATCATAGTGCTGCGAAAACCGTATCCTTCTATCTTTACTAATAACGTAGATGCCCCGTAAAACCATCGAAAACTGGACACCCTGTATAGTAGAAAGAGGGTGGGTGACAATATATAACCTTGAAAGAAATTCGTCCATCGCCACTTGCAGAGAACGGTCCTTAAGAAAGCTTGATAGCCCTGAACAAAATTTAATCGGCATTCCGTATGCTCTCTCTTTAGTTAGGAGCCCCTCATGCCATACTCAGTCAGAGGTCTTGGAGATGTCCAGTGCTACCGCCCCGGACTCCTCATGATGTTCTATTGCGTTGTTCCAAACGTGAGTAACACAAGCGAGACGGTCTTCTGTTGAACTAGACTTACGAAATACATACTCAGATGTTGAAGCCTTCCAGGTACGTTAATAATTTTTCGTTGATAGCCTCCTCCATAACTTTTGATATAACCGAAAGCAACGCGACTGGACGATAGTTGCTTGGCGAGGTCTTCTTGTTTTTTTTGGGTATCGGTTGGAATCGCGCAGTTTTCCAGCAAGAAGGAAATATTTCGTTTCTGTAAGATAAATTATAAAGCCTACAAAATACCGGTGTCAATTTATCAGCGCGTGTCTTAATTACGATGACTGGAATTTTGTCAAAACTCCTTAAGATTCGTTTGCAAAGAATTCAGCTTCGCTACCTTGCTCGCCGGTTGTATTTGAATATTTGAGCCAGTTGACATTATGAACGTTAAAGTCGCCAAGGATGACAGCTTCGGAATTGCGATGATGGGTTTGCAAAAAGTCGATAGTATTAGCAAGAGAGGAGAACAAGTCTTTATAATGGGTATCGCTTGGCGGCCGGTAAAGGCAGCAGATGAATTTAGTAATTCTCTGCCTTGATATTTTAAACCACATTATTACATCAGAGTTATTAGGCTCGAGTGACTCCTCTCGTTGACAAGAAATATCACTGCGGACAAAAAGACAAAGCCCAAAATTGGGACTAAACTGGTGATGGAGGTCGTACCCAGGATATACGAGTAAGTAGCTGACCATACTAATCGATGATCTTACCTTTGTTTCGCTTAGTGCGAATACATGAGGTTTGGTAGATTGTAAATATTGATGGACTGCATTAATGTTCGAGTTCAGTCCTCTTATATTGCAGAAGTGAATTGAAATGGAAGCTACTAATTTTGGGACTTTTAACAACTCGGAGATCCGATCGGAGGGCGAGTTTAGCTCCGAAGCATTTTGATCTTGGAACCATCATCATAGCATTTTCTATATTCCCCACCCTGGAAACCGAAGACAACGGCACAGCGACGAAACGTTCCCTGCGGCACACCGATTTTGATCACTTGTTGCTCACTTAATGTGTTATTGATTTTAACCACGTGTGGCCTATCATGTATGTAATTTTTAAGTAGGCTAAGTACAGTTCCTCTCACGGCGTAATGTGATAACACACATACAATTTGCTTATGCGGCACCGTGTCAAAGGCTTTTCCAAGATCAATAAACATTTTATTAGTTAAGACCACAAATTCATTAACCTGCGTTAAAATTGGCGGGAACGACAAACTACTATACTCACTAAGAACCAGCGAAAAAATAAATCCAGCAATTCAAGTTTACCGATAAGCAGCGGATAATGCTTTGCGCGTTCGGCTCGGATCGGAGGGCCGTACTAATTAGTTCGACTGTGCGCGCTCGGCTCGCTCGAAGAAACATGCTCAAGTGAGTAATCACCTTAACGATGGTAGAATGAGCAAAATAAGTTGTTTATTCTTCTGGTAGAACAATATGGAATAGGTATACCTATTGTTAATCGGTACTAACTTACTTCCTCTTTTAGATTTACCATGAATGTCAATATAGTACCAAAAAATGATGCACCAGTATTTGACACGTCAGAAACTCGAGTTTTACGGGTAGTACAGGTAAAAATTCTATAGATATTAACATTAGAGCATGATGTTGTTGGAATGACAAGTACACCTAATAATTAAAATGAATTATTAATTTGTTGCGATTGTATTAGCTTCTTATTATAACATATATCTGTATAACTCAATAATTTATTTCTTGTTCTTTAGTATTTTAGTGTTTGGCGCTGATGCATTTTTTATTTTTTGTTCGGCATGATTTTAAAACTCAAGGTAAGTTTAAATTGTAATAAAGTTTTTACTTTAAACTAGTAAACGTAACCATGAGTAAAATATGCTTATGTTATGAAATGTTACTTTAAAATTGTTTGTTAATAACACAAGCAAAGTAGCATAATATGTATTAGACCGAGGGAATATTATAACATGTTGTATTTCTGAACAAGTATTTATTTAATTATTGTAACTTCAAAATAGCCAACAAAGTTCATTTCTTACTATGTGGTGTTAAAAATTAATCGTCAAGATCTGGTACCTATTTATTTTGTGATACGCAAATGATGTAATCAAGAAGAAAAGTCTAGTTATAAAATTTCCTGGTCCAATACATGTGATTCAAGTTATTTTTTGCTTAACAATTTATCAGAAAAAAAAATAATATATTTTATTTAATATATGACTATACTCGATATACAGGGCTGCACAGAAGTCCGGAATAAAATTAATATAGCCTTAACCTGTAACTTTTGGGGAAAATGCTCGGACACGTCAATTTAGTTTTATATATGCTCACATCTTGACGTTATTCGTTTGTTTTTTTATAGACATTTGTCAAAGATATGACGACATCGATCTTTTTTTTTAAATGGAAACATACAGCTTGTGATACATCATTTGAAAGCTAATATCTCGTACAGTATGCTCATAAATTTTGGCGCGATTCTGTCAAGCTATTTCAAAATGGCGACTTAAAAGTTTTAAAAAAATCCCTATTTAAATAAGCGGAAATGATAAATCATTGATGTTTTTTTTACCTTTCAAGGTAAGAAATCTTCATTGTTTCACGTTCTGACATTTTGTGGCATTGTGAACTTGTAAAATTAATTTAGGTAGGTATTTCCAAAGTATTATTTTACAATTTTATAAACAAAAATGGTTTTGTCGGAAAGGCAGCGTATCGAAGTCTTGATATTGTTAGGATGTGGAGATAAAATAAGAAGTCAAAGTGAAGTGTGCATTTTATTTAAAGCTAAATATCGGGAAAATCAAATTTCACAGGGCACTGTTAGTAAAATATTCCACAAATTTATGAACATGGCACAGTAAAGGATTTGCCTAGGAATGGACGGTCACGTGTTTTAGGCGACGATGAAAAATTGGATATTGCATTATCTCTGCAGGATAATCCGCATGTTTCAACAGTTTCATTGGCTCAAAATCATGATACATCTAGAGGTACTATTGGAAGATTTTTGGAAGCAGAAAAATACCACCCTTATAAAGTATGTCTTGTCCAAGAGCTTTTAGAAGATGACTATGATAGGCGTTTACAATTTTGCGAAGAAATGATGAGACGGTGTGACGAGAATAATAGGTTTCCACAGAACATATTATTTTCGGATGAAGCTACTTTCTATTTAAACGGGGTGGTTAAAAGACATAATTATCGTTTCTGGAGTCAAGAAATTCCACGATGGATATTTGAAGCGCATACTTAGCGGCCCCAGAAAGTAAATGTATGGGCAGGTATCATTAATAACCGAATTTTAGGGCCATTCTTTTTGGAAGGAAACCTCACAGCTGAACGGTACCTGGATTTCTTAACATTCGAGTTGAGGCCTGCTGTAGCTGTAATTTTTCCCAACGAAGTAGATCCAGATATACCTAATGAAACAATTTGGTTTCAGCAAGATGGTGCTTCCCCGCAGTTTGGTGTCAATGTGAGAAGATATTTAGATAAGATATTTCCAGGTCGCTGGATTGGACAACGTGGTACAATTGAATGGCCACCGAGGTCTCCAGACTTAACGCCTCTAGACTATTTTCTTTGGGGATACTTAAATGAAAAAGTTTACCAAAATAGGCCAAATAATAGTGAAGATTTGAAAAACAAAATTAGATTGGAGACACATAACATACCGGCTGAAGCCATTCGAAATTCCGTCGACGGATTTTACCATCGTCTGGGAGCATGCCAAGTAGAGGGTGGAGGACATTTCCAGCATTTGCTACGTTAAACCACCTTTTTGTTGTGTTTTGTTTTGCTTCGTTACATTTTTATTTTTTTTGACAAAATAAATAACAAATAAATCATAACTATTGTTAAGTCACAATGTCACAAAATGTCAGAACGTGAAACAATGAAGATTTCTTACCTTGAAAGGTAAAAAAAAACATCAATGATTTATCATTTCCGCTTATTTAAATAGGGACTCTTTTAAAACTTTTAACAGTCGCCATTTTGAAATAGCTTGACAGAATCGCGTGAAAATTTATGAGCATACTGTACGAGATATTAGCTTTCAAATGATGTATCACAAGCTGTATGTTTCCATAAAAAAAAATCGATGTCGTCATATCTTTGACAAATGTCTATAAAAAAACAAACGAATAACGTCAAAATGTGAGCATATATAAAACTAAATTGACGTGTCCGAGCATTTTCCCCAAAAGTTACAGGTTAAGGCTATATTAGTTTTATTTCGGACTTCTGGGCCGCCCTGTATATTTTATACTTAACTTGACTCACGGTTTACTACAATATCTTTATTTTTAGGGTGCAAAAAAGGTCATAACCTATGACCTTTTCAAGACAGAAGATCCAGATAACGCACCGTCAGAGCTTGTATATCGAATAATTAAATGTGACGTGGGTTATTTTGAGCATTTGCGAAAACTTGGAGCAAAAGTTGATTCTTTCACCCAAGAAGATGTTAACAAAAAGAAAATTATTTTCGTACATACTAGTCACGATGCTACCGATGCATATGTATCCTTAGAGGTATCTGATGGGGTTGAAATAAGCCCAGTTTATAAAGTAAGAATCTCTGTAACGCCCCAAGTTTGGAGGTTGGATAAAAACACTGGAATACAGCTTCTACATCAAACTTCTCAGATTATTACCACTTCAAACTTGAGTTATACGTCAAATGTGCCTAATTCTGACTATAAGGTTTTGTTTAAAATTGTTAAAAAACCCAGCTTTGGTGATGTAGAGGTTGAGAGAAGCGTCAATATGTGGGAGCCAACAGATGTATTTTCAAGTATAGACCTTAAGCAACACAGGGTAAGGTACAGGCACTCATCTGGAGAACCTCAATTTGACGAATTGCAATTTCGAACAGCTTTAAATAAAAGCCAACTGTACACATTTCGCCTTACCTTTGTAGAATGTAAACTTTTTCAAGTGTCTTCCAAAATTCTCGAACTAAATAGCGCATGGGAAGCACCTGTAACTACAAAATCACTTTTATTTGAAACTCGACCTACGAAATCATCAGCCTCTATAATTTATCAAGTTATTAAATATCCTCAATATGGATACCTATTTTCTGCCGTGTCAAAATATACAATTAAATGTTTTGACAACTTTACTCAGGAAGATGTTATATCGGAAAATATTCGCTACAGGCTCTATCAGAAAGCCTTTTCCGATGTTACTGATTTAATACTTCTGTCGGTTAAGTCCCCGGGTTGCGGAAATGCGCCAGCTAATGTTACCATAAAATATTATCCGTCAAACGAAGATAAGTTTAAAGTACAAGTCAATATAAAACAACTTTCGGTAGAAGAAGGAATGTCTGCGATAATTGACAGAGCGCATCTCTACATTCATGCTAACTTTGTGACGGACTTAATTTTCAACGTTACCACAGCACCTCAAAATGGTATTTTGCAAGCTATAAAAGGCGATAATGTTAGAAATCATACAAAATCATTTTCTGTACAGGAATTAAATGATAATCAAATTTATTACCTCCATGATGGTTCTGAAACCACCCAAGACAGCTTTAAGTTTATGGCATTATCAACCGCAGATGAAACTTTCCAATACGTAGGGCAGTTTCTAATAAACGTCCAACTAAAAAATGACCACAGTCCTGTAAGGGTTATAGATAAAGTTTTTCAAGTAGTGGTAGGAGGCGAAAAACTCCTCACAGGCAAGGACTTGACATACACGGACATGGATGTTGGTACACCAACTGCTGGAATAATTTACACGTGCCGGGAAATCCCCAATGGGCAATTTTTTCATCTTAGAGACCTATCCAGAAACATAACAGAGTTTACGCAAGAAGACTTAGATCGAAAACTAATTCTTTTTAAACACAAAGGGCCCGAGTTTGCTAAAGTTCGGTTATGGGTAACTGACGGTCAGTTTCACGTAAACGGCATCCTGGAAATACAGGCCTCAGGTCCATTCATACACATTGAAATGGACAAAAAAGTTATTGTGGAAACCGGAAAATCAGCTGTTTTAATACCAGAAAACCTACACTACGCAACCAATCTACATACGACTGACTCAAAAGTATTCTACGAAGTTATAGGAGGAATGGCATTTGGAAAAATCGTGGACCTACAAGATAAAGTTCTAAAGCACTTCACTCAAGAAGACGTTGTTTCTGGATACGTCAAATACCAAAATGACGTCACATCTGGCAATGCAGATGAGATAGGACTAAAAATTAGGTGTAAAGATGCCGTTAATATAGCTCAAATAGGAGTTTTAATTCTTCCATCGTCTTACTGGGAACCATTACAATTGAAACGTCTAAGGAAATTGACTGTCGAGGAGTCTACGAGTACTCTCATTACTAAAGATAATTTAGAGGTAAGGTTGTTTTATTTATCGTTAAACCAAACATTTTTAAAACGCAATTTAAAAAGTTTATGAAACTTATGGCAAAAAAAATTGAAAACACCATATTACATCAATTTCGCATACTTTTTAGGAGTAACGTTAACAGATAATTTTTTTTTTTATTTTCTCCATCTTGGGATCGTTGATTTATACTCTGGCCTTTTTAGAAAGGTGACATTCGGTTAACTCGGCTAAACATCGCAGCACATATCAAAGAGGAGTTCACGGTGCTCTTAGGTTTTTTTGGTAGATTTATTATTTAAAATGGAACACCCCGTATATTTTTAACTAGGATGAAAAATTCATCCTTTTCCATTCTAATAATACCTACTAGACCTTTATCTACACAAAATACGAAAAAAATTCAGGGACTGATACCAGATCCGTACTTAAACCACTGATAACAATTAAATTACTTGGCTTTGGCAAGTTCCTGTCATCAATAAACAAGAACACATTTCTTAATATTTTTTTATTTATTTATCAGCAATAGATTACAATAATAATAATTTACAATAATTAACTTAATTTCTAGTTATATATAATTCCGTTCAATAGAGGAAATAATTATTTTATTCTAGTTTTGCCTAACTGCTACTGCTAAAATACATAAAGTGCATAATTGTATTCAGAATACTGTGTGTGCACTGTGCACCCTTATCAATATTATTTCTGTTGATTTAGGTGTAAGGTCTATAATATTTTTTTAGTATCAATGTTTTTGTACAAATATTATATATTATTATGTAATATACTATTTTTTTTTCCTCCTATATCATATAATTTATTATATAATCACTATCCATTATCCATTCTGTTATTCCATTTTTAGCTTTATTATATTTATCCAACACATGACAGTTATGACTGTCATTATCAATGTCATTTTAGACAAGTAAACTATCAAATAACACACTAGTGAGTTATGATCCATAACTCACGTTCATATTTAAAGTAGTACTCTATTTATTTATTACTATTACAAGCAGAATTCACATTGATATTGAAATTAAAGGAAAACGCTAACGGTTTATTCGAATTTGAAGTAATTGTAAAATTCGTTGGTTCATTGGAACCAGACGCTCCAATATCGGTACAGCTGCTGATAGTGCTAGAAGACGCCGACACATTAGAACCTTGTATTTTTTCTGCAATTTGTATTTTGTTATGCACCGATTCTTCTAAGTATCCTTCTGCTACCGTCGAGGACTTCCATCCTCCGTGACGCTTCAAAGTAGTCATGTTAGCCC
The DNA here is from genome assembly GCA_963920685.1 of Polydrusus tereticollis. Lineage (NCBI taxonomy): Eukaryota > Metazoa > Arthropoda > Insecta > Coleoptera > Curculionidae > Polydrusus > Polydrusus tereticollis. The sequence continues at coordinate 47,974,524 of OY987335.1, read as the reverse complement.
CTGCATTGGCCAAAAGAGTCGCCGAAGACCTTCTCAGGAAGTGACCGATGTAGAGCGCTGGTTTCTCCAATTTCAAAAACATTGCAATTCTTGAAGGTATCTTCGACAACGTATTTATTCCCACACACTGGCTGGTACACCTACCATTTTTGTAAAAAACAAAAAAGCGGCTAGAACTAGTATTCTTTGGTCTCAAAGATCGCGTTGACTGGAAAACCTTCTTCAAGTATGGTGAAACTTCTCGATTTCTTGGTTTTAGTGTCTGGCAAAACTACGTGAAAATATTTCCCTTTGTCTTGAATATTTTCTATTTTCAAATTGACCAATTCATCGCATCTACAAGCACCGCTAATCCCCATTATCAAAGCCACTTTCATCAACAAGTACTCGTCGTCGGGAGCTTCGTTCAAAAACTTCTCTATTTCAGGTCGTTCTAATGTCTCGGACTTCTTTGGTTTGTATCCCTGTGATTTGCTTTTCAAAAAGCTCGTTAGTTTGCCATATTTTGAAATGTCTTTTTTTTTATACAGGGGAATAGTCGAGCGAAGCATCGAGTATTTGGTCCATAGCGACGATGGGGCTAATTTTTTTTGCAAATGTAAAAAATAAGCCAATAGAACATTTTCATCGATACCTTTTATCTTCCGTGAATTCATCCAAGCCTCAAACATTTTGAACTCCTTGTCGTAAGCATCTCGGGACTTTTCTGGCAAAATCTGCATCGCTGCTTCTTCCGCTTCCGTAAGGATATCCTCAGGAACGTCATTTTAATCGGTTTCCTCCATTTTCTATAGGTTTTTTTCTTCAAAAAAGCTTCCCTTTTCTGCAGGGAAAACTGACAAGTGTCAAAATTTATTTAAACATTTGCTAACAATGTATCATGCCCGTGGCAACCAAACAATCAACCAACTATGACCAAAATGTAAAAAAGTCACTGTCAAGTCATTCTGACATTTATAGGGTACTGAGACGCAAGTTGCTTTGATTTGATCACGAAACTTATTAATTATTATCTCATAAAAAAACGATTTCTTCCACTTGTTGGATAAAACATTGTATGCCACTCGTGTGTTATGTTTCCTAAGTCACTTGAGAATTTATACCACTCGGCCTGACGGCCTCATGGTATAAATCTTTCTCGCGTGACTTATTTTCAACATAACACACTAGTACCATAAATACCTATTATTTTCCTTTAAGTGCATAGGTAGTTCATTATAAATTTTTGGACCTATACTGCATATGTGATTCTGGCATATTTTGTGACGGGGGTTCTGCAGTTCCACCTTTCCTTGCTTTACATTTCTTGTGTTTAGCCCATGTTTAAGGTTTTCTTTATAGTAATTATTTTTAATCATAAATCTTATACAGTAAAACCTCCCTTAACGGACGCCTCTTAATAGCGGACACTCTATATAGCGGACGCGGACACTTTCTTAAAAACTTCCCTATCTAAAATACATGTATTTTTACCTCCCTATAACGGACACCCCGTAGAATGTTAAATTGTTTATCTCTATTTATGGTAATTTAAAACGTCTATCGACAACCGACACGGTAATTACTTAATAGACCCTTTTATTAGGTAGGTACCTTTTTTTCTGGGTTTTTCGTTTCTGTAAAATGGATTATACCCCGTAAATGGTGTCATAAACATTAATTATGATCTTACTGCGCTATTCAAAGAATTAGCATAAAGGGTCTTTTTGAAATCCTTGTTTAGTTATTGTTATTCATTTGATATTAAAACTTTGTGTCTTTAAGTCTGAAAATATGTCGTTAAAGAGAAAACGTTTGTCAGTTTGTTCAGTGTGGGAAAAACACAAATTTCGGAAATAATAAAAAACAAGACCGAGCTAAAAGGCGGAAATGAAGAGCAAAAACGGAAGTTTCCCAAGACTAGTGCATTAGCAGTTGATGAGGTAGTTTTTAACTGGTTTTGTAAAGTAAGAAACAAAAACATTCAAATATCTGGGCCTGTAATAAAACAAAAAGCTTCTGAGGTCGCAGAAAATCTGAAAATTGAAAATTTTAAGGCTTCAAATAGCTGGTTGGAAAAATGTTGTCAAAGACACACGATAATGTTTAAAACTATCTGTGGTGAATCAGCTGACGTAAATTTGGAAGATGTAGAAGCCTGGAAATTAAAACTTCCAATAATTCTTAAAACATTTGCACCAAAAGACATTTACAATGCCGACGAAACAGGTCTCTATTATGCTGCCATGCCAAACAAAACTTTTGCAGAAAAAAGCGACAAATGTCTAGGAAGAAAGGTCCCAAAACAGAGATTAACCATCTTATTCTGTGCAAATATGGAGGGAGAAAAAGAAGAACCCCTTATAATTGGTAAAAGTAAAAACCCAAGATGTTTTAAAGGATCTAATGTTGAGAAATTACCTTTGAAGTGGACATCCAATAAAAAAGCCTGGATGAACACAGACATTATGACAACTTGGTTGCAAGAATTCGACAAAAAAATGAAGAAACAAAACAGAAATGTGATTCTATTTTTAGACAATGCCACTTCACATCCAAAGATAACATTAAAAAATGTTCAGATTATTTTTCTGCCTCCGAATACAACATCCCACTGTCAGCCGCTTGATCAGGGCATAATCCAAAATTTTAAACTATTCTATAGACATTACTCAGTTAGGAGAATTTTGTCATTTTCCGAGAACGAAAATTATTTTAAAGATGCTGAAAAAAGCATAAATTTAACCAGTGCCTTAGTTTGGATTGCTGCTGCTTGGAAAAAAGTTTCACCCAACACAATTAAGAAATGTTTTTCAAACGCTGGATTTATGAAAAATAATTTGGAATATGACGTTGATGAAGAAGATGATATCCCACTTGCCCAGTTATATTTCCATCCATAAAGGAAACATTTGTTAATCTTAAGCAATATTCCTTGGTTGACCATATTGCTTTTACTGAAAATCCTGGCATCACCATACCAGAGATTATTGATGAACTAATGCCTGACAGTGACGATGAGAGTATTAGCTTAAATGTGGACGATAATGATATTGAAGACACTGAAGAACTGAAAGAAACTGAAGAACCAAAAACGACCATAAAAAATATGAATGAACTATGTGCAAAGTTAAGAGAGGCTCAACAATTTTTTTAAATTATGATAGTGCTGACATGGCCTTAGAAATTTCCAATGTTTTGTTAAAGTGTGAGTCCGAAGTTTTAAAATCGAAACTTAAGAATATGAAGCAAACTTCGATTGTGATGTATTTTAAAAAGCTGTAGTATATTTTAAATTAAGTGTAGTCTGCTGTTATTGTACCATGTTTACTTTAAAATGTATTTTGTATTTCTAGATATGTAAACAAAAAAAGCACAAAAAAATGTATTAGTATAATATTTAGTATTAATATAGAGTTTATATAATATGCAAATAATTTTTTTTTCGGCCGACCCTCCCAATAGCGGACACCTCTATATAGCGGTATAGTTGGTCAATATTTAGTAACTTACTATCTTTAAAAACAAGTTCTGTGGGGTATCCTTTTTTTAAAAGCATAATTTTTATTATCCATTTTTGAGCTATAGCTAGTTTAGTTAATATAGTTGAACCTGCACCACCCCAAATCACTATTCCATAATTGATAATTGATTCAACCAGTGCATAATACACTGTTTCAAGTACTTTTAGTGTTAAAATATTTCTCAACTTAAAACTTATAGATTAATTTTCTAATTTTTGATGTTACATATTTTATATGTTCTTTCCACGTTAAATTTTCATCAATTATCACTCCCAAATATTTTATATTAGATTTTCGTTCTATATTATTGTCACAATCAGACTGGCCGTCCATTATACATTGGGATTTATGTATTATTAAGTTCTGGAAACCAGGTAAAGTGCGAGGCGAGAGTGCGAAGGTCATGAACTTTGTTTTTTCAATATTTAATGAAAATAAACTAGCATCCAACAATTCCTTTATTTTTTGAATTGCTCTTTTAGCTTCCAATTTTGTAGTTTCCCAATCACTCCCACCTATCACGATTCCTGTGTCATCCGCAAAGCAATATACAGTAACATCTCCTCCCTCGAACCTTTCCATTATATCAATTATGTAAATGTTAAACAAGATTGTTGATAGCACAGTACCCTGTGGCACACCAAACTCCATTTCTTTTATATCGCTTTCTTGCCCTGATACAATCGTGATTTGTTTTCTTTTATTTAGATATGACTTGATCATTTTATTCGGTTTATCCCGAATACCTATATCTTCCAATCTTTTTAATATGATGTGATGCGCCACAGTGTCAAATGCTTTTTTTAAATCTAGGAAATTTTCACCCTGGTCCAGCTTTTTCACTATATGTTCCGTCACCCTTACAAGCGCATTTTCAGTGTTAGAGTTTTCCCTAAATGCATATTGGTTCTTATTTAATAATTTATTTTTTTCCAAAAGTCTCATTAATTTACTTCTAAAACATTTTTCAATAATTTTGCTGATAGTGCTTGTAAGTGAGATTGGTCCATAGTTGTTAACTGCCTTTTTATCTCCCTGTTTGTGCACTGGTACAACGGTTGTACCTTTTAGAGCCGTGGGAAAATACCCGTGCTGAAAGCTAGATTTATAATATGTCTCAGTGGTATGTGGAGGTTATCTTTATATTTTTTATTATATCAGATGATATCCTATCCTCCCGCCCCCCCTTTACTCCATTTTTTAAATTTAATATTTCTTTAATTACCTCCTCATCAGAAACTAGAATGAATTAATACTTCTCTTTCCATGCGTATTATTTTTATTTTCACATTTCTCAATCTTATCAGCCAGTTCCCTCCCAATGCTCGCAAAGTAATAATTAAATTCGTTTGAAATCAATTTTTTTTCTGTTAATTCAACGTTTCCACCATTATTAATGCATTTTATTTCGGATTTACCCTCATTGTCATTGATGGCCTCTTTAATCATTTTCCACAGCTTTCTAGGATATTTTATGTTTTTTTCAGCTAATGCTTTGTAATAATTATATTTGGCATTTTTGATTAATTTACTAAGCTTTTCTGTACCTACTCCTTATATCTATTTACAACTATATGATTATTATTGTTTAATGTGCATTCTTTTTTTAAGTTATTTCTTGTTCTAATTGATTTTACGCGGCCTCCCGTGATCCAAGGTTTAATTTTCTTTTTTTTTATTTGATATCTTTTTATCTACTGTGGCTTCCAAAACCATACACTTTAATTTATTTATGAATATAGTTGTACTTAATTCTATGTTTCTTTCCCCAAGAACACTACCCCATCTCTCATTTTTCGTTTTTTTTTATCCAATTTATCATAGTTAATATTTTTTTATTCTGTGCTGTTATCCTTGCTGGTCTCAAATAATTCCAGTTGTATATTTATCAAAATGGGGTAGTGATCCGTGAGGTCATTTTCCAAAATCACAGTTTTTGTATTGTTAAATTGTCTACTTTTACACTTAATAAAAAAATGGTCCAGACATGATCCCCCAAACTCTGTTTTTCTGGGAATCCCGTTAACTGTACTCACGAAACCCTGGCTCTGTAGTAGGCTTAAGTAGTTGTTTGTAGTTTCCAGTTCCTTGTTTAGTAGGTCTATGTTAATGTCTCCAGTAAATACATAGATTCTGTTCTGGCCCATTTTCATAATCTTGAATACTCTCTCCAGATTAACTATAAAATCTTCCTTTTGGTTTGAAAGCATCTGTATGTGGCAAGTATCTCTACAATTTTATTATTTTTTTGTAGTGTGAGACCAATTATTTTTAAATTATTTTCTTGTATGATCCAATTGTCCACATGATAGGCCTGTCTGACGTAGACAACACAGACATCACATCTATTTAATGTACTTTCATTAAAACAGATTGTACCCAGGTATATTGAAGTTGTTTGTCTTGATAATATTGTGTGTTTCTGACATAACTATAATGTCAAAGGATTTGTCCAGCGATTCTAGTAGTACCATGAATTGGTCAAAATTCTCATAGATGCTTCGTATATTCACGTGCATTATGTTTATGTCATTTTCATTATTATCAAAGAAGTTTATTTGGTGTAAGTTGTCACACACATAAGTTTCCGTTGTCTTATATTCATCTAAAATATCATTATGCGCCATTTTGAAGATGGAGATTTTATGCAGCACTTTAGTTAAGGTTTTACTACGAGTTCTGTTTGAGATCCTCTTCCGATTTGATTTTTATAAATGAAAATGTCTCGGGATTTTGACGCATGAAAACCGATGCCTCTAGCAAGAGAATATAGGGTAATGTAAGAAATATTTCGAATGTTGTTTTAAAGTTCTTCTATATTGTTCGGAATTGGATTGTAACAATTATCCTTGCAGTATCCCCATAAAAATATCGGGCACCTTTAAGTTTAGTTTTTCGGGCCTGCTCTCCCTATCCATCGGTTTCTCAAAGTGTTCGGTCAGTGATTCCCTAGCTATAAGAGCAAAATGGGGAGGTGCTCCATCTCGTTGAAATTAAGTTTGGTATATAAGGTTTTCTTGCTCAAACTGTGGATAAAAAAAACTTTTCAAGCATGTCTACATAAGCCATTGAATTTATCGAAGGATTAGCAAAGAAGAATGGTCCACAAAATTTTTCGTCAAGATACCCCGCACCAAATGGTCACTTTGGGGGTATCCCTTACCTACAATGTCTTGAAAGGCGTGTGGATTTTCGAATCCCCAAAATTTACACACTCCGTTAAATGGAAAGATTCATTATCGAGACATCACAAGATTATTCATAAAAGTATTGACATTTTGCATTAAATGCAAAACTTCAATACAAAATCGGGATCCTTTAACGCTTGCAACATTTGGAATTTTACACTTTTGAGACAATTCTATGTACGGTAGTATTTAGATAAGTTAAAGCACTACCTAGTTTTCTCGTCAATTGAGATGTATTTTCTTGGATCATTTCTTGAATTACAACAGTTTTATTTGAAAGGTTATTTTGGTCTTCAACCCGTTTTTTGCGAATAAGTGTTCCGTTTGTCCAGAATAGTTAATACCAAACCAAAATAGGGTTACTACTCAGTGAGATCTTATTAAACATTCTTCGTGCTCGTAGGGGATCTAGTGTTTGTATAAATAATTACATATTTTGCTTTTTCTCCTAATGAAAACATTATCAACAAGTAATACTGAGTCAAGGGCCTGACACATAAAGCACCGGTTCCCGTCGCATTGGCTTTGTAAAATAATAGGTAAATAAAGAATTTTAAAATGGAATGGTTCCCGTCAGATCAACGAAGTTAAGCGGTGTCGAGCGCGGTTAGTACTTGGATGGGTGACCGCTTGGGAAACACCGCGTGCTCTTGTCTTAGGGAAGAGTGTAAAATTAATCGACATCAAAACCATCCTATTCACGCGGGACAGGCCGGATGAGATCGGATATCTCGTAGGATGAAGATGCCGTTTCACACTCCCCAGTCGGTAGACCGCACGATTAAAACCCGTACGGTCGATGACCAGTTCAAGATGGCCTCAGATACGCCGACGAACCGTAAAAATAGTAAAATAAAAAAAAAAGTAATACCGATTAAAAGGTAAACTCAGATAAATGACAGATACCAGAATTTTGAGAAAATGCGTCATTGTTGGCTTATCAATAGTTTTATTAGTTAAAAATTACGTGAACTGAATATTGGCAAAAATTGTGTAGATAAAGGTATACTAGAGGTATTGTTCGAATGGTAAAGGCTCAAATTTTCATTCTGGTTAAGAATATACACGATATTCCATTTGAAATTTAGAAAAATAGCATTTTCACTTTTTATTTTTGCCTGTATAATTTTAAATAACCACTCTGCCAAAAAAAAAACACTTCCGAGACACATGAACTCCCCTGTGAAAACCGCAACTCAAAATCTTTGTTCGTTTGTAACTTATAAGCATTTAAATTGTGTTAATATACCGTAAGGCACCAGGGTATATTAACAACAAATTACATGAGGTATATTAGGTCTTGTATCTTAAAATAATAATATTACCTACTGTTGATGTAACCATAGCCCATTTCGAGACAGCGTTCTTAGACAGTATTTCTTTGACAGAAACAAACCTTTAGTTTTACAATATGAATCATTGTCAGCGAGATACACCAAGAACCAACCTTTCTACGCCATTGCTGTCAAAAAAACACATTGATAAAACAAAAATGTACTCGTAGATGGTTAATGAATCGCGAAACCATCGTGTTACCTGCAAGATTGCCCGATTTAACTCATTTGAACTATTTTCCGTAGGGATATTTAAAATGTGAAGGTTACTTCAACAGGACTCCAACCCTTAAAGATTTTAATGAGAAAAATAAATATGTACATCGTATTCTACTTGATCAATCGCAAAGAGCAGGAGTTAGTCGATAGGTATTGGCAATAAATCAATTATCAACATTTTTTACAATATTTGCGATATTTTTTTTGTAGTTTAATATTATTGATGAATATAAGGTAATACATTTGTTACATCATAATAATGTGATTAAACAAGCAAAAGTAGCAGTAGCATATTACTGTTATTCTAAAGCACATTGTCTCAAAAACTTAACCGCGTGTGTAATTTAGAATTTTGTGTTGTTACCTTTAACTGAGGTAGTCAAGCTTCAACACTGTTGAAGGTCATACTCGGAGTAGAAAGACCTTTTAAACAAGGTGTAACATGACCCATGTTGACCTAAAAAAATTATGATATCGTCACAATTTCACAGATGCTAAAATAGAAATAAAAGAAAATCTCGAAAAAAATCTAAATTGGCATATTTTTGCGTTATTACCAAAAGTTATACAGTTTAGATATATTTTGGTGTTTTCAAACTCTTTGGCAAACTGACATGGTATAAAATTACAACACAACGTTTTAGGTGACGCAAAGTAATGTTCCTGCTTCAATAATATCATTCCATATCCGTGACAGGCCTCAATTTGGCTATCTAACTATCCTTTCCGAGTCAAAAAATGGGAGTGAGATAATCAATGTGGCATCTTTTTCTCAAGATTTAATAAATGAAAATAGAGTGCTCTACATACAAGCTGGAGTAAATCATTCACGAGATACGATCACATTTAATGTTACCAATGGATTGGTTTGGCTAACGAACGTAAGATTAGAAATCATTATTATCCCTGAGAGATGGTACCTAGGAAGTAATGAAATAATCGTAAATGAAGGAGGTGCTATTCAAATCTCCCCAGTTCATCTTTATGTGGAAACCGAGTACTACCGTTCAAAACCAGTAACTTTTAAGATATTAGATAATTTTAAACATGGATGCATTCAAATTTACAAACAGTGCTCAAAATCAAAATCCTTCACTTCTAACGATTTATCAGCTGGTATAGTAGAGTACCTTCACGATGGGACCGAGAACCTTAAGGATTGGGCAAGTTTTACGGCTCAAATCGAGGAAAAGAAAGGCGAACCTGTCAAAGTTGTAGTTGTAGTGGTACCAGTTAATGACCACGTGCCTAAGTTAGACAATAATACGGGGTTGGAGATGTGGGAGGGAGGAACAGCTGTTATTACCAACAGTATGTTAGGTAAAGATATTTGTTTTTTTCTTGAAAAAGAGCATTTTCAAATAGTGATTTTCATTTTAGCTGCTACTGATGATGACCGGCCTAAGGAAACATTAAAGTATCAGGTTCAAAGTTGTTGGTGGGGTAATGTTTCGTTAATAACCGACGTGAAAAGTGCACTTCATTACTTTACCCAAGAGTTTATTGATAATGGTTTAGTTGTTTTTAAACATCACAGTAAGTTTTTAAGTATTTGGGACTGATGTGTTTAGTGAGGTTAAGAAAAATTAAGAAGTTAAGAAGAGTAGGTACCGTTAGTATTTTGCGTAGATAATAGTTTAATTTTTTTTAAATTCGTTTTTTGCTTAATGGATCAAACATAATTATCTGGAAAAAAATTGAGGAAAGGGACAAGCTAGAATGTTAGATGAAAGAAAATTGAAAGCGTGTATGCGGAAAATGAGTAAAAAAACTGCGGAATGAAATAAATCATTTCAGGTAATAAGTACAAAACAATTAGTTACGCAGAAAAACAGTTTCAAATTAGAAGCAACAGGAAAATGAAAAAACATGGAAAGTCTAAGCAGGCATATCCTTACCTATACCTTTTTGCAAGCGGTTTAGTTTTGTATTGAATATTAATGTATCGGGCACCGTATCTGAGTAATTGGCTGGGCACCTAAATAGTCACTAACAAGAGCTTGGCCGCTGACGAATTTAATAATAATTACTTTATTACTTCCGTAAATGAGTTGACATCTAAGATAAAAATAGACAGCTCAGTGACCACTTCCAAAAAAGTGTGCATCTCTCTGTTTTTAGAACCATATTCTGAACATGAAATGAATGATATAGTTTTTTCGGTAGCTAATGAAAACTCGGCAGGGTTTGATGGAATTCCTTGTTCTTTGCTAAAGAACATTGCAGATTGCATCGCAGGTCCCCTTACTTGTCTGATTAACATTTCCTTTGAAGAAGGTTCTTTTCCGTGTATGCTAAAAAACACCATAGTTCAACCAATTTTTAAAAAGGATAACGCGCATGATATTTGCAATTACCGCGGAATACCACTCTTATCTGTATTCTCCAAGGTGTTCGAGAGAGCATTTTATCGACTACTATTTGTATTTCTTGAGCGCGAAAAGTTCTTTTCACCACAACAATTCGAATTTCGTAAGGGCTTATCAATGCAGTATACAATCGTTGCTCTGTATAATAAAATCTTAGTAAACCTGGATTCAAACAATCAGACGGCATGTCTATTTTTTTACCTTAAAATGGCATTTGATGTTATTAATATAGACCTCTTACTAAATAAACTTTATGGTTATGGTGTTCGCGCTAATGCACTTGATTGGTTGAGTAGCTTTTTGTCGGATAGATCTCAGAAAGTTGTGTTAAAATACCATCAAGAATCCTACTCATCCCATATTGTTTTTGAACAAATTGTGAGGAATAAAGTTTCGAAAGTGTGTTTATTCCTTATACCGGGTGTTGCATCGTCGAGCGGGACATAGGAAATTCCATGTAATTTTAAATGGGGTCAATTATTGGCTTCCCTAACTATTTTAGAGAAAAATTCTATTTAGGTTTATTAAAGAGCACTAAAACCCACATTCAAAAGAATAACTTTAGATATTTTTGATGAGCCCGTTTACGGGTTATCGCCGATTTCTTTTTAACTATTTCTCCTTTTTATGGCCCCGTATTTGCGGGCACCAGTCAAGGTAAAAGATGACTGTCAAATAAAGTTGTCATTTTGAAATGTGTGCTTTATTGTTATAAAAACTCGTACATCGAAAATATTAAAGGTGTATTTATGAATACAAATTAATCTGAATAAAACTAAAATAAAGTATCCAATTACAAGGTTAATTATGACATTTTACATGTTTCAATATTTTAGTAATTAATAGGTAGGTACTATTAAATTGTTAGAACTTTAGGATTTAAGAAGATGTTCAAATATTCCTCAAAATGACAACTTTATTTGACAGTCATCTTTTACCTTGACTGGTGCCCGCAAATACGGGGCCATAAAAAGGAGAAATAGTTAAAAAGAAATCGGCGATAACCCGTAAACGGGCTTATCAAAAATATCTAAAGTTATTCTTTTGAATGTGGGGTTTAGTGCTCTTTAATAAACCTAAATAGAATTTTTCTCTAAAATAATTAGGGAAGCCAATAATTGACCCCATTTAAAATTACATGGGATTTCCTATGTCCCGCTCGACGATGCAACACCCGGATATATATTACTGAGGTCATGATTTCCTAAAATAAACATTGGGCACTTTGCGTAACTTCCGGTAAAACCGGACGTGACGTTTGTTATGTTTTTAGGTAAAAATTAAGATCCTGCTCAAACCAAAGAGTAACCCATTGCTCAAACAGCATTAACATAAATTTGAAACAAATGTTTTTTCACATAGTGCTCTGGTGCTATGCATACAACATTTGGTTGACACACAGTGTAGGTATTTTGACAATTATTATATTTTAGATGGCTCAAGAGCAAGATTTGTATTTAATGTCAGTGATGGTCTACATACAACAAAAGATTACCTGTTTGAAATAAAAACGAAAAAGGTCCAAATTAAGCTTCTTAAAAATAAGCCTTTGCACATATTTCCTCTGCAGAAAAAAATAATTACTTCCGCTAACTTGCTCACAAAAAACTCTGATGGCAGAAGAATCTTATATGAAGTTACTAAGCCACCTACCCTGGGAAGACTTATGATGAAATCCACTACTAGGGAATATAACAGTGTTGTTTCCAATTTTACGCAATACGATATTGATAATGGAACGATTTACTATGAGCATCTGCACCCGTTTTTGGACCTCTACGCCAATGATTCATTTGTTTTTTCTGTGACCTCATATTTAGCACCTACTTTAGATTATGAGGTATGCGATTTCACGTTTTGTGAGTTATTGATGATTGTTACAAGTAGGAGTAATTCCCGGGCTCCACTTATGAGTAATATACTAAATAATAAATTTTTTTTTAGCTCTTTAGAATAGACATTTCAGTCTCTTCAGGTGGTCTAGATTCATACGTCCAAATTCCAAAAATAGTAGTTGATGAAGGAGGAATGACAAACATTCATCTAAACCTTTCTGAAGTAGTATCGTTTCTCGAAATGCACGCTGGCCTTAGATCACCTGTGATTCATGTTTCAGCTGAAAATTCGCGTCATGGTCGATTATTTCTGCAAAATGACAAAGACAGTGGTCTTATGACGTTCACCCAACAACAGCTTGAATCTGGACAGGTGTTTTATGAACACGACAACTCTGATACTTTAAGTGACACAGTAAGGTTCTCACTCTATTTAGTTCCTGGTTACATAATGCTGTGTAACTTGACAGCTAACATAACTGTGAATCCTGTAAATGATCAACCATTTAAACTGGTTACTCCGGCACCGAGCTTTTCTGTGGTACAAGGAGAAAACCATACCATAACAAGGCAAGAATTATGTACTGAAGATGCCGATACCTCACCTAGAGATATTAAGTATGACTTGGTAAATGGGCCTTCAAGTGGAAGGTTGCTTTTACTCCCAAAGTTAGAACCTGTTAACCATTTTACTCAGGCAGATGTAGATCAAAACCGTTTGATTTATATGCATGAAAGTGCAGTTCTAAAAGACTCTTTTCACCTACGAATTTGGGATGAAAAATTCAAACCTGAATTTACCTTTTTTAATATAGTTGTGATTCCGGTAAACATAGTCATAAGACCTGGCCTTCCCATCCAGGTAAGGCAAGGTGCTAATGTTGGTTTTCTCAATGATCAGAATATTTTTGTCGAAACCAACGCAGATGAGAATAAAATTCTTTATGTAGTTTCTCAAGGACCTAAGCATGGAGTTATATTCAAAGAAAATAATGAGACGACAAAATTTACTCAGGAAGATTTATACAGGAACCATGTAATATATTTGCAGTTTGACACAACAGCTTCAAATGATAGTTTCAAACTAACTGGACAGATAGCTATAGGAAACTTGACGTTTAAACAAGAAGTAGAGCTATACGTCGAAGTCAAACCCTTCATGAACATCCATGAATGCGTAGTTAAAGCTGGAAAGTTGACAAGGTTTACTCAAGGCATTTTAGATGCTACTCCCTTAGCAAAACTCACTGGAAGCAACCCTCGTTACACGTTACTCTACATTCCCTCCTTCTGCCAAATTAGAAAAATTATTCGCAGCTCAGGCGAAATACGCCATGTTTTGGACACTATTGTAAAAAGCTTTACTCACGAAGAAGTACAAGGAGGACTCATTTACCTTGATGTTAAATACGTTGAGGTTCCTCCAAAAGGACTTAACGATAAAATTGTATTTACGTTAATGGCTAGTATTTTTCAACCGGCTATAGGAGAATTAAAAATTATCGTTACTTCTGATACAAATGACGTTTTTACGACGTTACCTGGACCTAATGATCCAGAAGGGCATGAAGGTGACGTTTTATTAACGACCCCAAATATAACTAGAGACTACATCCTTATAGGTATGTACGTAATAGGTACGCATTATTTTGATTACTACTTATTGGTGTTGTGATTTGTGGAATATACCATATAATAAAGCAGGTACCAAGAGAACTACTAAATTTAATTATAAAATTTTTGATTACCTAATCCCTATATTTTTGTCGTAAAAGTTTGTAATTCATAAAATATTTATTATACTTCTTTTAATAACAATTCTAAACTTATAAAAGGTAGAATTAATTTCAGTTAGTTCAGGTTTAATTTCAGTTGGCAAACTATTTTATAATAAGTAACATTTCATGTATTGTTTATCTGTGATGGACTTAAAATCAAATGTTCCAGATACTTCTAAAAAATTTCAGTTGCGTTACCAAACAAAATAACAAAAATTTAAAAATTAGGTAATAAATAAGATACATTGGACAAACATTTCTAAATATTTTCAGGCATGTCATGACAATATAATATGGTATATTCAAATTAATAATATTTATATATAAATTCTTGGACCTTCTGTTAAATTTTAAGAGTGTTTTTTTTTCTTGGGTATTAGGTCCCTTGATAAATCAATTGAGAATTAAAATGAAACCATGTAGAGTCTCGAAAGTTCTTTAATTCTAATTAAAATTACGTTTCGGCCGTAGCGTGGGTCTTCATCAGATTTTGAACATCTGTAACAATAGAAACATGTATATTTCAATTTTAAGTTGTCATATGTGAGCAACAATTTTTTCATTTTGGATGAAATTGAGACAAAATGTTAATTACCTAGTGTACATGGTTTCATTTTAATTATTAATTGATTTATCAAGGGACCTAATACCCAAGAAAAAAAAAACACTTAATATTCAAATTAATAGATATTTTAATACCAAAAAAATAACATAGACCTGCCCCTATTCAAAATATAACACTAGATCTTACTCAGGCGTAGTACATAAGAAGTTTTTTCTCACTCGCACGCTTTAAGTAAAAAAAACGAATTGCAGTATTGCTGACTTTGAAAGATACCTACTCGTTTTTAGAAACGAAAGTATATGGGGTGTCTCTAAATGGTCTGCACAATTCCCAGCGCTAAAATATGACGATCTAGCACAACTTACCTTATAGTCCAAAAGTTGCAGGTTCCTAAATACAAAGTTATTATTTTTAAAATCTATCGCAAAATTTTGACGACATTTGGCAGGAAGGACTTTTTTGCGATGCGAAATCCAGATCTGATAACAGTTTTAATATACCTTGCACAAGTCGTCACCAGCTGCATTTCGCATAGGTATATCTAAGGCTTCGTGAGTTTTGTGGCTCAGTGACTTAAATTTCTAATAATAAATCCTTATTTCAAGGTATCCTTTGTTCAAAAAAGGTATACCTAGTAGATTTCGCTACGAGCAATCGTTTCTGAGATAATTGAATTTAACTTCGTACTAAAACTCGTCATTGACTTTGTTCGCAATTTTTGTTTACGAGTTCGGGTTTTTGTTGGAAAAAGTTACTTTTATACCTACAGGATTTGCCGAAAAAAATTTTTTTTTCTATTTTGAACCTCAACTTTTGGATTAAGGTTAGTTGGGCTAGAACGTCATATTTTAGCCTTAGGAATTTGTGTTAACATTTTGTACAGACCATTTAGAGGCACACTTTAGGTAATCGAAAAATATTTCTAATTCCTACCGAGATTTGTTTCTCTTCTACAAATGGACGCATAGGTCGTGCATTTTAGCTTGAGCTTTGAGATGTATAGATAATAGACAAGGAGAGTATCTATCTATCTATCTATCTATCTATCTCAATGAATTGTGGTTCTTCCCCCACTGCACTGAAGCTCATGGCTTATTGTGCTCCTTTGGTATCTACTCCAACAAGCGACTGTCCCTAATGAATTTCAGGACAATGTTGATGGGGGCGTTGGCTATTTCTTCGGGTTCCGGATAGGCTTCCTCGAAGTGCCGTAATCTTTTCCCACTTACTGCCGGACAATGACATAGTATGTGGTGAGGGGTTTTCTCCTCTTCTTCGCAGGCTCTACAAAAAGGTTCTGCTTCTAGTCCCATATTGCTACGGTGTTTTTTTATTTGACAGTGTCCCGTGAGGAGACCTGTTATTGTTTTTATGTTTTTCCTGTTAAGCTGCAGTAGTGATTTGATTTTGTTTTTGTTTGTCTCCCTGATGAACAATTTTGATTGTCTTAACCCTGGGAGTCCCGCCCAATATTCTTGGTGTTGCCGAGTAAGTCTTTCTCGTATGTTTTTTCTTGCCGTCCGATACGAGAGTCCGCATGCAGGCTCCGGCCCGATTAGGTTGTCTCTCGCCTCTTTTTTGGCGAGTTTGTCTGCCGCTTCATTACCCTCTATACCGTGGTGGCCGGGTACCCATTTCAGGTTAATCCTGTTACGTTGTGCCAGGCCTTTTAGCGTTGTAAGACACTCCTCAACTACTAAGGAGTTTATAGTTGGTTTTTCGAGCGCTTTGAGCGCTGCCTGGCTATCGGTTAAGATGTGGATCTGTTTGTCTTCGACTCCTTTCCTCATCATAATTTGTGCACAGGTCGTAATTGCTATTACCTCTGCTTGGAAGACGGTTGTGTGCACTCCCTGGTTTATGGATGTACCTTCCCTAGTAGTGGCCTCATACACACCCGCTTCCGTGCTGTTTTCTGTCTTTGAGCCGTCTGTATACCAGACTGGACCCTTACGGTTTTTAAGTTCCTCCTTTCTCTCTTCACCTCCCCTATCTGGGAATTTTATTTTAAAGGGTTTGTCGAAGTCGAAGGTGGTTTTTGTCCGATCCGAATAAATGTTCGTTATATATTTCCTATCTCTTATCTGAAAGATTTCGGTATGTGCTTTGATGTTGTTAAACTTCCCATTGTGCCTCCGTTTTCACTACTAGATGCAGTGGTGGGAGCCCCAGAAGCATCTCCATGGCTGCAGTAGGCGTTGTTCGCATTGCCCCTGTTATACCTATACATGCCAGTCTTTGTATTTTACTTAGTTTATTTTTGGCTGTTATTGTTTTGGCTTTATGCCACCATAGCAAGGATGCATAAGCTACTGTGGGTATCACAACGGTGGTGTATAGCCAGTGCATCATCCCAGGTTTTAATCCCCACGTCTTACCTATCATGCGCTTGCATGTCCAGAGAGCTCTTATTGCTTTGGTTTTTACCTTCTCGATGTGTTGTGCATACGTGAGTTTGTGGTCAATAATAACCCCCAAATATTTTACTTCTGTGCTTCTCTGTATTTCCTGTCCATACATTATGGGATTCCTCAGTTCCCGTGTGAACGCTATTACAGATGTTTTTGATGGGTTTACCTTGAGGTCTTCCCTATTGCACCATTCTTCAACAGTGTTTAGTGCAAGTTGCACTCTATAAGAGACAACACCCCCAAATTTACCGTTTATCAGAATGGTTATGTCGTCTGCATAACCTTGTGCGTAGATGCCTTTTCATGTCAGTTCTATCAACAATGTGTCCACAACCAGGCTCCACAGAAGTGGTGAAAGGACTCCACCCTGAGGACATCCCTTTGTAATCCTGATAGTCCTGGTTGTTTCTTCAAGCGAGGTTGTTATATTTCTATGTCTCAGTGCTGAGTTTATCCATCTTGCGATGGATTGTTCCACTCCGTGCTGTTCCACTGCTCTGATCATTGAGTTGAACGATGTGTTATCAAAAGCGCCTTCTATGTCTAGAAAGACACTCAGTGCTATCTCCTGGTTATATACGGCTAGCTCTGCTCTGCTAGTAAGTTCGTGCAGCGCCAACTCGCAGGATTTCCCAGTTTGGTATGCATATTGATTTTGGTGTAGTCCTCTGATTGTCAGTTTTTCATCTCTGATGTACCTGTCGATCAGTTTCTCCATTGTTTTCAGGAGAAATGATGTGAGACTTATTGGTTTATATGCTTTAGCCTGGTCGTAAGATACACGTCCTGGCTTTGGTATGAATATTACTCTAACCTTACTCCAGCTGCTTGGTATGTGTCCTGTTGCCAGGCTGGCCCTGAGCAGTGTACAGATTGGTGAGGAGAGTTCTTCGATCCCTTTTTGTAATAAAGCTGGAAATATACCATCTGTACCGGCCGACTTATATGGTTGAAACGTTTGTATCGCCAATTTCAGTTTTGTTTGATTGATTATTTTATTTGCGAGTTCCCAGCCCTGCCTGTTTGCCCTTAATTCTGGTATCCTTAGGCTTGGCTCTGTATCTCTTGTGTTCTCTAGTAGGATTGTGCTACCTGGAAAGTGTGTGTCTAATAGTACCTCAAGGGACTCCTCCTCACTGGAAGTGTGGATTCCCCGTGCATTAAGCAATGAGCCTATTTTTCCATTGTTTACCTTTTCGAAAGCTTTGCGAAGTCTGGCACATTCCGGTGTCTTTTCAATCTCTTCACAGTATTTCCTCCAAGAGTCGTCTTTTGCTTTTCTTATTGCATACATGTATTTTAGGTTGGATTTTCTATGCGCATCTCATTCACCAGTACGTTTTGCCCGGTTAAATAGTTTTCTTGTTTCAGCTCTCATTTGCCATAGGTCTTTGTTCCACCAGGAAACATCCCGTTTTTCCTTTCTCACTTTTAGAGGGCAGTTATTTTCATAGGCTGTGATTATGGCCGAAGTAATGCCATCATTCATTATGTCTATTTCCGCTGCTGTTTTCGGTCTGGTCGAACAATCTCTCATTCCCTGCACTAGATCCTCCTTGTAGAGTTTCCAGTCACAGGTTTTCGGATTGCGATATTTGCTAATTACAACCCGAGGTATATCTATTTTAAAGTAAATATATCTGTGGTCCGCGGTTCATCCATGTTGTGTCGATAACCTCCCGTCTTGTAGCAGTTACAAAAGTAGGTTCATTACCGCGATTTGCTATGTCTAAATTATTACTTATGATAAATTCTAAAAGGGACTTACCTCTGTTGTTAACTCCTGTGCTCCCCCATATGTTGTGGTGTGCGTTGGAGTCACATCCGATTAGAACTTCTTTTTTGCCATTGTCGCAGTCCCTTATTAGCTCCCTCACTTCGTTGGTCGGAGGTTGCTCTGGTTGGTCATACGGGAGGTAAGCGGATGCAACTACTAGGTCCCTTACGCTTCCCCTCAGAGTAGTTTTTAATTTTGCCACCATTAGGTCCCTAGAACATAATCCCCATAATGGCAGTAAATTTAGATGTTTCTTTGCAATAATGCAAGATCTGGGGTTTGCTTGGAGAGGTTGCAGTAGCTCCCATTCTCCAGGCATCCCCAGACCTTTGATTGGACCGTTAACAACCCACGGTTCTTGTATCAAACAGATCTATATTTTTGTGTATTAAAAAGTGATGTATATTTACCTGTATTATGCACGCCATCGTGGATCCTACATGGTGTCCTATTTTTCTGGGTAGGTTTAAGCTACCTCAGCCTCCTCCATAGGTTGTACATCTGGAGGTGTTTGTTGTGGAGGTGTCTCTGAGTCTCCCTCTTGTTCTTTTATTTCATCCTCTTTCTTCTGTCCCAGCGCTTTAAAGTGTACCCTGGTGAAGTTGAGGTATGGTCTGTATTGCAGTTCCTCTAGTTTGTCCCAGGAACCTTTGTCTATTAACAGGATGATCTGTTGCCCTTTGGGGTCCATTTTCCTGTCTACTGCTTTCCAGGTATCAGTTTTGAGGCCTGGGTTTTGTATTTTTAGCCGCTTTAGTATGATCTCAACCTCCTTTTGCGGTACCCCTGGAATCCAGGTCATGACTCTTATGGGTTTAGGAATATCCTTGGCGTCAACGACTTCAAGTTTTATTCCTTCCCCGGGTATGATCTCAGCGGCCATCCCTTGCAGCCAAGTCCTTGTGGACTCGTCTGCGCAGGAGACCATAAGAACTCCCCCATTATGCCTGAGGTTTGAGAATCTGGGTGATGGTCCTCCCTCTGGTATTAGGTCGATATTTTCCAGAAGAACGTTCTTTATGTCTTCGCTTTGTTGTTCGTTGATCAGGAGCTCAGGATAGCCTACTGGAATGATGGCCACCCTGATATCTGTTATGGCCTCCCTAAAGGTTTTGGTGAGTGAGTTTTGTGGCTCAGTGTATTAAATTTCTAATAATAAATCCTTATTTCAAGGTATCCTTTGTTCAAAAAAGGTATACCTGGTAGATTTCGCTACGAGCAATCGTTTCTGAGATAATTGAATTTAACTGCGTACTAAAACTCGTCGTTGACTTTGTTCGCAATTTTTGTTTACGAGTTCGGGATGTGTGGGTCGAGGAGACGTAATTTTTTTGTTGGAAAAAGTTAGTTTTATACCTACAGGATTTGCCGAAAAAAATTTTATTTTCTATTTTGGACCTCAACTTTTGGATTAGGGTTAGTTGGGCTAGAACGTCATATTTTAGCCTTAGGAATTTGTGTTAACATTTTGTACAGACCATTTAGAGGCACACTTTAGGTAATCGAAAAATATTTCTAATTCCTACCGAGATTTGTTTCTCTTCTACAATTGGACGCATAGGTCGTGCATTTTAGCTTGAGCTTTGAGATGTATAGATAATAGACAAGGAGAGTAAGTGTACGACAGAGATACCTATCTACTACGCACCCGACGGTCAGAGCTCGTGCTATATTGCTTGATCTGTACTTGGACTTTAAGTTACTTAAAACGTTTCCGTCCGAACTCGAAGTGTTGTTTAATACGGGCCTGTATTTTTATAGCAGTTTTGTAAGTTCTATGATATCTTCAAACTTTATTTGGACTCCACCGTTTCAAACTAAAATTTTAAAGTATTTTATGTAGAAATGATCAATAACAATTAAATTTATGGGGTAAAGAATGCTTAAAACGTAAAATTTTAAACTAACATTCTAACCATTTTCTTGATACATAATTCCGTACATAGTTTTTGAACTCTTAATTATAGCATTCTGCATCTACCACTAGTACACTATTATTTTATGTCCTAATAGGTATGCTCGCTTCTGTATTTGCTAAAAAGATGTTGTGATGCTAACATTAACCTATTAGCGATTTAGATATTGGGTGTCTCTTTAAATGTGAAATAAGAAATAAAAAAAAAAAAAACAGAAATTATCTAGGAATATTTTCCATAGATAATGGTAATTTAAATTAAGAATCCATCACCGTAAGCCCTGACCGGCACGCAACCGATCATACAGCAATGTAAATTAAATGGGGTTTCTTGCCCTCAGCTGTGAACGAATTTCGAGAAAACTAGTAAATTATTTAGCATTGGTTAAAAGGATATTGAAAGGCAACTCTATATGCGAATTTTAATTAACATGGTGCAGATTTTTTATTAAGGACTTACATGTGGAGAAAATCATGCATAAAGTTGCAGTTCTAACAGCGATAAATATATTACTGCATACATTTCGAAAACGAAAGCCGGATAGAAAAATCTGCAACATGTTAAAACTCGCATATAGAGTTACCTTTCAATATCGTTTTAACCAAAAACCAAAGCTAAATAATTTACCAGTTTTCTCGAAGTTTGTTCATAGCTGACCGCAAGAAACCCCATTTCATTTACATTGCTGTATGGTCGGTTGCGTGCCGGTCCGGGATTACGGTGATAGACTCTTAACTATCGGCTGGCAGGGAACAATATGGGAGGTCTATGACTTATGTTATTCTTTATAATATAATATTATTTTTCTGCTTCTATTTTAGTGACCATCGTTTTAGCCATAGTTATAACAACGATAGTAGTAATAATAATCATAAAATGCAAGGCAATGGAACGAGAAACCTCTCGAAAAGAAGACGTTCCATTGGGACCACTTCCAAGACCACCGGATCGTCTTCTAGGATCCCCCGTCAAGTCTCTCGGGTTGACACCACCTCCAGTCGCTCCCCCTCAGTGTAAAGTAACTCCGCTAGGGTTAACGGAGTTCGAGGCACCGTCACCCCACGCAGGTTACCCTTATGGGGTGGGGGATGAAATTCCAGACGACTGGAGTAGTGTGGATAACGCTTCGGATCAAGCATCCAAGAGTATTATGCTTAGAAGAAATCAATACTGGGTCTAAAAAAATCGTATTTATCCATCAACGAAATGTGTACGTTTGCATGCAAGATCTAAATTAATTTTTTTAAGATCTATTATGGTGTACAATGTATCTCAACTTCATTTAACCGGCCGATTGCTTGGAAACGGTCCCAGATGCAAAAATGGAACAAAATGGCATGCAAAGAGTTAAAGAAGATTTTTAATATATACTGGACATTAACATTTACACAACAATGTTCATTCTAAACTAAAGGGTGTTTAATTATTTTTCAGATTTTTCGGTTCGAATTATCTTAAAAACAAAATAGAAATAAAGGTCTGTCTTTACCACCAAATAACTTTATTTGCCCCTCTAGGGTAGAAAACAAGGGTTATAAAAATACATAAAATGACGATGAATTAAATTAAATTTCTTAATGCATGTGTTGTACTAGTTTCGACTTTAGAGAAAGTCATCCTCAGCAACTAACCATTTAAGAAAA
The DNA here is from genome assembly GCA_963920685.1 of Polydrusus tereticollis. Lineage (NCBI taxonomy): Eukaryota > Metazoa > Arthropoda > Insecta > Coleoptera > Curculionidae > Polydrusus > Polydrusus tereticollis. The sequence goes on along the minus strand of OY987335.1, from coordinate 47,951,986 downwards.
TTTTCCCCTATATGAAAAGAAGTTAAAACAGTTGGGGGAGCAGAGAGGTGATTCCATAATACAATACAATATAATGCAGATTATGCAACCTTTGGAATCGACAGGAGTTTAGTATAAGAACGATGTATCTCCATGTGAAGGTAGGGGTTGATTTATACGCAAGTAGAATTAAGGACCGTAATCATAGTCGAGTGATTTAAGCAATGTTGAAGTAAAAACGTGTTGAAAAAGAAGAATTGCAACATATCAATTCATTCTCTTTTCAGTGAAACTAAATTAGCGAGGGGACATGCTTAATGTTATGGTGGATTGAATATTTGTTAATGAAATTAAATGAACTTGTTATTCTAAAAAAGGGGGGTTGTCAAAATGAGACTATGTCATTTCAAATAAAATGAGAATGCATCTGAAAAGAGAAAAATTTTCAAATTTTAGGAACTAATAGATAGCAATCAGGCTTTTTGTTTCACAACTTAACGGTTTGTTAATTATATTTGTAATAATATTATTAATCATGTACTCAACAAGTGGTCACTATTCACTTGTTAAAAATAAAACAAAATTAAATTAAATTAAAAATTGTTAGGACATTAGATTGTTGATTTTTTTTTTATGTCCTAACAATTTTTAATTTAATTTTATTTTGTTTTATTTTTAACAGTGAATAGTGACCACTTGGTGAGTACATGATTAATAATATTATTACAAATATAATTAACAAACCGTTAAGTTGTGAAACAAAAAGCCTTATTGCTATCTATTAGTTCCTAAAATTTGAAAATTTTTCTCTTTTTAGATGCATTCTCATTTCATTTGAAATGACATAGTCTCATTTTGACAACCCCCCTTTTTTAGAATAACAAGTTCATTTAATTTCATTAACAAATATTCAATCCACCATAACATTAAGTATGTCCCCTCGCTAATTTAGTTTCACTGAAAAGAGAATGAATTGATATGTTACAATTCTTCTTTTTCAACACGTTTTTACTTTAACATTGCTTAAATCACTCGACTATGATTACGGTCCTTAATTCTACTTGCGTATAAATCAACCCCTACCTTCACATGGAGATACATCGTTCTTATACTAAACTCCTGTCGATTCCAAAGGTTGCATAATCTGCATTATATTGTATTGTATTATTGAATCACCTCTCTGCTCCCCCAACTGTTTTAACTTCTTTTCATATAGGGGAAAATTTTCTTAAATGGTTAGTTGCTGAGGATGACTTTCTCTAAAGTCGAAACTAGTACAACACATGCATTAAGAAATTTAATTTAATTCATCGTCATTTTATGTATTTTTATAACCCTTGTTTTCTACCCTAGAGGGGCAAATAAAGGTATTTGGTGGTAAAGACAGACCTTTATTTCTATTTACAATCTCGCCACAGAATATGGACTACTTCTTAAATCTTAAAAACAAAATGTTTTCTTTTTTTTAAACTTTAAACGATTAATCTGATTATAATATATGACACGTTTTAACGTTATAGTCTCCCAGAAGCATTTAATCTCTTCATCAGGGGCGTGTAGGAACTAAACATAATATGGTTTCCATTATTTGTTTAGGTAATTTATTTTCTGATTATTTTATTTGTTCACCCAAACAAAATATTTCAATCGGCTGTCTATATCAAAAAATCCAACAGGATAATCCTTTTGATTACCAGACAATGTAGCCATTTATAGAACAAATAAAAATTTAAAAATTGCAGTGACGTAGCAGTTTTCATGAAAAATATCAGCATATAACTGTATGGCGACGCCACTGGTCGATTCTAATTATATATTGTCCTTTTAAACATAACGCATCAAATTTTAAAAAATAGTCTTAACGTCTTTAGGGATTATTTGAAAATTATTATTTTTTTTAATTTTCAACGTATCAGCAGAAGAAAAGCATCGACAACGATCGTTTTATAATAACGCCAGTAATAACTCTCAAAGTTGTTTTGAATCACCCTATTTAAAAAAAATATTTGATTGCCAATGCTTTTAAATATTTGCTAATTTATTTTATGATAAGGCACAGCACTGCAAGATTAATCCTGCGTGTGCGCAGGAAACGATTTGCATTGGTCTTGAATCTTTGGAGATTATACTCTTTGGGGAACACGACCTTAGTTAGAATCGCTCTTATCGTCGTGGTGGCACTTACCCTGTGGTATTTAGGTATACCTATGCTATTTAATTTTAATTAATCATTTGCGAACGGATATCTTAAAAATGCAATAAAATAGTTTAATGTAAATGCCCCAAATAGGCTAAGCTACAATTGAAGTTTATTAACTTTGATTTTGAAGTAACAAAACTAGTTTTTAATTTTGATTTTCTAATACGCTAGAAAAGGGTATGGACAATACTCTACCCATCGCGTGGTAAAGAAATAACACAAATATTTTAGTGAATAAAATTGATATGATCCCAGTTGACAGAGTCGGCCCAGTGATTAACTTACATAGCACCAGTAAGCTAGCACTATAAACAACACACGAAATATCTGCTTCTTACACACTTGAACCTGAACTAATCTAAAACTGAAAAATTATACAATTTGAAATAAACTGATTCGCGGCCCCTTAACCTCAAACCCTAACAGGGCGTCAACTTCACAATACACACGTTCACTACAATTTCAATGATTTATTTTTCTGAACAAACAATATTTTCAGGTATTTAATTACATAGGTGTTAGGTGTTATTATATAGGTACAATATATACAAGGATCTTTTGAAAATTTGCATTTTAGCAAAACCATGTCGATCACTGTGACATTGTCGGTCGCTGATATATGCAATGTTAATTCAGAATAGACAGCAAACATAAAAATATGTAGGGAAATAGTAAATTCCTATTTGAGAAAAAAATAATGTGTGTTAAAAACAACAGTTTTCTCAACCACCACTTGCCACTTTTGTGTGTATCTGAGTTTATTGGCACTGGTTTAAACGAACTGGCTAGGGCCACTTTTGAGAATCACTGTCTATAATTCCCAAGTGATTTCCAAATATTACAAATGATTCCCAGGTGTTTGTCAAATATTTATGCGTTTCCCAAGGATTACCAACTGATTTCCAGTGATTGCCAGCTGATTCCCAACTGGTTATGTAACTATTTATCAGTAGGTTCTGCTATCTTATGTTTGGGGCGAGTAGATCGGGAAGACGGGTTGTCCCCTCGCAGTTTTCCTAAATAGGTATTTCTATTGTAAGCCATCCATTTTTAAATGAAGACTTTCTACCTGGGACAGTTTCCAGGCAATTAGCGGAGTATCCAGAGTTCGGACATGCTGTACACAATCACCAATAATTATAAAATTGTTTAGTATATAACCTTATGACACGTAAATTGATTTTTAAGCGAATAGAAAAACGGTTGTATATAAATTGGATAATTTTTAGTGGACCTTGTTAAATGATATTTTTTTCTTATTTTGTACTGAAGATCTAAAGTTTACTCTGAGAAAATAATTTTGAAATAACGAAACATATGTTTTTATTTATAAAAATACAAGATTTGTTTAATAATATACGTTTTCATGAGGATCGAGTTTGGTTTGAATACTTTTCACGCTTCTGTATTCCAATGCATTTTCATCGCAGTTTTGAAATCGATTTTAATACGATTTAAATTTTCGACATTTGTCAGCTGTCACGCTCCATGTTAAATTATTAATTAATTATATGGCGCTCCATAAAAGTTCCGAGTAATATCCGCCAATAAACAGTTTAAAGCAGAAATATTCAAACATAAACCGCAAATAACTTGTAGGTCCTCATAAAAATACTTCATAATAATGCTTCATATGTGACGTATTAAATACGAAACAAAGCAAAGACTTTTCTATGCCCGCATCTGTTTTACTATATATTGACGTCACTAGCGTTTTCAATTTAAAAATGAAATTAAAAATACCGTTTTAGTCTATTTAACCGAGTTAATTTCAAAATAATAAAAATTCAGATGAATCATACTACTATTTAAGACACTTTCCGAGAAACAGTAAGATACCTTATTGCGTCTGTACTCAATTTTCAGAATTATACACTATAGCATATTAATAACAAGATTTTACGCATTTGAAAAAGAAGTGTTTATAGATTCTTATTAGGGCATTGACCTGAGTGGCGGCTCGTGACAAAATCATTGAGGGGTTCACAATATAAATGTGTAAAAAATTGGGCGTATTTTAAACAAAATCTGTTCCTAAAGTTAATACACAAAATCATTTCCTTAAAAATTGCACTGTAAATTTATTTTCAGAATAATGAGATTGGGATCGCATTATTCTGAAATTTTACCGATAGTTAGCACTTTTCTTTTACCTTTCACCGGTAAAAATGAAGAAATAAACAAAAATCTGACAAAAATTCAAATGCGCCGACACAACAGTTTCAAAAAAACGATCCGACGACCCACAATAATTAAATATGAAATTATCCTAGCCCTGGGCACACAAAATCTGGTTCCAACAGAAAAATACCGAATTTTAGATTCAATCATGAAAGATGGACATAGTTACGCGGTGGTTTATCGTCGGCACATTGAGTAAAGTAATCAAAGACCAATAATTAACAGCGCGGCAACAGGGGATTTATTTTATTAGGGACATTATGGATATTATAGTAACGAGTTCTATAAAATTTACCTAAATAAAATATTAGATTAATGCTTACGTGTTTTGGTAAAAATTATGTGTTTTTGTGTTTCATGTGCTCTTATATAGGAGCCGCCACTCATCGACCTGGATATTGAAATTTGAGTCTAGATAAGAGTGAATTTATAGTAGATTTTTATTAAAACACGCTCTATAGTTTGCCACACAGTTTTAGAGCTTCAACGCCTGAGAAAGCAGGGCGGCAAAATGCATAAAGAGTCGCTATGACGGTGACAGCATAAGCGTGCGTAATAAATTTTTTAATAATTATTTTAGCCTTTTAAATTGCGTAAAATATAAAAACAAACACCTGATTTATTGGCATCACTGCCATAGCTTTACTATAAATAACTTTACCTTTTATATATTTATTCATTTTACAAACATCAACGTTTAAATATATTCAATTATAAATTAAATATAATACCTAATTTAAAACTCCGGCGATGCCTGTAAAATTTCTCAAAGTGTCTTAATGTGCTTTGTATCCCCACTAATTTAATATCATATACGATAAAGAGAGACAAAACCATTAGTAAAAGACAGAAATTCGCGCTGATTGCTCGATTTCGGCGTGGGTTACCAAATTTATCAAAACATATTATCCTCACCGCTTTAAGAATATAATAAATTATAATTTGCAATGTAAAGAAGAAAATCCATAGTATACAGGGTGACTGGTAAGTAGACGTATTCCTTTGGGGAGGTGTTTGTAGAGCCTATTTGCAATTGAATTAACCATACTACCCTCTATGCAAAACCCACTGGATTTTGAGATATTTTCATGTTTATGTTTTTTCGAAATTCTCGTACTATGACTACTAAGAATTTGAAATTAAGGAAAAAAATTATCATTTTTGTAAATGTTCCAATTTTACGTGTTAGCTGACACACTAGTGCAGGTTATAAGGCAAAAAGTATGGCAAAGAAGTAAAAGAAATAAAAATACAGGGGCAAAAACGAAAACTTGTAATAAAAACTTGTCGACGACTTATACATTCATACCTACGTATTTCTAACATTTGATAATAGATAAGACGTACAAATAATTTTAAAAACTTCTCTGGTTTAATATCTTTCAAATGAGGTGTAAAATTTGATTAATTAGATAGTCATTTGATACAGAAACTAATAAAACTAAGTGCAGGTGCTACTTTTCTACGTCTATTAGGGTTGGGCATAATCATCCGGAATTTTGTTTTTATGTAATAACTTTTTTATTTATGGACCGATTTTATTGAATTTTATCTCGTTTGAGAGAGAATGGATCAAGACAGACCGCTAATGTCATGTTTTTGACATTTGTTGAAAAATCAAAATGGCGGACATACCTTAACTTGGTTAAACTTTAAAACTTGCTGGAACTTTTTTGAATCATACGGTATATCTTTACATGTAAGATTCTGAAAGCCTAAATATTTCTGAATAAAACAAGAGGTCGAACATGCAAATATGCTAAAAATTGCCGATTTATGACGAAATACAAACTTGTATGTTTTAACGTGTTAATTTCGATTTTTTTTTTTTCGTTTCTTTTAAAAATCAAGTCAGCGAGGACAAACATTAAGGCAAGCGATGTTTCTCGTTGCTATGCGTTTTTGACAGTTGCAAAATTTCACTGTGTGTGTGTCGTTTTCAAAAGTACCGACATCGCCGCTTGTGTAAGGGTGTTATTTTTCAGTTCATATTCTTTGTGTACTTTGTTAAAGATGGCGATGTTTGCAAACCCCGAATATGCTGATATTTTGTTTATGTATGGTTTCTGCAACGGAAACGCTGCTAATGCCCAGCGGGAATATGTGCGTCGATTTCCAAATAGACGCATTCCTCATGTCAGTGTCTTTGGGGCAACCTACCGACGCATCGCTGAAACTGGCACTGTTCAAAGAGCAGAACGTGTAGGAGCCCCAGGCAATCCTCATATCGATGAAGACATTTTAAACAGATTTGAGGAGGACCCAACACTACGCTTGGTGTGTCACAGTGGAAGGTATGGTCAGTGATCCACCGAATGGGTCAACATCCGTACCATTGTACAAGGGCTAGAGGAGGGTGATCCTGTACGAAGAGTTCAATTTTGCCGATTCATGTCAAAGTCAAAGTCAAAGTCAAAATATGCTTTATTATCAAAGATATAAATCTTGTGACAAAGCTGAGGAACACAATATAACTTAACTATTTAAAACATCTCTCTATACTTTTTATATTAGAGCAATAACAGTAAAAAAAAATAAAATAGTAATAGATAACAGTAAAACAAGTAAGTGTATAACATGCTGAAACAAAACAATTCTATAGATTAAAGTAATAAGCATCAAAAAACATCAATCAAAAATTATCAGAGTAGTATTCCTGTAGAGTATAATAGGCCTAATCAACTAAAAGCGATTTTACTTTTGTACGGAATACACTGAGAGATTGTTCCTCTCTGGTAGCCATGGGTAGGTGGTTATAAATCTTTTTACTCTCATAAATAATTGATCTTTTCGTTAAAGTTAGTGCTGGTACTGGGAGAGGAATATCTAAACCCTGTCGCGTAGCATAGTGAGGTTGCGGATCTATAAATTTTGTCCTATTTTTAAAGATCAAGGTAACAGTTTCCAGTATAAAAAGTGACGCCAAGGTTAGAATCTTTTCAGAGATAAATATGGGCCTGCAAGATTCACGCTGCCGAAGGCGATATAGCGAGCGGATGGCCCTTTTCTGTAACACAAATACACCATCAAACAGACCCCGGCCACACATCCCCCAAAAGGCAATGCCATACCGAAGCCGTGATTCGACCAGAGCATAGTATACATTTTTAGCTGTTGGGATGCCCAGCTCCCTCGCAACTGTTCTAACTGCGTAGCACCCCGAAGAAATTTTTTTGCTCAATGCAGCTATATGTGATCCAAATTTCAGATCACGGTCAATGTTGAGCCCAAGAAACTTGGCATTGGGCATATCCAACAGTGAGCAATCTCCAATAGTCATTCCATCCACAGTGCACTTGAAACCGACAATGTTGGTCTTTTCGACATTTAGAGTAAGTAAATTGGAGTCGAACCACTCCTTAACCTTAAGCAAATCTGACGAAATCACTTCCACCAAGGAGTCAACGCTGCCACTCTGCCAGAGAATAGTGGTGTCGTCCGCAAACAGTGTAAACTTACCTCTTATATCGACATGAACCAAGTCATTAATGTAAATCAAGAACAGGACCGGCGCCAACACCGAACCCTGGGGAACCCCATACTTCACCATTCCCCTATCAGACTGAAGCGATCCCACTAAAACCCTTTGGCTCCTATCCTCAAGGTAGGAACGAAACCAATCCAGCACAGTTCCCCTAAATGCTGATATTGATGATGCAAGATTTTTGTCGAGAATTTTGTGGACCGATGAATCCAAATTCGATAGAGAAGGTATCACTAACTTCCATAATCTACACTACTGGACAGAAGATAACCCACACGTTAAAAAACAAACTAGTTTTCAAAGAAAATTTAGCGTAAACGTGTGGATGGGAGTTATTGGAAATAATTTAATCGGTCCCCATTTTTTGCCTGATTACCTAAATGGCGAATCTTATGAGTACTTTTTACGTAACCATTTGTTCGAGTTACTAGATGATGTGCCTTTAGTGAATAGACAGGGGATGATATATCAGCATGACGGATGCCCAGCGCACTATCGTCGAACTGTACGGGAGTTGATGGACCAGTGGTTTCCAAACCGTTGGATTGGAAGAGGAGGGCCGATACCATGGCCTGCCAGGAGCCCTGATATAACGCCCTTAGATTTTCATGTATGGGGGCACATGAAAGAGTTAGTTTATGTTACCGAAGTACCGACGCGGGAGGAATTGATTAACCGAATAGAAAATGCAGCCGTAATCCTTCGTAATAATTTCTCGACTCGAGTTACAAAAACAGATGTTGTTGTTATGAATCTTCGAGATATTAATTATACGCCAAACACTGTTTTAACTATTTATTCAACATTAGAAAACAGTTATTATTAACAAACGGACTACACATTTTTACTAACACCGACAACTGACAGAACCCTTCTTACACTACTTCGACCTGCCAACCTTACAAAATAAGAACTGCTAAACAGTGCAGTGTTACCACTAGTTAAAAGTAATATTATTGAACGGTTTTACATTTAACAACACACCTCCTCAATAATTAATTATCTTTTACTTTGTAAACCTAAACTTAGCTTAAACTTATCAAATTTTACACGAGACAGTGGTTTCGTAAACATGTCTGCCACTTGGTCTTCAGTTTTAATATGAACAATTTCAACAATGCCTGTATCTATTTTTTCCTTGATAAAGAAAAATTTAATGTCTATGTGCTTTAATCGCTTATTATTTTCAGGGTTGTTGGCTATACAAATAGCTGACCTATTATCTTCATACATTACTACTGGTTTATCAATTAACAAATTAAAATCCATTAAGATTTTTCGTAGCCAACAAGCCTCAGTAATGGCCAAACTCAAAGCAACATAGTCAGACTCCGTTGAGGATATTGCAACATTCTGTTGTTTCTTACTTGTCCACGCAACAGTACAGCCAAACATTTTAAAAATGAATCCTGTAGTTGACTTTCGATCTACAGTATCTCCACCCCAATCTGAGTCTACAAACCCACACAAAATATCAATATTTTTATTGGGTCTAAATATCAATGTTAAGTCTAGTGTACCCTTTATATACCTAAGGACTCGTTTCAAAGCTTTATAAAGATTTTCATTAGCTTTATCTTGAAATCTACTTAAAAGACTAACGCTTTCACACAAATCTGGTCTAGAACCCAATGCTGCGTACATTAAACTTCCTATTATTCGCCTACAAAGATTTTGCATTTTCGGGTCACTTTCTTCACTCTTTAGTGACTTTAAATCTGTATTACTCTCTAATGGTGTATTAATACTATTACAATCTTGCATGTTAAAACGTTTCAAAACATTTTTTAAATAATTCATCTGATTTAATTCTGTAAATCCTTCCCTTAAATTCTGTTTAATTTCAATTCCCAAATATTGAGAAATAATCCCTAAATCTTTCATACAAAAATTCTTGCTTAATACAACCTTTAACTTTTCTACTTCTATATGGTTTGTACCTAAAATTAACAGATCATCAACGTACAATAAAATATACAGCTTACTCTTCTCAAAACATTTACTATATAAACAATAGTCATTTTGTGATCTGACAAAACCGTGATCTTGCATTAATAAATCGAATTTCATATTCCAACACCTAGGTGATCTTTTCAAGCCATATATTGACCTATTGAGTTTTAATGCAACATCATTGCTTTGTTTGTCAGTACCTGGTAGGGACATATACACCTCCTCCTTTATATCCCCATATAAAAAAGCACTTCGGACATCCATCTGGTGTATTGGCACTTCCAGATTGTTGCTAACAACTAACAATATGCGAAATGTTGTTAGTTTCGCCACTGGTGCATAGATGTCGTACATCTCATCATAGCACTCTTGTTGAAAGCCGCGCGCCACTAATCTAGCTTTAAATTCACCTTCACTTTTTGTTTTAAACACCCACTTGCTTTCAATGACTTTTTTATCCGCGGGCCACGGCACTTCTGTCCACGTATTATTTTCGCGTAGCACTTTTAATTCTTTTTGCATCGCTTCTTTCCATTTTTCATTATTTTTGCATGTTACTGCCTCTTCAAAAGTTGTAGGTTCTTCTGTTTCAGTATAAAAGTTCATTTCATAATCATCCATCCATTTGGGTTGTCTACTCTCTCTTCTTTCTCTTTCTACTTGTCTGTATTCTCCTTCTCTTTCTTCTTCATTCTCAGCCATATTTCTTTCTAAGTATTCTTGTTCTACCTCGGGCCTTTCAGACATATCTTCATTATTGTCCTCCAGATCTAACCTTACTATTTGTTCACTGTCTTTCTGATTCACATTTTCTGTAAATTTATTATCTTCCTCACTATTCGGTATAAAGATTACGTCTCTGTGAACTTCAATAGTATTCTTCCGAGGAAAAAATACTCGATATCCTTTTACTGTATTTTCATACCCAAGAAATATGCCCTCTTCACTTTTTGCATCTAACTTCCTTCTTTTCTCTTTTGGAATGTGTACAGAGATAGCTGAACCAAATTCTTTAAATATTTTTATATTGAAGTCTTTATCAAACCATAGCTTATATGGTGTCTCATTTTTCACTGAACTGTCACTGGCTCGATTTAGTACAAAAACTGCCGTATTTACTGCTTCGGCCCACAAGTTTTTGGCCAAATTTTTACTATGCAGTAAAGTTCTGGCTGCTTCTACTAGTGTGCGCATTTCGCGCTCTGCCCTGCCATTCTGCTGCGGAGAATATGCACAGGTTTTTTCGTGTATTATTCCTCTATTTTCCAGCGCCCTTTTCAATTCATTATTCACAAACTCTAGTCCATTATCTGTTCTAAGCTTCTTTACTTTATTTCCTGTTTGTGTTTCCACCATATTTAAAAACTTTTCAATATTTTCTACAGCATCTGATTTATTTTTTAGAAAATATACACAGCGATATTTCGAAAAATCATCTTTTAACAACAGAAAATATCTTGCCTCACCCATTGATGGTACCTCCATAGGACCTTCCAAGTCTCCATGAATTAGTTCCCCTGTTCTTTTAGCTTTTGATTCACTCGCAGGAAAGGGTAATCTGTGCTGCTTTCCAGCTAAGCACTCTTTGCAAAACGGGTTGGTAACCTCCTTAAAATGTATTTCACTTCTTTTTAAAAGTTTCCTCACTTGGTCAAAATGAATGTGTGCTAACTTACGATGCCAACTTGTTAAACTTTCAACCACGTGACATTGTGATGGAGTATTTTCTATTTCCTTAAAATTCATTTTGAATAATCTGCCCTCCCTGTGTGCCACAGCTCTGACATTTCCATTATTGTCTAACAAACTACACTTATCCTTATCAGCTTGCATTATTAAACCTTTATCTAAAACAGTGCTTAAGGAAAATAGGTTTACTTCAAGCTCAGGTACTAGTAAAACATTGCACAAGTTTGTTTTTATCCATTCCTTGCCATTCCAGGCTTGGACCTCAACTTTTCCCATACCTTGAACTTCTAAAATTGAACCATTTCCTACTTTTACTTGCCTGTGTATCTCTGGTGTTGTCAACCCTATAAACTTTTCCTTTTTATAGCACATGTGCTCAGTAGCACCACTGTCTAACCACCAGACATTTTCACTAATTGATTTTCCAATCAATGCTGACATATCCGAGCAATTTAATACACTTGACATACCCAGCAATGCCTGTGTTGTGGTATTATTAGCTATCGACTTCTTATCTTTCTCGTCATTTTCTTTTTTTTTCTTAAACCAACAGTCTTTGATCAAATGACCCACCTTCTTACAGTAAACACATGTAGTCTTTTTCATTTCGACACAGTTTTTCTTTATGTGCCCCGTTTTATTACACTTAAAACAGGTTATTTCTTTTTGCTGTCGAAACTGCTTATTTCCTATTCCACTGACTAAGGCCGACCCTGTAGCATTGTTCTCTTTATTTCTTTCTTCCTCTATTAGCAACCGTGACATTAATTCTGACATAGTTTGCTGACTACTAGCGGTAGACTCCCATGCAGAAATAAAATGAGTCAAACTTTTTGGTAGAGACATCAACACTTTTGTCATAGCCATTTTATCACTTATTTCTTCACCTTGCTGCTTAAGGTTTCCTTGGATTTCTTCTATTTGTGAGATGAACTCAGCAATACCGCCTTCTTCATTATATTGCATGCTAAAAAATCTTTGCTGTAATAAGTGGACACTCACCTGTGATTTGTTTTCGTATATAGTAGTCAACTTATTCCACATTTCTGCTGACGAACTGCATGACAATATATGTGTAAGGGGTTTATTTTCCAGCCTACATACTATCTGTTCTTGTGCCTTTGCATCCTTCCGTTCCCATTCTAGTATTACACTTTCACCAGACGCTGGCTTACTGGTTTTTCCTGTAACTATTTCGTAATAACCTTTCGACTTTAACACTACCTGGATTTGGAATTTCCATGTTGTCCAGTTTTCTCCATTAAATTTCACAACTGGGACTGTATGTTCTGCCATCTTACTTATTCTTTTTGAATAATTTTTCCTACTTTCCCCAACACCGGGTATTTTCCTTTTTAGTCCCTGACGTCACTTAACAGCTGACACTCTGACCAACTGCTCGACGTACGTCCGTTTTGCAGACAACCGCCAAAACGTGTTACCACTTTTAACAACTCTCGAAACTTTAGACTTGCGGGTCTGGGCCCATAACCTGTTGTTGTTATGAATCTTCGAGATATTAATTATACGCCAAACACTGTTTTAACTATTTATTCAACATTAGAAAACAGTTATTATTAACAAACGGACTACACATTTTTACTAACACCGACAACTGACAGAACCCTTCTTACACTACTTCGACCTGCCAACCTTACAAAATAAGAACTGCTAAACAGTGCAGTGTTACCACTAGTTAAAAGTAATATTATTGAACGGTTTTACATTTAACAACAACAGAAATAAGAAAACGGGCCCGTGCTTGCATAAGAAATGGAGGGACTCATTTCGAAAATGATTTGTAACCATTAATAAATAAACCATAAAAACTTTATTAATTTTTAAGGACTTTTCTTTGTAAAAAAAAACACTACCTGCACTTAGTATTATTAGTTTCTGTATCAAATGACTATCTAATTAATCAAATTTTACACCTCACCAAATGAGAGTTGCAGCACGTGGCTACATCTCGTGGCAACCACACGTATCAACCCAACCAGGACAGCGAGAATCCATATAGGTTCAAACGCTGGCAAGGCGGCCCATCGAGATGTAGCCACGTGCTGCAACTCTCATTTGGTTATTTGCATTTCTGTGTGAAAACACTTTGAGGTCCCTTACCTTTTCGTCAGACCCGGAGCCTTGCTGAAGAGCCGTAAACGGCGAAACGCGTCCAAGGATTGGGTCTGACGGAAAGGATAAGGGACAATTCTATGCACGAACTTATTATAAGTTTGTGTTTTTTGAATTTTCGGCTTTCGGTAGGCTGAACCGATACATTGGCTTCCAGCGACACCCAACGTAGTTTGCCCGCGATGGGCCGCCTTGCCAGCGTTTGAACCTATATGGATTCTCGCTGTCCTGGTTGGGTTGATACGTGTGGTTGCCACGAGATGTAGCCACGTGCTGCAACTCTCATTTGGTTATTTGCATTTCTGTGTGAAAACACTTTGAGGTCCCTTACCTTTTCGTCAGCCTTGCTGAAGAGCCGTAAACGGCGAAACGCGTCCAAGGATTGGGTCTGACGGAAAGGATAAGGGACAATTCTATGCACGAACTTATTATAAGTTTGTGTTTTTTGAATTTTACACCTCATTTGAAAGATATTAAACCAGAGAAGTTTTTAAAATTATTTGTACGTCTTATCTATTATCAAATTTTAGAAATACGTAGGTATGAATGTATAAGTCGTCGACATGTTTTTATTACAAGTTTTCGTTTTTGCCCCTGTATTTTTATTTCTTTTACTTCTTTGCCATACTTTTTGCCTTATAACCTGCACTAGTGTGTCAGCTAACACGTAAAATTGGAACATTTACAAAAATGATAATTTTTTTCCTTAATTTCAAATTCTTAGTAGTCATAGTACGAGAATTTCGAAAAAACATAAACATGAAAATATCTCAAAATCCAGTGGGTTTTGCATAGAGGGTAGTATGGTTAATTCAATTGCAAATAGGCTCTACAAACACCTCCCCAAAGGAATACGTCTACTTACCAGTCACCCTGTATATGTTACAGGGTATACAATATACAGGGATGTTCATACGTCTAATTGTTTTAATAAGTGATATATTTGAAGTTAACATTTTATGGAAATTTAAGCAGAGAATTACGGCAACAATGCGCTTTTTTTGTTCGGATTCCTTTCGTTGCTCACCAGCCGTGTGGCGAACTTTAACTGTGATCCCGATAGGAAGCTCTGAATTTCAAGAAATTAATTCCGACCCCAAAATACTGTAAAATCCGATGGTTTCCCATTTATAAATATATAAACATATGACTTTTTTAGGCGTTAATTTTACTAATCATAAAGTAATGATAATAGAAATACACAAAACCGCCGTCAAAATGGAGTTCATATTTACAGTGATATTTAAGGGAATGTTAAATAACGTCAAACGTTATTTTTTTACCTGCATATCATTAATTTAAAATTTCGGTCTGCTAAAAATAATGATCAATGAAGTCTTATTTATTAATTACGACGTGAGTACTTAGGTTTTGTTAATTTTTGTTTTGTATCCGAGTGTTATTAATATAGTAGGGTTGTAACTTTTATTGACTGAATTAGGGTATTACGAAGTATTTTTAGCTAAAAAAAGATTCCTTAAATTATTACCTGACCTACAAATTAAAGACGAGGGTGTAATTTCCTATTATTACTTTTAAAATAATTTTTAGAGAATGTTTTATACCTTTTATCATTAAAACAGTTTAACTGGACCTACACTAATATAAGTATTTTTGCACAAAGTAATCAAACACATCAGTAAATAAAAATCAAACTAGCCATTTTCAAATTTACAACAAAACTTAAAAACGACAAACATGTAGGTTGATTTAAACAAAATACGATATATTTATATTTTAAATCATAGCAAAAAGCACCAAGTGTTGATTATTATAACTGTTTTAAAGAAATAAAACTTTAAAATTTGTATTAGCATTTTTTTAACCTAACATACCTAGAAACCGACAGGTTTGTTAAAGTATTATGCTAGGGAGGTGTGGCAAAAAAGTTTATATGATTTGTTCGTGCGGCCGAATTTGAAAAGTATGATTAAACAGTAAGAAAAATAAAAACCATTTCTGCAATGACGTCATCTCTGCGTTTTCCACTGACCGTTAATTAAAAATATAATAAAAAAAGGCTACTATATAATTTGTTCGTTTCTGCCAATTGGAGTGGCGTATAATGCGGGGGTCCTGAAGTAACCCCCTATCCCCCCCCCCCCAACACGGATCTAGAACCAAATATTGGGCAGTAAAAATGAATGATGAAACAATTAGTGCTCATTATAACCGACTTTTTTCTTTGGGGCAGTGGTAATTCGACCGGAGTAAGTCGGGACTCTCGCCTGGAACGATGTCCTGACCATGGGAGTGTCAGGTTTGACGAGGGCTTGAGTGATTGGGTAGATGGGGGAAGACTCAAGATCGCCTTTGGTCTACGTGCCAGGTCGGTGTGCCTCCCCTCACCTACTATTGCTGCTACTATTACCGGATGTTAATTGTTTTCTTCATGAACTGCTTTGTACAGACCTCATTCAGTAGCCTGAATGACAAAATAGTTGAACCCATAAGCGTAGCAAAGTTGTGACCGGCCGCCCCATGATTCTTAGACTGTGGCAAATTTGTCACACAAATTCCGGATTAGAACGAAGCACTCCTCGGAAATAGTATTGAGCAAAAATGCTTTCTTCCGATCATCGTCCGAAATATTGTTAGCGATAAAAAATTGCTTTAGTCTTCACTAAAAACCGAGAAATCCAAAATTTTTGGATCAAATCTGTTTAACGAGCCAAGAAGTCCGACCATTACTATTTTAGTTTCCGTAGCGACTGCACCACTGATGTTTCCGGACGCCACTTTGTATTAGTGCCCAAACCGGAAATACTTAGTTTTTCACAAAAATCACTATTATATAATATATTCCCTGCTGAAAATGCCTCGTAAAATCTCATAAACTCTAAGAGTTTCTATAAGTATTTACAAGGCAAGGCCGCAGAGAATGTGTCCGGTACCCATTTTAAACCGCATTCGTCTTTCCTAACGTTTTATGAGGACATGAAAGAAAATATATTTTCTTATAAGAGTATATAAGAACCTCCGTTTTACTTGGATCTATGCGTATAAAGATATTGGGGTTTTCCTTATGTTTCATGAGGCTCTATGAGGGTGTTTTTTTTTTGCAATTATTATGAGGACATTTTCTCTAATGTTTTATAGGGATATCTGCGGAAATTTATTTTCTTATAAGTCGATATAAGATAGATAAGATAAGAGTCTATGTTTTACTTGGATCTATAAAGATATTGGGTTTTTCCTTCAGTTTTATGAGAGTATATGAGGATATAAGGAAATACCATTAAAGACTCATAGAGACCTATAATCCTGTTTGGAATTTCCACTAATTTTTGTATTAATAAAGAATATTGCCGGCCTCGGTAGTCGGGTGAGCAGCGTCCTTGCTCGCAATCTAGAGGTCCGGGGTTCGAATCCCAGCTAGGGCATGGATGTTTGTGAGTGTTTGTAAAAAAAATTTAAAATAAGTATAAGTATTAAGGTAAGTATAAATGGATAGAAATACCTAAAAAACAAAGAGAGATGCTGGCCAGTTGACTTCGTTCAGTGCCATAAAACAAACAAAAAAAATAAAGGATATTCCTCAAAAGTACCTACTTACAAGTCCTTATAAAACAAAAGGGCTTCCAATGGATTATGCCGTTTGAAACTGTTTTGCTGTCAAATACTTATAAGTTTTTATAAGTCCTTATCCAGGAAATGCTTATAAGAACGCATAAAACATTGGGAATAACTGTTTCAATAACCGCTGTAGTACATTTTAGTCCTCATGAGTCTTTAAAGTGTAATCTTATGTGTGCTGATAAGTTTGTATGAGTTTATTTTTATGAGAGTTTATGCGGCTTTTTTTGCAGGGTTGGGCTTGATTAATAATTTCAGCGAAAGCCGCGACAAATAAAAAGGCACTAATCTGAATGACTTTTAATTTATTACTTTAATTAGAACGTAGTACAGACAAAGTGCGAAGGTCTCAGGTACCCACAATAAATATAATTTGTTACAATCGGATCGAGCGAGTAGTGTAAAATCTACATTTTTTCGAATTTTTTAATTTCTTCAAACACGGTTCGCCTTGGAACATTTAAACTTTCTTAACAATTCGACAACTATTCGGGGGAGTGCGATAGAATTTACAAAGTATTTCGGAAAAACGTTACTCAACTCAACAAAAAAAAAATACACGAGCCACGTGGCGGCCACAGCACCGGATATAATCGATTGAAACTTTCTGGTGTTGTGGAGAACGTCGACTTACAGAATCCTAGTGTTTTTCGGTGAGATTAGAAAATGGCAAGTATTTTATTTGATCGATTGTAAATTAAAACGGGCCCCTTGTCGGTAATTAATCGCTTCGACACGAAAAGTTTGATCAAAATGAAAATTTCGTAATTTTGCCATCACATTTAATTGAATAAGTTAGGATTGGCTTATTAAAATTTATTCAAACTTGGCATATGGGTTTATTATTTCGGCCTCTTCAAAAATTATGATACAATTTTTCTCTGAAATGTATAGGGAAGCCAATATTTAGACCGCTATATAGACCATCTCAAATACTCTTTTTTACAATACATCTTTCTGTACCTATAAATAATTTAGAAATTGTAGATTTTCGAGGAAAACTAAAAATTTTCAATACTTCACCGCTCCTAAAAAGATATAAAATGTATATTTTGAATTTTAAATTTTTTTATATACTGTGGAAAACTAAAAGCTAAAAAAATATTTTATAGGAAATGTATTTTTTTGTACTTTCATATTGGGTTTATTCGATTCCCCCGTCTTTTTTTAACAACCTTCACTAAAACAAATTAAAAGTTTCTCACTAATATTACAGAAATATTGGTTTTTAAGCCACAAAAACTACCAAAAAATTACAAATTTTCAAGGGTTTAAAACATTATTCATTTCGCATAGTAGTCCATGATTCAAACATGTGTTTGTGTATATATTTGGCAAAGCTCAAATTTACCATACGTCCAAGAAGTCAAAAATTCGAATTTTAATTTAATTTTACAGCTTATATTGCGTTGTTTTGGGGCCGAAAATGGTATGCATATTTTTTAAAATATGTTTTCTATTTATTTAGATAGTTATACTGAGGAAAATCGCTATATTTCTTTCGTACATCTCGTGATGTAATTCCCCTTGTTTCCCAAATCATAAGGTGGAGCTATTAAGACTAATTTCATATCTGTAGTCAAGAGTTTAAAACGGTTGCTTATCATCCATATAACATGGGTATTTTTTTTGTAGGGAAATGCAAATTCTGTCAACATACAAAAATTTACATAAAATATGCAGGATGTACCTATCTAAAATATTTCGTAACGTTTTTGAGTGACTTTAGTGTACCGGGTGTCCCAAATTATATTGGAGTTTAGCAAAATTCATCATATAAATGGGAAAATAAATGAAGAACTTAAAAATGAAAATTTATTGATAAAGTATACTGCTCGTTGTCACCGTACCCGCTCGTCGCCACCGTTCTTAGGGTATTTATAAGACGAGAAGTGCACCGTTGTGAATTCGCAAGAGCAGTATAACGTATCTTGAGGTTAGAATATTCATTTTCTTTGGAAAAGTGGATAATGTGACCAGTATTTAATATTATTGAGCGATAAGATTAGTTAAGCCCTGTGTATTGTCTATATAAATGATGAAATCGTAGGAATATGGAAAATATTTCTTATGTTATGTTTTTTATCAAATGTGTCAAATTTCTTTCTTCCCGCACGAACGACGAAAGGTCAGCGAGATAAAAATTGGTCATGTTGCACTACAAACGGGAGCGGTGGCGGCTTTTATAAATGCATACATTATTCCCCTTAGGTTAAGTTGCGACGGGAACGGTGGCCACGAGCGAGAGCGGTGACGAAAAGTTGTATAGATGCACGATTCGACCTTTATACCCACATATTATTATTATGATTCATACTTAAATAAATTTTTACTCTCGGGGCCCCATAGAGGAAAGAATTTCAGAGATAAATAAGCATCATATTTGGTATATTCATATTTATTATTTAATAATATATAGTTTATATATTTTTTTAATAAATATGTTCCTGATATTGAATGATATTATTCCATTTTATACAGGGTGTCTCTAAAAGGTCTGTACAAAATCTAAGCACATATTCCTGAGCCCAAATTAAGGCGATTTAAAGGAACTTACCTTAGTCCGAAATTGCTCCGTTTCCGAGATACAGGGTGGTAAAGTTAAAAAATAAAAATCGAAATTTTTTTGAAATTAATGAACATTTTTTAACGTATTACTTTAAAACTTGGTACCCGGGGTTTCTTTGGGATGCGAAACCTGAATACGGACACCTTTTCACTGTGGCCATTAGAGGGCGCTTCACAATGCACTTCTTATGGTTTAGAATGGCCGTAACTTTTTTATCAGTGTAGTTTTTTCCTTTTTTTGTTAAGGAACTAATTTTTTGAACATTTTGAAACAAAAAAGGTACTTTTGTGAAAATCCGCTAAAGTAAGCCGTTTTTGAGATATTTCGGTTTTTAGTGTTCGATGCCGCACCGGAATATTTAAATTATTTTGAATAAAAAATTCCACTATTAGTAAATTTTCGGCAGGAATAAATGTTTCACTTGGGTTAGTTACAGCAAGTTTTGCAGGAAGAATTTGAGTATGGATATTTTTTTAACTAAATGAGGAACAATTTTATTTTAAAAGTAAATTTAATTAGCACAAACTTTTAGTAATTGTTCAAACCTCCGTTAACATAAGTACAAAGATTAATATGACGTAAAAAGTTTAAATTTACTCTTTGCATCAATTCCGCATCGTTCCTTAATATGTTGACTGCATTTTGAATTCTTCCCCACAATCCTCTTCATTATTAATCGGTCTGGAGTATACCATCGTTTTTAAAGACCACCATGAAAAATAATCCAACGAAGTCATATCCGGTGAGCGTTGCGGCGACTTTACAGGAGCGTAATTTCCTCTACCGATCCATCTGTTTGAATACTGTCGATGTAAATTATTGCGGACATTTAAACTAAAATGTGGTGGAGCACCGTCTTGCATAAACCACATATCTCGTCGAAATTGTAATTGCAAATCTTCTAATAAATCTGGCAGCGTATTTTGTAAATGTTCTAAATAATCCACACCATTTAGTAATGAAATTGTCAATGATTCCTGCCAACACATTAATTTTAAACTCGCATGTTGATAATGAGTTACTTACGTGGCATGCGGGTTTTCAGCAGCATATTATTTGTAAGTTGGTTACAGCACATCTTGTAAAACATGCTTCGTCAGTAAATAAAATGTGCTTAGCAAAATTCACATCCTGATGTCTTTGTTCGGTAATGAATCGATAGAAGTCCAATCGTTGATCGAGATCCGGAGCCAAAAGGTCTTGTACCTCTTGGATATGGTATGGATGAAGCTGCTGTTCATATAATGTTCTATGAACTACATGCTTGGATACTCCTACCTCTAAACCTAAGCGTCTGGTGCTTAACACGTTGACTGCCAAGCAAAAAAACCTATTTTTTTCTGTGGGGCCAAAGATGACGATACGTTTATTGGGCTTATAGTTACCTTCCCATTCAATTAAAATAAAAATATTGTTTGTTTTTTCTATAGATTTTAAGGTTTTTTCATGCTGGTCCTATGGGACCAGCGCGGCCCCTATATAGAAATCTCTAGGAAAATTCTACTGTGGCGCCGCTGGTTCCGTGACCTTGTTTTGTTTGGCGCGGCGTTCGGCAGCGTAAAATATTACGAATTCGATATAAGCAGATTTAGTCGTTGCTCTGTGGTCGTTACTTGTAAGTTACTTTCAGTTTTAGTACATACTTTTTTATATTGAGTCGTTTTATTACCTAGTGGGACCACACCCAACAGAAAAAGGTAATTTTAAAAATCATATCTTCTCCGAGGCCGTGCTGGTCCCCAAACCACCATCCTTACATTATAAAATGGGCCAGCGGCTCCACACCTAAGTGAAAGCCTGCTGGTCCCATAGGACCTGCGCGGCTAGAGACAATAAGTCATTTAAGCTGGTCCCATATGGGACCAGCGTGGCAGTCAACGTGTTAATTTTGGATCTTCAGCAATTCTTTCCAAAATTTGTTCCTCAACCTAAGGAGTCCTTATTGCACGTTGCCGTCCATAATTGGCAGTTAAAGGAGTGAAGCTACCGGTTCCGCGAAGGCGTCTCTCAATAGCAGCAAATGTTTGATGGTTTGTTATGCGCCGATTTGGATATCTTTCCCTGTATACCCTAACACTTTCGCGGCCATTTCCTTCACAATACCCAAAAACCAATAGCATATCCGTCATTTCTGCAGAACTGTATCCTTCAGCCATCTTTACAGTCAATTTAAAATTGAACTAATACGTTTCGAACACCTTATTTATTCTCGCATTGGCAAATTCTTACTAAAACACTTACTGTAAACAACATAGACTAGTAGCGAAAATTCTTAAAATACGAAAAATGTTTACATTTAAATAGTCTGTAGCAAAAAAAATTTTAAAGGTGTTCATCAAACAGGTAACAAATCCGAGGATTTTTGGATGTGACACTTAAAAAAGTATCTAAAAAAATACATTTTCCACTGCTAATTCATTGACCATATTTCATCATCAAAGATAACAGCAAACATTTTTTATTCAATATAATTTAAATATTCCGGTGCGGCATCGAACACTATAATAATAATAATAATAATAATAATAATAAAATTTATTTCCTCAATTTATAAATGTAGGTACCTACAGAAATTCAACAAGTACAATAATTGAGGAATACGTCAAACGAGAAAATTTTACAAAAAAGTCGACACAACAGTTTAAAACTACAAATTTATCTTACATCTAAATAAACTACAATACATAATAGGGTATAATATTCCCAATACATTCTATGTGAAAAAGTCAGTCATTTTATAACATGTTTTGGCAATAAGAAAATCTTTTAGTCTTTTTTCAAAAACAGAGGCAGTAGGAGCCGATTTAATATTTTCACTCAGATGATTAAAAAATCTGAACCCATTAAAATAAAAGCACTTTTGGAAAGCTGCCGTGCGATGTGAGGGAGGTATTAGCTCATTGCAAGATCTTGTGTTGTGAGTATGAACGACCTGTACGCCGTCAAAAATTTCCCTGTTTTTATACACATACTTGCATACCTCCAGGACATAAACCGAGAATACAGTCAAGACTCTGTTATCCCTAAAAGTAGATCTACACGATTCAGTTCTTTTAAGCTTAAACAGGATTCGCATGGCATACTTTTGCAGCAGAAAAACCCTCTGTATTTGGGCACAATTACCCCAACAAAGTATTCCATATCTTAATTGACTGTGAAAGTTGGAATAATAAAGAGCCATTAACGTTGTATGGCCACATTGTTCAGCCATTATACTAAGCCCATAACAGGATGATCTAAGTTTGGCGCATAGAGAGTTTACCTGATTGCTCCATTGAAGCTTATGGTCAATCTCAATCCCTAACATTTTAGTTGTTTCACTAGGTTTAATTGGGTGCCCTGAATCCTCAAGCAAACCAAATGTCGATACTTGCTGCCTCGATATAGTAAAACGCAGGAGCATTGTTTTGTCTGTATTTAGTTTTAAGAAGTTTTTCTCAGACCAGGTGAGAACTTTATTAAGGACTTCCTCACACTTCACCTTAAGGTTGGAATAACTGCAAGATGTGATGAGGATATTAGTATCATCAGCATAACAAAAAACCTGCACACCATCCTCCGCAATGTAGGAGATTAGGTCGTTGGCATAAATATTATAAAACAGGGGGCCCAGAATAGAGCCCTGTGGAACACCCTGAGAAATTAATTTAGTTTCACTATTGACCCCATTCAGAGAGACAAAATGATGACGATTTATAAGGTATGATTCTAGCAGCTGGTAGGGGATACCTCTTATGCCATATCTATCCAGCTTACTCAAAAGGACTCTATGATTTACCGAGTCAAAGGCTTTGGAGAAATCTATAAAAAGACCACATACATGCACACCCCTATCTAATGAGGATATAATTGACTTTACGAAGGATGATAGAGCAGTCTCTGTACTAGCATTTTTAGTGAAGCCATGTTGAGACTTTGATAGAATTCTGTTGGCGTTAAGGAAGCATAGAAGCTGGTTCTTAATAGCCAGTTCCATAACCTTAGAGATACTAGAAAGAAGACTAATAGGTCGGTAATTAGAATAGCTTTCCACATCCCCCTTTTTATGTATTGGAGTGATGCATTCTAACTTCAGCTTATCCGGAAATTTGCCCTTGGAGAACATGAGGTTTGTTAAAAAACAGATTATAGGGGCTAGTTCCGCTTTACATGCCTTAAGCACATTATTATTTATACCATCTACCCCTGCAGAGTGTGTGTTCTTAAGACGCAGGAACAGTATTTCAACATCATGCGGAGACAGTGGCCGCAGGAAAAAAGATGCATAATTAAAAGTAACATGTGCTTTGAGAAAATCCTGGTCAACCCTTTCCGCATCAACATTGCCCAGGGTAAAAATGTCTATGAAAGTATTGGCCATTTCCAAATCTGAAACTCTGAGCCCATCCTCACTAACAATATCAATGCTTCTCCTCGAACAATCATTTTTCTGTTTAATAGTATTTATAACTGACCACATAGCTTTGGATTTATTGGAAGAACCATTGATAATGCTATCGTGATATTCTTTTTTGGCCATTCTCAAATAATAACGGTATTTTTGGTTATAGTACAAGCCAATAGGCCTATATCGTCTATCGATTTTTGTGGCTTCACTATACAAGGTAACTTTATCTCTCAATGAAATCAACTCTGGTGACATTCTAAACCTTTGTGATCGGTTCCTAGCATTAAAACGTTGCATGGGGAATGAGCATTCAAAATAGTAGGCCAAAATGCCTGAGAACTCATCGAAAGCTTGTGATGGGCATTCCACACTCACAACACTTATCCATTTCTCCGAGCTTAAAAATTCACGGAAACACCTGACATATTATCTTTGGAGAAACAACGTCTGAAAGTAGTTTTCTGCTTGTTTTTATTTTTTTTATGAGTAATATTCTCCGTCCTTATAGATAGTAATTGAAAGTAGTGATCTGAGAGACCCAAATTTAGTACCCTAGTCACATAACATAGATTTCTTTTCACAATAAAATTATCTATACAGGTACTTGAGGTAGCTGAAATCCTAGTCGGCTCATGAATCGTGACTGTCAGGTTAAAGCACTCCAACAGGTCACTGAAAATTGTTAAACAACTCGATGGAACTAAAAAATTCAAGTTAAAATCTCCACCCAAAATAATCCTATAATTATACTCCGACACTTTCATTAAAAGCTCCTGCAGTGCTTCAACAAACGAAATAAAGTCACTGCTAGGAGGTCTATACAAAACCAACAATACACACTTAACAGTATCAAGCGTTACACACGCCGCTTCCAAAGTCCCTTCTATACAATAAGCGGATACATTAACATTTCTAAATTTAATATGACATTCCAAACTTTGATATATTGCAACTCCGCCATGTCTAAGAGCCTTACGACAAAAATAGTTACACAACCTAAATTTATCTAGATATATTGATTTCAATTGCACCTCTTGTTGCCAGTGTTCAGAAACCAATAGAAAATCAATTTTTTTATCACAGAGTGCACTATCTAAATTTAAAATTTTATTCTTTAAGCATTGGATATTTTGATGAGCAATTACTAGAGAGCAGTTAGATCCGAAAAAACTGATTTTCATTGAGTGATTCCCCCGCCACACTATTATTGGAGTGTGGGACATGGTTAACGTAAGGGGTTTCATCATTATTATTAGTATATGTTTCAGCAGGTATATTATTGCATGCAGAGTGATCTGTGTAAGAAAAAAGTGGAGTAATTTGTGTAAGATTCTTATAGCCTATATATACGTTTACCAGGTGGAAGTCACAGAAATATCCAAAGACAACGTTCTTAAGATATAAATTAATCAACGGCTTTGAGTTAGTTAAATTTGCGATTGCTAGGTATGAATTTGTATCAAAGTATTCAACATGCATAAATTTTAAAGCAAGGGCATGTAGGTTATTGTTATACTGAAAAAGTATGTCATTAAATACCCGTCGATCCCTACAATATGTACCTCCTACCAAAGAAACATTAGTAAAAGAAAGAAGATCCAAGGCCTCATATAATAAATCAGAATTAAGTTTCCTTCCCCTAAGACAATCATTGGTTCCTGCAAAAATTATTACACGGTCATTATGGTTAAAATCAGAACATAATTTATGTACATCCCTTATAACTTCATCCAAAAAGGCACCTGGCTTAAAGAAACTACTTATTTTATAATTCTTATCTCTAGGATTCAGGATTTTATCGAGAGTTCCCACACACCCACTGACATTGTCATCACCCACAATCAAGAGTTTGGGCAAGTCTGTTTTGTTCCTCGATGTAGATTTTGCTAGATCATCATGGCTTTTTTCCACTTCCTGGTTAACTGATGAGACTGTCAGCTTCTTGGGTCTCCTGGGGGCAATTGCGGACACTGGTCGTTTGCTTTTGAATGTTCTTTTTAGATTTTTGGTATGCCAGACCTGGGACCTTCTTAGACGATTCTGCAGATCCTCTATAGAGTAGAGCATCTTGAAAAACACTTTTGACGGGCGTGCCTTTTTTGGGTGGCTAGATGACCCAATATTTTTTGTATTAACATCCTTCGGAGCATCCTTCTTAGAAACATTGTCACCGAGTTGATTCATGGACAATAGACGCACCTCCTGAGCCTTCACCGCCAGTTCGTCCTGCAGCCTCTGCAGTTCAGAACGAAACGCGCCGTTGTCATTTTCAAAAGCTGTGATGGACTGCAGCATGTCTTTCGTAATCCTTTCATTTTCAATCTTGTCTCTCTCTAGCTCCTGAATGTATTTAAGGTTGTCATCAATTTCTGCCTTTAACTCCTCATGTTTTTGCTTCAGAAGGGCAAGCTTCTTGTTCAGATCATTTACTGCCTCCGTACCCTGTTCAATTTTGGAAATATAGTCTTGCTCAGAATCTATTACAGTGTTTTCAAAGTCTTGAGTATTCCGTTTTAGACGTATAATATACCTTTCTTTATCCTTGAGGGTGTTAGACAGTTCCTTTATCTTATCATGTAAACTTGACATTTCCTTTTCCTGATCTTCCGACTTTTTCTGGCACTCAACCGAGCAAAATATTTTGTGCAGACTGACGCGTACAACTTCATCCCTACGCTCCAGGCAGCTTGGATGGAAAACACCAAAACACGCTATACAGATATAATTTGCGAAATCCTTCTTTGCACAGCATTTGAATTTCGATTGCATTATAGTTTATGTTTTTGGCAATTATAGCAATGTTAGGAATGTTAATACGGTCCAGTTAATTGTGTTAAAACCGACACTCTGTAAAATAAAATATAAAGTTACTTGAGAATGAAACCATAAATCAGGAACACAGCTGCGACACAGGAACGTAAACAACGTCTTGGCGCCAAATGTTTACACGCACAGATCGGCGTATATTTGAAGAAATCGGAGCTTTTTCGATAAAAAAAAAACAATGCACGATCGCGTAAAACCTGAAGCTATTATTCTCCATTTTTGCTATTTTAATCTGACATAAGCAAACCCAAACTAAAAAGTGAGACATGTCATGTCACCATCGTTATATGTATATTGCAGTTACATCATGGCACACTTATCGATTTAGATCTTTATAATGTCTAGTTCTCGAATATGAATAGTAATTATTCATAAAATGGCAAAAGCGGTTCAAAATAGGTAGAGGAACATTCTATATGGAAAAAATTCAATTGGTCCACTCTATTCAACACTTCAATAATATACCATTCAAAAAAAGTGACTTTTGAACAAATTTATAAAATCTGAATTGCAATTAATTTTTAGGACGTTCTGTGTAGAAATCGGCGATCCTATGTTGCCAAAATTAAAGTACCACATGTTGACTATATGATGTTAAAATGTTACGTTGATTTGACATCTGGAGACGAAAGGATTGAAGTTTTAGTTCACATAGTTTCGGTAAAAAAAGACACAAAATAATTAATGTTTAAGAAACGGCCAGAGAAATGGAAAAATATCCTATATAAAAAAAACCTAGATTGCTTCGTAGAATCTAAAAATAAAATAAACTACAGGGTGTCCAATTTAAAATTCCAAAGTTGATGTCAGTTATCAATAGATCTGGCACCACTGCAACCGCGAAATTATTTTTAAAAGCTACAGCGCAGCCTCCTATGGCCGTAGTGAAAATTTCAAAATTATTTTTCTTTTCGTTCTCCAGATACTTCTAACGACCATCAAGTATGGAATATGATAAGTAGAGTGATATAGT
The DNA here is from genome assembly GCA_963920685.1 of Polydrusus tereticollis. Lineage (NCBI taxonomy): Eukaryota > Metazoa > Arthropoda > Insecta > Coleoptera > Curculionidae > Polydrusus > Polydrusus tereticollis. The sequence goes on along the minus strand of OY987335.1, from coordinate 47,924,036 downwards.
CAATATTTTTTAACGTTTCTGCCAGTTTTTAGTGCCAGCTGTCCGTAATTAGGGTTAAGGTGAGCTAAATTACTATTAAAAATGGAAAAATATGAATAGCTGTTTTTTTGTTAACTTTTTAAAACAAAGAATTAAGTACAGAGTGTTGTCAATAACTTGAAGTGGTATCCCTGGAAGTTTTTAACACTTTCTGTCATGATGATGATTTAAAAAATTGTCCTAAATAAAAAAAAATCGTTTTTAGATGAAATTAATTGAGTATTTTCATCTAAAATATTTGGAAATATTTTTAACCGCTTTTAATGTCCCCGGCGTACAAAATGATTAGGTAATTGAGCTATTTAGAAAAAAAAATTAACATTGAACTTTTTTTATAATTAACGGTTCCGGGACATCTGTTTTTTTTTTGCATACAATTATTTTGTAATACTCCATCTCGAACTATTGCCATTGTCACTTATACCCTAACACTACCTAAGGAACTTTGAGGTTCCATCTCATTATATCGGTTGGCGAGTTGCTTAATAAAGTTGAGCGTGGAAGAATGGTAACGTTTTTAACGGGATAATATTTTTTTAACTGGCTTAGATGACGCTTCCATTTTTCGCCACTTTCCACTTTCACTAGATAAGTCCTTCTGCCCAGTATTTGTACAACAGCCTTTACCCAATAGTCGGTATGTTGACGGTAGTTTTTTTATAATTTTGTAGAAGTTTTTCTAATCTGACAGAAGGACTTACATTTACAATATTACTTATTTGATCTAGTTTACAAATTCCCAAGTTTAACATTTTTAATTCATTTTGCGCTATTAAAGGTGGTCCTCCATTTTGAATTACATATGTTTTTAATTTGTAAACATTTCCGTCGTAAGAAATATTTAATACCAGAAAGCCAAGCGGACTGCGCATGCGCAAATCCAGAATCTAGTTCAAAATTTATTGGAATATTTGCAACTAGTAATTTTATATAGATAGACTGGTTTTACATTTGACTCAAAATATCCGGAAGTGAAATCTATTATTATTTATAATTAAATAAATTGTGCTCGATCGCTGGGTTTAAACTATTATCTATAATATTATACATAGCATCAGAAAACTCTAAGTCCTTTGGGTAATCGTCATCAGATTCTAAAAAATTTCGGTTCGCCCCCTTGCAAACAGGGGCCAAGTGACCTTTTTTACCGCACTTCTAACACACATAATTTTTAAATCTGCAGTCAAAAGAGTTGTGATTTACACGACCGCATATAGAGCACTTACTTGGGAAGTTCGCTGAACACCTTTTTTCCTGGAATTGTCCCCCTGCCGATCTACCATATTTGCTTGATTGCTGCTGCTGAGGAGGTTGCCTTTGACGAGCACCTCTGCTTGCAGAAGGCTCCGGACCCTGAGCAAAAAGAATAGCCTCTTCTTCAGTCTTGACGTGAACGCGAGTATTACCTAAATTTGATCCTATGGCTCTTTCGCTCTGCTCAACTAGTGATGACTCTTTCGCCAGTGCAATTTTAACCACCGCAGCCAAAGTAACGGTTGATTTCGATGCATCTTCCTCAAAAATCCTTTCGGAAATCCGGCCTTCTCGAATGCCTATCGTAAAAACATCCCTCACAAACAATCCAGCGACGTACTTGCGGAAAAACCCCAATTTGCTGCCAAACTTTTGACTCTGGTCTTGATTGTTCCAGTCTCTCGTGAAACACTATATAACTGGAGGTTTTGGGATCAAACACATTTAACGCGCCCAATAACAAAGATGCCATATTTATATTTTAAGGAAAAAAAATCGAGTCATTAGCTATCGATTCACACAAAAAAAAAACATTTTAATAATATTTGTCCGGGTTCATTGAAATTATCCTCGTCGCCATTGTTGTGTATTGGTATTATTTAATATGAATTAATTCAAACACATATAAGTTTAACAAACTATATTTCTAACATTTTACGGTACGAGTACAGCGTGCCACAAGATAAGGCGTAGGTACTGCCCAAAAAAGGTCCTGATAAGCAAACGCATCAAAAAAGTTGCAAATATAATGTTCACTTACAAAGCTATTTTTAATTTTTTTATCCATATGGAACACCATGATTAACTTTTAGTGACTTTTTGGAACTAAAAATATTTAAGATTTTATCATATACCGGGTGACAACGAATGTTGTTACCCCCCCTATTTTTTCCGTAGTTTTATTAATACAAATTTTAAAATTTCAGGAGATTCTAAGTGTATATTTTGCTACTTTTTAGTGAAATCGTACTTTTAAAATCACTTCCGGTTTGACCGGAACTGATATCAACTCTTTTGTTTAAAATGGAAACCTATTATTTTTATTTGATATTTGAATTCTACGGCCAATTTCCTTTAAAATGACGTATCACATTATCATTTGTTTCTAAAATGGCTTCCAGGCTAACTTTTCAAGGAAATCCTTAGATGGCCATGGATTCGCTAATACAACATGATTCTTTGAGAGTGGGTCATGGAAGTTTTAAAATGGTCTATTTTAACCTACATGTTTTATGTTAAACAAGTAGGCTATGAAATATTCTGTGAAATGGCAAATCTAGAAACAAACGGGGACAACTTTTTCTGTCATAAAACTGCAGTTCAAGATTTTGTGTGCAACTCATATAGTATTTTGTAGTGTTTGGTTAATAAAATGGTTTTCTACTCCCAAAATGAAAAAGTTGATATGCTGCTAATCTACGGTGAATGTGGGCGGAATGCCCGTGCTGCCGAGCGATTATACATCGAGAGATATCCTGGACGTGAAGGTCGCCATTCAAGCAGGCAATATTTTGTAATTTTGGAAACAAAGTTTAGAAGTGCTGACGAAAATCCCCAAGTAGACAGGTATATTATTAGTAAGGATACCGAAATTAACGTACTAGCATATGTAGAAGTTCACTCAACAGTTTCAGTAAGAATATTGGCCTTAGAACTTAATATCAGTAGGGAATCTGTGAGGAAAATTTTAAAGAAGTATAACTACAAAAGTTTTAAATTTCAATTGCATCAACATCTTTATGAGAATGATGCGGAAAGAAGACTTAATTATTGTATTTGGTTTAGGGAAAATTATAATGTACATGATAAAATTTTGTTTACGGACGAATCACATTTCAGCAACAACGGAATTTTTAATAGACATAATACGCATTACTGGTCGACTGTGAACCGCCATGAAATGAGAGTTGGAGATCGTCAACATAGATTTGGATTAAATGTATGGGCTGGTATTGTAGGAACAAGAGTAGGTACTAGGTCCCATATTTTTCGAAGGACATTTAAATGGCGAGCGTTACTTAGATATGCTGAGAAACGAGATCGAAAATGAAATAGAGCAACTTCCTCTAGAAACTTGTATTTTCACCAAGATGGTGCACCACCTCACAATAGTCGCACGGTGCAAGATTACCTAAATGCAAGGGTTGATGGTAGAGTGATATCTACACACAGTCAAATAAGGTGGCCAGCAAGATCACCGGATTTAACTCCAATGGATTACTTCTTATGGGGTGATATAAAGGATAAAGTTTATGAAACACCTTCTAACACTTTGTATGAACTCTAGTACAAGATACGAAACGCGTTTTTGTCTGTTACACCAAGGATTTTAGAAAATGTCATGCGAAAAACCCGCACGGTTGTAAATAAATGCATTGAAGTGGAAGGTGGGCATTTTGAACATTTGTTACCTTGATTGTTATTGTTTTACTAAATAAAAAGTGTTCGTAACAAACATTTAAGGATTCCATTTTATTTTTTATTTTTTTGAAATATGACCTATCTCGATTATTTTTCAATTTTGGCCGCTCCATTAAGTATAATACCATACTTATGATACATTTTCAAAAAGGTAATTTAATAAGCTATTTTTTGGCCATAAAAAAATGCCTTGTTGCCATTTAAAAATATTGAGTAATTCTTCCTCATTGTTTAAAAAAAAATGACAAATCTAAAATATCTTTGACAGAAGCATATTTCGCAAAGAATGTAATTGTTCAACATAAAACAGGTTAAAATAGACCATTTTAAAACTTTCATGGCCCACTCTCAAAGAATCATGTTGTATTAGCGAATCCATGGCCATCTAAGGATTTCCTTGAAAAGTTAGCCTGGAAGCCATTTTAAAAACAAATGATAATGTGTGATACGTCATTTTAAAGGAAATTGGCCGTAGAATTTAAATATCAAATAAAAATAATAGGTTTCCATTTAAAACAAAACAGTTGATACCAGTTCCGGTCAAACCGGAAGTGATTTTAAAAGTACGATTTCACTAAAAAGTAGCAAAATATACACTTAGAATCTCCTGAAATTTTAAAATTTGTATTAATAAAACTACGGAAAAAATAGGGGGGTAACAACATTCGTTGTCACCCGGTATTTTGATTATTTCCGGTTTGTTCAGGTAAAGTGATATATTTTTGGTACCTAGCTACTAGCTAGAATTTATTGTTCATTCGATATTTTCCACAAAAACGTTACCTATCTTACCTAAAAAAAATTGCAATTGTGCATAAATAGTAACATAAAACAAAAATCGCTCGTACAGATGAAAAACATATACATAGATGCGAACGAAAATAAAAATCTTCATCTAATTATTTTCAAAAAATATATAGTTGATTAATTACAATGCTTAAAATAATAATTAAATAAATAAAAGACGTCTATACTTTCAATAAATATATATTTAAACAGTGCGTGGCCGCAGGTCTAGCACGATTAAGCGAAGAATGGAATAGGTATTTAATTTTAATAAATTAAAAATATTTTTGAAATTTAGAAACCTTGACTATATAAAATATTTAATTTTTTTCACACTTTTTTGTTTAAAAAGTTTGAAAAATAAATTTTACAAAAATTTACACTTATGTTATAGTTTATTTCAGAAATGTGTAGAGTAATAAAATGGAAAATTCCGTCCAGTTCGGCTCAATTTCGGTGTCGGCTATAGGCGCAGGTAAACTTTGTGCATTAAATTATTTATGATAACTAACCAAAAATTTTAGAGAATTAGGTTAACGGGTATTAGATAAAATAGTATTGTTTGTAATATTAAAATTTCAAGCCTAATTGCGTAAGAGGATTAGGAAAGGTATGTTTTCTGGCCTGAAGTGTCAAAATCGAAATATTGTGTAGGGATTAGTTAGGTAGTAGATTATAAAGTTATGTTTTGCGTTTAACAGGTACCGAGTTTGGCTCTGGCCTCTTTGGCTGGATCATATAAATAGGTGGTAATTCGGAATAAACTTCATATATCGTGTGTGTGTGTGTGTGACCTTAATAAGTATATTTGTTTTGTTTAACGCATCAGTATTTGCTGTTAAGCTGTATAAGTGTTCACAGTATTATAACATTAGTAATAAAATGGCGACATTCACACCAACAAAAAGATGTTCCAATAATTCTCCACTATCAGTGAGTGAAAAAGTTATTATTTTAAATGTAGGTACATGATTGCATAAAATACGATTATCCGAATTTTACTGTACAAGAAACTGTCGACCGATGTTCCCGAATGACTGAAGTTGGAAAGTCCACCGTTTTTAAATAATTGCGGGAGAGAAAGACGGCAGGTCAAGTGGAACCTCCCAAGAAAAGTCCAGGCAGACCAGTAAAGTCCTTGATGAAGACACCAAAAGCGTAGTTCGAAGAAAAGTACAATCTCTTTATTTTAAAAAAGAAACCCTAGATAAGATTCTAATGGAGCTTGGCCAGGATGACAGTATTCCGTTTATAACTAGAAAACTTTTATGGACCACTTTTAAAAAATATGGATTTTGTCTGGGAAAAGCATAACCGTAAATCACTTTTACTGGAAAGCGATGAAGTTGTTTGCTGGCGACGAAATACTTGATATCTTGATGAGACGTGGATTAATGAAGGTTTTACAGTACCAAAATTGTGGCAAGACAAAAATATAACCAGTGCTCGCCAAGCTTTCATGGAAGGCCTGTCAACGGGTATTAAGGTGCCTTCAGGTAAAGGGAAGAGACTAATAATCGTCCATATTGGAAGCGAAGAGGGATTTTTAAAAAAGGTTTGCTAACCTTTCAGTCGTTCAATACGGGAGATTACCAAGAGGAATGAAATCATAAATAACTAGACGATTGAATTGCATGAGGGTTGCCATTTAAAAAAATTCAAAATGGCGTCGACTCTGTCACTTTTCGACATTTGTCGGATTTGACTATAGCGCAGATCGCTTGCTCACGAGGAATTATGTTACTGTGAAGAAAACGAAGGTGTTCAGCTTAGAAGGTCTATTTATTAAAGGGGCGAGACACTTAAAAGACAAAATCGATGGAGGCAAATTAGGAACCCCCGTATTTCCGAAACGGCTGGAAATAAGTATCAACAACTATATAGTTTTAGAATCGGATCGCCAAATGTAATTCAATCGTGTGGTTAATTATGAAGGTTGCCATTTAAAAAAATTCAAGATGGCGTCTCATCTGTCAAATTTGTATATCTATGTATTTCTTGACATTAAATTTGGCTTCCTTATCGAAAATCAATGAGAAATATGTAATTTGTTTTTTATTATAGTCAGCAGGAAAATCGCCAATCGGGTGAGACACTTAAAAAAATGTCCCTGTACATAATGCCTAAATTTTATTCTGTTAAAATAAAATTCTTTCCTTTTTACGGGTGTTGTATATGCTAAATAATACACTACTTCGCATACTTATAACACGTTTATTGAGGAATTACATTCGAAACAACCGAGATAATTCTCGCGCGCGTCAATCCACTTTCAGTCCCTTTCTGACACTGTCCTCTACCACCGCTGTTGCCAGCGTTGCCGGCTCGGTTAACCCATCCTTCATACATAACACATTCCTCCCCTCTAGCACAGACAATGTCTCATAGTCGCTAAGATATTTTGGTCGCCTATAACTTCTACTCGGTCTGGACGGAATTGCTGTGCTGGCTTCTGCGCTGAAGGTTTCCTTCATACTACCAGACTCATCGTTGCCTTCGGCGGTCTTGGATCCTGGATCTCCAGATTCGGAAATGGGTTCTTCCCGAGGTTCCTCTTGTGTGCCACTTTCGGTGATTTCTTCTCGTTCTACCCATCTGGGGCGTAACTGATCTGAGTGACGCCGTATAACTTTTCCGTCGGGAGTAGCTACCTTATAACTGAGAGGGCCTGTGCTTTCAATAATGGTTGTCGGCAACCACTTTTTCCCTTGGGTAAAGGATTTTGCACACACTGGATCTTCAACATCAAATTGTCTAAACCTTTACAATTTTCTCTCTGGCGATCTTGTTTCATGTCCATGCTCTTGGTGAAATCTGGCACTACTCTGTCTAACAGTGTATTCAGTTTCCGTCCCATCAGCAGTACAGAGGGTGCTTTACCTGTTAGGCTGTGTGGAGTTATGTGCTGTGTTAACAGGTATCTTGACAACGTCAGTTCAATGTCTGCTCCCTCCATTTTCTTTAGAGCTGTCTTGACATTCTGATCCATGCGCTCAGCCTGGCCATTACTACTTGGGTGGTATGGTGCCACTCGAGCTTGTCGTATGCTGTTCCTTTTTAGAAAACTTTCAAAATCTTCAGAAGTAAAGGCTGTGCCATTGTCTGACACGATGACATCTGGGAGTCCATGGGTGGCAAATAATTCTCTAAGAACTTTAATAGTGCAGCTTGTCGATGGTCCTGCAACCATTTTTACCTCTAGCCATTTAGAAAATGAGTCAATCACTATCAAAAAATACCGACCATTCACTGGGCCCGCGAAATCTAAATGCAACCTTGTCCAAGGGGCTCGTGCCCACTCCCAGGGTTGTACAGACGATCTGCTTGGCATATTTCGATTCTCTTGACATTGTTCACTAGACTTACTTTTTTTTTAATTTGTTTATCAATGTTTGGCCACCACACATACGACCTAGCAAGGGATTTCATTTTCACTATACCCGGGTGTGAGGCATGCAGTAGATTCAAAACTCTTTTCCTCCCCCCTGGTAGTACTATTACCCTAGTTCCCCATAACAAACAATCTTGATAGCAAGATATTTCGAATCTGCGTTGCAAATAGGGCATGAATTCTGCTGATATATTCTTCTGTTCTTCTGGCCATCCTCTCCATGCCCATTGGAGTACTCTTGCCAAGATTGTATCCTTTATTGCAGTTTCGTTTGCTACTTCCTTGGCATTTAAAATAGTTTCGGGTACGTGTTCTAGCATCAGCACATCCCCCATTGCAGGCACTAACTCGTCCACGCCTTTAAGTGGTAGTCTACTTAGTGCATCCACATTGGACAGCTTTTTCCCTGGTACATATTCTAAATCATAATTATAAGCACTTAAAATGATTGTCCATCTAAGCATTCTTGGTGACAGAATGTCTGGAGTCGACTTTTTTGAATTAAAAATTCCCAATAGGGGTTTATGGTCTGTGCGGATTATTACCTTTCGGCCGTAACAGTAATCGTGAAATTTTTTAATACCCACTATAATAGCTAACGCTTCTCTATCAAGCTGCAAAATTTCTTTCAGCTGGTGACATCGTTCGACTATGATATGCTACTGGAATTTCTATGCCCTGGTCATTTGGCTGGCTTATTAGACATCCTACCCCATAGCAACTTGCATCACAGGATAATATTAAAGGTTTCTTCTCATCATAATGTCCTAAAAGTGGTTCACTTATTAATATAGATTTAAGCTTATTAAATGCATTTTGGTGTTCCGCACCCCACTGCCATTTCGCGTCTCTGTGTAACAGTTTGTGTGACGATTCCGCAACCGTAGCCTTGTCCCTTAAAAAAATGTGATAAAAATTTATGAGTCCCAAAAAAGCTTGTAATTTGGTTTTATTTGTTGGTGCAGGCGCGTTTTCAATAGCTACGATTTTTTCTTTTGTGGGTCTAATTCCGTCCGCACTATTTTAAACCCCAGGAATGTCACTTGCTCAGCCCAAAAAACACATTTGTCTTTGCGCAGATGTAAACCGTCTTCTTGAAAACGACGTAAAATTTCGCGCAATTTCGCTTGTTTTGATATTTTTATTTAATTAATGTTACAGGTGGTCCCGTTTTTGATAGTTCAATTTCTTCTAAAAAATTCATCCTTAAAAATATTTATTTTGCAACATATTTCTTTGGCACTGCGGCATACTAACTAACTAAAAACGGTATGGAAATAACATTTTCAAATAAATGCTTATAAGCCAGGTTAGTTACTCGACTGGTGTACACAATTGTAGAACAAATTTCAGTAGCTTTTCAAATCAGTGAAAATATACAGGGTATTTTATTTTAAAAATCCACTGTTAGACATTTTTTTAAGTAACCAAAATACCTGTATTCTTAGACCATACCCTGTATATCGCAACTAAGATTTATCCACAGCGTAAAAAGCCTTCGGGTATTGCCTAACTCTCAACCAATTTTCAGTGCCTTAGTATCTCAGGTTAATAATATAACAGCATTTATTTTAGGTTTTTATCAAACAAAAATTGAAATTAATTATTATCTCGAAAACGGTAACAGATAAGTATAGGTAAGTAATAAAGACAGTTGTTAAGAAAATAATAGATTGTAAAAATTTGTATACAGGGTGCCTCCGATTAAGTCGGCACTATTGCTAACTCCGTTATTATTAGAGCTACGATGTTGGTTAAGTTGCAAATTAGTAGCATTTTTTCCGCATATTAAAATGCCGAAAATAGAAAAACGATTAATCGTCACATTATCGAATTATTTTTAAAAACGCGGTTTTCTTAAATGGGCCACCCCGTATATTTTTCTTATGTTGGCGGCAAGTAAATATCCAAACAAAAATTCACAGATATTGCATCTTACGCAACCATCCTATGTATTGAAAATACCCGACACAACTTTTACATTTTAATGTTTTTCTATGTGATGTGATAAAAATCCCTTCCAATATAGGTAATAATCAAAGACCTGGTAACTATTAGACCGAACAATAACAAATAAACGTGATGTCATCATTGTATTCCAGTGTAAAATAAATAAACATACAAGTTGCTCCCCTCCACTTGGTTTGCCAGACTTACGCCATAGAAAACGTAGTTTTCTGAAAAGTATTAACTTCTATGATTAACTAGATTAACATGATGTGGGAAATATATAACATTGCCTTAAAACCTTGTAAAAAATCTGTAATATGGCAACGCAGCATAAAAGGATCCGCCCAGATCCCACCATTTTCGTAGTCATCCGCATCGACTCGGCATAACGGATGCTCCATTTCATTTGTGACAGCGTTTTTCTGTGGGTTTTTCTGGAGTCTTATCAACCTAACCTTTATTGTTCTGTGGTTTTGTCGCATGCATGTGTAAAGACAGCGTAATCCCCACTCCCGACCCCACCAAGCTCCTCACAGCGTCTCGCCACGAAACGATTTTGACATCACAATTTTATAGCATTTATGAATGGCTTGTCGGATCTATAGTTACCAGGTCTTTGGTAATAATAATATACTGTTTACTAAGTTTATCTTAATTTGTTATTTGGCAGCATCTTATACCGAGTGGTGAATCGCCAAGCTGGCGACAGGAAATTCAACGTAATGAGAACCATACAATGTATGCTACTGATACATAAATTTTTTTTTTTTGAATATTAAGGAGAATGCAAAATTGCAAAAGTTAAATAAAATAATGCCAGACACGACTTATACCTTCTGATGTTTAAATCTAATTACTCGTTACTATTATCAAGATTTTGATTTGTGTCAACATTAACCTTCAATTGGTATTTTGCCAAAACAACCAATTTAATTTTTTTAAAACTGGTGCTGTTTGCAGCATCTCAATCACATTGCCATATTATCCTGGTTAATTATTATTGTAGCAACAGCTGCCATAGTGAGCTAAATGATACCTTTGAAAAATTACCTTGTTTGGCAATAACAACCCATTATTCAAGCCATTTTAAGCAAATTATTAAAAAATTACATTGGTTGTTTTTGCAAAATACCCTTCAATTAAGATGAAAAAATCAGAAAAACAAATATAAAATAAACGCATTTTAATATTCTTAAAGTACCTATGAAAAATGTAAACATTTCACTAATATACTTCTATGCGGGCCAGAAAGGCCAACAATACCTCTTCGCGCTCCATTTGAGTAAAACTTTAAAATTGCTTTAAATCGCATTAATTAAAAAAAAAATTATGTGTCACTTGTCTTTTATGATGTTACAAATGGGTACAATTTCGACTTTAGTATGTTTAATCTCATTTGGAATACTACAGTTTTTGACCTGATTTACGGGTATTTATCAGGGATATTTATCTATAAACCTTGGAAACTGGCCATCCCTTACCTATAAAATTTCCGTTTTTTGACAAAATCCCGTCATCTAAAATAGTAAAATAATTACTATACGATCCAGTCACCAGTATAATAGTACTTCCTACCCCTTTACGAAATTTTATTTATTTTATATTATACCAATTTGAAAACTATTAAACACCCAAACTATGTATGTTTATTTATTAGACAAATTTGTCACCGATTAAATAATTTTAAAGTTCATTCATATTAGATACGCTAAGCAGTCTCGAGCCCGTAACATTGCGACTAGAATCAAAGACAGATGATATCCCACTGCCGACTGCCGCCGCGCGCCGCTGCATGTCGTTTTCTTCTGCATGTCGCCCGTCGACTATTCTCATATAAGCGCGCCCATAAGTATTTTCAATACTAAAAAGTTTCTATGCGCACTATCGATTTAAATTTAAAAATAAAAAAGTTATGGCCATATTTTCCTTTCAGTCAAGTAGACTACGGAATTCCGAAACCAAAACTATTTGGCGTAAATCCCTTGGGAAAGAAAAGCATGCTGTGAATGTAATACTCGAGAAGAACAGCCAAGTTCTTCTCGGGTAAAACTTCTTAAGACAATAAGGTGACTATGGACTTCCAAAATGCATTTATCTTGTTTACATACACAAATATTAGTTTGGCAGTTCTTAGTTTTTGTTAATCATTAGGTATAAAATGGCCCTTCACGCTTATTGAAAAATTAAATATGTTAGGAATATACCTTATATGTAGAACTAATTCTGCTAGAGTCTAGAGCAATATAACAGTACAGTCAGAGGCTTTCTGTACATGACCTGCCAGATAAGATATACTTTTTAGCGCTTATCAGAAGATTTAGAAGTAATGATTGAGGGTGTTTTTTAAAAGACAAGGAGACGAAAACAAGTTATAATAAGTGAAAATACCAAAATTATCGTCTACATAGGTACTGTACATACTGTACAAGTATCGTCCAGTCCAAACGTTATTGCCTGGTGATTAGGAAAAAATACTTATGTTTTGCCGAATTTGATACTTTTGAAGAAAACAATAATATTTTAAATTACATTCTTTGGAGTGATGAGGCAAATTTTTCAAATAGAGGTTCTGTCGTAAAAATATGCACTATTGGTCACAACAAAACCTATTTCTTACTACCCCCAGAAACCCTCAAAATCTGTTAGTGTAACTGTTTGGTGTGGTTTGATAGAAAGCAGGATAATCAGACCTATATTTTATAAAAGTACTGTAACAGGAAGAAGATATGATCTGATATCTGCATGGTGTGCTGAACGAGTATTTAGACCATACTGACTTGGAGGCACGCCAACTAATCTACTTTCAACAGGGCGGGGCACTGCCTAATCAATTTCGTGACATAGGAATATTACTGGAGAGGATTTTCAAGGCAGGTGGATGGCCACGAACGGCCCAATTCGTTGGCCACCAAGATCCTAGACATAACCTTGCTTGATTTTTATTTTTGGGCTTACATTGAAAAGGAAGTTTACAAGACTAAATATGCAAACATAGAAGAACTCCAAGAAAGCATCAGAAGAATAATAGCATCTAACGACGGTAGGATTATTTGAAAAGCGACAAGGCATATGCGAAAATGCATAGAACGAGATGGTAATGTTGCACATTTGATGTAGCCTGTTTTTGTTAAAGTTGTTTTATAGATAATTGATTGCTTCAATAAACAATTTCTGTAAAAATAAATAAAAAAAACTATTCAGGTCAACACTGCCAAGTAACGCACAAGCACAATATCTAACACATTATTTAACAGCAATGGCAGCACAGATATGTACTTATACGGAGCGTTACCTTTAAAAAAACGTGGCGTTCAATTGTTTTTCTGATTTCGCCATTTTAATCTGTAGAAAATATGCTACTAGTTTGCTGATTTAACCAACATCGTAGCTCTAATAATAACGGAGTTAGTAATAGTGCCGACTTAATCAGAGGCACCCTGTATATATATATATATATAGAAAATCCTAATATTGGGGGATCGATCTGGGTTTGGACGGTTTGAAGAAAAACTCTTTTCTACTACGCCGAGCTTTCGGAATTATTTTATTCCTTTTTCAAGGCTGCAATACAGAACAAGATCTTATTTTTTAAAATTTATTTTATACAATTTTAAAGACTTACGTGTAAAGTGAGTTATTTTTAAAGAAAACTGGCATTTTTTAATTCGTCGTAGGTGTCATCGAGGGTAAACTTTGAGATTTGTTTGTTTTATTTGTTACATATTTTTAATTTTAATAACTATGGGATAACACCATGTGGCCGCGAACATGTCTGTTTGATTTTCACTTTAGAAAATGGCGGGATACCTGCCTTCGCGTTGCATGAATCTGAGGGAGACGACTGAAGGAGAGAGAGAGAATAATGTTGGCAGTGCGCCGCTTCCACCAGGTACCACCTGACTCACGCAATGCGTGCGCATATTCCAGTGGTGGCGTTGTTTATTCATGGAATTATTTGGAGTTAGGATATATATATATATACAGGGTGTTCCGTTCAAAGTATCAAACTTGCTATTACTTTCTAGCGACAAAACCAAACTAACGGCCAAAAACGTTGACTGTTTCGCAATAAACGTCTACTGTTCCATACACCGTGAATCACCTTAGAGTTAAAATAAAAACATTTTTGCACCATATTTTAACTTCGGCATTTCGCGTTTTTTGACATAATTTCTTTTTAATTCTATGCATTATCCTAAATTTATTCATAACCTCACATGTGCTTTCGAGACAAAATGGAGCAAGGTAAAACGGGGTATCCGCAGATGTAAAGAGCTAATTATTTGAATACATAGACACAAAGGATACCCTAAAATTAAAATTTTCGGGGGCCAAAAATATTTAATTTGTTTTTTGTTTCTCGGCCTGTATAAAACGCAAAAAACACCATAAAAAATTGCCATGGCATTGAAAAAGTACTTTTTTTTATTGAAATAAGGTCATGTAAGATACATAGAAAAAATCTTGCATAACACCTATTTTAAAAATGTAAACTAAAAAATTAATTAAACGTTAAATATTTAGGGAACATGGAGTACTAACCCCAAACAGTATCACAATTCTTATATTGCCTAAAAAATATTTTAGTCAAAAAGCATTAAAATATAAATTGCAAATAATAACACTTGCAACCGGTTTAAAGGTAATAAGCTAGATAATCTATTAATTCTCGGAATCACAGATATCTAGACTACTGGAAAAACAATATTGTACTTTTAACTAATAACTGATGCTTGATTTGAACAACAATTTGTCTTTTTTAATTTAAGTAATAGCAACTACTTCTAAATGACCTAAATTTGTAGGTCAAATAAAGCACCATAAAAAAATCGAACAAAAATAAATGAAAAAAAAAAAACTTAAATATTCAATTTTAATGAAATTCGTTTAAACTAAAATGCTGATCATCAGCTATGGAGCTGTTATTCTGGTTAAAAGGACTACGAACTCGAATTCCAAGAGTAGTCAACCTCTTGTTGGGGTCTTCATTCAGCATATTTTGCAGCAAACAAAACTGAAATTAAAATAATAATTAAAATTAGTGATATAAGGAATGATTATTTGGATGAAAACAAAAAAAAAGTATCTCAAAACATTCCTTAAAGATAAAATAATATAGCTAGGGCTAGCTAATATAGCAGCATACTGAGTAGAATATTACTTAGTATAGATTGATCTATTTTAGCATTAGGTTATATTCTAAATATTCAAATATTCGCAATAAAATATTTCTGCAAAATGATAACGAATGTATCACTTTGCTCAAGAAGGAATAATTAGTATGTTTTAACAACCATACGATCCTTAGAAAAAAACAATTAAAATGCTTTCCAGCTTTTCTAGAAATATTCCCGATTTCAAATATCTATTTTTAAACATAAAGCTAAAACTAGTGGCAGGACGCCAAGAGTACCTACATAAGAAAAGACTAAAATGTTTTCTTTCTTTTAAAGTAGGTACAAAAACTATTATGATCACAGCTTATCTTTAAGTTTTTCAAAATAAGTAGCCTCTATTTTTTTTCGAATCCCTGTACAGATCGCCTGCATAATTTAAGAATTATAACAGAATTACAACAACATGTGCCTTCGCCTTCATATTATACTCTCAATAGTTTATAGAGAAAATGCCCAAATTCCTTATGTTGGCTTTGTCGCATTATGATAATGATAAATGCCTCCTCGAAATATTGTGGAAAAATTGGTAAAGAATACCATGTTAAAGTTTTTAGAAGATCAAAATATGTTAAATTCCGTTCAGTCTCGATTTCAAGCATCAAAAGGAACCCCAGATTTTTGCGTTTCTTAAAAATGTGAATATTAGGAAGAATAATAAGGAAGCAGCTAGCTGCTGGTGTCTTTTGTGACCCCTCTAAAACTTTTGACTGTGTCAATCATCGGATACTACTTCATAAGTTGTAGGTTACTCGTTGATAGGTGGGACTTTGGAGTGGTTTAAAGCTTACTTGCAGGAAAGATGCCAAAGAGTTTAATTTGCGGGCTCTGTGTCCAGACAATGTAAAGGGCTCGGTGTTGGGTCCTCTTCTAGTGCTGCTACCCTTTTTGCGGATGACCCAACGATATTTTGGCACAATAGGGACTACTAAATAGGGATATCACCCTTGGTTTAGTTAAGATTAAGCAGTGGTGTAATTCTAACCATCTCACGTGAAATATTTCAAAGACGGGAGTTATGCCATTTAAATGCTTGTATGATTGAGTCGTTAAAAATTTCCAAGTATAAATACCCAAAAATAAATTTTTGGATATTTACATTTGATGGCCATATAAAATTTTGATGGCGAAACTGTCCTCAGGCATTAGAATCATTTCTGTTGAGCTCGGCAGAAAAGTTATAGTGAATGCCTATTTGGCTTTGGTGGAATCTGGGGAGTCAATGTGTAGAATATACTCTTTTAGGTCGCCCATACACACTGACTCGTGCGGCGATGAATATATCGACTCGTAAAACTTAGAAACTATAGGCATCAGCATCTGTCTGTCTACACACAACAGAAGGATGTGGCGAAGCACCCATCGACTCCCAAGAATCATGACTCTTGAAATAATCCGCAGTCCAAGTAGTTATTGATGTTTTTCTTTGTGACACGGTTTTCTTTTTACTACGGTCGTAATGATATCATTGGTAGGAGGTTTGAACTTAAACTTGCATCGATTCAAGCTCATCCACGCTGAGACCTGCATCTGCGTCACCGATTCCGCATGTACAACTGATGCAAATCGTTCAAGTCCAGTGCACACACTATGCAGCACGAGTATTGAAACGATGGAGTCGACGCATGCATCGCCGCATGTTTCAATGTGTATGGTCGGCTTTAAGGCATTTGAGGCGGTCCTCCCGACTCACCCTGTATAAGGTAAGTATACCTTTTTTACGCAATACAGATAACAACAGTAATATTTTCATACAAAACGTGAATACCTAAGGCGCAAAAAAGTCGTGACCTTGGAAACCTAAGCAAAGGCACAATCTACATCAAAATTCTTAATAGTTTTAAATTTTCTATCTTAAAAAAACCCAAATACCAAATCTTGTGCAAAAACATTTATTTTTTCCTATATAGTAAGTATTTTATAAGGTTTTAATGACTAGCTTAATTTTAGTAGTAGGGGAGAGGGGGGCACATTGGGACATTTATACTTTTTTTTCGTATAAAACCAATACGTATCAAGATATGTAATAAATTAATTCAGCAAATATCAACTTCACATTTTTATGTATACAGTATGAGGGACTGAAAGTATTTATATTAAAAATAAATATTTTATTCTCACTTTAAAATAATGCTGCAAATGTCCAAATGTACCCCAATGACGGGGTACATTTGGACCACCTAGGGGCACTTGTGGACACCTATTGAATACTAATAACAATACAATAAAACATGAAAAAAACTATATTTCAATATAAACATAGGTTATAAATCCATCAATCAGTTTATATTGCAACCACTTAGACCTATAAAAAAAACTCAAAAGCTGTATGTGAATAAAAAAAAATATGAAACTGATAAACCTTACAAATCAGTTTATATCGCACAAACTTAAATCTATTTAAAAAAAAATGTATTTTAATACAAAAATGAGAAAAGTTTTAAAACATACCTATCAATCAGTTAATATTGTAACCACTTAAGCCTACAGAAAACTTTTTTATTGATCTTGCACGAGCTGTAGTAGTTTGATCTTTTGGCTTCGGTAACTTTCGCTCAATTTGATCAAAGTCAATTAGGTCCTTGTCAACAACAATTGGAAACACAAAACCTTTATTCTTTTTTCTTAAAAAGTTTATTTGATATTGTCCGCCAACAATTTTTTCAACTTCACCCACGAAATATTTAATCATCTTTTTTGAAGCATATTTGACCAGAAGGTAGTCCCCCGGAAAAATGTTAGGCATCATAGTTTCGGGATCATGTAATGGAATAACCTGCTCCATGAATTCATCGTCTGAATTATCTTTGCTAAATTCGCTAATGCAATCTGATTCGCTGTCATTCAATACCAAGTCACCACTTTCTGATATATCGCTGTCATCTGAATAATTTTGCAATTTTTTTTGTGGCTTTTCCTTTTTCTGGGCATCTTTCAAAGTTTTCTTTCCTGCAATATTCTTCTTTACTTCCTCACTCGGAAAAACATTTCTTTTTCCTTTTTCTTTCTCTCGTCTCTCTTGCTCCAAACGGTCCTTCTCTGGAGTTTCAGTAAGGATTCTTGATTTTCCCAATTTTCTTCCTTTACTTGTTGGCAATTTCCTCTGTGCTTTAGGAAAAGGTTGGATGCTCTCTGGCGTAATAATGGCGGTAGACGTGTTACATATTGAACGTAAAGTTTGCAATGGCGTTGATGGCTGGTCGTTAAAGTTATTGTCTTCAACATTATTTGGAGGTGGAGTTTGGAATGACGTTGATGGCTGGTCGTTAAAGTTATTGTATTCAACATTATTTGGAGGTGGAGTTTGGAATGACGTTGATGGCTGGTCGTTACGGTTGTTTGAAGTTTGATTATTGCTAGATGGTGGCTCCTGATCGGTAACATATGCCGCTGCATAGTCATCTCTATTAAAAACTTGTCTATTAAGTGGTACGATGCCGCATTTTTTAAATGCAGAACAAATATTGTCCATCGTAAATGCTCTATGATATGCTTTTCCTGATAACTCCGCTATCTCATAAATCGAGATGCGTTTGCCCGGGTTTCCCAAAAGCCAATCGTTGAATGCAACTTTTAAATATGTCTTAAAAGGCCCATAAAGACCTACATCCAACGGTTGCATTCGATGTGTGCAATGCGGTGGAAATGTCACAAAATGAATACCATTTTCTCTACAAAAAAGGATGGTTTCTAGGCTAGTATGGGACTCGTGATTGTCTAGCACTATCAAAATTGGTTCATCTTTAGTGCACCTTGTAAATTTTTGGATGTGCTTCATAACTTCTAAAAATAGAGTAGCTGTCATCCAACCTGACCCGGATCTATTAGCTAAGCCGAGACTGCCGGTAGGTGAACCCTTCAAAAATACTGACTTGTATTTAGCCCTTGGAAAAATATAAACAGGTGGTACAGTGTTTCCAAGAGAATTTATAATAGCACAGAACGTGACAAGCTCTCCTCTTTCTGCTGATACTGTCTGACCCACTTGCTTCACTCCAGTCGCTGCTATTACTTTTGGTGCTTGAAGGACCGTGGAAACGCCTGTTTCATCTAGGTTGTACATTTTTTCAGGAGGAATTTTATATTTTTTTACAGCATTTTCCAAATTGTCAAAAAACTGGGTAACATTAGTTTCGTTAAAGCCTGTAGCCCGTGCTAGGCTGGTGTTTTCAGGCTTCCTTAGTGCCAAATTTGGAAATCTTGTCATAAAACTTTTCATCCAGTCTATCCCCGCTTTTTCGTTTTTATCCCATGCAGATGGATATTTTCTATTTAGCTTCTTAGCATACTCGAATGCCAATTTTCGTGATTGTAAATATGTCAGACCATAATTTATTTTTGAACTTTGAAGCAAATAATCACAAAGAAGCTTTTCTTGGTCGCTATTAAAAACCTGCTGTGATGAATACTTCGACTGGAATGGACGTTTGATCGCAGGAACAAATGGAACGTCTCTAGGCTTTGTTATATCATCATTGTCAGAGGTTATCTGCTCCTCCTCATTTGCGTCTTCCTGCCCTCTGCCTTCATTTTCCCTTATCTTCCTTGTTTTGATGTTTTTTACTCGATTTCCTAGGCTAGACTTTTTCAGATTGTATGCTTTAGCTGCATTTCTTATTGACAGGCGACCTTCCAACACATCACGTATTGCGGATAACATGTTTGTTTCCGATATGAAGGCCCTATCGGTTTTTCTTTTATACGTGCGTACCATGTCGATTTCTATAAAAAAAAACATTGTCTAGTAAAGGATACCTGAACAATAAATTAATTGTAGTGGGGCACAATGGGACACTGTCCAAATGTGCCCCCATCCATCTGTCCCAAACTGCCCCTGGAATCATCTTAACACAAATCCTATTATACAAATTTCTAGGTTAGGTTTTTCCCAACTTTAAAATTGACAAAATAAAGACTGATTATACCTATTTCCTGTATTATATTTGTTTTATGTTATAACAGTATGATAACAAAAATATTTACTTACCAAGCAAAGTAGAAAAAGTTACAAAAAGGTCTACAAAACACAAATGTTTGTGGAACGCCGGCAAATCACGTCCGTTGACCACGAAAATATTCCGCCAAATATAGTGCGGTGTTGCCACCTATTGGTATACGGCAATCGCGAATTTGGTGGCAGAGTAACAATTTAAATGATGATGTCCAATTGTGCCCCGTGTCCCAATGACCCCCCTTCTCCCCTATATTAAATTCTGTAATTATAAAGCGTCCACAGAAAAGTGTGCACCATATTATGACAATTTTCATTAGGATTTTTTGAAAAACTGTTGTTGGCTTTCGGTTCTGCATGATAGGCACTCAAAAAAAAATCAATACCGCCGAGGATATCTTATCTCTAACTACTGGCAAATGACATTTGAAAAACGAACCGAAGTAACCAAAAATAGTATTATTTATAAGAATGCGAGAAAAAGTCATGAAGAAAAGTTGTTTGTATTTTCTTCTAAATTGTATGCCCAAAGTTTGGTGAAAAGATTTCGATATTGAGTTTTTTTTTCTCATCTTATTCAAAATAATAAGAAATATTTTTTTTTGTTTTTATATTCATTGTACTAGTTGTCCTTTGATTTTTGTTGTTTGAAGACTTGAAAGGTCAAGTTTCATAAAAAGACAAACCACTTTGAACCACCTGAGTGGGTGATACCCTGTCAATTTTGAGGGCAATGCGTACAAAGGTGCGTATCGATTATGCGAGGCTGCCGCGCGCGCCATGTTCGCCCGCGGTAGTTCTGTTCATTTGCCACGCTATCCATTTTTGGCACCGCCTTCTGCATAACCTGTGAGGCAACGACATACTCGTCCAAAGCACTTAAGCGTCTTGCCGCGGCCATAAAAACGCGGCATGTCGAGCGCGGCGTTGTTCGAACTGGCTCGCACGGCAACACGGTATTCATTAAACGCGGCCGCCGCGAAATCCAATGTTTGAGGGTCTGCCGCGTGTAGTCGATATGAGGCTTACGTCTACCAAATATAAAGAAAGGTAGTATTTTATCCAGATGATAAAGAAAAAAAATTGTTTATAAATCTTTAAACCACAACAAAAAAAGGACCACAATCTGCTCCAATAATTAATTGTAGGTGGCATAGAGACTTTTACCCAGCTGCATGAGAGCATCAACAATATGACTACATATCAGATTAATAGTTATAAGGTAAAAGAGGATATAATATAATATAAACAGCTTCTAAATATGGTTGTACTTGCTTTTAGAAAGAATGAGAATGTCAACAAAATATTTGAAATTACGCACATAATGGGAATCAGAGTTGGGTAATCCCCAAAAATCAAATTTAGTACCTCCATATAAATGATACCAGGCGTACGAGCATAGACAGGGATGCTCTGCTGAAGAGCACAGATGTGTCACATGTACATGGAAGCATCAATTAGCTAAATATATACACTGCGGAGAAGGCCCCCTGCTAATTACCGTAGATGCATAGTGGCAAAAGAGATGCAAAATATAAAAATAGTCAAACCAAAAAATTATAATAATGATAATAATAGACATTTAATATGGCCATTACAAAACACAAAGAAAAAGAAAAATATAAATACAATAAATAAAATAAATGGAAGTAAAAAAATTGTCATAATAAGAAAAATGGTATACTTATTCCCAAAATGTTAAGGCCTGCTCAACCAACGATTTATATCCAGACAGAGTAGTAAAAAAAAATAATCAGAAAACAAATCAGCAAGATTCGATAATTGATTTAACTCTTGGAGAAATTGAAGTGGACGGACAACCATATCTTCAAATTGAAATAGTGTTCTTATGGTGCGATCCGTAAAATAAGAAGTGGCTAATCCTAAGGGTCATTCAACCACCAACACGAAATGTAAGTAATCCTAGACATACAAAAAATAGGCGTGTGCCTCATTGCTGAGACTATTGATGTCAAACTATCGATAGTACTATCAATAGTGAAAAAAAAAAATGTCTATTTAAAAAATATATAGAAGAACAGTAAAAATTTCTAACGTACAAAAAATCCTAAACCAGCCTATCTCTCGAGCGACAGGAGATACAAACATTTTAAAGTCAATGTGAGGTAGAACATGTTTTACGTCTTCAAGCGTGACGAGGTGGCCTTTTCTTAGTTTATTGTAACTCTACTGCGCTACACAATTACACACCCTGATAACTGCATGCTCGAACAATACGAACTCTGATGACTCTGACAAAGTCACGTGGGTTACATCGCCAGGGCTGTACTCAGACACAATGTCGTGTAACTATTCATTGACGAATTTATTATAGTCTGTACTCTGTACCAGTGAACAGCATAACGCGACGTGACTACACGACACGAACAACAATACAAAAACACAAAACTTAAAAGATACAAAACAAATCAAAACGCAGAAGATAATAAATTCCCAGTTTCCACGTGCCAAATAGCCGATGTTATCACTTTCGATAGGTAAATAGAAACAATCGATAGCGATAGTTTTTTTTACAACTATCGATGGCCACTATCGATATTTTGACATCTCTAGCTCAGACCCATTTTACTAATCAGACAAAAAAAAAGGTGGCAGTGCAGTCATAATCAAAGATTCTATAATGCATCATCCAGAAATGGAATATAACTGAATAATTTCAGGCTACTGCAGTAAATGTTAGAACCAACATCTTTTAAATTATTGTAACAGTGGTTTATTACCCACCAAAACACGCTCTTAAGAACGATCAATACTTTAAAGCTATAGATTCGTTATTGGATGTGATTTTAATGCGAAACACAATCACTTGGAATCTAGATTAACGACCACGAAAGGAAAAGAGCTTCTTCAAGCAATAAAACAACACAGATGCAAGCCACTTTCTACAGGTAAACGAACTTATATTCCGACAGACTCAAATATAATACCAGATCGTATTGACTTCTTCATTATCAGAAATATTTCTGCAAATTACATGCAAATTAAAGGGGATGGAATATTCGTATACATTCTCTAATCCTTCTAACACTTAATGAAAACATTATTATAAAAAAAAATGTCTCACATAGGCCAATAAACTGGCAAAACTTTAGACAAGGCCTCGAAGGAAAAGTCGATATTTCGATAACAGTAGACAATAATTATCCAAAAGACATGAGATCCTATTAAAGAAAAATGAAGATTGAATGACGATAGCATCAAACAAGACACCCTTCGGGCAAAACACTCTAGAACAACGCCACGCAACGATTGAAAAGAGAAATATTAAGATATAAAAATGAACTGATTAGTACATACAAATGTCACTCAAAAGTGAATTACCAAACGGCAGTAGCAATGACAATTCTCTCTGGAAAGCTACTAAAATATTAAAAAAAAACTTTAATGCAAATTCCACCAATTAGAAAAGAAGATGGAAATTGGGCAAGAAATAACGAACAAGTCACTATAGGTCTGCTGACCACCTAGAAAAGACGTTTTAGTCGAACGAAGGAGAACACTTTCCTGATTGGGATCCTCCTCAACAAAGAAATTGTAGTATTGTAAATAATGTATTGCAAATAATTGAGAATTGTAAGTAGTTTGAATGTTGCGCCTTGCCGTTAGTCTCCCCACTTCCGGTTACAATTTTGTATATATATGTACGGCCATGTTTTGATACTTCACTTTTGTACGTGGTGTATACTCAGTAAACGAGGTAAATATAAAAACATCATTTAAAATCCTGTGTTTGATTTGGGCATCCTAAAATATTAAAAATACCATTAAAACGTGCAAGACACCACAGAAATTTATAAATAAGAGTTACCACCCCTAAAGAAGTGTCCACGTCCACAGAAATCATAGAAATTATTAATCCGAAAAAAGCCCCAAGGTTTGACCTAATCGCCGGAGAAGTATTAATACAACTCCCGAAGAAAGCCATAGTCAAACTTACACACCTTATTAACATTTCATTCGGGCAGCTACAATACGTAGCTAAATTATGGAAAGTTGCTGAAGGTATAATGATTCCAAAGCCAGTCAAGCCGCCACATGATGTAACTTCATATATACCAATATACACTATTGCCTGTGATCTCGAAGTATTTTGACAAATTGCTCCTTAATTCCGTCCCACCAAATTGGTTTTCGTGAAAGACATTCTACAATAATTGATCAAGTCCATACCAAATATAATTGAAAAATCGTTAGAATAAAAAAGGTGTGCTCTACAATATTTTTGGATGTAACACAGGCCTTTGATAATGTATGGCGTGAAAGACTCATGCCACATAAATTGAGAACATTCCAAAACAATACTTTCAGTTGTTAGAATCATACACCTCAGATGGACGTTTTAGAGACAAACAAGAAGAAGCTTATTTAGAAAATAAATAAAGTAAAACAGGTGTACCACAAGAAAATTTATTAAGTCCGGTCCTGCACCTCTTATACAAGTGATATAGCAGAACTGGATCATGATACTATAATAATAATAATAATAATAATACATTTATTGTTTCAACTATTCAACAGTTAAGTACAAACATTTTACAAAAATGGCAAAAAATGAAAAAAATGGCAACAATAGGCCTTGGTAAGGCAGACATCCAGATTGCCACGTTTGCGAATGATACTGCCATCATGGCAGAAAGTAATAATTGAATAGAGGCTGCTAGAACATTGCAAATTTTCATTTACCAAAATAAGTGGCGAATTAAGAATGAAAGCAAATCAATACACGCTAACTTCACAAATAAGAACCACAACTACATACCAACTAGTATAAATAATACCCAGATACCTTACGCAAATGTAGCCAAATATTTGGTATTACTTTGGATGCAAAGACTCTGAAAAGCCCAAAAAAAAAAACAAGAACTCGATTTAAAAATTTACTGGTTTATTGGAAAAAAATCCTCTTTGCCAGTTGACAATGTACAAACAAATTATTAGATCAATATGGACATATGGCGCACATCTTTGGGGTTGTGCTAAACTAATCCTCAAGTTATAAAGTTTTCAAAACAAAGTAGGTAGGTCTTTAGGTACTTAGGAACATTGTAGGGGCTACATGGTACATCAAGAGTTATGCTCCATCAGCATGTGAATGAAGAAAAGACTCAAGAGGATCAAGCCCTTTCAGTTGGTTCATTAAGTGAGACAATAGCAGAGTGCGCGTTTGTACACATTAGTGTTAGTAGTGCTTAAATTATTAGAAATCTTAGGATACTATTGAGTAAGGTCTTGGTTTTATGTTTTCAACGCGTAGTAAGTTAGGTCAGACAAAAGTTACTCATCTACCAAGATCAGATTGTAATATGACAAGAACACTCATACGCAAAACATGGTAAAATTATATGAAAAAATAAATTTAAGTAATTTTTCGGCCAAACAAGTATTTTTACTTAAAAACCATAAGACGCCCGTGAACTATTTTCAAAGTTCTGAATTTCCAAAAAATCATATTTCTTTTTTTTTTTAACTCATTTTTTCGTAATAAACTGTATAATGATAACAGATAATCAATAAAATTGCAATCGAACAGTACATATTAGTCAAATGCATTTTTAATTGGACAATTTTTAAAATTAAATACACATTTTAAAGGAAAAACTAAAATGTTTGCACCAAACTTTGGATACCTATACAGTCTTGAGGTAAATAAAAACAACTTTTCTTCCTAACCTTTCTTGACATTTTTTAAAACATTGCTACTTTTATTTTTCAAATGACGTTTCACAGGTGTTTACCCACACAGCACAAAGCTTTCAAAAATATTTCTGAAATATCACGAACCAGGTAACACAAGATGTGGCATTCAGAAGAAGATCGTTGATGAAAATTTCTATAAGGCGAACTGTTCACAATATAACAGCATTGTGGATAGTGACGATAGTGAGAATTATAATTTTAGTGACATTAGCGAGGATATTAGCAACAATAGTTTTATTGAAAATGTGGAAGAAAATGTCGTAGATCATGGTGAAAATGGTCTTTTAAAAAACAGTAAAGATGATAATATAAAAAATGATTTAAGAACATGGGTTGTTGATTTTAATATAAAACAAAATGCTCTTTCTGCCCTTTTATCTCTTTTGAAGAAACATACCAAATTTGATACTCTTCCGAAAAATGGACGTACCTTGCTGAAAACACCCAGACATACCGATATTGTTAAAGTAGGAGAAGGAAGTTACTGCCACTTTGGATTAGGTCGGGCAATATCCAATATGATTTCGAATAGAATAAAAAACAAAATTAATATTACGCAACTAGATCTCTTGGTAAACATAAATGGGTAACCACTTTCTAAATCGTCTCCTGCATCTTTGTGGCCGATTTAATGCAGCGATATTTTGCTGAAAAATGTGTTTATTGTGGGTGCTATTTTCGGAAATCAAAAAACTGAAAACGCTGATGAATATTAAAGTATTTTCGTTAAAGAACTCAATACACTAATAAACAATGGCAATAATATTGGAACAGCAAAAGTGAAAGTGAGGCTAGCCGGTTTGATTTGTGATGCGCCAGCAAAGGCTTTTGTTTTATTAATAAAGAATCGTAATGGCTACAAAGTTGCACCAAATGCTTAGTGGGGGGAGAGTACATCGACAATAGGATATGTTTTCCTTTTACTGAGATATCGCCTTAAAACCGAACAGACAATGGATTTTTAAGGAATGCATATGAGGATTTTCATGTTGGCGAGACAATTTCGAAAACAGTTCCTCATTTTGGATAAGTACCTAGAGTTCCGCTCGATTACATGCATTTAATCTGTCTTGGTGTCATGAAGAAATTGTTATTACTCTGGATAAGTCGTCAACCATTAACATTTACGTTACCTAGTAAAGATGTTAAAGCAATTTCAGGTACATTAGTAGATCTAGCAAAAACTATTCCTGAAGAGTTCTGTAGAAGACCAGGGTGGTGAACCATGTGGCTCACTGGAAAGCCACAGAATTTAGAACATTTTTACTTTATATTGGACCCTTGGTTTTGAAATCAGTACTGCAACCAGATGTATAATGCGTAAATTTATTAACGCTGCATGTTGCAATTCGTATTTTGACATGTAACACATTTCACAATAATAGATTATGCGGAAGATTTATTAAAACACTTCGTAAAATCTTTTGAGCTACTATATAATAGAAGTGTCGCATAATATTCACAATTTATTGCACCTTACAAGTGATGTCCGAACGTTCGGTCTATTAGATAATTTCAGTGCCTTCCCTTTCGAAAACTATATGTCAACTATAAAGAGAACCTTGCGGAAAGCTGAGAAGCCTCTCCAGCAACTACATAGAAAGTATAAAGAAATGCAATTCAAAGTCCTGGAAAATACAAGAAATGCAAATATTTTTGAAATGGAACACAATGAAGGGCCTTTAACTAATAATTATTTAAATATAAAGCAATACAAGAAATGTACATATGATAATATTTTTATCAAATGTTAAAAAATGAAAAATTTATAATCGTAAAAAATAATATTGATGCAAATTCTGATACAAAAGCTTATTATGCAGAGATCTTAGGAGATTTTTATGGTAAACCGTGTCTTTCATCAGATATTGGTATTCGTTTATTACGTGCACCAGATGAAACATTAATTTCCTGTAAAGTTTCTAATTTAAAATGTAAACATTGGCGAATGCCATACAAAAATAATTTTGTTGTTTCCCATTGTTACATCAAAAATCTTAATGGTATTTATTCAAAAAAAGTTAACGCCTACGTCACGTGTACATACAGTATTATTTTCAGAAGTCGTATGCAGTAGTGAAGTTTGATGATGGATTAGCTTTGGTTCCTATTATTTGGTTATTTGAAGAAAACAAAAAATACTATTTTCCACCTTATAGTAAGTATAGTAAAGTATAGGGTAAATAATAGGGTAAATAATAGGGTAAATAAACATGTTTCCAAAATGCGTAGCCCTGAGTGTGATTGGAAAGAACACAAAGATATAAGATTATTTTGTTTTGCAGGTAATATTTTTTTATATATAAATATTTCGAGTATGTCTTACACCTTGTTGCAAGAAATCTTGTTAAAAATTATTAATTTCTGCAACGGGCATTGGGTTTTAAAAACAGTCCTCTTCATACACTGCTTTACATCGGTGCCATTGATATCCGATTTGGGGCGTTTCACTAGGGGATTTTGTTTGTATACCCAATATATGCAGACATTGGGGGATACTCATAGGATACTATCATGAGATATACAGAATATACCATGACATTGGGGGATTTTAATTGACTCCATTTGTCAAGGTGGTGCACATGATTATGAACTATTTATTATTAGGACTGGAACCGGAACTAAACTTGCATATTTGTTTGGTTCAGTTCCCTATTTTAAACTTTATTGGTGCTAAGAATATATAATTATTATATTTTGTACAATCATTTGAACAAGGCATGAACAAGTTGAAAATGGCTCAAGAGATATCAGATCTGGAGAGTGAAACTGAAATAAAAAGTAGTAGGCATATACGACATATTTCAAAAAACATTATATCTGATTCTGATGATAAAACAGATGTAGAAACAGTTTTACCTTCTCTTCCAAAACGGCCAAAAATCAGTAACAGACTATCCCATGAGATCGAGCTTGCTGCATTATCTACTCTCACTGGAAATTATGGATGCAATACAAATCATCGTCTACTCACCAAATCAGTAGCAGCGATTCAATCACCTGAGACTTCAGGGCTGTCTAATACTAATGCCAGATCAGTAGCAGTCGAGGTAGCAGTAACTCCATCATTTCAGACTTTAGGTCCAACTAATACTCCTACTGGAAGTAGGGCTAAACAAGATCATTGACAATTCTGGTGAGTAACAGTTTTTTCATTTTAGCCGAAACAGTGTAGCGACTGTGATAATATTTTTAAATTAAATATCAAAATTAGAACGGCTCCGATCAAATAGTATTTTACTTTTTATTTATTTATTCCGTTAAAAGGGCCAAAAAAGTATTAATATATCGTTAACAAATATATAGGGACAGGATATAAAGAGCACATTCTAATAATTAATAAAAGTTACAATAACCAACCATAGCAAGTATTAATTATAGAATTAAGAAGTTTAATTGGCACAAAAAAAAAATACCCTAAATATTCGCTAATGGAGTTAAAACACTTTTGAAACAAATAGACCATAAGTCTTTAGGGCAATTTGGCTCCTTCAGTATGATAAAATTTAATGGAATCCATCTTTTTCTCTGTGAACTATGATCCGACTAGTAATGATTGCCTACCATAGTAGTATAAAAGCTCATTGATTTGTAGATTTCCAAAAACTTGTTTTAAACAATTTAAATACAGTTATTCAAAAAGTAAACATACTTGAAAAATATGTTCTTTTAAACAAAAAGGATGAAAAAAAAATGATTATTTGCAAGAGGTAGACACAATTCCTGTAATGCCTGTTGCTGATCTTAAAACCTCGGACACTGATTTAAGCACCAATGAAGATTTGTATAATAAAATTGTAAGTTTTTTGTTATTATGGATAGAAACATTTTTAAGAAGCCATGTAAGGGTTTATTAAGATTATTAAAATAACTTTTAATATTGCAGCTTACAGTTCTGAAGCTAGTTGGAGGGGGAGATTTTAAAAATGTCACGTCAAATATAATGAAAAGAATCATTAGTAACAAGCTTGGGGCATACTGTAGTTTAAAAGGCAGGTTTATTAGTTATATAAATATCATGAGATTAATTATTGAAAGCATAAGATATAGCCACAAAAATGCTATGGAGCTAGAAATCAATAAAGCTATAGCATTATGGTTGATACAGTGCCCACTCCGATTAACTAGAGAAACGTAAGTTTATAATATATAAAGTAACCATTAAATTTATCAAGTAATGTTACTGTAGATACTAGTGCAAAAATGACGTATCTACTCGTGAGCTGAAAACTTATATTTGAATATTGTGATTTATTTCTAGCCCAGCCGCTTCAGTGGCGAACTGAGACATTTTTTGCCGAGAATGTCATTTATGTACTTATATAATACTTATTTTAACTTTAAGTGGCATTTGTGAAAGTGAAATATTTTTTTTATAATTTCATATTTATCCTGTTATATCCCGAAAATGTTACACGTAATAGACCATTTGTATTCCAGAAATATAATATTGTTAATTAACACGGGGCGGACATTTTGATATTTCCGAAAGATTTTTGAAATACCTCTAAAATATTTTGTAATATTTATGCCAGGTTACAATTAATATACCCCGACTGTTTTGAATTCAGAGACTAAGTCCAAAACCCATTTTTCAAAGATTATACAAATAGAAAATTGTATATTTTACTGACTTGTGTGAATACGGATTTTATATTCTGGCACCAATAACATTTTTGCAGAACATAAAACTAAAAGTAGTTCTTCTTATGTTGCACACTTTTTTGGACAAGCTGTATATAAATTAATATTTCTACCGAGTTATCTTGTAAATAGCGTGTGTTCAGCACAATATAAAATAAATAAAAATATTACCTCTGGAGGGAAGTTTTGAGAAAATCCATTTGGATATTTCTGTGCTTTGAGATCTGTCAACGTCTTGATTCGTTCCATGTCAGTCGAAAAAGGAACCAACAGCTCAAACAAAATCACTCCCAACGAGTAGATGTCAACTTTATAGTCATAAATCCGACCTGTAAACTGCTCGGGACTCATATACAGGGTGGTTCCGACTTCTTTGGTATGGCCTCTATAAGAGGAAGCGTTACTTCTTTTGGTTAACTCCAAGTCAATAGAACTCTCTATATCTTTTACTAAGCCGAAATCTCCAACCTTAATTTGGCCGTCTAGTGAAAAAAATATGTTGCTTGGCTAAAAAAAAAAATCTTTTTAACAACCAACAAAATTCTTGATATTTTTTTTAAATACAAATAAACCGCTTTAATACTGATTAAGTCAAATAGCATTTTTTGTATGAAAATGCATGTTATTAAAGGAAAGTAAAATACGTGATTTTATTTTTCTGCTCCATCCCACGTGCACGCTTATGGACACCTTATACAGGGTGAGTGGAGCGAAACGCACCAAATTCTATGAGTGTATTCTACTAATTTTACCCAACATGACGGGCGACTACTAAAGAACAGTCGGCAAACAAAAAGTTTTCTTGTTGCAAAAGACAGTTCCAAGTGTAGGGAGCATTCATTGCGGAAATATATGGCACAAGTCGTGCTTGGAAAGAGATTCTAGCAACCTATTATGCGAAAAGGATGATTCAAGAACAAAATGCTGTAAACTATCGTCAAATGATTTATGATGGTAACTGAATACCTAAAGAAACACATCCGAGATATTCAAAAAAAATGTAACTTGTTGGAAAACAACAAACTATTGAAAGTAAATAACATGTTATTGAAAAAGAAGACGAAACTTTTAGAAGAAAAAATTGATAACACAGAAGCTGGTGTAAAAAATGTAAATATCACATCATTTAGCATTTTTTTTTATTACATTTTCTGAAAGATTTTCTAATTTTAGTGCAAACTGCAAAAAATTTTAATTTGTCGCCTTTAAAATAATTAACGAACATAGACTCCCGGAAACCGCTGTGTGATGTCACTATCTCCTATAGCAAGTCGGGTCACGCTTGATGCCGCGGTTACTTACTGTTTACGACTAAGACAGGTGGCCATTTACATCGCCTTTTCTCCGTTGCTGGATAACGAAGTTGACATCGACAGGAGAGAAAAAAATAGATTTTAATCATTTCTTTTTCTTTTTTCTAAAATAGTGTTAGGGAGAGTATAGTCTAGAACTCGTATAAAATGACATTTCCTACTTATAGAATATACTATTAAAAGTAATAACAATAAGCTTCTGCTTTAACTGAACAAAGAAACAGTAAGCGCATCTCCCTTTTATATGCACAGAAAGACCGTTGCACAAGCTCAAAGCGGACGAACTGTGAGACTTAATGACTTCACCGCCTCGCGAGCGTTTTATTTGATTTTGATCTCGTATACTTCAAAAACTACTTATCGGATTGACTTTAAATTTTCAGGGCTAACCATACCTTATAAATGCCTCATAAAAATTAGGTAGAGTGTAATTTGAGATTTGATCAAATGAGCCCATTGCATTTTTACAAAAAATCAAAAATTATCAACGAATATCCTAATAATGTCAACAAAAGGCCAGGGTCGGAATTTAAATCTATTGTTTTAAATGAATGTCGTAACGTTTTACTTTTAAGGGTTGGAAGGATTTTTGCAGTAGTAGAGGGTTGAACACTTAATCAGCAAATGTGGAAAGCTAAAATGTTGGTACATCTCATAATAGGTACAACTGTGTAAATATCAATTTCTGACAGTTTTTGCGGCGGGGCGAACAATGTTTATCAAACAAAACGTTTTAAATGCAAATATCTCATACATACATTTTAGTAAAAAAATAAACGAACAATCACCCTCTTGTTTAAACTTCTGTGGAATTTAGATCTCTGTAGCGACTTTTGAGGGTAGGCCAGGCCTACCCAATAATTTTGGAAAACAATAATCGCACGACTTCATTAAAAAATGTTTCTAAATCATTAAGTATAATAAGGCTCGCAAACATTATTTTGTAAAAAACTCCTACAGAAACACCTAGTCGTCTTAACGCATTTTAAAAATCACTTAACAGGCTCGAATCTAAACGACCTACCCCGTTCGCACAAGCACTCCATAGAAACCAGAGAACTACGACCAACGAGAAGCGACAATATCCTGTCGGTCCCTTTGATATCGACTGGCCCGTTTTTACAGAAAGAATTCTAGGAATACACACCTTAATACGCAGAGAAAACCTGCATATTTTCTACACTGAGCGAACTAGCTTGGAAAATATATTAAATTACTGTTAGAGTGCACGTACAAATGTTACAACGTGAGTTATTTGTTATAACATCAAAACTATTTAAAAAAAGGTGTTTAAATGTGAATTTGTTAGTCTTGGGAATTAAGAACGTTATTGAAGTAGAAGATACGATCTACTTAGCTATTAAAAATATAACATTTTTTTAATTTCTAACGAGTTATACAGATTTGATTGATTTTCGTTTCATTCATGGGCATAAAGATAAGAAGTATATTATTAGCACATTACAGACCATGTTACGATAAATCTCACATCTACCCAAAAACATCTTTAAATTTAAATATAAATCTCAAATTCAGTAATACTACCGCCACCTGTTGAGACGGGATTGAATTTCAATTAGGGTATCTGCAACCTGCCCACGGTAGATATGGCGGTACCGGTTTTATTTCTTTTTGAACTAAGATGGCACTGGTCAACCAAGGTGATCTCATTTTTAGTCTGGGTCTTTCTAACATTAAAAGTATTCATGTTTAGCATTTTTCGCCTCTTTTTTCCGCACTGTTAAAATTTATACAGTCTATCGTCCCTTTAGTGGATTTTATAGACACGTTTATACGTACATAACCTGTTTTAATTTAATGAAATGTTATCCTAGTGCGAAGATTGAATTTTCATTATTTTTGTTTAATAAATTAATAATTAAAATGGATGTTTTACCCGCGAGCGAATCGAGCAAGGTGTAGACTTTTTTGTGATGAGTGCGTGACCTAAATAGTGATCTCTGATTGGTTCAGGTGGGGTCGCAGGGATATGTAGAGGGGATTTTTCTTCAGCAAGAGGACAGAAAGGTAATTTTTCTGGCTCTCTAGTGTTCAAGCTTTTGCAGAGGCAAGTACTAAAATTCTTCTTTCTTAATTTTTTATTTTTTCAGTTTCAGAGTTTCATCATAGAACCCCGAGCTCAGTTGTTTTATTTACTTTAAAATTATCTTTTAATTTTACCCTAAAGATTGATTAATCATTTTACCTACTTATCTTGTCTTAAAGGACATTAATTGTTTCTTTAAAGACTTACCTGGTCGCCATTTTGTGATATGCGCATGGGCACCCCTATCTTTGGTTTTGAATTTTAGAGGTTCATTACCTATTTCATATTTTGGACAACTTTAAAAAAACTTCACTGCCCTGGTTTTTATTTTTTTTATAGATTTTGGAAAACAGACTAATTGCTCTTAACATAGAGTCGGCTTATGCCATCTTTGTAGTTTCTGCCCAATAATTTTAATTTAGAGAACCGAGCATAAGTTTTAAGTTGCCATTATACATTACGCTATCTTTGGTGATTGATGACTGGGTACTGAGTTTTTTTCTGATGTGTTAATATCTGAAGATTTGTCTCGGGGGTTCTATGATGAAATCTTACTGCATATCTCTTGAAATTTTCATTTATCTCTTGCTAATTTAGTACCTATTACCTGCCTTGCCTGTGCAGTAGTTTTTCCTAGAGCACAATTTGATTTTGTGCTCTTATAACTATTATTCTTTTTTTTTATAAAATTACTATTACCTACTTATCTTGTCTTAAAGGACATAAACTGTTTCTTTAAAGACTTACCTGATCGCCATTTTGTGCATATGCACATGGGCACCCCTATCTTTGGTCTTGAATATTAGAGCTTCATTACCTATTTTTTTTTCAATTTTTTTTTATAATATTACCATTGATTATTTTCATTTAAAACTGGTTCTGTGCAGGGGTTTCTCCTAGAGCACAATTTCATTTTGTGTTTCTATAAATTGTATAGCTACTATCTGTTTTTATAAAATTACGATTGATTATTTTTATTTAAACCTGCTTCTGTTGAAATAGTTTGCACCAGAAACCTATTTTATTTTATGCTCTTATAGCTTTTATCTTTTTTATATAATTACTATCATTGTCAAGTTATTGATTATTTTATTTAAACCTGGTTCTGTTAAAAAGGAGTATCACTGCAATTTGACAATTCAGTTTTATTATTTCATTAATTAATTAATTAAAATTAAAATATATTTTTTTTGGTTATGTAAATATTCCTTTTCAAGCAGAGCAAGGGAATTTATAAGGTTTTATTTGGTGAGTCTAACACCTTGTCTCTTCTCGGTACCCAACTTCGGAACTTCATTATTGGAGCCGGACAACGTAGCTGACGTGACGTCACGACAGTGGCCCAAAGTCTGTTGAGCTCTACTAGCCTATGGGACATTCTTTTACAAATCGTACGGATTTGGACCAAAAAAAATTTCCACCTCTCCAAATTTCCTCAAATTATTTTTACGAAGTTCTTATTGTATATAAACAGACACGTATACGAGGTTTTTGTTCAAAAAAAATTTTTTTCGGAAATACGTCCATTGTGAATTTTAATGCTTTATCCCATTCTGTTGCATGTTAAATTCATTATCTCTGGTTCTACTGATGATATCGTTATAATTTTTTTTTTTATTTTAAAGGTAATAATATTAGCTTTCAGTCACGGGAATGTTGTACCTTCAACTTGAGTACCTTTAAAATAATAACAATTTAATTGTTTAAATAATATTATTATAATGTTAACCACAACGAAATCGATTGAAAAAATTACTATCGTATTCGTAATGTTTTTAGCTACAAAAGCCTTTTTTCAGAAAGATGGGGTCGTTACTAGTTTAAGCGTGAGAAAATAATTTCAACTGCGCTTCACGTAGCGCGGGCAGCGCGCGACGAGTTGAAACGTGTTGGAGCGTGTCTGAACATTCAGTCTCGAACTGCTTACGCAGTTCACTTCGGAAAAGCGTAGTACGAGCACACATCTTCCTTTTCGGCTTTTTTATTTTTAAAAGTGAGTAAGAAAAATCAAGTTAGGGAAATTTACACGTAAGAAAATGTCACAACCACCACTATCATCGGTACTACCAAAAATTCGAAAGGATAGATGTTTTAATCCCTTTGGTTTATCTCCTCATGGAAATTGCTTCGGAAATTACTTCTTTTTCCTCTTCATACGGCGCAGGACTTGTTGGGCTAAGGGCTTTTCCACTTCATCGTCAGTCGAAGCTTTAGGGTCAACATCATCAACTTCTTGGTCCTACGAAATATATTTATTTACATTACAAAACAATTTTACATATTCGCGACAGTATAAATCACAAGCTATAATAATATAATTTATCTGTCCTTCAACAAAAAATGAATAAATTCAAGCAAAAAAATATATATTGAAATTTTTTAGAATTTAAATAGAAATAAATAATATAATTAATTCATGAATTTCGTTTACTGAAATTAAATGTAGTGATAAGTACCTGATCGTCTGTTTTGGCTTCATTTTTGATTTCAGTGTTCTGACGCAATTCCGGCAATTTCTTACGGCACGTGTCACAAATTCTTTGCACAAGAGACTCTTCTGTTACGGGCTTATTTATTGACAATAAAATTAAATATTCTCTTCGTACTTTCCTGAGACTTCTTATGTTTTGAATTTTCGGATGAGGAGATAAACCAAAGGAATTAAAACACCTATCCTTTCGAATTTTTGGTAGTACCGATGATCGTGGTGGTTGTGACATTTTCTTACGTGCAAATTTTCCTAACTTGATTTTTCTTACTCACTTTTAGAAATAAAAAAAGCCGAAAAGGAAGATGTGTGCTCGTACTACGCTTTTGCAAAGTGAATTGCGTAAGCAGTTCGAGACTGAATGTTCAGACACGCTCCAACACGTTTCAACTGGTCGCGCGCTGCCCGCGTTACGTGAAGCGCAGTTGAAATTATTTTCTCACTCTTAAACTAGTAACGGCCCCATCTTTCTGAAAAAAGGCTTTTATAGCTAAAAACATAACAAATACGATAAAGGGGCTTTTTCAGTATAGGGTTTTACCTTTTGGATTAAATAATAGTGCACAAGCTATGTGTAAGCTTATGGATATGGTTATAGGCCCTGCATTGGAACCTTATATTTTTTATTATCTTGATGATATAATTTGTGTGACCAGTGATTTTGAAACTCATTGTCGAATTTTGAAACAACTTTTCTATCGTTTGAAAGAGGCGAACCTCACCATAAATTTTGAGAAATGTCAGTTTTGTAGACCTTCACTCAAGTTCCTTGGATATTATGGTTGATCAACACGGTCTTATAACCGACCCAGAGAAAGTTTCAGCTATTTTGGAGTACCGTAGGCCTCGAAACACTACTCAAATCAGGAGACTGGTGGGTTTAGTCGCTTATTATCGTAGGTTCCTTAATAATTTTTCTACGTTGTGTAGCCCAATTACTGATTTACTAAAGGGTAGAAAAAAGGGTCAATCGATTAAATGGACTCCAGAAGCTGAAGAGGCTTTTCTTAAGGTGAAGCAATCGTTGACTACGGCTCCTGTTTTGGCTAGTCCTGATTATTCAAAACCATTTATACTTATGTGTGATGCATCGGATACAGGAGTGGGCTGCTGTTTGTATCAAGAGACAGATGGATTAGAACACCCAACTGCATATGCAAGTAAAACTCTTAATAAATGTCAAAGGAAATATACAACTACAGAAAAGGAGTTGTTGGCTGTGATTTTTGGTATCGAAAAGTTTCGTGGTTATATTGATGGTTCACATTTTACAGTTCATACCGATCACTCGTCTCTAACTTGGTTGCATAGCATGAAAAATCCTAGTCCTCGTGTTGCAAGATGGATCGTTACTCTAGCTCAGTATTCCTTCACTATTGTTCATCGTAAATGTTCAAGCAACACCGTTGCTGATGCGCTTTCTAGAAGCCTTGAAGATGTAGCTATCTTAAATTTGACTTCCCTTAAACTGGATAAGTGGTACGAAAATATGATTACGAAAGTTCGAGAGGATCCTGAAAAATATTCTGCTTTTAAGGTCGAAAATAACATTCTTTATAAACATTTCTTTTCTAAGTATGATTTAGATGGCAATATTACGAATTGGAAAATTGTTGTGCCTGCTGCCCACAGGAAGGAAATGATTCGAAAGTTTCATGAAGATCCAACATCAGCGCATTTTGGAATATCTAAAACTTTGTATAGGCTTTCTGAGCTATATTATTGGCCTAATATGAGAAATAGTGTCTATAAATATGTTCGAAAATGTACCAGGTGTGCTGCTTGTAAACCCAGTAATTTACCACAGGCTGGTCTTATGGGTCAATATCGTGACATAAATTTTCCATTCCAGATGATTTCTGCTGATCTTTTAGGTCCGTATCCCCGAACTGGAAGAGGTTCCCAGTACCTATTAGTTGTTGTAGATTGGTTCACAAAATTTACTCTTGTTCATCCAATATCTAGAGCTACGACTAAAGCTATCACTAAATTTATTGAAAATCAAGTTTTCTTAATATTCGGTGTTTGTCAAGTATTTTGTTGTGACAATGGTAGTCAGTTCATTAGTGCTGATTTTAAAAAACTTAGGAAGAAGTATAATGTTCAGAAAATGTTTTATAATGCTAAATATCACCCTAAAATTAATCACACTGAAAGGGTAAATCGAAGTATTGTCACAGCCATACGAGAATATATTCATGAAAATCATAAAAATTGGGATCAAAATATCTTTCAGATTGCCCAAGCTATTTGTTTGTCTCGTCATGACGTTACTGAATTTTCACCTTTATTTCTAAATTTTGGTAGAGCCATTCCAGTTGATGGAAGTTTTTATGGCCTTATTTCTGATAATGCAAATAACAAAATAGAAATTTCTTCCAAAGTTCATAATCCACAAACTATTCAAGAACTCCCACAAATCTATGAGGATGTACGAAAAAAAAAACTCTATAAATCATATTTAAAAAGTAAAGAACGTTATGACTTACGTAAAAGAGACGTAGAATATCATGTGGGTGATTATGTTTGGAAAAAGAATCATGTATTGTCTAATGCTGAAAACAATTTCTGTGCGAAATTGGCTCCTAAATTTATACCTTGTGTAATCAGTAAAAAACATTCAAAGCTTGTTTATAGTTTACAGGATAGGCAGGGTAATGACCTTGGTAATTGGCATATTTCTGACATTAAACCTGACGTAACTAATAATTTGGATTCTGACGATCAATCAGAACCTAAATCTGAGGTATCATGCTGATGCCTGCTTGTTTTTTTTTCATATTGTTTTTTTATTTGGTGGTATCGTTATCTTGCACCCTACACCCCTTTGTAGTTAACGATACTATGGGTTAGTGGTGGGCTCTCTCTCTCTCTCTCATTCTTTATCTATCATCTTCTCGTCTCTCAATTTTTGCTGATGTATTAATTATCTCTTTTTTTTTATTGTTATCTCTGATTTAATATACCTTTCTCATTACCTCAATATTTCAAATCTTTTTGAATATTAATTTTTTAATTTACTTGTGATTTCATCACAATACTATGAATAGAGAGACAGATGATTTTAGACTATTCCGTGTAATTCTAACTCCGAAATATTTTTCACACACCATCAGTGACATTTGCAAAGTTAGGCAGTTGAATTTATTTCCCCTAATTTATGCAATATCTCGTTTCTTCTAGCCAAAATGAAGGAATTGTCTTTTGCGGACTTGATTTTGACCGCCAATACTATTTGGTTAGTGAGTACATCTTAGTTTGTGTTAGACTTAGGAGTCTTTTACACGTCTGGATTTACCGATTTTGTTCTAGCTCGAGTTCAACCCGAACTTGTTTTTACCGATTGTGTCTTATTTATTTGCAGCATTCTCTTTGTTATATAAAGGCCAGAGGCGGTGACGCTTCTCGGAACACCCTATTTAGTTTTTCATTAAAAGGGCTGTGGTGCATTTAGATGTTTCAAACACTGATGTATCTTTTAGTTTGGTGTGTACTAGAATCTAGAATACACTTTATTTCGACCAGTGTAACATTTGGGTTACAATGATTTATCTTATCTTATCTTTTCTATCTTTTCTAATGGTTAATTTTAGTCTTCCACCTTTCGGGTACTGTTGTGTGGACGGTTTGCATGGGTTCTCTTGGTAGTATGAGGTAGGGCTTTGAATTTGCTTGTACGAGGTTAGTACACGAGATTCGCCAAGTCATATTTGGTGTAATGCAATGCTAACCTAAGTCCGTTTTCCATCACAGTTTTGTTTTATGCATTCTTAGTAAGGATCTTTATTTCATGCAAGCGATTCGGGGTGGCGTTCATCTGCTATTGGGGGTGTCCTAGGTTTGCGTATTGCGGAGCAGTCTCTGGGGTTGGGCAACTATTATTAATTATTTTGTACATTTGAAATATACATGGCGCCCAATATTTGTAACTTATCGTAAACTATTGCCTGTTTGATTTCCTGCCTCTATAAAATTATTGCCTCGACAAAATTTTTTTATATCTCTGAATCACACTGGAGTGCTTTGTTCGCTTTGTTTTGCGGTGAAACATCATTTAAAAAAAAAAAAATAACTAAACTTATTTTTTTTTGCCGACTATTGGGGGTGTGTTACGATAAATCTCACATCTACCCAAAAACATCTTTAAATTTAAATATAAATCTCAAATTCAGTAATACTACCGCCACCTGTTGAGACGGGATTGAATTTCAATTAGGGTATCTGCAACCTGCCCACAGTAGATATGGCGGTACCGGTTTTATTTCTTTTTTAACTAAGATGGCACTGGTCAACCAGAGTGATCTCATTTTTAGTCCGGGTCATGACTGTCTCTTTCTAACATTAAAAGTATTCATGTTTAGCATTTTTCGCCTCTTTTTTCCGCACTGTTAAAATTTATACAGTCTATCGTCCCTTTAGTGGATTTTATAGAAACGTTTATACGTACATAACCTGTTTTAATTTAATGAAATGTTATCCTAGTGCGAAGATTGAATTTTCATTATTTTTGTTTAATAAATTAATAATTAAAATGGATGTTTTACCCGCGAGCGAATCGAGCAAGGTGTAGACTTTTTTGTGATGAGTGCGTGACCTAAATAGTGATCTCTGATTGGTTCAGGTGGGGTCGCAGGGATATGTAGAGGAGATTTTTCATCAGCAGGAGGACAGAAAGGTAATTTTTCTGGCTCTCTACTGTTCAAGCTTTTGCACAGGCAAGTACTAAAATTCTTCTTTCTTAATTTTTTATTTTTTCTGAGTTTCATCATAGAACTCCGAGCTCAGTTGTTTTATTTACTTTAAAATTATCTTTTAATTTTACCCTAAA
The DNA here is from genome assembly GCA_963920685.1 of Polydrusus tereticollis. NCBI lineage: Eukaryota > Metazoa > Arthropoda > Insecta > Coleoptera > Curculionidae > Polydrusus > Polydrusus tereticollis. The sequence goes on along the minus strand of OY987335.1, from coordinate 47,883,032 downwards.
GATTGATTAATCATTTTACCTACTTATCTTGTTTTAAAGGACATTAATTGTTTCTTTAAAGACTTACCTGGTCGCCATTTTGCGATATGCACATGGGCACCCCTATCTTTGGTTTTGAATTTTAGAGGTTCATTACCTATTTCATATTTTGGACAACTGTAAAAAAAACTTAACTGCCCTGGTTTTTATTTTTTTTTATAGATTTTGGAAAAGAGACTAATTGCTCTTAACATAGAGTCGGCTTATGCCATCTTTGTCGTTTATGCCCAATAATTTTAATTTAGAGAACCGAGCATAAGTTTTAAGTTGCCATTATACATTACGCTATCTTTGGTGATTGATCACTGGGTACTGAGTTTTTTCTGATGTGTTAATATCTGAAGATTTGTCTCGGGGGTTCTATGATGAAATCTCACTGCATATCTCTTGAAATTTTCATTTATCTCTTGCTAATTTAGTACCTATTACCTGCCTTGCCTGTGCAGTAGTTTTTCCTAGAGCACAATTTGATTTTGTGCTCTTATAACTATTATTCTTTTTTTTTTATAAAATTACTATTACCTACTTATCTTGTCTTAAAGGACACATAATATTACCATTGATTATTTTCATTTAAACCTGGTTCTGTGCAGGGGTTTCTCCTAGAGCACAATTTCATTTTGTGTTTCTATAAATTGTATAGCTACTATCTGTTTTTATAAAATTACGATTGATTATTTTTATTTAAACCTGCTTCTGTTGAAATAGTTTGCACCAGAAACCTATTTTATTTTATGCTCTTATAGCTTTTATCTTTTTTATAAAATTACTATCACTGTCAAGTTATTGATTATTTTATTTAAACCTGGTTCTGTTAAAAAGGAGTATCACTGCAATTTGACAATTCAGTTTTATTATTTCATTAATTAATTAATTAAAATTAAAATATTTTTTTTTTGGTTCTGTAAATATTCCTTTTCAAGCAGAGCAAGGGAATTTATAAGGTTTTATTTGGTGAGTCTAACACCTTGTCTCTTCTCGGTACCCAACTTCGGAACTTCATTATTGGAGCCGGACAACGTAGCTGACGTGACGTCACGACAGTGGCCCAAAGTCTGTTGAGCTCTACTCGCCTATACTTGTAGAGAGTCGATTCCTAAGCTTCACCCGAAGCTCTGACATAAACTGGTTATATGTCTATAAGGATCCGAAAACTACCATTGAAGAAAAGGGTAAAGGCAACTGACGCCTTGTGTGTGATTCACCATAAAATAAAAAGAAAACTTTTCAAAAGCCTTCATTTCACTTTTGTTATTTTTTTTTGTCTGATTGGATATATTGTCATCATTGAAACTATTATTTTAATTTTTCTTCGCAAAAATAATTGTTAATTCATTCAAACTATTTTTAAATTTTCCTTTTGTCAAAAAAATACTTATGTAAATAGACTAATTGTTAAGTTGAACTGAAAGTGTTTTTATTTCATACGGGAAGGGACTGTTAAAATTTAAACTCGAACTTACCACGCCCTGTCTGAGCTAGCAAAGCAACAAAAAGTAAGAAATTGGCACTGAACGAAAAAAAAAATTTTTTTCATTACAATTGCGCTCAACGTTACAATTGAGCAACGCCAAAATTTTCATTACAATTGGCGCCCAACTTTTCTGGTTTGAGAGCCAAATTTTCATTACAACCACTTTTAGGTATGTCCCTAAGAATATAACGTGACTCGGTATGCTCATATCGTGCAAAATAAATATTGCGATAGATATGGATGTTTTAAAATTTCAGTAATTCGTTAAAAAAAATTGCACTTTGAAAACTAAAGTGATGTTTTTAATAATTTTTGACAATGACTACAGTGTCACATTTAATTTACCCGGAAGCTCTTGTAAAAAAACATAAAATTGTATTTTAAAATATGAATTTCTGGAAACACTAGAGGAATAATAATTACAGATTGGTTAAATATATTTAATTATATATTGTATTGTATTACATTATAAATACTAAAGTTAAAAAGATAGTGCCTAAACTATTTTAAACTTAATCGAATATACTTATTTTACATACACATTTATGCCTAATCTAAAAATAACAAGCGGTATGCACAAAAATATCCAGACATTTTACAACACAGAACAAATACCAAAAAATATCACACTCAGCTTGGCTTAACGTTAGCTCGCGGACTAAACACCACTTAGAGGGACGAATGGTTTTGAGTGATACACAACTTATTTTGGGACATGCGCGTATGAAAACGGTACACGCAAAATGCCTTGCTGTCGTTTCTCGTTGGTCGTAGTTCTCCGATAGAAACAGCGAATGCCGTTCGTCAGGGAGGCTAAGCGTATGAATCATATTAACGGTTTATTGCGGGCTTTTAGGACCACGTCGCTCTGAGCTGACCTGGCCGACCCGGCAATGAGTAAGTTCCAGAGATATGAAGCTTTATTTTGGGTATACACCAGCTTGGGCGTTTGTCGGTAAGACGAAGTACAGCGGTAAACTAAGAGAAAGCAGAGTCCTGAAATTTATCAGCGTAAAATGTGAAAAATTTGAACAACATACGTTATTGCTAAACACAATTGAAGACAAACACAGAATAATTCAAGCCAAGGACGAAATAATAATCTTTTAAGGACAAAAATACAGGAACTGGAAAATTCTCAAACTAAAAATATAGGACAGGACTACACATACAGTCAAATTACACAAAGGGAACAAAGAACGACTCCAAAAACTAACATAAATCTACCTAGTATCATAATCAAACCAAAACAGCAGCAGAATATAGAAACAACAGAAGCTGATGTCAAAAAGACTATCAAACCAACGGATCTAAAGATAGCAATAAAAAACACTAGAAGTACAAAGAATGGTAGTATCCTGATAAACTGTACAAATAAAAATAACACGATTGATGAGGCCTTTACTTGATGAAAATCCATGTTCAAAACACTTAAGGAAAACAATAATTTTCGATTTTAAACACATAACAGCTGTTTCGGTACACTGTACCTTCTTCAGATGTGAGTACTTTAATACTAAAATTACCAATATTAGGGTAATGAGAATAAAGCTTAAACTACCTGCTAAATTATTATGGGAAGTTACGTGTATACAAATTTAATAATGGTGATCTATTTAAATCTAATTGATCGTTCAGTAATATGTTGAAATTTTTAAGTTTATTTATTTCTAATGTCTCTAGGGTATTTAATTTTCAACCTTTGTTTTCTACATGTAAAATTGTATATTCATCATCAAAATTATGTGATTTTTTTAATAAATGATTGGCGTAATTAGAATCCCTTTTATTTTTCAAAAAACATCTTTTATGTTCCTGTATACGTTTTTTAAACGGTCTTCCTGTTTGTCCTATATACACCTTATCACAAGAACCACATTTTAATTTATATACGCCAGATTTATCCTGTTTTTTAACTTTACTTTTATTGTTTTTTATTAATTTACCTAAAGTATTCCTAGATTTAAACGCTAATTTTGAACCACGCTTCCTTAGATGTCTTGATATTGTCTCCGTCGTGTTACCGATATAAGTAAGGGTTTGGAAAATATTTGTGTCATTTACTTTATCCGGGTAAGCAGCTTTTATTGCCATTTTATATTCCTTTTTTTTAATTATTTTATCAATTAAGCAGGGTAAACAATGGTTTTCAACCCTGCGTAATTATCGACAAACATTTAAAATGGGACCATCATGTTCTTTATCTCACAAGAAATATAAGAAAACTTATTCACAAATTTTACATATTACGGGAAATCTTAAGCAAAAGACTTTTAACATCTGTCTACAAAGCCGTTGTGGAATCAGTAATACGATATGGTATAGTTGTGTGGGGTGGTCTCTATAACAATGCTCTAAAACAGTTAAATGTTGTACAAAATTATATACTCAAAGTAATAAATAAAAAAAATAAACGCTTTTCAACCAAGCAACTCTATACACAAGAAATATTAAATGTCAGGTCTTTATATATCTTAGAGATATGCTCCTTTGTTTTTAAAAATGTAAACTTAAAAAACTATGTAAATCACACTTATGAAACACGTAACAAAACTAACAAACACATTCTTATACCACGCAGCAATACCAATATAAATCTTAAATTTATCAATTATTCAGCACCTAAGATATATAACATCATTCCCATGGAAATTAAAAACATTAAAAAAATTAAACCCTCAGGAAAGCATGTAGATTGTTTATCGTCGGAAATAAGGAAATGTTTGAGCCTCTATTCTCATGTATGATGTAAGTGGGAACTCTGATAAGTAGGTACATTTTAGGTATAATGATGTAAACTAATTTGATATTTTGGATCATAAATAATTTTAATTAAAATAAAAAATAAAAAAAGAAATACTTGAATTAACAATAATTATTTTGCTTTTAGCACTTACAGATGTTTGGTCATCTAGGTGCTTCTTTCAAGTATTTATCATTGTATTTTGCGTAGAAATTAAAGTTAGTTCTTAGATATATATTTTATTATGTATTAAGGAAATTACTGAACATTATAAAAAAATGTACTAAATGTAGAATGCTCTGTATAAATAAAATTACTTTTGAATTTGAATTTGAATTTAAGCTGTCGTACCAGATAAACTTAAGTGTTACTACCTCTATTTATTGATAAGCGTAGCTCAATGGTGATTGTGTTTACTAGTCCAAGACACGAGTTCAGAGTAACGCAGGACTGATTAACTTAGTCGGTTAATTCAGTAAATAGTCTAGTTTCAATTATTCGGAGATCTGATTTTAAACTAACAGGTTAAGCGAATGATCCATTATCGATTTTTGATAGTATGCTAGACAATGAGGATGGAATTTTTGTCACTAATCGCCATTTTTCTGTGTTAATATCGTTTTTATTAATATTGTATATAATTGTTATTGTTCCCTTCTTTTGTGACATCGAAAGCAAGTGCAGAAATTGCCGGAAAAGAGTACCTGTATTATGTCTTTTTGCCTTTGATGCCTTGATGTTAGGAAATCGATATCCTCTTATTAGTTTAGACTATTTAGTACGTAGGTAATTAGTAGGTAAGGTAGTAAGTAGGTTCTCTACTTTACGTGTATATATTCATAAATAAACCTGCTTTCATAATAACGCTATAGGTAGTTTAAAACGATGTTGCTTCTTTCTAAAGTTTGTTCATGTGCTTGAAAATCTACATGCAAGATAAGTCAAAGAAAAAATTTGTTTCAACTTTATATTGATTTGTTGAGTTTGTGTAATATAGACACAAGAAGGTAGGGTTAAAACTGCATGTGTATTTGATTTATTTGTTTTAGTTCTTTTCTTTCAGATTTTTATATGATCAAGAGAACTCAGTCCATTGTAATTCTTTGTGTGAACATATTTAATTGTTTATTGTTAAAACAAGCCAAGTGCCATTTTCTAAATTTAAACAACCTGAAATAAATAACCCAAGTGCAACACTTAGGACTCTTTCTGCACTAAATGGTCCAAATGTGTTTGTAAAGTAACTCATATAAAACCTGTGATATTAATTATTTTTGTTTTCTATAGAGTTTTACCAGGCAAGGGATAGAAGCCTTTATCCCATAGAAAAAAAACGGGCTCCAACGCAAACTGCCAATCTATAATATGGTTAGCTCATGATTGTTTCTTACAGGAAAAATTAAGTTAAGTCATATTTTGTATAAGACTATACATATTTTCTTTTCCTCGTTTCAGGAAACTGGTATTTGATTATGCCAAGCAGACTGAAACTCGGCGACAGCTACCTAAAATGACGTACACCTTACTAGAAATGTACATTTTTGTAAAAATACGCTTGTTTGTTTCTATATCAAAGCTGCACAAGGATCAAAATCATATACACTATGGTGATACTAAACAATACTAAATGATACCTACTGAACGTCAAGATGCATATCTTACTGATATTTGCGCAGCCCTTGGCTTACCCTGTGCTAAAACTAAAGCCCTCAGTACATTCATAAATTATTATATAAACTATTTTTAAATATTTAGGTACTAATATTTTTATTTACAATAATTCGTTTATTCCGCTAATATACAGGGTGTCTGTAAAAGGTCTTTACAAAAACCTACCACATATTCTTAAGACCAAAATCAGCCGATTTAAGTAACCTTACCTTAGTACAAAGTTGCTTAGTTTGGACGCCAGACGGCGCTGAAGTGACAATTTTTAAATCGTTTTTCTGGATTAATTCAAAAACTGCTCATACTATTTTGCCGAAATTTGGTACGTTGGCATAGCTTTATGGGGCAAAAAAACCCATGTCACAATTCTGATTAATATCAGTCCATGGGCGCAGAACCTGGGTTTTTTTACTAATTGCTTGTTTCAGATTTCTATGTCAATGGAACAAGAGGGGTTTGGGCACAAAATTTAGATGAACCACCTCATTTGCTATAAATCTTGATACGACTCGATTCCTCTGACGGTTTTCGAGTAATTTGCATTTTATTACTTAATACGTAGTAGTTTTTACAAAAAAAGAAAAGATTAACTAAATCATAAACAGGAATAAATAGAAATATCATAAAAATTGCTCAAAATGTCCACCATTTTCATGATTTATACGTCGGAGAAAATTAAAACACACTCTTTGCAGAACTTGTTCATCGCCCTTAAGAATATTTATTGCATCTTGAATACGTTGCCATAGTTGTTCTGCGTTATCTGGAGTCGTCCTGTAAACCACTATCTTAAGATGCCCCCATAAGAAATAATGCAATGGATTTAAGTCGGGAGATCGTGGTGGCCAATTTACAGGGGCATTACCTCTACCAAACCATTTATTTGGGTACTGCTGATTCAAAAATTTCTAACATTTAATGCAAAATGTGGTGGAGCTCCATCGTGCATAAACCACATATCTCTCCGAAGTTGTAAAGGTAAATCTTCTAGCAAATCTGGCAGCGTATTTTGTAGATGTTGCAAATAAATTTCCTCGGTTAATCTTTGTGGAATAATGACAGGACCAACAATGTGATTACCAATTATTCCAGCCCACACATTAATTCTAAACTCATTTTGAAAATGTTTTACCTTGATAGCATGTGGATTTTCATCCGCATAAACATGTTCATGATGAAAATTTGTAATCCCTCTTCTTGTGAAACATGCTTCATCGGTAAACAAAATATTGTTGGCAAAGTTGGGATTCTCTTCTCTCTGCCTATGAACTAGCCGACTAAAAACCAAGCGCATTCCAGGATCATTAGGTAAAAGGTCTTGAACTGGCATCTTATGGTATGGATATAGCAACTGTTCTTGAAGTACTTCATGAACAATATCTTTGGACACTCCTATTTCCCTACCTAGCCTCCTGGTGCTTATTTCTGGATCTTCTGCAACACGTTCTAAAATGTCTTCCTCGACTAAACGCTGTCTTCCATTATCAATGGCTTTAGGAGTAAATTGGCCGTTCTCCCGCAGGCGTCTCTCAACAGCAGCAAACGTCGGGTGGCTTGGTATACGACGGTTTGGAAACCTTTCGGAGGAAACTCTGACACATTCTCGACCATTTCCTTGTCAATACCCAAATACCAATTAGTGTATTGCACCGCTATGATAATTCACGACAATTAAAGTTTTCTAATAATTAATGCAAGCCGATAAAATGATTGAACCTTAGCAACAATATTAAATGTTACAAATTTGACAATAATCTTATGTTCTCAGATGAAACTAATAATAACCAACAATAATAATCGTTTGCGAGGTGTAAGGTCGTGGTGTACATACCTGAAAAATACCGTGCGAACAAAAAGCAGATGATAAGAAAACTGTTCAAGAGGTTTTTTGTAGTAAATAAGTTGGTTTATTTTAAATTTTAAACTTAAACCTCTTATCTTCCATTGGCGTAGGAATCAAAAACAGAAAAATTCTATAAAACCCAAGTACTACGTGGTAAAAACTACTACGTATTAAGTAATAAAATGCAAAATTCTCGAAAACCGTCAGAGGAATCGAGTCTTATCAAGATTTATAGCAAATCAGTTGGTTCATCTGAATTTTGTGCCCAAACCCCTCTTGTTCCATTGGCATAGAAATCTGAAACAAGCAATTAGTAAAAAACCCAGGTTCTGCGCCCATGGACTGATTTTAATCAGAATTGTGACATGGCTTTTTTTGCCCCATAAAGCTATGCCAACGTACCAAATTTCGGCAAAATAGTATGAGCAGTTTTTAAATTAATCCAGAAAAACGATTTAAAAATTGTCACTTCAGCGCCGTCTAGCGGCCAAACTAAGCAGCTTTGCACTAAGGTAAGTTTACTTAAATCGGCTAATTTTGGTCTGAAGAATATGTGGTAGGTTTCTAAAGACCTTTTAAAGTATATTAGTTTTAAAGATTTTTATATTGTTTCATTACATATTTAAATTCTTTAATTTAAAGTGGGAATTAAGGAATAACAGTGCGTTGGAGTACTAGATGCTAATCTCAAAAAACTAGAAAATACACGAAAATGGATACTTAGTTATTTAAAATAAAAATAAATTATATTCAGCTAAACTAGCAACAGTTCTTGACATTCGATAGCTTTATGTCCAAAACATAGTTATAAGATAGTACAAGAAAAAATATACTCTAAAAACCATCAAACACAAGCATCACACTAGACATGAAACATTAACAGGCTGTCTTCCAAAAACCAGAATCTCACTCTCACAACGGTATTTCCTGTAAATAAGCCCTAACATTGATAAAGAATTACCAATCGTAATGAAAGCGCTGAACTCACTAAACTTATTTAAATCAAAATAAAATGGTTGCTTAACTAGGGAAGTACCAAAAGTCATTCCCTTGAAGAAAAAAAATATAATTAATGTTTAAAAAAAACAAAAACAAATTTAATTAAATTAGATTATCTCCCTAACCTACATCAACTACCTAATAAAACTTCAAACCAAACTGTGTCCAAAACTCCTTATTACGAGTTTATCAATCCAGAATATGACAAAATCCTAAATTTGAAAATTAGGGCCAAATACGACAAAGAAATCCTTAAATTATTATTAGTTAAATTTTGTCACTCCGTTATTCTTGCCTCAATCTTTACCTTTACTTTATTAGTATTAACTAAAGAAAAAAAGTTAATTTTGTTGTTTATAAATATATAGATAATAAATTATATTTAATCCAAATTATCCCACCGATAAATGGTTTGAAATATCTTTTATCCCACCGATAAATGATTTGAAATTTCTTTATGTTACATGTTATTTTACTATCGTCTGCGTCGGAATGGCATGTGGGATGTAAGTCGCGGTTCGCGGCTGATTTTTTTGGAGGTTTCTTGCGATTACGATAGTGATTGAAGAAAGATGAGTTTTCCTGAGGATATGCCTAATTTATTACAGTTCCCTAAGAATACCAGAAGTGAAATGAGTGTATTGTATAAAAAGAGATTTGAAGATATGTTTTTGGTTATCCATCCAAAGGAGCCGAGAATGACAACCTGAACTAACCTGATGCGACGGCAAAATATATTAAAATGCCGAAGGCGGTTGTAACAAAGTGGGTGCAAAGAAAAAGTGGCAACGCGGACGACTGACTAGAAAGGAGTCAAAAGCGAGCAACAATAGAAACACAAAATACAGACGTTATGAATATGAATATAAAATGTGCGTTTGTGAACAAAATTCGGAGTAGACGGACATGCCAACAAAAATTGGCCTGTGTGTCAACCTTAGAAGAAAAAAAGTTTAGCGTGGGCAAATGAAAATGGTGGTCGGTTGGGACAATATAATATTTACTAAAAGATGGAGTGGTGGTTCGTCGCACATTAGGTACATTATCCTTTAAAGGGAATGTTTATGGATGCTTCTCTGCACGAGGTCGTCACTGGGATTTTGACAGCTGCCAGTACGATTGAAATTTACAAAAAGAAACAGGTAAAGTGTGTTAAAAAGCTATATGGTCACATTCATGACGAACGAATACTAAAGGCGGATAAAGATCCCAAACATAGAAGCCGTTTGTGCGCGTGGAAAGAAAATGCCCTCCCCGCCCGTTTCGTTACGTGGAAATGTTCACATCGTGTCTATTTTGAAAGTAATGAAAGTAAATGGACCTTAAGTATTTATAAAAATGTGAGCAAAAGTTATGAAGAATAGTTATTTGAATTTACCCCAAAATTGTACAGGGACATTTTTTTAAGTGTCTCACCCGATTGGCGATTTTCCTGCTGACTATAATAAAAAACAAATTACATATTTCTCAATGATTTTTAATAAGGACGCCGAATTTAATGTCAAAAAATACATATATTTACAAATTTGGCAGATGCGACGCCATTTTGAATTTTTTTAAACGGCAACCCTCATAAATAACCATACGATTGAATTGCATTTGGCGATCCGAGTCTAAAACCATATAGTTGTTGATATTTATTTTCAGCCGTTTCGGAAATATGGGAGTTCCTAATTTGCCTCCATCGATTTTGTCTTTTAAGTGTCTCACCACTTTAATAGACAGTATCTGTCACTTTTTGACATCTGTCGGATTTGACTATAGCGTAGATCGCTTGCTCACGGGAAATGATGTTACTGTGGAAAAAATTAAGGTGTTCAGCTTAGAAGGTCCATTTATTAAAGGGGTGAGACACTTAAAAGACAAAATCGATAGAGGCAAATTAGGAACCCTCGTATTTCCGTAACGGCTGAAAATAAGTATCAACAACTATAGGTTTTTGAAATCGGATCGCCAAATGCAATTCCATCGACTGGTTATTTGTGAGGGTTGCTATTTAAATAATTCAAAATGGCGTCGCATCTGTCAAATTTGTAAATCTATGTATTTTTAACATTAAATTCGGCTTCTATATTTTCTCGCATTTTTGTAAATAATGCTACTTTTGGTTATTTGGATTTTTCAAAGGACATTTGGGAAGTGTTAAAGATACTGTTTTAGCTCTTTTTTGGTTACTTGTCACCTGTTATACAGAACCTAATCCAAAAACATTTTTCAAAATAATACTACTACAAAAATCGATGTGGTGTAGACATTATTGCGGAGACTATAAAATATTTATATATACTCGTAAAGTAAAATAAAAATATTATCATAGTTACTAAATCATCATCTAAAAAATGTACGTGCCCGAATAAGTGTAAGTAAAAATGTAAACCGTTTGAGAAAAAAATTATTATTTTTGTTTCGTGTGTGATAAATGATAAAAATACATTCAAGGTTAGGTTCCTTATAGTTTTAAAATAAAATAATTTTGATTTAGATAACGGTGGTAAGAAAAATTTATTAGTTATTACTACTTTCTCGTAAAAATTGTGTTAATTTACACCTACCTTCAAATCTCGATGAATTAGTTTCCTTAAATGCACATATTCCACAGCGTCTAATATTTGTAAGAAAAGTTTTAAAGTATAATCATAATCTCTATCCTTATTCAAACTAAGCCAGTCTTTAAGGCTCTCTTTTTGGCAGAGTTGCATTTGAATGTAAAGATACATCGGAGGATCTCTGGAAAACAGAGTTATAGAGCTATTCTGAGCTAAATCCCAAGAATGGTGCTTCCTCTCAGGTCTTTTCCAGTCAATTTTATTTTTAAGATGTTCTGAAATCGAGAGAGTCGCCGTAACAGTTTCATTGCCGAGGACTTGTAAACTGTCTTCACCCTCAGTGGTAATATACTTGCTTGAATTTTCAAAAACAATAAAAGAGTCGGCGTCTTCAGTGGCTGTGCTGTTACCTACATTTGGCGACTCGTCTTTTTCAAAAACCACAAATGAATCGTCATCCTCGTTTTCTTCAGTTTCGTGATAGCTATCTGCATCAAAACTGGGTTCATTGCAATGTTGCAACGGAATGTCAATATTTATAGAATAGGATTTGCTTCTTTTTACGGGCGATGAAGTCGTTCCTCGAGAAGTTGCTACATCAGACAAAGATAACCTAAAAAAAATGGATTTAGAAACTTTTAGTTTGCCAAATATATGGGCACAACCCAGTATAATTTTAATACAATAATACGTACAAATTTTAATGTCAACAATTATTAAATTAAAATAATTACATAGTGTAACCTTACTTACGGCCCCCCGCCTCTGCGGAAGTAAAAAAAAATAGATCATTTGTTAATCAGCTTGTTTATATACAGGGTGACTCGGATCTAAATGTACATAGATCACCAGGAGATAGTGGACATCTTGGGGGTTCTAAATAATCTATCTTTAGTGGGTCCATCTTTCCTCGTTACTTAGATACAGAGTGTTTTATAAGGTTTGGCTCATTTTTGTTTTTGCTATAATTCTTTAGCACCCGGTATAAAATGTTCATATTCGGTGGAAATATTTTGAGTAGCTATCGCTTCAAAATGCCGTATGAAAATTTTTTGAAATTCAGGTCCGGACTTTAAAAACAAGACTGATTTAATTTTTTTAAATTCAACACCTTGTATATCATATTTTTGTAAATTTTATTTTTTATTTGAAAAACACATAAAAAACTAATTCTAATGATATACTTATCAAAATCTCCGCACTCGCCGCCCAGCCATAATAAATTGCTCTTCTTTAGATGTTGAAACACATACAAAATAATAACTGTTTTTATAACGACAATAATACCAATAATAACAAAAATAACAAAAACATAATTATTTGAGAATATTTTCAAAATGCCCACCATTAACTTCTTCACATTTTCTTCCTCTGATATTTAAATTTGAAACTGCACTTCTGATTACACCTGGTCTATTTTTTATTTCCTAAAATGAAGTGATAATGCGTTGCAAGAGCTGGTCCTGTGTATTAATTTCTTCCTCGTAAACTAAATTTTTCATATACCCCCAAAAAAAGAAATCCAGCGGGTTAAAGTCGGGAGATCTTGCTGGCCAAGAATGGGGCCCCCCACGACCTATCCATCTGTTGGGATATCTATTGTTTAAAAGTTCGGAAACAATTCTAGCATAATGTGGAGGGGCTCCATCGTGTTGGAAATACATTCCTCTTAAATTAACATTCTCATTTTGGAGAAGATTTGGCAAAATGTTTTCCAAAAAGTGTAAATATTGGTTTCCATCTAATCTTTCTTCAAAGATGTGTGGGCCAATCAATTTACCATTGATTATACCTGCCCAAACATTTATGGAAAATCTATGTTGCGAGTGCGACAGCCCAATAGCATTTGGATTTTCTAGAGACCATAGATGACAATTTCTGGAATTGTTGACTCCATCTCTGGTAAACTGAGCTTCATCGGTCCACAAAGTCCGGTGAATATCTCTTTGGTGCCTCCTAATCCACTGACAAAAAACCAAACGGTTAGCATAATCACCTGGTTCCAACCTTTGTACCTCTTGGATATGATAAGGATATAAGCCTTCATTTTTTATTGTTGAATGGGTTAATTTTTGCGTTATATGCAGACGTCTAGCAATTTTCCTTGTGGATGTTTTTGGATTTTCTTCAATCAAATTTAAAATGTCTTCTTCCTGTTGAACTGGGTGTCTTACAGGCTGATCAATATTATTTTGTGTCGGAAAATGTCCTTGTTCACGAACAAAAGAAAATACATTGGAAAATGTTTGATGGATTGGACATCTTCTTCCAGGAAACCTTAATTCATACTCTCGAGAAGCGGCTCGCCCGTTACCATCGCAAAATCCATATACAAATATTATATCAGCGTATTCTTGGTTTGAAAATTGATGGGGCATTTTACACGAGAAGTAAATGTTTAACAAAAATATCCTCGTAATGCCCAAAAATCTGACAGGTTACAACTGACAATGACTTATTATGTTTTGTTGCCCCCAATATTTCGTTGTTCTGAGGTGCCGAGCCATGGAGTCAAATTGAATTGAAAATTTTCAAATTTTAACACGCCGCTATTTTATTACTTTGGTTTATTTCTTATTATTGGAATTATTGTCGTTATAAAAACAGTTATTATTTTGTACGTGTTTCAACATCTAAAGAAGAGCAATTTATTATGGCTGAGAGGCGAGTGCGGGGATTTTGATAAGTATGTCATTAGAATTAGTTTTTTATGTGTTTTTCAAATAAAAAATAAAATTTACAAAAATATGATATACAGTTGAATTTAAAAAAATGAAATCAGTCTTGTTTTTAAAGTCCGGACCTGAATTTCAAAAAAATTTCATACGGCATTTTGAAGCGATAGCTACTCAAAATATTTCCACCGAATATGAACATTTTATACCGGGTGCTAAAAGAATTATGGCAAAAACAAAAATGAGCCAAACCTTATAAAACACCCTGTATCTAAGTAACGAGGAAAGATGGACCCACTAAAGATAGATTATTTAGAACCCCCAAGATGTCCACTATCTCCTGGTGATGTATGTACATTTAGATCCGAGTCACAACGCATACTGGAATAATATACAGGGTGTTTTATAAGTGGAGTAAAAAGTGCACATGAACATAGATCTGCAACCGCTTTATTTTTGAAATACAGGTTGTTACAATTTTTAAGTAGAACAAAAACTGCCGTTTTCCATTTTAATAACACAGTTATGCAGACACTTGAATATCTAATACATAGTACCTTTTAACAGTTTTTGATTTCGGCTTCGTTTAGTAGATAAATGCAATTTTATCAAACTCTGATAAGGCGCATAGCGATATGCAAATAGATGTAATTAAGTTTTTTAATCGAAAACCGTTCGTCACACAAAAAAAAGTTTAGGCGCTCAGTGATAAGGCGTAATTATGAAAATAATATTTATAAAAAAATAACAAGGGCGTATCATTTTCCTTGTTAAAAATATCAAAACATGTTAGGACGGACGCCTCTGGTAGAAGTAGTTAATCGAAAACCGTTCGTCATACAAAAAAAAAGTTTAGGAACAATGTTTGCTCAGTGATAAGGCGTAATTATGAAAATAGTATTTATAAAAAAAACAACAGTGGCGTATCATTTTCTTTGTTAAAAATATCAAGACATGTTAGCACGGACGCCACTGGTAGAAGTAAACTAATCTTTTTTTGAAAAAAATGTGTTTTTATGCCATTCTATTCCACCTCCTAAAATTCAACATAATATCTAAAGTGGTCTGAAACGTATTAAGGAAAACCGTTTTTCTTTTCAAACTTTTAACACCCTGTATCTCAAAAATAAAATGGTTGCGGACCTTTGTGTATACGAACTTTTAGTCTTAAAATAATAGACAGATTAATCCCCTTCAATATTGTCATTCCATTATGAAACACCCTATATAATGATAATGGACTTCTTCTCTAAATAAATTAAATTTATATTTGGGTATTTAAATGTCACAAAACATTAGGGTTCCCCCCTACATGGCGGTTGCACTGAAAACTCTGGCTACGAGGCTTTACCTGTCTTTGAATTCCATAGGCCTACATTTCGTTTGCACAAGGAAAATTATTATGACATTGAGAGCTGTTTTAGGATTTGATTATTTGATACGATGTAATCAAAGGCTCGGACGTGGTTGTGATCGTCTATGGGGTAGGACTCTACGTAGGTGTCAGATTCGCTGAAAAGTATCAGAGCGAAGTATTACCCTGAGAACACTAAATTTTGAACAGGGATTAACGCTTATGTATGAAAATTTAAAAGCTTCACGAAGCCCGAGAAGTGACGTGAACGTGAATCAAATTGAAATAATTACGCCATTGGATGCTGTCGGCGAAAAATCAGGATAACCGAAACTTCCGGTCGCGTTTCCAAAGGTGTGAGACAAGGAACTATCGCCATTCTTTATAGATTCCCTTCAAACGGCAATGGAATGAGCTGTCGCCCTCCGTCCCACGTTAAAAGAAACACTGTGAACCCTACTAGTCTAACCAGAAGACCAGATCCTAGCGAACTTCGTAGCACAATAGAAAGAACATTTGTTTCTATCATATAGAATATCTTGAAAGCTTACTCCGTAGGTATATTCGGTTGATTTCGAGTATTTTCTTACGAGAAATAGAGGGAGCCAAGAAGGTCTTTCTATTTTGTCTATCTTTGTTAAACTCATTTGTTTTTAGTATTCCTACTTGGTCTGCTTGACTCCGCCATAACATAATATATACATTTTTCTATCCATTATACTATGTACCTATTTATAATAATTATTATTGCACACCTAATATGCTTAACTATAATATGTTTGTATTATCTTTAAAATTTTATTATAGTCTGCTATACTAAAACGGCGGCGAACGTGACAAACCCCCTAAATATTTATCAAAAATCATTATTTTATCCTAGTTATTTTACTTTATAATAAAATTTAATTATTATAAAATGCAAAACTGAAGGATCCATAATTAATTAATTTACCGACACATCAGTAAATAGGTATTTCCACAATTTTTCTTATTACATAAAAGCATGAATATAAAATCTTTTATTCTATCTCTATTTCTAACATGTTAAGGATTTCGCCAACAGGTTCGCACTTTCCCCCTAATAACCTCTAACGCAAATTTAGAAATGGTTTCAGAAGTGTTCATTAATCAAACTATAGCGGTGGAAGATATCCGACAAGCGATGATACACAACACATGGATTGGGAAAATAGTCAGTTAAATAGGTCATCGACAACCGATGACGCACACTCAACTAGGAAAATAGGTTTTTTTCCCTTAGGCCCGTCCTTAACTGGAGCACAGGAAAATAGGATATCCAGTAGGTCTCCGACAAGCGATGACGCACATTCAGCTAGGTAAATAGAATATCCAGTAGGTCTCCGACAAGATGAATCGAAGCGTGAACACGTATGACAGTGACAGCAGTAAAAAGTAAAAATTGTCAGATAAATTGTGAAAATCATGGCAGAAAATAGCGGGGGGGGGACCCGTCCCTCCCAGATGAAGCTAATCTGCCAGGATCCGATGATGAATCAATGCCGCCCGTGGTCGAACCTACTGTGGAAAAGCGCATCGATGCGGTAGAGAAAAGGATGGAACAACGATGGAGGAAACTGATGAGCGACCGTGAAACATAGTGGCTGAACAAACTACAACAGATGAAAGAGGACGGTCTTAGGAGAGCGCTGGAAATTGAAGACTTACAAAAAGCCAATAGGAAACTGCAGGAAGAGATTACCAGGTACAAAGACAATAACATTACTGTAAACTCAAATACTAATTTAGGAAAAAAAACGTAGACATAAATTTAGACTCTAACTCAAAATCGATTTTAGCAGAACAGACTGAAAAGGACTTTCAAAATAATTTAGACAAACCTGTTGGTAGAAATAGCATTGTCAATGATACTGCGGAAACCTTCGCACGCCGCCCAATCAGCACGTCTGTAGACGTAACCACAATAGTTAACAGTCCCTCCAATATGGAATATAAGTCCGGTTCGGAGGAATCCGAAGGTGGCGTGCTGAGGTCGCCCAAGACAAAGGCTCGCAAAAGGCTGGCTAGGCATGGTGGCAACGCGGAGAACAGCAAAAAAGCGGTTAACGACTCTGATTGTCCCAACTTGCCAAAAACTAATAATAAGGCACTTGAAGCCTATCTAACGCAAAAAAACACGCTAGAGAAACAGCAAAAAGTGGGCCCATCAGAGGCGGTGGCCCAAAAATCTACTCAAAATAGACATGAAATCCCAAATAGTACTATCGTAATGACAAATGTTAATAACAATAAAAAAACAGAATCCGTTGAGAATGGGGCGGTCGCAGAACAACCAAAAAGAATACGAGTGCCCCCATTGTCATCAGAAATAAAGAGAAATATAGTAGCATAGTGAGGCACTTTAGTGCGAACAACATAGACTATGGTAGAGCTGTGACAGTCGCGGAGGGCGTGAAAATTCACCCACCAACCCCTGCAGAATACAATAAGATTATCCGATTTCTGGAGGCAAATAATCTTTACTACTTTTCCTTCAGGTTCCAAGAGGAAAAAGAACTACACGTTGTTCTTCGTGAGTAGTTAGGTATTAGGCGCGTCAGATATTCCACATGCGCAGTAGCTACTACCTTGACCTTAGGCGTGCCAGATTCCACATGCGCAGTAGCTACTACCTTGACCTTAGGCGTGCCAGATTCCACATGCGCAGTAGCCACTACCTTGACCTTAGGCGTGCCAGATATTCCACATGCGCAGTAGCTACTACCTTGACCTTAGGCGTGCCAGATTCCACATGCGCAGTAGCCACTACCTTGACCTTAGGCGTGCCAGATATTCCACATGCGCAGTAGATACTACCTTGACCTTCAACCAAACCACAGGGGTACCAGACAACTCCACGCCTCCACCAATTCCTCCCTCCATACCTACCACCTTGACCTTGACGTACCACCTTGAACCACACTATTAAAACATACTATCCCCCTACCTAACACAACCCCCAGACTATTTTCCATATTATAAATATTGTAGAAATAGTTCATTTTAATAACAAAAATCATTATGTCTTCAACAGTTCCAATCGAACTTTCCTGGGAGTTAGATCCATGTGAAAGCTATAATCCTACAGAATACGTTAAAAACAATTTAATAATCAGACAGATCCCACCAAACTTATCTAAAAAAGCCAAAAAGAAATTTCGAGAGGAAGAAAGAAAACGATTTCAACAACTACTAATTAAAAGTGAAGTTTAAATTTGCACCACATTCCTGAAAAATGTATTGTTCATCAACAAAAAATTTACTGGCCCATATAAATGGTGAAAAGGAACTTCAGGACTTTACCAAACAAGAAATAGAGATGTTACCTCTGGAGTACTTGATAAAAAATGTCAACCCATTTGAACTGTTAAAAGCGTGGGGAAAATTACCGCTGGATTATCAATCTAACTTTTCTCTTCAAATAAAATTACCATGCTTTGTTCATTATAACAATCCAAATCAAAGAACCCATTTCGATGGACCACCCACATCACAAAAACTGTGTTATTTTTGTAACAAAATGTTTCCATTTGAATGTATAATATAACTCACAATAAAGTAATTATTTAATTTATATTCTTTCATTTTATTATCAAAGAAATTATATTATCATATACGATATAAGTTTTTAAAAACCAGGTAAACTAATCTTAGATGCAAATGTTCTCACAATTATTAATAAGTAATACAGGTTTAATGCAAGGACCATCAGCCCATGATAAGCAAGTTAACGTATAAGGAAGTCATTATCTTAACCAGCAGGAAATAAATATATTTTAAGCCAGACGAAACCACCTTGAGATTTTATTGTCCCATTGAACTTTCAAGGTAGCTTTAGGTGTTTAATATTAATGTTTTGTATCGCTCAGACGGGAAGTAAACTGACCTAGGTCATTTAGTAAAAAGCCAGTTTCTTCAAGTGCCGATTTTAGACATTACAGGTTTAAGTATACTAATGTATACAAGGTGTTTGAGAAGTATTTAATTAACATATTTTTTTTTCGGTAACAGAACTAGCTATCATTTTTGCTATTCGGTTATTCGACGTGATGCTTTCCTTTATATAACCCTTCGCTACGCTAGTACTCTACCACTTTCCGTGTAGCTTAAGGGTTGCAAGGGAAGCACCACCCTCTATAAGAAGTGTGGAGAGGTCCGACGTAGGCAATGTCCTGTATATTCCTTGGCGTTTTCTAAATTAAGAAATTTTGCTATGATTGAAGGAACACGTCCTAGTGTATTTTTACCCACAGGCATAGCTATTTCGGTATGTAAGGAAAAATCTGCGTTCCTTAATTCCTTTTGGCATTAATGCAAGGTACTGTCTAACCAATTTTAAGGCGTATGTTTGCTCTCCTTGACAACCATAACAGACCCCTTATCCTCAATATCATCAATGGTCATTTTTACCATCTCATCCCGTCTTAGGCTGCCACAAACTCCCATTACGAGTACCACTTTATGCAGCAGGAAGGTATCATTCGGCGCATTTTTGATAAAAGTTAAATCTTGTTCACCTTCCAAAACTTTTGACTTTTTAGGAAGATATCCCCTTTTTTAAAAATGCTATTAATTGACAATATCTTGAAATATTATGTTTTCCTTTACTATAAGTTCAGACTTCACCTGGGAATATTTTGTTCAAAGGCTATTTGGGCTATATTCTTTCGACTAAAATAAAGTAAAAATAATTAAAAATTGTTATTACCAATGAGCAGTCGATTTGTTAAGCCTTTAGGGTCTTGAAAAAAATTATTATCTACTTTTAAATAACTCGTATAGTCGAATATTTTGCAGTACCGATTAACGAATAAAGAAGTGGTTATAAGACATGAAATTCGAGTTTTTTGCATTATTAATGAGCATGTATTTTGTATAAATACATCTCCAATACTGGGAATATTTATCCACAAGCAACTCTTTAAAGAAGCAACATCAACTAATTTAAAAAGTTATTATTTTTTAAAATTATTTTTAAAATGTCATCAAAACCTATTATTAGTGATATGGCCAAACTATCGGGGTGTGCTAATATCCTAGAAAATCGGGTGCTCGTCCCTTCAAAAATAAATAGACCAACAGCTCCACTACCAATTATTGAAATTGAAGATGAAAACGAAGTACAAGAAGCAATTGAAAATTTACTAAATAATAATCAAATGAACAACGACGAGTTCATGGAATTTATTAACAATCCAGAAGACCACATAGAAGAAAAGAAGCACAAATAGAAGAAAATCAGGCAGAAGAAGCAAATGTACATCAAGAAATTCAAGAAAATGAAGAAAATATACAAGAACAAAATAACCCCGACGAGGTATTAATAATGAATAATTTAGAAATGTCAATAATAATAATAATAATGATAATGATAATGATAATAATAATGATAATAATAATAATAATAATAATAATAATAATGCAGACATTGAGCGTGTAATACGTCTAAACGAGGTGGAATTAAGGCGTGTAGAAGTGCAGAGAAAGTTGAACTATCACCAGTTAATGCTAAACAACTGCCATACCTTATTAACTGTTCTTGATAGAAGAGAACAGTTAATAAGAGATGATTACCTCTTGATAGTTGAGCAAAGAGCACTTCTACATGCATTAGAGTTTTAAGGGTTGTTTGTGGATCCATCTTTTATTAATAAATGATGTTTTTGAAATCATTGTGTTATTAACTGTTCTTGATAGAAGAGAACAGTTAATAAGAGACGATTACCTCTTGTTAGTTGAGCAAAGAGCACTTCTACATACATTAGAGTTTTAAGGGTTGCTTGTGGATCCATCTTTTATTAATAAATGATGTCTTTGAAATCATTGTGTTTGTTATTCTAAAATAGTAAAGAACAGTAGATCATCCAAAAAAAAAAAATGAACATTAGTAGAGTAGTGTAGTATGAAGTTCAGGACCACACCCCCCACTCCAAAAAAAATGAACATAAGTAGAGAAAATATGACGTTCAAGACTACACCCCCCTCTTAAAAAAATGAACATCGTCATTTTATTAGTATTTAACGATCTCAGTTCAACCAAATAGTAGTATTCTGATACATTATGTGGTCGGCATATGTAGCTGAAAGAGCGGCATCTGACTTAAAAACTGCTGTGGAAAATCTAGCACAAAAATTTGAAAATTTATCATTTCATGCAGAACATGAAGCTGAATATGGATTTGATCAGTTTTATACCTATGATGAATGCATGGAAATCGCAAAAAAATATGAAAATGGTTCTGAAGCATGTAGGATATACTTACATACATCAGACTCAGTTTCTGTACACAATGAAGGAAATGGAATATGAGATGTTTTTGAAGGAAAGTAAAAAATTTTGTGTCGAATGAAATTGTTCAAGAAGTATTTGGTACCTAATTTTTTTAAATTAAAAGCAATTTTATTTTTATTATTGTGTTTTATTCAATCATTAGCCAATTATTATATAATTTATATACATTAGTAAGTGCACATATACATTCTGCTTGAGTGGTAAAAACAGCAGGCTTCTTCTCTTTGTAAGGGTGGATCTTCATCAAACTCTCTTACTGGTTTTATTGAGTACTTCCTAATGTATTCAGCTTTTTCTCTTCCTTTCACATAAACCATATCAACCTTTTCTGTTAGGTTTTTGATTATTTCGGAGAATTTGTGAACTGGAGTATACCCTTCATCCCATGAAATACAATGGTGATTTTTCATTAACCAGACAGCTTGTTTATG
Source organism: Polydrusus tereticollis (assembly GCA_963920685.1). Taxonomy (NCBI): domain Eukaryota; kingdom Metazoa; phylum Arthropoda; class Insecta; order Coleoptera; family Curculionidae; genus Polydrusus; species Polydrusus tereticollis. The sequence continues at coordinate 47,860,950 of OY987335.1, read as the reverse complement.
TAAATTGGGTGATAAAAATTTTATAGGAAAGGGTGATTTAAAAATATAATGACATATACTTTTACCATCATAGGCTGCTAACTCCTTTGGAATAAACTTATTGTTTTCTACATTAAATCCCTGAACATCAAGAGCTAACATTCTCATAATTTCATAAGAGAGAATTGTTTAATCATCGATTTGTTGTTGGAATACTCCTCAATTTGTTGTTTTAGTTTTGCAAGATTTCTTAAAAGGATTGATAAGCGTTGTTCTAATTCCTCGTTCATACTGATAAGACAAGAAATATAAACATTTGATTTTATGTAACGTTAAATTTGTCTAACATTTTTGGTTAGAGGATTGTAACTAAAAATTTTGTCATGCATAATTAAACAATAAGCAGAAATCTTGTCTGTAAGATCTTCATGTAATTCAAATTCTACTCTCATAACAATGGGTCCAGTTTCAATTGTTTCCTTTTGGTGAGAACAATCAATGTATGTGATGGGTGCATATGTTTTAAACTCCGATGGTGAAAAAATCGGCTTCGGTGTTAATTCATAATATGACATTTGGAATTGTGAAAACATTTGATATACTGATGCAAATTTATTTTTAGCAAAGTCTAAATAAAGATCGCTGTAGGGATATCTCTCAGAATTTAAAAATACTTTTATGTTCCGCATTTTAATATCACTAAATCTAGACATGTCAGTTGTGGATTTATCTCTTAAATCTTTTTGAAAACAGATTGCTACATGTCGAGGGGTGTTCACTTTGGTTGAAGTTTTGACAGGCCAATTATGACGACTTGTTTTCAGTAATTCAGGATATTCTATTAGTTCCTAACTTCTAAATGCCATTATTAAATCAGTATTTTTATTAATAATTTTCGTTAGCTCCAGTTCTTGAGGGATCGCTACAGAAATGTGTGGTATATTCCAAGTTAATTTCGTAAGTTCAATCTTTGGGATTTCATCAACAGTATTAACAGTTGCATTTTTATCCGAATTGTCTCGAAGTAAGATAAGTTCTTGTTTAGAGTTTAAAATTATTTTTTTATAGTCTTCAAAAAAACCCATTAAAAATTTAAGTGGAATGCAAACATTAAATAATCCTGTCGTTGCATCAACCACTTGTGATGTTTTCATGGGAAACCAACCAGCGTTTTTTAATTTGTTACACTCGTTTTTGTTATAGGATAAAAATCCTTTTATTGTTGATGTTAAGCCAACATCTCTTACTGAGTCTATAGTAACACCATTTAGTTGATAACGAATCTCTTTAAAAAGAAAAGCTATCCCATTGTTAATTAGTTTCAATGTATTTGAAACAGTTCCATCACCTTTTGTTAATTTACCTTCTATGTAAAGAAAGCTTTCAGAAGGAAGTGTATATTTTTCTATTTCATGAACAGGAATTATAAGGTTTGTTCCAACACCCCCGAAAACCGTACATTGTATCGTTGGGTTCATGCGCAGAAAGAAAAAAGCGTTCCAACGAACCCGTGATGGTTTATCGAACGACCCTTGATGGCGTTCCTACACTGTTATGGATAGTTCGTGAATCCGTTTCTGTACGGTCATTTCGATACTTGGTCGAGAGCAAGTACCGTTTGGATTGACTTGCGCATTAGTCTATGTACGAGTATTTTTAGAAAAAAAATGCATTATTTACAAAATTTAAAATTTAAATAGGTACCTAGTCACTTACCAACAATTGAGTAATTTTCCATTTTTAATTGCCGTATCGCAAACTTCCAATTTTCAATAATGTTTACATTTAAAAGTAAGGTTAGTGTTAGAAAGACGCTTCCGCGCCACCGAGTGCGCCACGTTCACAAATCAGTACAAAAACCGTTCCAACTCATGTCCATTTTTGTAAGGTCACGAAACGATAAAATGTTAACGCCTGCGCACAAAATCGATCCCAACAGTTTTGTGGCGGTTCTCGGACGGTACAAAAATTGGGTGTTGGAACAAACCTATAATCTCATCGTTATTTCCCAATTTTGTAAGTAGATAGGGTTCATAACCATGATATTCTGAATGTACGATTGAGTTATCAATATAAAGATTTTGTGTTACATTTAGCGTATCCATGTTATTTAATTTTAAAACCTAAACTTATAAGAAACTGACGATTTAAAGATGTTAGTCTCTGAGAGTTTGATTTATTTCTGTGGAAACTATGATTGTGTTTTTTCTTATTAAGCTTTTCACTAACTCGTTGTTGTCTGTTATAAATAATCACCATCGTTCATCTAATTTTTTAAGGTGTAGTCTTAATGTTATGGTTTCTTCTCTAAAACAAATAGTTCTTCCTTCTTGGTCTAATATTTTATTAGTAATTTTATCAATTACCTTGGCAGTAACTGGGAAATATATAACGTGGGGTGATTCAATGATTTTAAAACCAGGAGCCACACTGGGAACAAATTGATGTATTATATGAACTGGATTACCATTTAAAAATGAACCTTCAGCAATACTACAGTCGATATTTATTGAGTTTACTTTAATTATTTCTGCAGGTCGTTCAGAAATATGAAATTGACCCGAATCCAGTATTTGATTTTCAAATCCCAACAATGCACCTATAGATCCCTCTCTAAAAATAATATTTTCGGTGCATTTAATTACTGATCGCAACGTATTATTATTAGCATGAAGATAAAACGAAATTTGTTCTTCTTCCAATTTCTCTTGTAGTACTTTGTTGATATTATCAATTTCATAACTTCCGGGTGGAATAGTTATAAATTTACCAGTTTCACCGTAAAAGAAACGATTATTACTTTCGTCAATGTTGGGAATTGCATTAAATGTTTCAACATTTACAAGTCCTATAACATAGTCGATATTCTCTTCTAGATATATGGGAGGGTGAAATTCTGTCGTTAATATTGCAGAATTATCGCTAATAACAAAACTATAGGACATGTTGTGTTAATATTTCAACAACGAATAAATTTTTATTGTCTTTCATGTATTATTATACCGGGTGTTGCATCGTCGAGCGGGACATAGAAAATCCCATGTAATTTTAAATGGGGTCAATTATTGGCTTCCCTAATTATTTTAGAGAAAAATTCTATTTAGGTTTATTAAAGAGCACTAAAACCCACATCCAAAAGAATAACTTTAGATATTTTTGATGAGCCCGTTTACGGGTTATCGCCGATTTCTTTTTAACTATTTCTCCTTTTTATGGCCCCGTATTTGCGGGCACCAGTCAAGGTAAAAGATGACTGTCAAATAAAGTTGTCATTTTGAAATGTGTGCTTTATTGTTATAAAAACTTGTACATCGAAAATATTAGCCATGAATTACACTTCTGAAGAAAAAATATTGATGATTAAATGGTATTATCAAGGAAATAGTTATCAAAATGTGTCAGACATGTTTGCTGCTCTGTATCCGAATAGACCGATACCTGCAAAATCCACAGTCAAAAGGACTATCAAGAAATTTGAGACAAAAGGCACTGTAATAAATAACTGCAGATGTGAAGAAAGGCAGGAACAAAGAAGAGATGCAAGAAATGATAGGGACTTGCAAGTTTTATTGTGCGTGGAAGAAAATGATGGGAAGATCAGCACAAGGAAACTTGAGGATGACATAGGATTAGATCACACCACAGCGTTACGAGCTTTGAAACGACATAAATATTATTCATACAAATATGAAAAGCACCAAGAGCTAAGAGATAGGAACGAAATACGACGGCAGGAGTTTTGTTTTGGTATGATGGAAAGAGCAAACATGGATAGGGAATTTTTAAAAAACATTTGTTTCACTGACGAATGCATATTTACCTTAAACAATGAACCCAATGTTGAAAATTATCGATATTATAGCAAAGAAAACCAACACAGGTTTGTGGAAACAAGGACGCAATATCCACAAAAAGTTAATGTATGGGTTGGGATTTTCGGAGAAAATATTATCGGGCCATTATTTCTTACACGAAATTAAAATGCAGAATATTTTTTGGAACTACTTGAAGATCATATTTTACCTACTTTACATGATGCCGCCAGGGAAAATCAGGAAGTTTGATACCAAATGGATGGCTGCCCGGCACATAGTACCCTGGCTGTCCGGGAATATTTAAACCGTGCTTTTAATGGAAATGTTATTGGCTTAAATCATACAGTAAATTGGCCAGCCAGGTCTCCTGATTTATCGCCAAATGATTTCTTTCTCTGGGGCCATTTAAAAAACAGGATATACAAAGATAAAAAATACCCAAATCTAGACGAGTTAAAAAATGCTATTTCTGCCGAATGCAATAGAATTTCAGTTTACCAACTAGCGAATGTAAGAAGAGAATTTTATGATCGCCTCGGTTATTGTCTAGCAGTCAATGGAGGAATATTTGAACATCTTCTTAAATCCTAAAGTTCTAACAATTTAATAGTACCTGCCTATTAATTAGTAAAATATTGAAACATGTAAAATGTCATAATTAACCTTGTAATTGGATACTTTATTTTAGTTTTATTCAGATTAATTTGTACTCATAAATACACCTTTAATATTTTCGATGTACGAGTTTTTATAACAATAAAGCACACATTTCAAAATGACAACTTTATTTGACAGTCATCTTTTACCTTGACTGGTGCCCGCAAATACGGGGCCATAAAAAGGAGAAATAGTTAAAAAGAAATCGGCGATAACCCGTAAACGGGCTCATCAAAAATATCTAAAGTTATTCTTTTGAATGTGGGTTTTAGTGTTTTTTAATAAACCTAAATAGAATTTTTCTCTAAAATAATTAGGGAAGCCAATAATTGACCCCATTTAAAATTACATGGGATTTCCTATGTCCCGCTCGACGATGCAACACCCGGTATAGAAATTTTAGACATAATTGTCCACAATTTGTGGTGTTAAAGGTTTGATACTTGTTGTAATTGTAACTTATAACGTTTTTATTTTTATCGCTGAAAAAATATTTCATTAATTCAGCTGGAGGTCGCAGATCACCATAGCTATCAAAGTATGTTATTTGTTTTCCTTTTTTTATGTAGGCAGTCCAATGAGTCCCATTACCATTATAGTCATCTAGATTAATAATAGCACTTTCATTTTCTTTTATTTTTTTAGGTAGCTTGTTTCGCATAAATATACCTCTAAAACTGGGAATTTGTAAAAATTTTATATATTTAATTAAGTCATAATTGGTAAGAGTTTTCAGAGGTATATGTTTTAGCAGTTTTTTGAATAGGGTTTCAAATACAAACCACATCCGGTTTTATATGGTTTTAGATAGAGTCCGCTTCCTTTTTGACCTACTGCTATAGACTCCATCGTTTTATTGTGTCTTTTATCTTCTTCTAATTTTTCTTTCGCAGATTTTGCATCATTCACAGCCTTTGCAATACCGGCAGCCCCTCCACCAAGAGCACCTAAAGCCGACAAACCCGCAAATAATGGTATAAGTGGTAAAAATCCACCACATTTTGGAATGGGTATTACTCTTCTCTTAGGTACTCTAACTTTCAAACTTTTCCTAATTGACTTTAATGCTGTTTTAATGCCTTCATGTAAACTTTTAAACTGTTTCCCCTTAATTCCTTTTCTAGCTTGAGAAATGGCCTGAGATAATGTTATTCCACGCCCTTTTGTCTTTTTCCTTTTTAGACCTGTTCTGGTATTGGATTTTGCTATAAATAGCCGACAATTTTGTATTAGATTCAGTCATTCACGGGGGTTCAAAGTAATAAGATCTAATTAGCTGCAGTCATCATATGACGTCATAACTCGAGATGATGAGTTATTTTCATAATAATTAAAAGTTGTAATACGCATTTAACTAAAAGTTCCTAAAGCATAATCTGGGACTTTTCTGGAAGTTGTAATATCCACAGTCGGACAAATAAAAAAGTTTTTAAAGTTACAAAGTCGTTTATTTTGTGTTTTTAAGTTAGAATAAATACTTAGGCATAAAAAGTGTTATTAAATAAATATTATATAGAGTCAGAATAAGACTTCTATATTATACAGAGTTAGGATAAAAAACTTGAAGTATTTTTATTACGTTTTAACTAAGCTGTTGTGAGTCAGACACATGGCCTTAAATTACGCAGCAGTCTTAGACCGTATGCAAGACGTGCTGCTACCGTCTTCGCCGAGCGGCTTCCTGGAGGCCTGGATCAATGATGCCATGGCCGCATACTCGCCCAATGGACAATCTGGACTCCAGGGAGTCAGCTATGACTTTTCCGACCACGCTGCGGAGGTGGCGAAGGGCCCAGACCGAGATGCCAGGCCCCCTCTTGGTGTCCAGGACCTGTTAGGGTTCTCTAAACCTCCGTCCGGCTGCCGGCCGAGTGGCAAAGAAGTGGCAAGCGACCCAAACCCCGTGGGTGACTCACCGAAGGCATTAACAACTAAGCCTGAAGAAGAGGATCTCTGGTCGTGGTGTGAAGATGTACAGCCGTGGGGAATGCTGGGTGAAGAGGAAGAAAAACGAGTTTATATCGAACTAGCTGATCGTCAGCATATTAGAAACTGTGGTGAACATGCGTTTAAGCTACCCGGGGACGGGAACGCATCAGTTCGCTTCATGGCGCCCGAGCAAAAGACCGTTGAAGGCAAGGAAGACTTAAAACCCTTCGATGCGCCTAGGTCAAAGACCCATTTTAAGGAAGTTAAGGAAGTTTTGAAGAAATATGACGTGCCTGAAGTGGTGTCCCATCAAAAAGATATAGATAGGGAAACCGTCTTGTGGCTACATGGCAAGTTGCAGAAGGAGGCCCCAGGAGATGGGCGATGGATAACCGCCCTCCTAGGGATCGTTGGAGCGCAAGCAATGGACCCGGCTGCCAGGGACCTGCGTGAAAGTATCCAAGGAGGAGCTGAGGTGCCGCTGGTAGACCGTTTTGGAGTTGTGGGGCGTCAGGAGGACGACGGAGTAGCGGTGTGGTGTCCGAGGAACCACAGAAGTAATATACTCAACTTAGCACATGGAGTACGCCACAACACTCGTGAAGGAATGAAAGATATTATCAAGAGATGGTTATGGTGGCCGATGATAGATAAGGATGTGGACACGCACTTCAGCCAATGTGTGTTATGCCAACACTTTAAGGAGGATACCCTGTGCCACGGAATGTTAAAACCGTGGGGCACAGTTGTGATTACAGTAATTGAAGATTTACCTAGGACCAGACACAGTAAATTTACAACATTATACTGTGCTGTTGACGTTTACAGTGGATTTATAGAAGCCAGACCACATAGGAATATCCACCCAGCTTCCCTGATAGAATTCGTACAAGCCGAGGTGATTAGCAGATGGGGAACACCCAGTTTGCTGATGCTAGCGCCAGATGTGGCGAAGTACAGCGAAAAGATGGCCCATGCAACCAATATTACAACGGTTGGCACGGCGGAGAAATTAGTCGCTTCCACGAGGATACCATTCGAACAAATGAAGACCCGAATTTTAACGATGACCAGAGAAGAATGGCCTCTACAGCTGCAGTCCTTGCTGAACCAAGCCAGGAGCCGCAGAGATGACTTCAACGGAGCCACAGCCAGAGAGTTGGTGACGAACATCAGGACGATCCTCCAGAACAGGACGTTCTAAAGCGTAGCATAGAGTAGAAATGGAGCTACGGCCAGAGATGGTGATCAACCCAGGACAAACCTCCAGAGATAGAAGAAGTAAAGTGTAAATATAGTTAAGTAAATTGTAAATGTAAATAATTTGTTGTTGTTGTTTATTCGACAACAGCCAATTAGATCTCTTAAGGGGGGGGTGTTCTGGTATTGGATTTTGCTATAAATAGCCGACAATTTTGTATTAGATTCAGTCATTCACGGGGGTTCAAAGTAATAAGATCTAATTAGCTGCAGTCATCATATGACGTCATAACTCGAGATGATGAGTTATTTTCATAATAATTAAAAGTTGTAATACGCATTTAACTAAAAGTTCCTAAAGCATAATCTGGGACTTTTCTGGAAGTTGTAATATCCACAGTCGGACAAATAAAAAAGTTTTTAAAGTTACAAAGTCGTTTATTTTGTGTTTTTAAGTTAGAATAAATACTTAGGCATAAAAAGTGTTATTAAATAAATATTATATAGAGTCAGAATAAGACTTCTATATTATACAGAGTTAGGATAAAAAACTTGAAGTATTTTTATTACGTTTTAACTAAGCTGTTGTGAGTCAGACACATGGCCTTAAATTACGCAGCAGTCTTAGACCGTATGCAAGACGTGCTGCTACCGTCTTCGCCGAGCGGCTTCCTGGAGGCCTGGATCAATGATGCCATGGCCGCATACTCGCCCAATGGACAATCTGGACTCCAGGGAGTCAGCTATGACTTTTCCGACCACGCTGCGGAGGTGGCGAAGGGCCCAGACCGAGATGCCAGGCCCCCTCTTGGTGTCCAGGACCTGTTAGGGTTCTCTAAACCTCCGTCCGGCTGCCGGCCGAGTGGCAAAGAAGTGGCAAGCGACCCAAACCCCGTGGGTGACTCACCGAAGGCATTAACAACTAAGCCTGAAGAAGAGGATCTCTGGTCGTGGTGTGAAGATGTACAGCCGTGGGGAATGCTGGGTGAAGAGGAAGAAAAACGAGTTTATATCGAACTAGCTGATCGTCAGCATATTAGAAACTGTGGTGAACATGCGTTTAAGCTACCCGGGGACGGGAACGCATCAGTTCGCTTCATGGCGCCCGAGCAAAAGACCGTTGAAGGCAAGGAAGACTTAAAACCCTTCGATGCGCCTAGGTCAAAGACCCATTTTAAGGAAGTTAAGGAAGTTTTGAAGAAATATGACGTGCCTGAAGTGGTGTCCCATCAAAAAGATATAGATAGGGAAACCGTCTTGTGGCTACATGGCAAGTTGCAGAAGGAGGCCCCAGGAGATGGGCGATGGATAACCGCCCTCCTAGGGATCGTTGGAGCGCAAGCAATGGACCCGGCTGCCAGGGACCTGCGTGAAAGTATCCAAGGAGGAGCTGAGGTGCCGCTGGTAGACCGTTTTGGAGTTGTGGGGCGTCAGGAGGACGACGGAGTAGCGGTGTGGTGTCCGAGGAACCACAGAAGTAATATACTCAACTTAGCACATGGAGTACGCCACAACACTCGTGAAGGAATGAAAGATATTATCAAGAGATGGTTATGGTGGCCGATGATAGATAAGGATGTGGACACGCACTTCAGCCAATGTGTGTTATGCCAACACTTTAAGGAGGATACCCTGTGCCACGGAATGTTAAAACCGTGGGGCACAGTTGTGATTACAGTAATTGAAGATTTACCTAGGACCAGACACAGTAAATTTACAACATTATACTGTGCTGTTGACGTTTACAGTGGATTTATAGAAGCCAGACCACATAGGAATATCCACCCAGCTTCCCTGATAGAATTCGTACAAGCCGAGGTGATTAGCAGATGGGGAACACCCAGTTTGCTGATGCTAGCGCCAGATGTGGCGAAGTACAGAGAAAAGATGGCCCATGCAACCAATATTACAACGGTTGGCACGGCGGAGAAATTAGTCGCTTCCACGAGGATACCATTCGAACAAATGAAGACCCGAATTTTAACGATGACCAGAGAAGAATGGCCTCTACAGCTGCAGTCCTTGCTGAACCAAGCCAGGAGCCGCAGAGATGACTTCAACGGAGCCACAGCCAGAGAGTTGGTGACGAACATCAGGACGATCCTCCAGAACAGGACGTTCTAAAGCGTAGCATAGAGTAGAAATGGAGCTACGGCCAGAGATGGTGATCAACCCAGGACAAACCTCCAGAGATAGAAGAAGTAAAGTGTAAATATAGTTAAGTAAATTGTAAATGTAAATAATTTGTTGTTGTTGTTTATTCGACAACAGCCAATTAGATCTCTTAAGGGGGGGGGTGTTCTGGTATTGGATTTTGCTATAAATAGCCGACAATTTTGTATTAGATTCAGTCATTCACGGGGGTTCAAAGTAATAAGATCTAATTAGCTGCAGTCATCATATGACGTCATAACTCGAGATGATGAGTTATTTTCATAATAATTAAAAGTTGTAATACGCATTTAACTAAAAGTTCCTAAAGCATAATCTGGGACTTTTCTGGAAGTTGTAATATCCACAGTCGGACAAATAAAAAAGTTTTTAAAGTTACAAAGTCGTTTATTTTGTGTTTTTAAGTTAGAATAAATACTTAGGCATAAAAAGTGTTATTAAATAAATATTATATAGAGTCAGAATAAGACTTCTATATTATACAGAGTTAGGATAAAAAACTTGAAGTATTTTTATTACGTTTTAACTAAGCTGTTGTGAGTCAGACACATGGCCTTAAATTACGCAGCAGTCTTAGACCGTATGCAAGACGTGCTGCTACCGTCTTCGCCGAGCGGCTTCCTGGAGGCCTGGATCAATGATGCCATGGCCGCATACTCGCCCAATGGACAATCTGGACTCCAGGGAGTCAGCTATGACTTTTCCGACCACGCTGCGGAGGTGGCGAAGGGCCCAGACCGAGATGCCAGGCCCCCTCTTGGTGTCCAGGACCTGTTAGGGTTCTCTAAACCTCCGTCCGGCTGCCGGCCGAGTGGCAAAGAAGTGGCAAGCGACCCAAACCCCGTGGGTGACTCACCGAAGGCATTAACAACTAAGCCTGAAGAAGAGGATCTCTGGTCGTGGTGTGAAGATGTACAGCCGTGGGGAATGCTGGGTGAAGAGGAAGAAAAACGAGTTTATATCGAACTAGCTGATCGTCAGCATATTAGAAACTGTGGTGAACATGCGTTTAAGCTACCCGGGGACGGGAACGCATCAGTTCGCTTCAGACCCATACCTAACTTTCTTTTAACTTTCATAGTGCCACTGATGCCTAACGCAGCTACTTTTTCTCCAAAACTAGCGTCCTTTGCTCTAACTCGTTCTATAGCCTTCTCAGATAGTAATTTATCAGCAACGTGCCTACTTTTTATATCGTTTGATTGTGAATAGGCAATGTCATGCTCTTTACAAGCCTCGTCTAATAAATTTATTCCCTTGTCACCTCTTGATAATCTCTTGTCTAATTTGGTTCCAGGTCCACAAAAATTGTAACCAGGAAGGTGTACTTCAAAGGGTAATTTATTGATAAGTGTTTAGTAAACCAGATCCTCCTTTCTTGTTGGTTGGTTGGTAAGTAATACGTTTGTTGCGTGATTGAAACATTATATAGTTAAAGTCTTAACATAAAATGATTAGTTTTACTCTGAGAGTGAACCTAAGTACTCTTTATATAATATGAGAGTTGAAAAACAGCCATACTCTATAATAATCAAGAATCATGATACAACAACAAGTAAATTTAGAAAACATGGAAAATTGTTCGAGGGAAATAGCAAAAGAGGTTTGATTATTGGTCCATCGGGCTGTGGTAAAACGAATGTTCTAATTGGCTTAATTGAAGATCCCAACGGTTTACGATTTGAAAATTTATATATTTATTCAAAATCTTTATATCAACCCAAGTATGAATATTTAAGAACACTTTTTAAGCCAATAAAAGAAATTGGTTATTACGAATCCGAGGATGAAGAAAATATAATTTCACCCCAAGAAGTATTACCAAACGCAATAATAATTTTTGATGACATAGTTTGTTGTAATCAGACAATTGTAAAGGATTACTTTTGTTTTGGAAGACATAGAAACACAGATTGTTTTTATTTGTGTCAAACATATTCTTCCATTCCGAAGCAGCTAATTCGTGATAATGCAAATTTAATTGTTATTTTTCAACAAGACAATACAAATTTAAAACATGTTTATGATGATCACGTAAATGTTGATATGACATTTAATCAGTTTAAAGAAATGTGTTTATTGTGTTGGAAAGAGAAATTTGGATTTTTGGTAATAGATAAAGAGACCAGTATAAATTCAGGAAGATATCGAAAAGGCTTCGATTCATACATTTACTTATAAAAACAACATCACCTAACAAAAACAGCTATTTCAAAATATTCAGTCATGAATGAACAATTAGCATTGCAACTTGTTAAAGCAAGAAAGGCAGTTAAAAAAAAATATCAGGCTTTAAAAAATGGAGAATTTGAGTCTCATTCGAGACTGGAAGAAACTTATAAACCAATAACACAACCTTTGCAAGAATTAATTTCAACCATTGGTAAAAATGAACCTGTTGACATAAAAGAAGAGGAACCGTCATTTATGTCAATCATTATTGATTGGAAACTGAAAATTTTTTTGAGACTAACACAAGAACCTGTAGAAATTATTGGGAAAGATATTAAAGTAAAAGAGATTACCTATCAAGACACCCCCGGTTTATACGAATTAATATTTAAAAAAGACTCAAAAGGTTATAGTGCTAAAGATTTGGATAATTATATGGATATTCTAACACGAACTAATGCATATCGTAGGAATAACAGTCCTGAGGAGCAAGTTCAAGGAAATGGTTCACGAAAATATGTTACAATAATTGGACCATACTTACAAAAAAAAGGAATAACAAAAACAAGAGCTCTTAACCCAGCAGCCGAAAATCTAATTTCAGCATTCGCCAGTTCAGCATTCACCAGACGTAAAGCTCCATATAGAGTTCAAAGGAGCGGTCCGACTACACAAGGATCGGGTTTAACTCTAAAAGTTAATAAAAACAATACTGATTATGTATATTGGGACGATGTTAACGAGCTTGTTAACAGACTTCGTTTATTAGTGGCCTCAATGAATGCTGGTCATACCGGTCATAATAATGAAGTTATCTCTATTATTGAAGAACTTAAAGAAGCCAACATTATCATATAAGAATATGTAACCAAGTGTTTCAAAACATTTACAAAATGACTATCGACAAATTTGGTCGTCACATTTCAAAACAATCCAAAATAAATGATATAGATACTAAAGATCTTGTCAAAAAAGTTGAAAGTGAAGTATCCAATAATATTTCAAAAAATGTAAACTACATTGAAAACAAAGTAGTTGAACATTTTAAACATGGTTTGCAACAAAAACACTTAGAAATTTCAAATTTTAAAAAAGAGTTAACGGTGCAAAGTAAACGATCACTTGAAAATGTGGCAACTATTATAAACATGACAAAAAAACTAAAATTTTGCAAAGATCAAGTAACAAGATTAAAGCAAAAATATAAACAGGAAGAAAATTATAGAAAATATTGACAAGAAAATATTAAATTCTGAGGTTAAAGTAGGTCTTGTAGAGAAACAGATAAGTGCGCTGGATAGTTTACATCAAGAAACTCAGAATGCGATACTTAAATTACAAACCGATATAAAAGATGTATTAAATACTGATGACATTCAACAAAAGTTAAGAAGTGATCTTATAACAAGGTTCGAAAAATTTTCAAGTATGGTTTACGATAGGATTTCAACGGAGGTGGAACATTTCAAAGATGTCCATGATGGAATGAATAAGGATACAAAAAATATTAAAAGAATTTTGAATTTACACTTAATGGTTCATAAAAAGGATGATGAAAAATTAATAGCATTAAAAGAGCAATTTAACATTATGTCACAACAAATTTCAGAATTAAAATCTATAGAATATTTAAATAAAGAAGAAATGGAAAAATTTAAAGCAGCTTTACTAAATAATAACGATGTTTCATTAAAAATTTCAGACCTTGAAAAAGAAGTTGATGAAATAAAGAACTCTGGTACAGATTTAAATATGAATGCGAATATTAATAAAATTATTAAAGATATTAAATCATTAGAAGAATTCGTTAAAAATGAAAATATATTTTTAAAAACGAATATTGAAAAAATAAACGAAATAATGAGAACAAAAATTAAGGCAGTAGTATTTTTCAATGCAAAAGAAAAAATTAAAGGCTTTAGAAGAGATGTTGAAAATTTAAATACAACTAAAGCAGATGTAGTGGATCATTTCCTTAATGGCCGACAAATTTATGAGATACCTTTAACAGAAAGGCGGATTGTAATTAGTGTTAATTCTTTATTACAAAGCATTGTTAAGAAATTACATGAAGAAATAAATAAAATAGACGGAGGAATGGGTGAACTAGATACCATACTTAATCCTACATCACTAAAATACCTAAACACTAAAATTAAAAATAATCTTGATGATGTAAGCAAAAAGATTGATAAAATTAAGGAATATTTCAAAGAAGATACAGTAATTTTACCTCAAAAGCTTAAAGAATGGGATGATACGTATAAAAGCTATTGGGATAATTATTTTGTTAAATCATTTGATTAATCGTAATGTCTCTCACTAAGGAAGCGGTTGTCGACGAATTACATAAACCTGCTAGAAAGAATTATCAAAGGAGAAAAGTTCTTATAAAAGGATTAAATGATTTATGGCAAATTGATTTAGTGGAAATGCAATCGTATGCAAAATTTAATAAAGGATATCGTTACATTTTGGTTGTTATAAATGCTTTCTCAAAATATGTTTGGGTGGAACCCGTTAAAAGAAAGAGTGCACATGATGTAACTTTGGCTATGAAGAATATTTTAGAAGAGGTTAAGACACCACCAAAAAATATTCAATCGGATATGGGAAAGGAATTTTATAATAAAGAGTTTAAAAAATTAATGGACAACTACAACGTGAATCACTACAGTACATTTTCCAACCTAAAGGCTAGCATCGTTGAAAGAGTGAATAGGACATTAAAAAATATAATGTGGAAACAATTTAGTTTGCAAGGAAATTATAAGTGGTTAAATATATTAAAAGATATAGTTGTCAAGTATAACTCGACCATACATAGCACAACAGGTTTAAAACCCATTCATATAAACGAGAAAAATGAAAAACAAGTCTTAAAATCAACTTACACCAATATAAAAATAATTGATCCTAATACTCCGAAATTTGCTGTAGGTGACTATGTTAGAATCAGTAAACATAGGGAAGCCTTTCAAAAAGGATATACACCAAACTGGTCAAATGAAATATTTAAAATTACAGAAGTTAAGACAACATTTCCGAGAACATACTTGCTGCAGGATGAAAGAAATGAAAATATTCAAGGCGCTTTTTACGAAAAAGAGATGCAGAAAGTCAAACATCCAGATGTCTATTTAGTTGAAAGGGTTTTAAGAAGAAAAGGAAATAAAGTCTATGTTAAATGGTTAGGAATGGATGCGTCACACAACTCTTGGATATTAAAAACCAAATTATTATAATTTATTTAAAAATAAAGACATAAAACGTTCCTTGTAAATTTTATTTCTATAATTTTCCTCTAAGATAGGTTTTAAAACACTTTCAGTATACTTGATTCGATTCTGAAAACGATATCGGTCTAATACGTATCGCTCGAAATTATTTTCTCTGCTCTTCTATAGGCAAAACTCCATGTACATAATGTGTGCTTTTCATTCAGTTTCTCGTTAAAAGTAACCTGTTTCATGATGTTTGATGCGGGCATGAACCCCATCTACTAATGTTTCTACTGTACCCCTATATGTTATTTACTAATGATGGATGTGGGGAACTAAACATATATTTTATTTTTCAATACAACTGTTTACAAACTTATTACAAGCAAATGATTCAACATCCTCTACAATACAATCAGGATACAAATTTAATAATTCCAATACACAACACACATTTAAGCTAACTTTGATAGGTGAAACAATATCAAAAACATTTTTCATTACATCACCATTTTTTTTTTTTAGTTGAAACACTACTAACAAGTATATTGTAATACGTTGCAAATTCTTGCGATTGAAGAAGATCAAAGCGGTATTTGATTAAATTTACCAGGTTCATCAACTTATTTATGGTGTCACCAGCTTCTTTGATGATTGTTAAATACTATTGATTGTTGGTTGGGAGGAATTAAACAAATATTTATTTTAAATACATATTTTATTTTTCGATACATCTCTTTACAAACTCATTGCAAGCAAATGATTCAACATCCTCTACAATACAATCCGGATAAAAATTTAATAATTCCAATACACAACAAACATTAAAACTGTTTTTGTTAGGTGAAACAACATCATAAACATTTTTATTAAGTCACCATTTGTAGCTGAAATACCACTAACAAGTATATTGTAATATTTTGCAAACTCTTGCGATTGAAGAAGATCAAAGCGGTATTTGATTAAATTTACCAAGTTGACCAACTCATTTATGGTGTCACCAGCTAGAAATATTTCGTTTCCACCATCTTGATTATTCTAGAATTATTAATAAACACGTAATGAATTTCATATCCATTTCCCTGCATGGGTTGCCACCCAAACCTGTTGGAGTAAATAAAGCTCAACATTATTCCTTGATTGTTTAAAAAGGAAATCCACTGATCTTCATTAAATATCACATTTTGATTATTCTTAGATCCACAGAGTTTAATAACCGGAGAATATTTTCTCTCCAAAGAGAATCCAACACTGACCCATTTGGATTTGGATTTGTTTATGTAGTATGCGGATTCACCTATAAGAGCAACAGCTCGTTTATTGCTAAACTTTGGTTGTTGGTGAGTTGTTGATTGATTCATTTTAAGGTTTCTGAAACTAATGCTGATAGCGCTTAAAATCATTGCTTAAATATTAAATAAATGTGAAGTAGTTGTGGTGGGGGTAGGTTTTTGGTGGAGGGAAGCATTGATATAAGAGAAATTTAAATTTAAACTTTATTAACCAACCATGAATCAAACAAATATTTTCATTGATATTCAAGGTTATCAATGCTCCTTTGGATATGTTCCAAAAGAATTAGCAATTTATGATGGGATTCGTTGTTCAAACTATTTATTTAAACCTCCAATTAAGAAAAACATGTTATCTGCTATTGATCAAAAAACTGTCAATTGAGCTGAAGAATATCATGGAATGGAGTGGGGTTGTGGAAACATAGAACAAAATGAAATTGATGACATTTTTACACATGTATTAAAATTGTATCAATCACCTAAGATTTACGTATAGGGGAATGAAAAAGCAAACTTTATAAAGAAGTTTGTAAATGAAGAATATATTAACAATATTCCTGTTGCTCGTGAACCCAAGCTAAGTAAATTTAAAAAGGTTCCAGAATGCTATTTTCATAAAAGTAAAAAACCATGGCATTGTGCATTAGCAAATGTTAAATTATTATACCAATATAAAAATTGTTGTGAATAAAACTTTAACAATAAAAATGCGCTTTTTAATAAAATGTTCCTTTACCCATTTATTTATAATACATATATGCTCTAAACAATATAAATCCTAACATACATATAAACAATAGAAAAAAGATAATTAATAATATAATACACATATATAAATGACATTCTTCTGATTTTTTATACAACTGATTCCATTTTTCTGTTAAAACAGTGGTTTTATTAAAATAAAATAATCTTAACTTATATTCTACAAGAGAAGATTTAATATTATCATTAACCTTGTAAGATAATAACCCACTGCTAAGATTCATTCTTCTCCATGTTGATGGCCAAGTGTCATTCTTTACATTATCAACTGATAAACAAATAAAGACTTCTCGAACTCCTGGGTCAACTTGTATGTACAAAGTATTGTTAATGTAGGCAAAGAGAAACAACACTCCTACTGGTAACACTACCATTTTAAAAATAAACTTTACTTTTGTTAATTTCTAGGTTTTATACTGATCATGAACTAAATTTTGAAGAATCTTAAAACAAATATTGATATCCTCATCATCAGTCTTGGATTTATCATGTATAATAAATATTTATATGCTCATGCCCCCAAGCCAAAGTTCTATAAGATTCGGGGATAATGTATCGCTTATCATCTTTTGGAGATAATGCTACCTTATTTTTTAATTGTGTAAACATATCATGCAATATGGATTGAAAGATATTCATTTTTCTAAATTTAGTTTCAGAATTTTCAACAACATCTTTATAATCTTGTGCATTAATTGAATTATTTATAACATATTTCTTAACACCCTTCGCTTTCTTTTCAGATTTGTCTTCCAAATTAACACAGTAGGCTTTTGCACCTGTTCCATAAAAGTTTAGGATTGGTTTACCTGCAAATTCATCTTTCATGCGCCCTAATACTGACTTATTTTTAGTTATATTATGTATATTTAGTTTCACTATAGTTAGAAGTATCAAAATAATTTAAATTTTCTTGAATATCTTGATAAAAATTTTCAGTTTCAACTTTTATTATCAAACTATCGGTATCCGTATATAATAAAATTGCGTTGTCCCCATATTTGGCTTTGATATAATCATAATAAAAATCATAAATTACTGATTTTGAAATGAATTCCAAGACTGAGAATCCAACATAAACAGGTTTATTGTAGGTTACCTTTACTCTTTCCATTTGTATTACAACAAAATTTTCATTAAACACCAATCTATTTTTGAAATTTGGTTTTGCAATGAGAGTCTCTGCTCCTTGCTTTTTCCCAATATTCTTCCAATGAGTTATTAATCTTATGTCAACCCTCTTATCAATATTTTCTAAGGATTTGCCATAAATAGCGTTATTAAATAGTTTATAGGAATCTTTTTCCAACTTGTTTTTGGATTTGTTTCTCATTTCAGTATTTAAATCAATGTATGGTTTTAAAAATGCTGCTTGTTTAAATTTAATTGCTCGGTGAATTTGAGTTAATTTTAATCCATTCTTTAGAGCTTGTTTAAGATTTCGATAGTGAATTACATATTTTTCTTTATTATTTAAATGACAAATTAATTTTGTTTGCTTACTATTAGGAGGACACATATTTTCAGCCAAGGAAGGTAGTTCATTGTGTTTAACATGTAAGCTTTTGGGGTAATTCATATCTACCTCAAAAACATATCCGCATTCAGCATTATCGGGTATAGATAAAACATCCAGAGCATCAATTTCATCTCTTGTCATCCAAGAAAAATCACTTATTGGAAGATATTGACTCATACTATGTCCATATAAGTTAGTTGCATCTAAATACATTATACATGAGTTTGGTTTTGTTGGATTATAATTTTGAAAATGAGGGTTATTTGCTTCAGCTTTTCGAACACTGCAATGACAGATACCACCTCTTATACTATTTTTAAAAAAATGCAACATGTCAATATCTGTTAATAATTCTAACTTCGCATTAGTTATACGCAACATAGAATCCCAACTTAAACCTGCTGATGTATAATAATGAGCAGGATCCAAGTTAAAGATATTTAATGATATATTTCGAAATGCTTCAAAAAAATCGGTTAATATAAGAACATCAGAAAATAAGTAAATTTTTGTGTACTCCATTAGGTTTTGACAGTTAAACAAATTCCAAACATTTATCGCTCTCTTATAATCTAACTCATCAAGAGGTTCATCTTTAAGTTTATCATAAAACTGATCAATACTTGGAAGTTGGGTTTCATACAATTTTTCAAAGGAATCAACGTAAGAATAAGGATAAATCCCTTTTTTTCTTATTTCATCAAACTGGTTTAAATCTTGAAAATATCTTTTAATTTCTACACATTGTGTTGTTTCTAAGCTTTCACCTAGTTTTTCTAATGAGGTTGCAACAAATCGAAATGAATCTAAAAGCTCATCTTCATGAAAATATTTCTCTCTTTATTATCTTTGTCCTTGTATTTGTCAACTAAAATTGATTTTGTAAATGATACATATTTTTCTTTAGTTTGTGCAAGTACATCAATGTTATTTTCTTTACAACAAAGCTGTTTAATAAACAAGTGACTATCATATCCGGTTAAATTGTGGAAAAAAAATGGTATAAAGTATGAAGTTTTAAAATTTAAATTGAAAACACTATGGGCTGCTGCTCGAAATTTCCCTGTTAGATGACAATGATCTCTAACCTTTTCATCACCAGGTTTAAATTTTTCATTACATATGTGACAAGCGGTGCTATTTTTATAAGTTACTTTCTCTTTGTCTGATAAAGAAATCATTGGAACTACATGTTTTAGATTATCATTATAGATTCTGTGAACATGACTTTCAATTCGTTTACAAAATTCCTCAGCAGCATTCAAACCAAAATAGTGAACCATTACTGATAAAGAATCATTATATGAACATTTTATAAAATAAGAAAATGCATAGGGTTCGTGTTTAAATGTACTTCGACTATAAGAAACCTGATCATTTTCAGGTTGATCATATTGTAAAGGTTTTAAAAAGCATTCAAAATCTGCATAAATTACAAATGGAACTTTCAGCTGTTTTTGAAAATTTTCAAACTGTAAAATATTTTCCGGTATATGTTGACCATACTTGTTAATTCTTATTTCATTAGTGGGAATCTTTGTAAACAAATGATTACAGTCGTGTGATTGATGTAAATCCAATTTTTCCTTAGAAGTAAAATAAATTAAACACTCATCACAAAAATGTTTTTTAAAATGACTTTGATTCACTTGTGAATATAATAGGCGAGACATATCTTTAATCCAACAGTAATGGTTGTTAGTATCAACACTAAATAATAGCAAATTAACATGTAATGGAAGTTTTTTAGAAGTATAGTGTTGAGGACCAACAACCTCCCATTTTGATTTATTATCTTCATAAACATTCTCCAACCCGTAAACGTTCACAGATATTTGATTCAGAGTTTCAAATTTTGATATATCCTTTAATTTAACTGGAAAATTAATTTCTTCAAAATTTAAATATTCAAAAAAATCCGGATATGAACTTGTCATACTAACATTGCTTTTAGCAGGAAACAACGCACTTATGATACTCCATGCAAAACAGTATTCATCATTATTTTTAACATTTATAACGGCTCGTTTTTTAGATATTTCCTTGGGTAATGGAATATAAGACGATGCTCTTATCGGATTATATTTGTTGACGTTTAGTTCTAAATGGAGTATTTTTTCCAACGCCCACCCCAATCCGTTTTCTGTAAAAGTCGACACCTTTTGTTTAATTTCACTAAAGAAATCTCTATAAATATCACTTAAATTAGTAGTACTAGTTATCACCCTATTTTTCGTATTAAATGACTTAGTTTCTGCTGTTTTCTTGGTTTGTAGCAAATATTGTCCAAATAGCTCCACATTAATCTTAAGGGTTCTATGTTTAACCATTTGTTCAGAAATTAAACCTAAAAAATTTTGTTTTACCTCATCAAAAAATTCTTCAATATCTACATACTTTTTAGATGGAAGCAACATGTAACTCACAATTCTGTTTTTAAAGGCTGAAGTTAAAACTTTTACACTTTCATCACTTTTAACCATTTTACTTTTATGTAGATTAGACCGTAAATGTGCACCGAGTCTATTTTTTACATACCAGGTATTACACTGTTCACATCGTGAAAGAAATAAATGAGGGATTTTAGGTTGTTCTTCTAGTTTAATTCTCTTTGATTGTTGATTATTATTAGCTTGCTGATTATGTATATTGTCTATTCGTTTGTTGCTAGAGCATGATGGTCTATAAGGACATGATTCCCTTTTGTGTCTATACAGATTATATTTCTGCGTAAATGTTTTCTTACAATCACTGCATAAATGCATTTTAACTAAAAGTTTAGAACTACTGACAAAAATAATAATTTAAAGGTGTAATATTCTTCTGCGTTAAATAGAAAGTGGTGGGAATGGTGATGTGAAAATATTGGTGGGATTTGACTAAGTAGGTGTGGTTGCGATCGTGTAGAGGAAGGACTGGTAGGTGTGGTTTAGGTTCGATGCCTACTGCGCATGTGGAATATCTGGTACCCCTGTGGATTGGTTGAAGGTTAAGGTAGTAGCTACTGCGCATGTGGAATATCTGGTACCCCTAAGGTCAAGGTCAAGGTCAAGGTCGTAGCTACTGCGCATGTGGAATATATGGCACGCCTAAGGTCAAGGTAGTAGCTACTGCGCATGTGGAATATCTGACGCGCCTAATACCTAACTGCTTTCGTGGTGTACTGGAGGCATGGTCAGAAAAAAATATAGAAGAAGATCTGCAAGAGTTGGGTTTCACGCCCTCCCGAGTGATCCGATGGTACTGCAAAGACGGCAGTAAGATGCCCTTGGTGCTGGTGTTCTTGCCAAAATCACAAAAAACATCTTTGATCTTTCCAGTCTTGATCATATGAAGATTATAGTAGAGGCGCAGAAAGCGCGAGCTACGACCTCGCAATGCCATAGATGCCAGCTCTTTGGGCATTCGCAATTTCGGTGCACGGCACCGGTAAAGTGCCTAAAGTGTGCGCAAGCACATTTTTATACGAATGCCCAAAAAGCAGGGATGAGAAGGCGAGGTGCGCCAACTGCGACGGTGAGCACCCCGCAAACTATCAGGGGTGCCCCAAGCATCCACTCAGCATAAGACAGAGACAGGTCGAGGCATCCCAGCCGCGGCTCCTACCTTCACAGGGTAATTTCAAATGGGGTCTCAGGTTAACAGCAGACTGAGTAACACTGAAGATGCTAGTGCAAATGTAAAAATTATTAACGATGTAAATATCACAAAGGGTTCACAAGCGACAAGAGCATTGGAGGCCGCGCTGCAAGCCACCATGCAGGGCTTCTTGGCCGAATTCACTAAAGTTATGCAAACGCAGGTTACAAATATGCTATCAACCTTTGCGCTCTCTGCTAATTCATGGCTTTGCAGTCGGAAGCCGCTTTTGCCAAAATAGCCACAATAAACATCAATAGAATAGTTGGTAAGAAACTTTAACTTATTGCATTTTCCGAAGATAATAGCATTGATGTGCTTTTGGTCCAAGAATCGTGGTGTAGTCACCCTTCATTGGTTCGCAAGGATAGGGGTTAAAACAAACAACTTGTTAGATTGAACATCAAACTTCGTCTATTGTCTATTCAGTCAATCTAAGTCAATGCCCACAAAAGTGCTACGATAGCATATGCAAAGTATAGTTAAAATTGCTTATACTAATTAAACAACTTATTGGTTTCCTAAAAGCGCTGTGCTGGATAATAATAATTGATGTATGCAACTATCGTAATTACTTTAAAAAGGAAATTGAAGTCAAAGACCTTTTGTCTTTGTTAGTCCAGTACACCTCCCTTGGGAAAGGAAAAAAAAATTTTAAAACAAGAAAAATTTGTTTTTGATTAATCGTGGTAAAGCTTAATTCTATTTTTATGTACTAATGTTGGTTTATTTTTGATATTCAATAAAATATTTGGGTGCGAATCTTCTAAAACTATATAAGGACCTATGTATACACAATCTAACTTAGTATCCATATTTTCATTTAAAACTAAAACTTTATCTCCTATATTATAAATAATATTATTACAGTTTTTGTCAAATTGTTCCTTTCTTTTATATTTGGAAGATATTAAGTTATTTCTTGCATCGTTGCAAGCAACTTGTAACCTGTATTTTAATTCATGTGGATAATTGTCAAAATTATATAAAGGATCTACGTTATTAGAGATATTTGATGGTATATGGCTTATTTTTCCAAAAACAAGTTCATAAGGAGTATATTTGGTTTCAGTATGCACAGTATTATTGTATGAAAAGCACCAATATGGTACCCAAGTACTCCAATTGTCTTCATGATTTGCTATCTGAATTCTCAAATACGCTCCTAAATGCTTGTGTGAATTTTCTAACGCACCAAGAGTTTCATGGTGGTAAGCCGTTGAGTTTAAGGTTTTTATTCCTAATAATTTACAAGAATCCTGAAATACATTCGCTACAAATTCCTTGCCTTGATCAGTAACAGTCTCCTGAGGGATACCGTATCGTAATATAAAATTTTCTACGAACGATTTGGCAACACTGTAAGCTTCCTTATTTTGTAGTGGATAACATTCGACAAATTTAGTAAGTTCACATTGAATTGTTAATATATAGCAATTATCCAAACTATCATTTTTAATTGGACCTACTATATCAAGAAAAATCTTTTGGAATGCTGAAGTAGCTGTGGAGGTTATTGTCATAGGCTGTTTGTTTATTTTGCAATATTTATGCCGTTGACAATCATTACAGCGTCTGACAAAATCCTCTACATCTTTCTTCAATCCAGACCAAAAATAACGTTTTTTAATATTATTGTACATTCTATTTATACCTGCATGTCCACCTGTAGGTAAATTGTGAAAATCATTCAGTATTAATTGTTTCATTTCATTGTTTGCAACACGGTTAACATTGCTGACAATGTTTAATTTAATACCGTTCTTTAAAAGTTCTTTCCTATATCGCGATATGTGTTTTATAAATTTATCATTGTTAGTATTTTTTAATATATATAATTCCGGAATTTGATATTTTTTGCATAAAATTCCAAGATCCCTCAACGATGTACCTAGGTCAAGCGTCGATCGGTGATCTTGATTAAAGCAAATTATTTGAGATATCTCATCATATATAAAAATTTTATTATTTATGTAACCATGGTTCATTCTATTTTTATATTTATTGAAATCGATTTCATTTACTGAACGTAATTCTATACTGTCGACAGGAGGTTTTAATAATTCTACAATTCCAGGGTGATCAAGCCTTTCATTCTGAGAATTTATTAAATCCGGCTGTTTTTGCACATTCTGCCTTTTTGTCTGTGCACGCGTCATTATATTTACACTATTATTTACTTTTGCAGTAATGTCTTTAAGTTCTGTTGATTCGATTTTAATGCGCGATAAAGCATCTGCGTTAACATTTTGAGAACCTTTAATGTAGTGTATGCTAAAGTCATATTCTTCTAAAATTAGACGAAATTTCGTTAATCTACTGGATGGATTAGTCATGCTAAATAAATATATAAGGGGACGATGATCTGAAAAAATTTGAAATTTTTTACCGTACAAGTATGGTCTAAAATGTTTAACACTCCATACTATTGCTAGTAACTCTTTTTCTATAGTACAGTAATTTTGTTCCGCTTTATTTAAAACTCGAGAAGCAAAAGCTATAGGTTTATCGTTACCATTACACAAAATAGAGCCAATAGCATACCCGCTAGCGTCAGTTTTAAGAATAAAAGTGTTATTTTCTGAAAAATTTGGATATTGTAGCAAGGGCGGATTAGTGATAGCTTGTTTCAGTTTATCGAAAGAAAGTTGACATTTCTCAGTCCATGCAAAAATTTTTCCTTTTCGAGATAATTCATTAAGTGGTTGGGCAATTTGAGCAAAATTGTTAATAAATTTTCGATAATAATTTGCAAATGCTACAAATCGTTTTGCTTCATCAGCATTTTGAGGTATTGGATATTGAACAATTGCTTTTAATTTTTCTGGATCTGGAGAAATTCCATCAGATGAAATAATATGACCCAAATATAAAATTTCTTTTTTAAGGAAATCACATTTGCTTGGATTGAGTTTTAAATTAACTTTTCTAAGTCGTTGTAAAACTTTGATAAGATTTATGTTATGATTTTGTAATGAATTTCCGAATATTATGAGATCATCAAGATAAATAAAACAGCTTTCATAGTTTAATCCTGACATTGCTACCGTCATAAGTCTAGAAAATATAGAAGGACTAACCTTGAGCCCCATTGGCAATCTTTTCATTTGATATTGACCTTCGTTTGTAGTAAATGCGGTATACGGTCTACTGGCTTTATCTAATTCTAATTGATAATACCCTTGTGATAAATCAAGATGAGAAAAATACAAGGCGCCAGATAAAGAATCTAAAATTTCCGCAATACAAGGTAAGGGAAACTTTTCATCCCTTAGGGCCCGCTGGTTGACTAATCTATAGTCAATCACAAGTCTAGTTTTCTTAATCCCGGAACTATCAGGTTTTTTGGGTACGATTAAAATAGCCGAATTCCATTCGCTTTTTGCCTCTTCTATAGTGCCTTCTCTAAGCATTCTATTAACGTGGTTACTTATATCGGTTTTTTGCGCATGCGGTAATCGATAGGGTTTAACGTATACAGGTACTGCATCGTCTTTTAATTGAAGTTTTTGTTTGTAAAGATTGGTAACAGTAAGTGGATCGCCCTCTAAATGAAAAACGTCAGAGTATTTAGCACATATTTTTTGTATAGAAAGTTTTTCTTCTATATTTAGTGTAGACATATCTATCGAATCCAATATTTTGTCAATTCGGTCTATAACTAAATTGCCTGTTTTGTCAAAGTTATAAATTTCGAAATCTGATGCACATTGTAAACGTGGTTTAAAATTTCTAATTTGTACTTCACGCTCGTTAACATTCACAATTCTTACAGCAATTTTTTCATTGTAAGATGATACAACAATTCCTGCAACAAGTACACCCTCACATAGCTCTTCTGGCAAAACAACGAATTCACCACTTTTATTTATTTCGCAATATGTTATTACCTCACTTCGGGGGGGTAATGATATGCAAGAATCATATTTGGAAATCATAGGTACATTTACCTTATTATTAAAAATACAAAACGAAAATAAATATGTTTCATAGTTTATATTTGCCCCATATTTGGAAAAAAAATCTGAACCTTAAATACCATGAATGCCTGAACTAAATTTATCTGTTACTAAAAATACATGCTGAATTTCGTAATTATTTAAAGAAAATAAAATATTCGCTACTCCTAAGGAATAAGTAAATCCACCTACACCTACGATTTTAGTCTTTTTTGTTTTATCAATTCGTTCATTTCCATGTATACTTCCTGAAAAAATTACACTTATACTTGCTCCTGTATCTAATAAAAATAACATGTTTTCCATTCGGTATCTTACTTGCACAAAATTCATACCATTTAAGTTTAAAATTACACACTCATTCATTGCATTGTAATCACATTCATTCTTTATTACATTATTGTTTACATGATCATTTTCTTTAGGGACGAAAAAATTTTTGGCTACTTGATCCGGTACTTAAATTTGTGTTATTAGGGCATTCGCTGAAATCGTTTGAAACATCTGTAACGTAAGTCGCTTGTTGACCCCTATAATTATTTTGTCGATGTCCGCGAAAATTTGAATGGCTGCGAAACGGCCTTCCCGATGTGCCTCGAGATGCAACGCGGCCTTGACCTCTATAATGATTGTTATTAAATATTCGCTGATTATTGTTTACATAGTGCCTACCGTTTGAATTGCTTTGAAAATTAAAATCTCTACCTCTATTATTTGACCTGTTTACGTTAAATCTTCCTCGATAACCTCGCGTATTATTTTGCGTTTGCATGTGAAATGTGGTTGATATCGGGTTAAAATTTTTAATTTTTTCTTCATCCTTAGCCCCTATTATAGCATCTTTTAATAACGTATAATTTCTAGCCTTTATTACCGTGCGTAGCTCACTATTTTTCAATCCATTTGCAAAAACATTTATAGCTATTTTTTCATTTACGCTGCGCAAAATGGGAATACTGCTATCGTTTCCGTCGGCCTGAGTAATAGTTAAGTTTGTAAATAATTCTTCAATATTTCTAGCGTATTCGTCGATAGTTTTTCCATTTTGCCTAACGCAATGTAACTCAGTAGCCAAAGCAGCAGCAGACTTTTTGGTTAATAAATGAATTTTCATATCTGAAATTAGATTATTGACAGTCGCGTATGTTTTTTCTAGTCTTATTTTCGCGCTTTGAGAGAGTCTAGTTTTAAGTACATAATTAATTAAGAGTTTGTGGCTGTTGTTGTCTAGTAATTCACTGTAAAGTTCGATTGCATCTATTAGTTGTTTTGTGGAATCCTCACTACCATCCATAGCTGGTAATAAGGATGCCGCGGTTTTTAAATCGAATTTATCGGTCATGTTGGAATCGCTATTATTACTAGATTCTC
The DNA here is from genome assembly GCA_963920685.1 of Polydrusus tereticollis. Lineage (NCBI taxonomy): Eukaryota > Metazoa > Arthropoda > Insecta > Coleoptera > Curculionidae > Polydrusus > Polydrusus tereticollis. Next base: position 47,833,257 of record OY987335.1, on the reverse strand, counting down.
CTATTTTGTCTAATCTGTCTAAAATAATTTTCCGCGAATTTGCAATAATTTTTTGAATCTCGTTCGCATAAGTCTCAACTGCTTTGCTTACTTTTTCGTCACTAGAAACTTTTTTAAAATCTTCTATAAGTTTATAATATTTAGTGTCCAATAAACCTACATCTAACAATAATTTATTAACCCTTTGAGCATTTTCCCTTCTTTCAAGAGGATCTCTAGTAATATTATTATAGAATTTTTTTGTAGTTTCGTACAGTTCCTTAAAGTCACTAATATCGGCGCTCATTGCCTAACATTATAAAATTTATATATATCCTAATATTTAAAAACAGAGCCCAAAAAAAATGTAAGTACAGAATAAAAAAAAATCAACACAATCTAACCTCATATCCTTATAGTACTGTATCCTGTCCCTGTTGTCTGCCTTCTGTCAGCTTATTTCCAACGGTGCGAACTAGCGGCATTGCGCCTACACTAGCTCGTTCCCTCGATGCCAGCCCCGGTTTGGTAACAGCTGGTAGCACCTATCGTTGATGGCTGTCTACACAAGTTCTTGGCTTCTGGTGATTTCTCTTCTAATTTTTCTGGTTAAATTCTTTTTGATTTGTTGATAACAGTATGCAATGATTAGGAACACAACTATTGCAACACTTAGTAAAATCGCAACTTCCCATATCGACGCACCTTGTGATGTAGTTTGACCACCGCTGTTGCCCGCTTGAGCAATTACAATTTCTTCTTTACTTTGCGATTTACCCATATTGTTTTTTGTTACTTATGCATCACTTAATCACTTATTGCACACAACACACGTAAAATAGTAAAACTTGTTAAAGGACTGGCAGGATCGCCATGTAGTCACCCTTCATTGGTTCGCAAGGATAGGGGTTAAAACAAACAACTTGTTAGATTGAACATCAAACTTCGTCTATTGTCTATTCAGTCAATCTAAGTCAATGCCCACAAAAGTGCTACGATAGCATATGCAAAGTATAGTTAAAATGGCTTATACTAATTAAACAACTTATTGGTTTCCTAAAAGCGCTGTGCTGGATAATAATAATTGATGTATGCAACTATCGTAATTACTTTAAAAAGGAAATTGAAGTCAAAGACCTTTTGTCTTTGTTAGTCCAGTACAGTGGTTTAAAAGGTCAAAGATTTACTTTCCCGAATTTTAATGTTTTCAGGAACGACCGTTCAAATAGACGGGGTGGAAGGACAATAATCTTGGTAAAAACGCACATCATTGCTCAAGCAGTGCCAGGTCCGGACTGCGCGCACATCGAAGGGACGTACGTCACAAAAAACATGAAGAATGGTAAGCTGGTGCGCCTGGGGTCGGTTTACTGTAGCCCTGCAGCAGCCTACAGCTTTAACGGCAACTGCCTGCGGAAAATTTGTAATAACAACAAAACAACAATAATAGAAGGATACCTAAATGCCAAAAATAGAGTCTGGGGCTGTAGAACCACGGAGGCAAGAGGTCTCTTACTATTCAACCACTCGGACATATTTAACTATCATATCTTGCCGCCGGAGACCCACACTCATCTTTTTGAGCGTGGTCTTCCAGAAATTTGGGATATATTCGTGATTAAAAACACAGGGCAAATTTCTCAGCCAGCAGTTTAGCACGAGCTCACGTCAGATCACCTCCCGGTCATCGTGGAGCTTGGAGACCCTCGCGATAAGGGAAGGGCGTTTCAATCCAAGACAAGCACCAACTGGATGCGATATAAAACACTTATGCAAGAGATTGAACCGCTCCCCCTTTGAGAGGTCCGCAACAAATTAACCAGGCAGTCGAAAACCTGACTGAAAATATCAATTCAGCTCTGGCAAGCGCGTCGGTTACGAGAATGTCCGAATTTTCAAAGTTCGGGGCCATTTCTAATGATTTAAAAAATGCAATCAAAGAAAAGAACAGGGTTAAGAATAGAGCATACCGGACTGGAGATCCACAAATTAAAGCTGAAGCGAACAGACTTAGTAACATTATTAAACAGCGACTTAATGAGCGCGAATCCGCTCTCTGGGAAGACAGAATAAGGTATTTAAACATGGAAGATGGCAGTATTTATAAAATGTCGAGAGTCCTGACGAAGGGCACCAGAAAACCGATGTCATTCGTCAGAACTCTGGAAAATGAAATAATCTCGGATTGCAAAGAAAAAGTTGAATTGTTCGCGGAAAAGCTCTGCGAACAGTTTCGCGAAAACCCATCTGCCGATCCAAAGAGAGACGCAAGGGTCTCCAGGACGGTTCAAATATACCTCGGGATTGTCCACCCGATCCAGAATGTGGCAAATGTCACGATGGAGGAGGTGGCTGGCATCTTAAATAATTTAAACATCAGAAACATAAGAAATGCAGCATCACGCAATCTGCCTAACAATATAATAAGGGACATAGTAAACCTATCCCAGGCGATTATCGAGGAGTGTCACTACCCGTGTGTGTAGAAGAAAGTAAAGGTAGTGCTTATTCTTAAACAAAATGAAGATTCGACCAAGCTACAGGCCGATAAGCCTGCTGTCTAGTCTTGCCAAAATAGTTGAAAAAATAATTTTGAGTCACTTGGTCAACTTTGTCATTGAGCGCAATGTTCTCCCTGATGAACAATTTGGTTTTAGGGAAGAGCACTGCACGATAAGACAGACAACTAGGTTGGCAACTAGGGTATTGCAAGGTTTCAATAGGAGAGCACACACGGGTGCGGTTTTCTTCGATATCTCAAAAGCGTTCGACAAGGTCTGGCACTGCGGTCTGACGTTGAAACTAATAAGGTTGGGGGCCCCTAACTACGTAATTAAAATAATCACCTCCTTTTTGAAGAACAGCAGTGTTGCAGTCTCGTCGGAGGGCGCGATTTCTGAGCCAAAACCCATCAGGGCGGGAGTCCCGCAAGGGTCTCCTCTCGCTCTATAATGTATATATTCATGATATCCCGAAGGACAGACAAAACGAGCTGTATCTATTCGCCGACGATACTGCAATCACATCGGTGTCAAAACAACCGTGACTGGTGGTGACAAGACTGCAGAGGCAGATCCGAGCTATAGAAAAATGGCTTTCGGGCTGGAAGATTCGCTTGAATCCTGCCAAGACGAAAGCCATTTTCTTCTCGAAGAGCAGAGTAAGAAGACCTCAGACTAGGTTGTCGGTAAACAGCATTCAGGTGAATTGGGTACAGGAAGTCAAGTACTTGGGACTGGTTTTTGACGCAAGGTTAAACTGGAGGAAAAACTCCGAACTAAGAAGAAAGAAGGCTGCCAAACAGCTAAGTTCAATTTACTGCTTGCTTCACAAGAAAAGTAAGATTGGTTATAGAACCAAAGTTAACTTGTACAAAGCCTTGGTCGGGCCGATCCTTATGGTGTACCAACATGGTGCACAATAAGCAGGACAGAGCATAACAAGTTCCAGGTACTGCAGAATAGAGCCTTAAAAATCATTGCAGATGCCCCAAGGTATGCTGTAACTAGGGTACTTCACAGGGACTTTGACATACCAACATTGACTCAATTTTATGACAAAATTATAACGGATTACTACAGACGGACGGACCTCGCTACAAATCCACTAATTAGACAAACTCACGTACAATCTCCAAAGTTACAATGTGGATATTAATCAGTTTTATTTTCCAATAAATTGTGAACATAAAGTTTGAAATTCTGGCATATAATAAAAATCGGAAATACTAAGGGAATATGCAAAAACATGGTAATTTTAATTTATAGTTTTACATGTTATCTCATGCTTAACTAAAAGTAGGCAAAATATATTTTTATAAAATGAGATGAATTGTTACTTTTTTATATACCCGTAAATAAGTAAGCGGTGTAAATACAGGGTGCCCCAAAAACAATTCCCCAGCCGCCTAGCGTAGAGTATACAACCAAAAATAAATATCTCCTTAAGAAAATACGGCATTTTCGCAAGTCAAATTTTCTAATATACAAGTAAAAAAATCGTTAAATCGTTAATTTAAATCAAGTCATCTTTGATGAAGACAGAATACGGAATGACGAGGATGACGTTATTGATTGCATTTGTGGAGCTTTAACACAAATTACAAATTAAACAATAAGTCGTGTAGGAAAAAATTTTATTCGCCGGTTGCACGCAAGCATTGAACAAAATGTCGAGCATTTAGAGCATTTGCCTTTGTAAATTTAAATGGTATTAATTTTCTTATGTGTAGGTGTGCCTTAATTTAAATTAATAAACAATTTTTTTACTTGAATATTTGAAAAATGGACTAGCGAAAATGCCTTAATGTCATGTTTAAGATGGAAGGCAAATGCATGCCATTTTGTACGATGCATGCGTGCAACCGGCGAATACAACTTTTTCCTACACGACTTACTGTTTGATTTGTAATTTGTGTTAAAGCTTCACAAATGCGAATAACGTCATACTCTTCATTTCGTATTCTGTCTTCATCAAAGATGACTTGATTTAAATTAACAATTTTATAAATATATATTATTATTTAGAATTTTTGAAATATACATTGCATGGAATCGTTAAATATTATGTAAAAAAAATATTTCAATATTACAATACATGGGTACTAAGCTCTGCACCCATAAGCCAGTTTTCACTTGGTAGAATTGTTAGAATACAAAATAGTTTTGAAACCTATTTATTTAAAAGTCAGGGTATGTTTTTTATATCGCCAAATAGTCATTACTTCATTATTTTCATAGATATCAGTCATTTTCACGCTAAAACAATGACAGAGTACAAAATAAACGCATTAAAGAAGAATAAGAAAGAAAACGAACTTTTTTCTTATTCGTCAACAAAATCGTTTAACCTTAACGATACGATCAGACATAGATAATTAAACGGCATATGAAAGCAGTGTATTATGTAAAAATAAATACATCCCCCTTGTCTTGTCCCCCCTCACAGAAATTCGCCAAGTTTTTTCACGATATTTTTCCGTGAAGTCAGGATGGCAATGTCATAAAAATAAGTGACGTAATATTTTTTGTTCATGGGTGTGTATTATCTTTGTTTTTATTGATGCTTATTGCTTTGGGGTCCTGTCTTTAGTTTTTAATTTTTTTACTTCCTTTCGTTCTGTTTAATTTCTGTATAATTAAAATCTTAAAAGTACTAAAAATATTTTAATATGTAGGTAAAATAAATAAAACTGTTTATGAGTATTTGTTTAGATTGTCAAGAACTTCATGGCCGTAAAGCAAAATTGATAAAGAGAATCGAGAAGAAATTCGTAAACTAATCTCGATGTAAAACCTGCATAACAAAAGTTATCTAAATAAATTGCTAACTTTAATGGGTTTATTGCACAATAAAATAAAGCATTAACTTATGCATAATGCTCATTTTTCAGTGTTATTTTATTGAAAAAATAAATATTACAAAAATTTACTTACTCAACCCAGTTTTTGTCATGTTCTTCTTCCCAACCCATTGGGGGATTCTCTAACCAGCAGGAGAAATATCTAACTATATTTCTGTGGTCTAACTTTGCCAATGCTTTTACCTCCCTCATGACTCTATGTCTGGACTTTTCACTGCAAATAAAATTAACTATTAAAGAGCAATACACTATTGCAGATTTAATTAGTCGTCTTCTGATTTGCAATACCCTTACTAACAAACTTTTACAAAAAAAATCTTACTTATTTGGAAGGGTAATTCTCTTTATCGCATAATGGCAATCATCATATTTCTGTTTCACTTCAAAAACGACACCAAACCCCCCTTTTCCGAGGCACTGAATTGTGTCAAAGTCATCCACAAACCTTGAAGTGAATCCCTCGGTACTTCTGTCAGAATTTTGCCGCTCTGGTCGCGTCACCTGGGCTTCGACTGGCTTTTCGATTATAATTATTTCTTGATTTTTTGGATTACTCTTATTCCAAAATTTAAACAATAATTGGCCTAGAGCGGCTGTAAACATCATTAGAATATATTGTTTACTAAAAAAAAAAAAAGAAGTTTGGCTTTAGGGAAATAATATTACTCATAAAAATATTTACTTAATTGAAGAGACCCTGTATAATAACAGTTAAAAACGTGCCTAACCATCTTGTTTGATAATGTTTTTAAGACCCTATATGAAATTTGAATTTTGCTCTGTACCAGCCGATGTAAAATTAAGGTAGACATTCTGTTAAAGGGAAGTAAAGTGTTAAATAAGCTTTTTGTCTTATATTTTAGTTCTAAAACGTGAAAAATTTGGTTTAATACTAAAATAAGTCGTGTTCACTTGTACCCTATAATAAAACGGTAAATGTAAATAATTTTTCGTACTTAGATGTTTTTACAATATTGTTGAATGTAAAACACTGCTTAGTATTTCACATCATAAGTTGGGAGACTTTTCTATATTTTAAGGAAAAACCTTGTTTGATATGTGTGTGGTAGTGAATTAGCATCGGTCGATGTATGAGCGTAAAAAAGTGCTCCGGCGTTTCATGGTTGTTTACCTAGTAATAGTTTATAATTATAACTAGTGTTTGGTATCAGTGTGCTTGTGAAGGAAAGAGCGACCCAATCATAACAATAAAAATATGTGCACTTACGAAATGAAATAAAAAAACTAACAAACAACGAATCTAATGCAAGGCACCTATACCTAAATTGCTTCAGTTTTTTATCATCACGTGTATACAGACAATCACCTCTACCGATATCAGTGAGTTTTTGTGGGAATTCCTTTTTTTGTATGTTTCCTTATCAAGAGATTCCATTCTTGGTACTTTGAACCCAATAATCTTGAACAGTGGGCCGATTTAGAAAAAAGAAAGGGTGACCAAAACCATGGAAACAAAGTTTAAATGTTGTAAGAAAAAGGACTATCTCAATTTTTGTTGCGTGGTTTGTTTTGATATATATACCACCCTAGCTGCCTAGAGAGGAGGAGCAATGTCCTGAAACTCGGAGGCAGTAAGATCGTCTGTTCCGTTGAATGCGAAAAAATAAACGAAGAAAACAAAAATGAACTTCAAGCTCTAAGAGAAGACAACACAATTCTTAAAGAAAAAATAAAGAATAAGGACAACCATATTAAACGACTAAAAAGAGGAACAAAGGACTTTGAAGATCTAGTTTCGGAACAAGAAGAAAAATACCTTGAACAATTAAGACAGCATGAACTTAATATTACTAATATGAAAAATGAGGTAACTAAATTGAAGAACGATATAATTAGGCTAAATAATGAAAAGGATAGTCTTACCAATACCCTGGAATATAATACATCATCAAACCAAAAAACTCTAGACGAATGGACCGATTTAAGGGACATTAATCGCCAGATGACTGATACCATTAGGATTTTGGAGAAAGATAACGAAGTGTATTCTTCAGAAGTCAAGAAACTTAAGGAAGACTGTAATAAAATTAAATATGACCAGAATCTAAACATCAAATACTACAATACTGCTGAAACTCAGTGCCCCACTCCGTCACCGTCCCCGGAAAAAGAAAAAACTTAACAAAACATCATAAAGAGAAAAACACCAATAGGGGTCGAATACTGATTCTGTGTGATCAAAGTGGATATTATCTGGACTGGGTTCTGAACAAAAACCTAAGTGAATTTTCTATTCAAACTATTATTAAACCAAACGCACTGTATGAGGACGTTATAGGAAATATCATAGATCTAACAAAAAATTTTACACTCAAAGACTACGTAGTCATAGTGGCAGGTCATAGCAATTTCAAAAACCAAAAAATGCCATCCCTCGGGGATATCCATAATAAAATAAAACAATGCAGCCATACCAACATAATTTTTCTGTCGACATGTTATCTAACCTGAACTAACCTGAATTATTATGTATTCTATTTACATAAATATAGTGAAGGTACCATCAACATTATAGATGCAAATAGATTTGATATAGTTGGGAGAATACACAAAATAGCGAAGGAGATTAAAACTATCACTAGCACAAAAAACGATCTGGTAGGTAAAAATTTAAAATTTGTAAAACTGAAAAATTCTGTTCACCTTCGCGAAAATAAAATATTTACGAAACGGGAAATATAGCTAGTACAAATTATGGGGACACAAATAATCTTATAGATCTAACTTCTACCGCACCTTTTTTACCATATAATAAAGCTCAGAATTGCGAGAAAGTTGAAAAAATATAGATAATTTTAATAAGGGAAATTTTCTAAATATTCTGTTTCAGGAATACGAATTTGATGTTTTATGTTTTGTTGAGACATGGTTGAATGAGGTTGACAGTTTTAACCTTGATAACTATATAATTGTCATATATGTGTACTAGCAAAACCATAGTTTTGTTAAGGTCAATTAAGGTGAAACGAACTTTATATACCGGGTGACAACGAATGTTGTTACCCCCCCTATTTTTTCCGTAGTTTTAATAATACAAATTTTAAAATTTCAGGAGATTCTAAGTGTATATTTTGCTACTTTTTAGTGAAATCGTACTTTTAAAATCACTTCCGGTTTGACCGGAACTGGTATCAACTCTTTTGTTTTAAATGGAAACCTATTATTTTTATTTGATATTTGAATTCTACGGCCAATTTCCTTTAAAATGACGTATCACACATTAACATTTGTTTTTAAAATGGCTTCCAGGCTAACTTTTCAAGGAAATCCTTAGATGGCCATGGATTCGCTAATACAACATGATTCTTTGAGAGTGGGCCATGGAAGTTTTAAAATAGTCTATTTTAACCTACATGTTTTATGTTAAACAAGTAGGCTATGAAATATTCTGTGAAATGGCAAATCTAGAAACAAACGGGGACAACTTTTTCTGTCATAAAACTGCAGTTCAAGATTTTGTGTGCAACTCATATAGTATTTTGTAGTGTTTAGTTAATAATAACTAATAAATAAAATGGTTTTCTACTCCCAAAATGAAAAAGTTGATATGCTGCTAATCTACGGTGAATGTAGGCGGAATGCCCATGCTGCCGAGCGATTATACATTGAGAGATATCCTGGACGTGAAGGTCGCCATCCAAGCAGGCAATATTTTGTAATTTTGGAAACGAAGTTTAGAAGTGCTGACGAAAATCCCCAAGTAGACAGGTATATTATTAGTGAGGAGACCGAAATTAACGTACTAGCATATGTAGAAGTTCACTCAACAGTTTCAGTAAGAATATTGGCCTTAGAACTTAATATCAGTAGGGAATCTGTGAGGAAAATTTTAAAGAAGTATAACTACAAAAGTTTTAAATTTCAATTACATCAACACCTTTATGAGAATGATGCGGAAAGAAGACTTAATTATTGTATTTGGTTTAGGGAAAATTATAATTTACATGATAAAATTTTGTTTACGGACGAATCACATTTCAGCAACAACGGAATTTTTAATAGACATAATACACTGGTCGACTGTGAACCGCCATGAAATGAGAGTTGGAGATCGTCAACATAGATTTGGATACAATGTATGGGCTGGTATTGTAGGAACAAGAGTACTAGGTCCCATATTTTTCGAAGGACATTTAAATGGCGAGCGTTACTTAGATATGCTGAGAAACGAGATCGAAAATGAAATACAGCAACTTCCTCTAGAAACTTCTAGAAACTTGTATTTTCACCAAGATGGTGCACCACCTCACAATAGTCGCATGGTGCAAGATTACCTAAATGCAAGGTTTGATGCTAGAGTGATATCTACACACAGCCAAATAAGGTGGCCAGCAAGATCACCGGATTTAACTCCAATGGATTACTTCTTATGGGGTGATATAAAGGATAAAGTTTATGAAACACCTTCTAACACTTTGTATGAACTCCAGGACAAGATACGAAACGCGTTTTTGTCTGTTACACCAAGGATTTTAGAAAATGTCATGCGAAAAACCCGCACGGTTGTAAATAAATGCATTGAAGTGGAAGGTGGGCATTTTGAACATTTGTTACCTTGATTGTTATTGTTTTACTAAATAAAAAGTGTTCGTAACAAACATTTAAGGATTCCATTTTATTTTTTATTTTTTTGAAATATGACCTATCTCGATTATTTTTCAATTTTGGCCGCTCCATTAAGTATAATACCATACTTATGATACATTTTCAAAAAGGTAATTTAATAAGCTATTTTTTGGCCCTAAAAAAATGCCTTGTTGCCATTTAAAAATATTGAGTAATTCTTCCTCATTGTTTAAAAAAAAATGACATATCTAAAATACTTTTGACAGAAGCATCTTTCGCAAAGAATGTAATTGTTCAACATAAAACAGGTTAAAATAGACCATTTTAAAACTTCCATGGCCCACTCTCAAAGAATCATGTTGTATTAGCGAATCCATGGCCATCTAAGGATTTCCTTGAAAAGTTAGCCTGGAAGCCATTTTAAAAACAAATGATAATGTGTGATACGTCATTTTAAAGGAAATTGACCGTATAATTCAAATATCAAATAAAAATAATAGGTTTCCATTTAAAACAAAAGAGTTGATACCAGTTCCGGTCAAACCGGAAGTGATTTTAAAAGTACGATTTCACTAAAAAGTAGCAAAATATACACCTAGAATCTCCTGAAATTTTAAAATTTGTATTAATAAAACTACGGAAAAAATAGGGGGGGGGTAACAACATTCGTTGTCACCCGGTAGGTACAGGGACATTTTTTTAAGTGTCTCACCCGATTGGCGATTTTCCTGCTGACTATCATAAAAAACAAATAACATATTTCTGAATGATTTTCGATAAGGAAGCCGAATTTAATGTCAAAAAATACATAGATTTACAAATTTGACAGATGAGACGCCATTTTGAATTTTCTTAAATGGCAACCCCCATAAATAACCACACGATTGGATTGCATTTGGCGATCCGATTCTAAAACTATATAGTTGTTGACACTTATTTTCAGCCGTTTCGGAAATACAGGGGTTCCTAATTTGCCTCCATCGATTTTGTCTTTTAAGTGTCTCACCCCTTTAATAAATAGACGTTCTAAGCTGAACGCCTTAATTTTTTTCACAGTGACATAATTTCGCGTGAGCAAGCGATCTACGCTATAGTCAAATCCGACAGATGTCAAAAAGTGACAGATACAACGCCATTTTGAATTTTCTTAAATGGCAACCGCTGTAAGGAACCACACGAGCGAATTGCATTTTGCGATCCTATTATTAAATTTCTTATTCCCTTAATCGCGGATCCTGTTTTTTGTAACAACCTGTATGTTTCAACATGGATTCAAATTGTGCTCATAGGTTGTCTGCATTAACAATAATCTTTTTTTCATATTATCCGTAAAGACCTTATCGTATATTATGGTGGGTCACCCTATATTAATGGAAATTATACGTCAAGAAATACTTAAATGGCGCGCTTTCTCTCACAATATTCACTTATGAAACCAAAAATTAATGTCAACCTATGAGAAAAAAATTAAATAAATTATATTGTTCCAGCGTTTTCCTGAAACTTAGTTATTTGGAAGATGTAGCAAAATTGGTTCCATTTTTTTAAAGGTGGCTGTGACCGTCTCTTACAAATAGATACAGGCATTTGTTTGGTTGCTAGGCATTATTCTTAACGATTGATCTGTCATTTTGCTGGGCGTAAATTTGTCAAAGCAATAAGATTGTTACTTTATTATATTTAAATAAGTTTGATCATGAACGCTGCGCTTTCAAGTGAAAATAAATTCGATATGCTACGAATGTTCTTTTTATGTGGAGAGAACGCTACAGTTGCCAGAAGAAGGTAGGGTTTTTCATTTCCTAAAATAACGTATTGAATATTAAAAAAAAAAACGCAAAAATATTAATTTTTAAATAATTGTTATCAGTTATTATGCTAATCAAGTTTATACAAGCTCTACCAAAGGTTTTACCAAAAACTAGTCATTTTTGAAAACAAGGATTGGCCTATGGCATTGTTAGGTAAAAACAAATTTCTTGCGCTATCATTATTCTTAAGCTCTTGTTCCGAGTTTTGAAAAAAATAATAGTGGGTGCTGACTATAATAACATTTTCCTTTAAAATTCAAGTCAGTTTTGCTTATAATTTAATCTTTTTTATTTAGCGTAGAGTTTCCATCGAAATCCCATATTTTGAAATTTAATTATTTTATACTGTTGAAATATAAGTTACTAACAAAAATAAGAAGTTCTATTAAAAGCTTGTTTGTAAATAAAATATTCGACGATATTCAAAATGTAGGATTTCAAAGTTTAAATTGACCTTAAAACATTATGGAAATCTATAATTTTGTTGTATTTTTATTTCTATGTCTTGCTGGTATCTGTCTTATTTACAAGATATGTGCATAGTAAGTTAAATAGTAATGCAATTAAATTCTGCCACTATAGTTGGTTGGTCTTACGTATTATTAATAAGGTAAATAAAATTGTAAAGAATAATATATTATAATTAGGGAATGCAATCTCGTTCTCGCGGATCTCGTTCTCGCGAGATCTCGGCCTTTTTTAGCGAGATTGATCTCGGACGAAAAAAGGGCGAGATCTCGCGAGTTTAACGAGATTGCACTCGAGCATAAAAACGTCTTATTCAAAGCGCGTCAAAGCACGGACTCGGAACTCGGACTAACTGACGAAGTTTTTGTCGGTTTTGTTCGGTGCGCGGGATTCCCGGGAGGCAACAGGCAACGGCCTGAGGTAGCGGTCGCGGGACGAGGTGTCTCAGATTCGTTTGACCGGTCGAAAACGAAATTAAGCCGACGTGCAGCGTCATCAGGGCGCATTTGTTTTGTTTACTAATAGGTAGTTGTTGCTCGCTAACGTGATTGAGTTTGATTGCATTCGAGTATTTTTTTTGGTTATTTATGCAAAAAAAAGTTTCTTATGTGATTTACGAGTAAAGTAACGAACGATGTCGGCGAATATAGTTTATAAAGACTATTTGAGTGGGTCGGAAGTATGGAAATACTTTTTGAGAGCGGAAAATGGATTGAGTGCTAAGTGCAAACTTTGTAAGAAGATTCTTAAAACCAAAGATCGATCTCCGCGTGGCTTACATGTGCATTTAAAATCGATCCATAAAATTGACACGAAAACGAAGGATGTCATATCACCCCCGCCGTTGCCGCCACCATCATTAAATACTGGGGCTACTAATCAAAACATGGAATTAGTAACAGCATCCGCATCTACGTCGAATGTTAGTCCAGAATCACCAGGATCGTCGGATTCGGGACCAGTGCCACCAGCAGGAAAGAAGAGGCAAAAAATTACTGATCATTTCCTCCCGGTTGAAGATACTTCTATGGAGAAAAAAGTATCAAGAATGGTAGCCAAAGATGGACTACCTTTCCGTGTTTTCTGTACTTCCAAAGATATGAGAGATCTCTTCAATTCTTCGGGACACAAACTGCCTATGTCCCCAAACACAATTAAACTTATAGTTATGAATTATGGCATGGCACTGAAAATGAAAATAATGCGTGAATTGGCTCAACTGAAGGAGAATGATCACAGATTTACGCTAACATTTGATGAGTGGACTTCTTCTATGAACAAGCGATACATGAATGTGAACGTACACACATTTTTGAACGGAAATGCTCTGTTTTGGAACTTGGGGCTAATTCGCGTCTATGGAAGTATGCCTGCTGAAAGTGGTGTCAGTATTTTGAAAACAAAGTTAAACGAATTTGGCCTTATTCTGGAAAAAGATATTATCAATATTACTACAGATGGGGCAAGTGTGATGAAAAAGTTGGGTCGATTGATATCACTTTCACATCAGCTCTGCTATGCCCATGGAGTTCAACTTGGCATAATAGATACTATCTATAAAAAACAAACTGATGTTGAGGAACCTGTAATAGAATCTGAAAATGAGGAAAACGACGATGAGATTCCTTTGGAAATGGACGAAATTTCTAGCACATGCTTAGACTCAGAAGTTGATGTTTTTCATTGCTCTATGCCCAGAATAGAAGTAGACCTGGATGCAGAATATGCAGGTATTATTGAGAAAGTTAGGAAATTGGTGAAACTTTTTAAAAGATCACCTACTAAAAATGATATTCTGCAAATATACGTAAAGCAAGAATTTGGAAAAGATATTAAGTTACAACTTGATTGTAAAACTCGATGGTCGAGCCTAGCAGACATGATTTCTACATATATGAGAATCAAGCTGTCTGTCAGCAAAGCTTTGATCGACCTCAGCCTGGAAGCCGATCCGAACTACTCTTTGAATGCGGAAGAACATGTAGTTTTAGCGAACTTAGACAAGGCATTTCAACCTGTAAAACTGGCTGTGGAGGTGTTATGTCGTCAAGATACAGACTTGGCTATCGCAGAAACAACACTTAGGTTTATGATTCGCAAACTAGAAGAGCTAAAAACTCCATTGGCAGAAAAACTAGCTGGCTCCTTGAGAAAGCGCATTGTTGAGCGTCGGACGAATTTGACAGCATGTTTGTTGTATATTAGAGATCCAGCTAAATACCAAGCAGATAAAGAAGAGTTTGCGAAAGACGAAACATTTAAATTGCCTCCGAAAAACGTGATTCGAACTGAAATCAAATCACTTATAGAGCGTTTGCATCCGCAATATAGTCTGACTAATCCACAGACACAGACAAATTCAGAATATTCAGATCCATCTTGGTCGATCGCATCAACATCAGCTGCCACCGCTAATGATATAGCTGAATTTGATGATGACGAAAATGAACCGCTTTCATCTCTTGCTAAGAGTCTCAGAAAGAGTGAGACACGCAAGAGTATTTCATTGCAAGAAGAACTTCAGGAAACATTGACTGCTGCGTTCAAAGAACCTAGAGACAGAAAACTAACTACGAATTCTCTGGAGGCATTAATCAAAAAGGAAATGAATTTATACGAGTCCGGGGGGTCAAAAGGCGAACTTTTACAGTTCGTGGATAACTGCCTAAGATCTGTGGTTCCATCTAGCGTTGAATCCGAAAGGGCCTTCTCAGCGGCTGGTTATCTGGCCAACAAAATAAGAAGCCGTTTAGCAGACGATACATTGGACATTTTGTGTTTCTTAAGGAGCTACTTTCAAAAAAATTTGTAATAATGGCTTTGAACTGAACAAATTTTTCATTTGATTGTGTTGTGTTGATTTTGTTGTTTGATTGTATACTGAGTAGATATAGTTTTCTTTGATAATAATATCTCAGTCACAGTATCAGTTTAATAGTCAACTCAACTTATATATTAAGTTTCATTTTTTTCCTTCTCGTTGTTTTGTTTGTTATTGTTATAAAAGAACTGTTTTATTACTAAAATATTTTTATTTGTTATTTGATAGATAGATACGTACATCAAAGTTTAATACTTATAAGTTTTTTAAAACTTGATAGACAGATACGTCGATACGTCAAACAATGTTTAATGCATAAAAGTCTATTAAAAAAGTTCGTGAAAATTAATGTTTATCTTATAATACCTATAATTTTTATTATTTTTTTCTTAATTTATTCAAATATTGTGATTATTTGCAAAAAAACGCACAAAACTGCCAATCTCGCGAGATCTCGAAATTGGCGAGATCTCGCGGTATTGTTATTCATAAACTCGCGGGATCTCGCTGAGCCCCAATCTCGCGAGATTTGCATTCCCTAATTATAATATACGAAACATTATAAAAGGTAATAGCTAGAGCCGCGGCGACAAAAATGCCTTGGAACTCCCAAACGGATAAGAACCACGTTCTTGTATAGTTCGAGTGTCGTTCTCGAAATCCGTGTTGTCGAGTAGGGGTCTGGCGCTCGGCGGTGAGCGGCTATAATATTTTTTCCAAATTTTGACCAGCGGTTTAAAAAAACATTTCCCAAACGGATGAAAATTACTGGAGGGCATCTAGGCAACCCCCCAATTACCGGAAAAATATTTTCATCCGATTTGATCCTTGCCGTAACCTCCAGTACAATTAAATGGACCCAAACTTCGAAATTAAAAAAAAAATCAGCCGCATGCATGCAACCGGACTAAAATAAATCGTTATTATTTATGTTATTAAAAAAAAAAAGTTTTCGTCCAAAATGAGCCTGGATAAACTATGCCAAATAACAAAAAACCTCGCCAGCAAGCGTGATTTTGATCCCGGAGTTCTCCGTAAATTTTCTGCGAGATTTAGATGGAAGTTTCGTAAATTTATTTGTCTCTGGTTTAAAAATATAAAAAAAAATGAAATGCTCCCGAGAGGCGGTAAAATGTTGAGTGACTATTCAATGGTAAGTAAAAATTTTCATGCATATTCTGGAAGATCTGGTCTTGGCCGCAATAAATTTGGATGAAAATAATTTTTCGATGTTCTGTAGGTGTCAAAGAACCTGTTTGCAAATTTTTATCCATGTTGGAATTACTTTATCAAATTTTGCCCATTTAAATTTTGAAAAACTGTTATAAAGCGATGGCGACACATGGAACAAAAAAAATTTTTTTACATATTCTCAGACACGAACTCTAGCTCCCTGCCCAATTTCAAGTTTAAATTAGCAAATTTTTTCCCTCCTTTTTTCCATTTTTTTTAGCTCCTGGAAGAGCTCTTTGAAAAGATCAAATCGGATGAAAATATTTTTCCGGTAATTAGGGGGTTGCCTAGATGCCCTCCAGTAATTTTCATCCGTTTGGGAAATGTTTTTTTAAACCGCTGGTCAAAATTTGGAAAAAATATTATAGCCGCTCACCGCCGAGCGCCAGACCCCTACTCGACAACACGGATTTCGAGAACGACACTCGAATTATACAAGAACGTGGTTCTTATCCGTTTGGGAGTTCCAAGGCATTTTTGTCGCCGCGGCTCTAGCTATTACCTCTTATAATGTTTCGTATATTATAATATATTATTCTTTACAATTTTATTTACCTTATTAATAATACGTAAGACCAACCAACTATAGTGGCAGAATTTAATTGCATTACTATTTAACTTACTATGCACATATCTTGTAAATAAGACAGATACCAGCAAGACATAGAAATGAAAATACAACAAAATTATAGATTTCCATAATGTTTTAAGGTCGATTTAAACTTTGAAATCCTACATTTTGAATATCGTCGAATATTTTATTTACAAACAAGCTTTTAATAGAACTTCTTATTTTTGTTAGTAACTTATATTTTAACAGTATAAAATAATTAAATTTCAAAATATGGGATTTCGATGGAAACTCTACGCTAAATAAAAAAGATTAAATTATAAGCAAAACTGACTTGAATTTTAAAGGAAAATGTTATTATAGTCAGCACCCACTATTATTTTTTTCAAAAGTCGGAACAAGAGCTTAAGAATAATGATAGCGCAAGAAATTTGTTTTTACCTAACAATGCCATAGGCCAATCCTTGTTTTCAAAAATGACTAGTTTTTGGTAAAACCTTTGGTAGAGCTTGTATAAACTTGATTAGCATAATTACTGATAACAATTATTTAAAAATTAATATTTTTGCGTTTTTTTTTTAATATTCAATACGTTATTTTAGGAAATGAAAAACCCTACCTTCTTCTGGCAACTGTAGCGTTCTCTCCACATAAAAAGAACATTCGTAGCATATCGAATTTATTTTCACTTGAAAGCGCAGCGTTCATGATCAAACTTATTTAAATATAATAAAGTAACAATCTTATTGCTTTGACAAATTTACGCCTAGCAAAATGACAGATCAATCGTTAAGAATAATGCCTAGCAACCAAACAAATGCCTGTATCTATTTGTAAGAGACGGTCACAGCCACCTTTAAAAAAATGGAACCAATTTTGCTACATCTTCCAAATAACTAAGTTTCAGGAAAACGCTGGAACAATATAATTTATCTAATTTTTTTCTCATAGGTTGACATTATTTTTTGGTTTCATAAGTGAATATTGTGAGAGAAAGCGCCATTTAAGTATTTCTTGACGTATAATTTCCATTAATATAGGGTGACCCACCATAATATACGATAAGGTCTTTACGGATAATATGAAAAAAAGATTATTGTTAATGCAGACAACCTATGAGCACAATTTGAATCCATGTTGAAACATACAGGTTGTTACAAAAAACAGGATCCGCGATTAAGGGAATAAGAAATTTAATAATAGGATCGCAAAATGCAATTCGCTCGTGTGGTTCCTTACAGCGGTTGCCATTTAAAAAAATTCAAAATGGCGTCGTATCTGTCACTTTTTGACATCTGTCGGATTTGACTATAGCGTAGATCGCTTGCTCACGCGAAATTATGTCACTGTGAAAAAAATTAAGGAGTTCAGCTTAGAAGGTCTATTTATTAAAGGGGTGAGACACTTAAAAGACAAAATCGATGGAGGCAAATTGGGAACGCCCGTATTTCCGAAACGGCTGAAAATAAGTGTCAACAACTATATAGTTTTAGAATCGGATCGCCAAATGCAATCCAATCGTGTGGTTATTTATGGGGGTTGCCATTTAAGAAAATTCAAAATGGCGTCGTATCTGTCACTTTTTGACATCTGTCGGATTTGACTATAGCGTAGATCGCTTGCTCACGCGAAATTATGTCACTGTGAAAAAAATTAAGGTGTTCAGCTTAGAAAGTCTATTTATTAAAGGGGTGAGACACTTAAAAGACAAAATCGATGGAGGCAAATTGGGAACGCCCGTATTTCCGAAACGGCTGAAAATAAGTGTCAACAACTATATAGTTTTAGAATCGGATCGCCAAATGCAATCCAATCGTGCGGTTATTTATGGGGGTTGCCATTTAAGAAAATTCAAAATGGCGTCGTATCTGTCACTTTTTGACATCTGTCGGATTTGACTATAGCGTAGATCGCTTGCTCACGCGAAATTATGTCACTGTGAAAAAAATTAAGGTGTTCAGCTTAGAAGGTCTATTTATTAAAGGGGTGAGACACTTAAAAGACAAAATCGATGTAGACAAATTAGGAACCCCCGTATTTCCGAAACGGCTGAAAATAAGTATCAACAACTATATACTTTTAGAATCGGATCGCCAAATGCAATTCAATCGTCTAGTTATTTATGAGAGTTGCCATTTAAAAGAAATCAAAATGGCGTCGTATCTGTCACTTTTTGACATCTGTCGGATTTTACTATAGCGTAGATCGCTTGCTCACGCGAAATTATGTCACTGTGAAAAAAATTAAGGTGTTCAGCTTAGAAGGTCTATTTATTAAAGGGGTGAGACACTTAAAAGACAAAATCGTTGGAGGCAAATTGGGAACGCCCGTATTTCCGAAACGGCTGAAAATAAGTGTCAACAACTATATAGTTTTAGAATCGGATCGCCAAATGCAATCCAATCGTGTGGTTATTTATGGGGGTTGCCGTTTAAGAAAATTCAAAATGGCGTCTCATCTGTCAAATTTGTAAATCTATGTATTTTTTGACATTAAATTCGGCTTCCTTATCGAAAATCATTCAGAAATATGTTATTTGTTTTTTATAATAGTCAGCAGGAAAATCGCCAATCGGGTGAGACACTTAAAAAAATGTCCCTGTACATTTTTTATTGTATTTCATGACTGTGCCGTCGGCTTGACCTTAGGAGATTACAATTTATTGATTCTCGCTTAGAATGTGCCTCACACTAGTCATTTCCCTTCTCACGTCGTCCAGTCCAACGCGCGCACGCACAGCAGCTCCCTCTTCCGCGCTTGCTACGGTGTGCCGCGCGTCTGGATCTGCAGTACGCTTATGATATTCGTGGGAGTTGCTTCGCTAGTCTCTGTTAAAACGACGCGTATCGTTCGAAATCACCAATCGTTCTTTTGCTACTATGGTAAGTTATACCTGTTTATTTTTACTGATGTTGTATCCTTTTGTTTCATATAGTATTCTATAAAATATTGTGAGCTATTGAATTGTTAGTGCCGCCCATACTTGGGACACAAAACGCCCCAGATTTGTGGGCCGTGCGGATCAGTTTGGCCCTCGACGACCCAGATTCGCGGGCCGTACGGACCAGTTGGTCTTCGACGTCCCATCTTAGGGAGTCGCTCCGCTTGCCACTCAGCCTCGACGCGCCGAATCGGTGCTTTGCATGCCCATTCAGGCGCATCAACTTAACAATCTGATCAGTAGACGGACCACTCTGTGCCGTCGGCTTGCCATTTTGAGCCTTAACTGACAATTCTGGCCCGCAATAGTTTTTCAAGGGCATCAATTCTCTTTTCTGTTCCTTGCAAACTATTCTGCCATTTCTAATCGCTTTCTCTTCGGTTGCAGGCTACTGCCACACCGGAATTATGCTTTTGGGTTTCTAACCCTCCTTGATTTGGATTGTGAGGATCCTGAGGATAATACTATCCTTTCTAGAATAAAAATCCTGGCTACTAATCATCTTCCCAGAGGTTGGAAGAGTTGGAAAGTTGTTAAATATTCCAAAGAAGAGTTACTTGGGACAGAAATGGACCCTATAGTCCTCAATAAGATACGATTTGCTCTCTCAACAGTCAGCTTAGCGAGAGCCTTCACGCCAAACTGTATTTCTCTTCCTGAGAATATTTATACCCAAATGAAATCTAAAATGTTAGATTGGCCTTTTTGTACGGCTCTAATTATTGGCCCGGCTTCCCTGGCTGCAAGGGTAAGAGGATCGGCAGCTCAACACGAAATAATCCTCGCTGCCTTATCAGATATGAAGCCCCTTCTACTATCCAGAAGTGATGCTTCTGACGAGATTTCCAAGGAACATGACGAAATGGATTTTGATGATGGTCACTCTACCTCGCGCAATACCCATATTTCTTCTGTGTCTTCTAAATCGGGTCGGAAATCCAGACTCGACAAATTGGAACAAGGCCAGTTCAAACTTAAGAATATGTTTGAAGCTTTCGTTACTAATCATGGTTCTGCCCCAGACAAACCTGCATACGACTCGTACACTTCGGATGATTTTTCTGATGATCAGGAGGACCTACCTCACGCTCCTAGGCATCCTTCACCTCTATTGGATGATATGAATTGGTCAGCTCGACTCTCAGCCCCACTATTACCAACCGATGAAGTTTTTGAGTTTCAACCAAAAACTAAAGAACAAGAACCAACCATGCCAGCCCCTAAGCCTAATATTGCTAAGCAAGGCACTGAGTGTCAACGCCTTGGGGAACCTTCGTTCAAACTTATCCGTTATGCAGAGGTTCAAAACAGGTTGAATGCGTTCCCAGTTTTCAGCGCTCTAAAAGTCAACCAGGAGCTGTCACATTGCACTTCGAGTTCTGAATTAGCTCGTATGGATACAACTTTGGGTACCTTGGTCCATGGCCTTCTCCTCCAAAGGGAGGCATTTACATCTGCTGTTCACGACTTAACCGAGAAACATCCAGATATAAAAGCTAACATCATCGGTGCTTTTTCGCAGGATTCTTCCTTTCGCCGTATTTCTGACGATGTTCTTCAGTATGCCTGCGGCCGCCGAGCTGAAGTAATAGAACAAAGACGCAATCTATTCCTTCCTAAGGACCCCTTGCGAGCTAGTCTGATGGACGCGATTCCCCCTTCGACTACACATCTTTTCTGTGAAAGAGAATTTTCGGATTTAATGAAACAGCAACCAGGCACTTCTACCTTTTTTCAATTGGAGGTTATACAATACCTTTTGTTTCAAAACCCCCGCTGGTTCGCTTTCACCTTTTAACAAAACTAAATTTCGAGACGAGGGGTATGGAGTCGGAAGTAGCCTCACTCCAAGAACAGGGCATTTTAGAAATTTCAATTTCAGCAACGGGTTTTCTATCAAGAATGTTTCCAGTCCTAAAACCCGACGGCTCTGTGCGTCCCATCGTCAATCTTCGGGGACTCAACCGCTACCTAACTCCCAGAAAGTTTGGGCTAATAAATCATACAAAAGTTCCCGGCTTTCTCCAACCTGGCGACTTCCTTATGAAGTTAGACATTTCCCAAGCTTATTTTCACATCCCTGTAAAACCGCAACACCGGAGAATTTTGTCAATTATCCACCAAGGCAACATACTGCAATTCACCTGTCTTCCGTTTGGCCTATCGACAGCCCCACTAAGGTTTTCCAGGATAACTGGCTTGCTTCTCAACTAAGAAACATGGGCGCAAGAAGTATAGTTTATTTAGACGATTTCCTGTTTGCTGGACAGGATCTCAATCAACTATAGGCTATATGGCACAAAGCTGTCCAATTTCTGACAGAGTTAGGATGGGTCTTAAATCTAGAAAAGTCTTCAAACAAGCCTGTTACCCGCCTCAAATTTCTCGGTATCGTGTGGGATACTATCGCCAACACAAAATCTCTTCCACCACAGAAGATCACATCCATAGAGAAGGACTTAAAGATCATTTTAAAACACAACTCCTGGAATTGGGAGATAGCGAAACGTCTCTTGGGAAAACTCAGTGTAATACCTCTCGGAAGGATACACTCGAGACATCTTCAGAGAGCCTCCAACCGTCTCGCCCAGTTTCGAAGAAAGATGGTCATGTTATCTCCAAATGCTCAAAAGGAATGCAGGATATGGCTACGAGACCTGGTAAACTCCTCTCCAATTTCTGCATATCGAGAGACGGTCTTCCTTTCTACCGACGCTTCAAACCTAGGTTGGGGTGCTCAGCTAAATGCCAAGCACATGCAGGGGTTATGGGATCCAAGACAAAGAAAATGGCATATAAATCGAAAGGAACTCTTCGCCATCATTCATGCACTGCGGCAGGCTTCCTTTCAAATTCAGAACAAGAGAATCTTGATTCAGTCGGACAACAAAAGGGTTGTGAGCTATATCAAGAATCAGGGAGGGACGAAATCTGGCAGATTAACTCAGATGGTGTTTCAGCTTTTAAGCCTAACAGAGTCGTTGAACGCGGAAGTGGCCCCTCATTTTCTCCCTGGTATTTACAACACGGTGGCGGACAGTCTATCTCGGCGGAATCACCTAGCAGATTGGCATCTTTCAATCACGATAACATCGCTCATCTTTCAAAAGTGGGGGACCCCAGAAATCGACTTATTCGCTACAAACAGATCACGAGTAGTCCCAGCCTACGTAACCCGCGATCTGAAAGACACAAGGGCTCTCTTCCTCGATGCATTCAGCAGAAAGTGGAATTTCAAGCTAGCATTGGTCTTTCGTCCTCCTTCTCTGGAAAAAGTCTTCTGGAAAGCCGATCTCAAAGCAAGAGCAATAGACCGCCCATTCGGGATCCGGAACCCACAACACCACCTCACAGATGTGATAACAGGGTTACCACTCCCCAAAGCAAAACACCTCTGTTTGGAGGCTTGGAAAGTGCGGGGTGGGCCAGTGTCACAGCGTCTTGGCCCAAAGAAGATCGTACCTTGCTAGAGAAGGCATGGAGAGAATCTATTCTAAAGACATATGTAAGTCCGTGGAAATTGGGTAAGGAAGCTATCCTCCCGTACCATTAGGCTTCACAAATCAGCAATATCAACTCTGGCCAATCCGATGCGAAATGACTCTAATGTTCCGTTGCTACATCACATGTTAAAATCAATAGACCTGACAAGTCCACCTATCTATAAAAGATATATTTGGGATGTATCGCAGCTTCTCACCTGGATGAGGAATGAATCAATTCATGAAAACAGGGTGTTTCAGATCTTCCGCCGTCTCGCCCTCTTACTCCTTCTGGCCTCTGGCAGACGGGTGCACGACTTAACTCTTCTAAGAATAGATGGAAAATATATGGTTTTGGATCAAGATTCTGTCACGTTTTGGCCTACATTTGGCTCTAAAACGGACACTTCTTCTCACCGGCAGTCTGGCTGGTGCCTTTCATCGGGTCCCGATCAACCATTAGATCCGGTTTTCTGGGTTAAATCTCTGCTTGCCGTAACAGCTAAAAGAAGAAAGGCTTGTGATGATTTGAACGCTTTATTTATTACCTCTAGGGGTAAAGTTGCCCCTGCTTATAGAGCACTTATAGCGGGTTGGGTAAAAACAGCCCTTTCTTCTGCTGGTATTAATTTTCCGGCTGGTAGTATCAGATCGGCGGTGGCCTCGTCAAGAAGGGACGATGGCCTTCCGATGGATTATATTCTGGAAGGTGGCAATTGGAAGTCAGATAAAAATGTTTTGAAACATTATTTCAAAGAAATCACATCTGGTGCTGACTCTTCTTCTAGGAGTAAATGTTTGCTTAATAGTACTTTTAAGTCTGTTTGATTGTTGTCTATCTTATGCTTATCTTAAAGTTGTTGGTTTAGTTATGCCATATGATATTTTGGTATATAAATATATGTTTCATTTATATCTTATTTTATTTACAACATCAGTACTTATCTACTAACTGTAATATACCGGGTGTCCCGCTAAGGTCGGCTAGCGGCTGTATCTCGAAAACTATTTGTCCTACAGCTTTCACGAAAAAAAAAATTATTATAAAAGTGACCCCTAGAAATATAGGAAAATTATTTTCCAATTTCAAATTTTACCGCTAGATGGCGCATTCTCAAATCAAAATCGAAAAATGAGAATGCCTCTTAAAATCAATAGTGAAGGTAAGTTTTATGGGACGGTTTTGGTCTCTACTGGTAAAACTCTAAAAATTATTTATTTCATATTTTGACCTATCTCCTAAAATAAGGGGAGGGGGGAGGCTTGACTCGTGTTGCAGAAGAAGTTCGATAACTCCCGAATACGTTAACCGATTTTATCGAACTTGTTCTTGTTTTGTAGCTATTTAATAGCCGAATTATAGTCTATAATAATACTTAACTTTTAGTTTAACCCTGAACCGCCAGATGGCGTTTTTTGACCGCTTTAGTCGTTTACGCAATTTTCTATTAAAAGGTAAATGGGAGGCTAACTTTCTAATTTGCTAGTCTTATTACCCATAAAATTATCTAAAAAGTGGCGCAAACCGAAAGTCGATATCGTTTTTCAAACTTAAGCTATGAGCAAAAAACAAATTAAATTTAAAAACAAATGTATTTCTAAGAAAATTTCAACAATTGTTTGCAACATCCAGTATTATTAACCTAAAACTAATAAAAATTAATGCCTGAAAGTAATCAAAAGTTACGCAACTTTGAAGTTGCAGCTTTTGCAATAAAATTATAACAATACATGTAACAAATGTTCATTTAGAAATAAGTAAGCCATGAAAATCGAAACAATAATATTGACAATTAGCTGTCATTAGTTTTCGCTTTTAGTAAGTAATTCGTTATTTTTTAGTCTAATGTTATTAATTTCTTGTTAAAAGCAGTTTAAATAATTTGAAAGTTATGTCTTATTCTGTTGCTGAAGCATATGACATGCTGGCCGTTTATTTTCAATGTTTTGAAAATACGGTTATTGCCTCGCGAGAGTACGCTGTAAGATATCCTGAGAGAAAGCATTTTTCGCGGAGGGTTTTTAAGCGTTTAGCAAGACGGTTGCGAGAAACTGGACACGTGTTACCGATACAAGCCCAAAACAGGATTCGCAGAACTCGAATTGAAAACAATATTATAAATGTGCTTGCTTATATTGAAACTTATCCTAAACGCAGTATTAGGGACATAGAAAGAGATCTGGTCATTTCTCGATCGGTTGTTCATAGAATTCTGAAAGCACAAAAATTACATGCATATCATGTTGAACTTCATCAGGCGCTCACGCCACTTGATTTTGACCGAAGGTTAGATTTCTGCAACCGGATGCTTGCAATGACTAGAGAAAATCCAAATTTTTTAAATCAAATTCTATGGACAGATGAGGCTACCTTTACTAGTAGAGGTAAAGTAAACTTACATAACAGCCATTACTGGTCGGAAAATAATCCTCATTGGATGATAGAAATTGATCACCAAAATCAATTCAGCGTGAATGTGTGGTGCGGCATTATTGACGGTAAAATTATTGTTTTTATATTTGAAGACTCTTAATGGAGCAAGGTATTTCGAATTTTTAATGAATAATTTCCCGAATCTTTTGGATGAAGTACCATTAGAAACTCGTCTAAACATGTGGATTCAACAAGATGGTTGCCCTACGCATTATGCGTTTAACGTAAGGGAATATTTAAATATCCAGTTTCCCAACAAATGGATAGGAAGGGGTAGCTTATTTCCCTGGCCACCCAGATCCCCTGATTTAACAGTTTCGGACTTTTATTTATGGGGAAGACTTAAAGATATTGTCTATCAGACCCGGCCAACCACACGAGAAGACATGATTCGTAGAATCCGAAATGCGATAGCGTCTATTTCTGTGGCAGAGATTGAAAGTGCTGTTGATGTAACACGTCGCAGACTTCAAAGTTGCATTGACAATAATGGCGGTCATTTTGAGCATTTGCTTAAAAAATCGTAAAGTAGTACTGAACTGTAAAAAGAATCAATATTTATTAATATGTGTTCAAAAAGGTATCAATCATTTTTTTTTTCTCGAATTTTGTAATTCCATTAATTTTGTAATGAGTTCTTTTTTTTGGAACAAAAGCTAAGTAATGAAGTAAGAACGCCGACGCCTATTATTAAATGTTTTACTAGTTTGTAACTACCTCTAATGTTAACAATATTTTTTCAGACGTTAATTATTAGTTTTAGGTTGATTAATACTGGATGATGCAAAAAATTGTTGAAATTTTCTTCCAAATACATTTTTTTTTCAATTTAATTTGTTTTTTGCTCATAACTTAAGTTTGAAAAACGATATCGACTTTCGGTTTGCGCCACTTTTTAGATAATTTCATGGGTAATAAGACTAGCAAATTAGAAAGTTAGCCTCCCATTTACATTTTAATAGAAAATTGCGTAAACGACTAAAGCGGTCAAAAAACGCCATCTGGCGGTTCAGGGTTAAACTAAAAGTTAAGTATTATTATAGACTATAATTCGGCTATTAAATAGCTACAAAACAAGAACAAGTTCGATAAAATCGGTTAACGTATTCGGGAGTTATCGAACTTCTTCTGCAACACGAGTCAAGCCTCCCCCTCCCCTTATTTTAGGAGATAGGTCAAAATATGAAATAAATAATTTTTAGAGTTTTACCAGTAGAGTCCAAAACCGTCCCATAAAACTTACCTTCAATATTGATTTTAAGAGGCATTCTCATTTTTTGATTTTGATTTGAGAATGCGCCATCTAGCGGTAAAATTTGAAATCGGAAAATAATTTCCGTATATTTCTAGGGGTCACTTTTATAATAATTTTTTTTTCGTGAAAGCTGTAGGACAAATAGTTTTCGAGATACAGCCGCTAGCCGACCTTAGCGGGACACCCGGTATATTATCATTTTCACAATCACAGTACGCTTCCCCACGTCGTCGTCAGAATCCAAAAACCTCTCATAAGGTCAAGCCGACGGCACAGTCATGAAATACAAACGTTTTTCCCCCGAAGGGATAAAAACGATATATTTCATGTCTTGCCTAGGCTTGACCCCGGTAAGTTCTTGACGCCTTATACCAGAGGTACTGCAGAACCAGACGCGCGGCACACCGTAGCAAGCGCGGAAGAGGGACCTGCTGTGCGTGCGCGCGTTGGACTGGACGACGTGAGAAGGGAAAAGACTAGTGTGAGGTACATTCTAAGCGAGAATCAATAAAGGGTAATCTCATAAGGTCAAGCCTAGGCAAGACATGAAATATATCGTTTTTATCCCTTCGGGGGAAAAACGTTTGTATTGTGTTCTTATCAGCATTGGGTATCTGGGCATGGAATTTTAATAGAATTCAGTTTATTGGAAACGGTCTTTTATTTCACATGGCGCTGCGAAATTAAAGAAAAATTCGAACGTAATAATTACAGTAAGAAATGTTAATTTCGCGATGGCGGAATTTAAGGGTATTGCACCTCTTGAGATGTCTGGTGATGTACCAAAAAATTGGAAATTTTGGATACAAAAGTTTAAAAACTATTTAAAGGCCTCAGAGCTAAATAAAAAATCGGAAGACATACACTGTGCTCAGTTATTTCAATTTATTGGTGATGAAGGTATTCGCATTTTTAATACGTTTAAAATTAAAGATGAAGACAAGGATAAAATTGATGTCATTATAAGTAATTTTGACAATCTTTTTCAACCAAAAGTTAACGTAATTTATGAAAGGCACCTATTTCTAACCAGGAAGCAGTTACCGGGTGAGAACATTTAACAATTTTTAACTGATTTGAAAAATAAAGCTAAAGTGTGTAATTTTGATAAGTTGGAAGACTCCTTGGTATGTAGTGTGTTAATAATCGGCTTAAATAACGATTCTCTGCGTGAGCGACTACTAGAAGAGCCGGAGATTACTTTGAAAAAAGCTTAGCGCATTTGTTTAGCAGTAGAAGAATCCAGAAAGCGGGGTCAAGAAATTAGTGATAGTAAAGAGGTGAATATAGGGAGACAAAAAAATTCTCCAGTAAACCTAGTTTGGCGAGGCGAGATTTTAATAATTCCAGAAGCTTTGGGGGTCCTTACAAGAATAATATTACAGGTGCAAATTCTGTGGATTGGAGCTCTCGTTTCAACTGCTTTAAATGTGGGACAAGTCATCAAGTAAGGAAATGTCCGGCATTTGGTAAGCAATGTGGTTTGTGTGGTGGCATGAATAATTTTCAAAAGGTATGTTTCAAAAAGAATTAATTCATTCGGTTCAGGATTCTATTGACAGTAATCCAGAAAAATATTAACCAAATAATGATTCAGATCTTTTTATCGGCATGATCACAGATAATGATGGACGAAATAAAGTTAGAGAGTGGAGCATTACACTTTTGATAAACAATAAAAAATATGTACAATTTAAAATGGATACAGGTGCAATGACCAATACTATCAGTTATAAAACATTTTTAAGTTTAGGATACCATAATACTTGTATCAAAAAGTTAAAAATCGAGAATATCGCTTAGATTTCGTAGTTGTATCTACAGATTCTCCTGCCTTAATTGGTTTTAAATAGTTGTATTATGCTTAACCTTATCAAGAAGATTGATGTTGTTAGTGAAAATGTTTTGGTTAACCAATTTATGTATTTAAAGGGATAGGTTGCATTCCAGGTCAATATCACATTAAATTAAAGGAAAATCCACAACCTGTTATACACAAAACAGAAAAATTCCATTTCCTTTAATTGAAAAATTTAAAAATACATTAAATACTTTAGAGAATGATAAAATTATTTGTAAGGTTAGTTATCCACCGGAATGGGTTAATCCCATTGTTTTGGTTGTTAAAAAGGATCAATTAAGAATATGTCTAGACCCTAGCGATTTGAATAAAAGTATTCGCAGAGAACATTTTCCCCTGCCAACTTTCGATGAAATAAGTGCTAAACTTAGTGGAGCAAAAATGTTTTCCACACTTGATGCAATGTCAGGGTTCTGGCAGGTTGAGCTTGATAAATATAGTTCGGATCTGTTTACTTTTGCGACGCCGTTCGGACGCTATAAAAACTTTAAAGAAATATTCGATTTGCCCGGGGTAGAAATTTATCTAGATGATATTTTAATTTGGGGTACTACTAAGGCTGAACATGATGAGCGCTTAAATAATGTTAAAAAATAACATAAAATTTAACCAAAGTAAGTGTAAAATAGGACCTAATAATATTGTTTACATGGGTCATAAAATTTCAGAGTCCGGTTTTAGAGCGGATGATTCTAAAGTAAAAGCCATAAGAAACATGCAAATTCCCAAAAATAAGGAAGATTTAAAGCGGTTTTTGGGGATGGTGACTTATGTAGGAAAATTCATAAGTCACCTTTCTACAATTACTGTACCCCTACGGGAATTATTAATGAAGAATATTGCTTGGGTATGGGAAAAATGTCATGAAGATGCTTTTAATGTTCTAAAACAGCAACTAATTAAGCATCCCATTTTGCAGTTTTATATACCTTCGTTCCAATAATAATTTCGGCGGATGCGTCAAAAAATGGCGTAGGCGCTGTACTGCTGCAAAATGGGTTGCCCTGTATGTATGCCATGCATCAAAATCTTTATGTGATTTTCAATTAAACTGGGCTTAGTATTTGCCTGTGAGAGATTTCATCAGTATATTTTTGGTAAGCAATTTACTATGGAAACTGATCAGAAAGCTTTAACACAGCTTTTTAAAAAACCCTTGCATAAGTGCCCTCCGCGTTTACAAAGAATGTTTATTAGATTGCAAAGATATGACATAAAGCTGGTTTATAAACCAGGAAAAGAGTTAATTTTTGCGGATACTTTATCACGAGCCTATCTCTCTGACGATTGAAAAAGCAATTACTGCTTTGAAGATGAAATTGAAACACAGATTTGTTTATTACACTACAGTTTAAATGCCACTGATGAAAAAATTTCAGAAATCAATTTTTATACGGCTCACGATAAAGAATCAGCAATTTTGTTAGATGAATGAGAGAAATGGTTGGCCAAAAACATATACACAGGTAAATCCGTTGATTAAATTATATATTAAATTTAAAAACGATATAACTGAAGCTAATGGTCTATTATATAAAAGTAGAAAATTAATTGTTCCACCAAGTTTACGCAAGAACATATTAGGTAAAATACACTATAGTCACTTGGGAATGACAAAATGTAAAAATCAGGCCCGTGAATGTTTTTTTTTACCAAATATGACGCTTGATATAGAAAATTTAATTTCCGGTTGTGTAACGTGTCAACGGAAAGAGACCCAGAGGAAGATCACCAACGAGATGGGTAGACCAGATGAAACCTTTGGTTGGACTGGGAATACATGAATCCCTACAAGTTGCTCAGGACCGGGAAGCTTGGAGAGCAACGGTAGAAGCTGCTACATTATAATGCCACTATGCCCTCCCGAGGACCAAAAGGACAGAGAGAGAGAACGTGTCAAACTTTTGAGAAAAATATACCAAATGAACCTATGTTGCCCCATGAAGTACCTACTTTGCCATGGGAAAAAGTTGCCTGAATTTATTTTATTTTGATACTGAGGTATTTTTATTGGTTGTAGATTATTTTTCTAAATACATTGAACTAGCTAAATTAGTAGATGGTCAGTCATCTAATGAAGTAATTTTGCATCTTAAATCTATATTTGCTGGGCATGGTATACCAAAATGTGTCATTACGGATAGGAGTCCACAGTTTAATTGTATATATTTTAAGCAATTCTCAAAATCATGGCATTTTAATCATACTATGTCAATTCCTTTGTACCCTCAATCGAATGGCTTAGTAGAGAGACACGTTCAAACATTAAAAAATATGTTATATAAGACAAAACATGAAAGCAAAGATTTGTATCTTACACTATTATCTTATAGAAATACCCCTATTGATTGTAATCTAGAATCTCCAGCTCAAATTTTAATGAATAGGAGATTAAGAGGTACTTTGCCTATCGAAAAAGCTCTGTTTAAACCGATAAAGTGTGATAACTCGCGGATAAAAAAGTTGTTAAAACATAGACAAGTGATACAAAAACAAAACTATTATAGAAAGTGTAGTGTGCAAAATAATAGGTTTGGCAAGAACCAACAGATTCTATACAAAGCAAGATTAAGTGATAAAAACTGGCAAAAGGGTTACATAAAAAATAAAAATAAATTTAAACCAAGGTCGTTTGATATAAAAACGGATAATGATAGAGTATTGTGTAGAAATACAAAATTTATTAAAAGATATCCTGTAAATTATGGTTCTTCTTATGTTGATTCGGAAAACGAAAGTATGTTAGGATTAGATGATGAAAGCGGAAATGATCAAGGTTCAAGTTTGGACGACGACATTATTTTTGTACCTACAACCACCAGATCGGGAAGAGTAGTTAATCCTCCTCAAAGATTACGTTATAATTCCTAATGTCTGTGGTCCAGAGTTTAGTTTTGAATAATTTGGTGTTTAGCGTTAATTTAAAGTAATTATAGAGTTTTCTGTTTCTTTTGTTTTTCAGGGGAATGTCATATATGTGTACTAGAAACCATAGTTTTGTTAAGGTCAATTAAGGTGAAACGAACTTTATATAGGTACATTTTTTATTGTATTGTGTTCTTATCAGCAATGGGTATCTGCGCATGGAATTTCAATAGAATTCAGTTTATTGGAAACGGTCTTTTATTTCACAATAAAAACTTCGAAGTTTTGTCGGGTTGATATTGCTCATGGTGGTGTTATGATTTTTGTTAAAGATAGGATAAAGTTCAGATTAGTTAAAGTGTCTCAGTTCTGCGTGAAAACAGTCCTTGAATGCTGTGCCATAGAATACTTGATTTCCGATGTGGGTTTATGTGTTGTGATGTGTGTGTATAGACCCCCATCTGGCTCATGTAGTGTTTTTCTGGATCAATTTGAAATCCTTCTCGAATACGCCGTATCTCTTAAAAAACAGTTGATTATATGTGGTGACTTTAATATTGACATCTCGAAACATTCCAAAGAAACATGCGATTTTCTATCATTACTAAACAGTTACGGTCATAGAACCTACAAGAATTACACAGTTCAAAGAGAGTACCTTAGACAATATAATAACAAATATTAACCCAGAAATTTTTGACGTACGGACTTTTGAAACTGGACTTTCTGACCATAAATCCATATTTTTTAAGACTAATACCAATAAAAGACATGATATATTTAGTTATAAAAGAACATTTTCAAGAACAAATCTAAAGAAAAGCGGTCACCATATGACTCAAATAATTTGGGATTTGCCAATAAACTGCAATGTACAGGAAAGGTTTGACTATTTCTTTGTAAAAATGAAAGGTTTCTTAAATACGTGTTTCCCAATAAAAAAACTTAAAAAGAAAAAATCCCGAAAATGGATTACGACAGGGATTAAAATATCATGTAAGCATAAAAAACAGCTATTTAAATTTATTAAGAAAAATCCTAATGATATTCTAAAGCAGTTTTATACTAATTACTGCCTTATTCTAAAGCAATTAATTGATAAGGCTAGACGGATGACCATTAATGAAAAAATTCTCACATCCTCGAACTTACCTAAAACGATATGGAAAATTGTGAAACGGGAAACAGGTAGAAACAAACTGACATCTTCTTATGACTGGTACATTAAAATAGACAATATCGCCATTAAAGATAAGCAAAATATAGTTAATCAGTTTGCAACTTATTTCTCAAGCATAGGCAATAATAACCATTCTGAAAGCAGGGAAATACCTAAAACTCCTACAATCGATAATAGTTTATACTTAAGCCCAACTGATAGTGAGGAGATAACAAGGATAGTCACTCAATTAAAAAACACCAATTCAACAGGGAAAGACGACATTCCAGTATCTCTGTTAAAGATGCACATTGATACTCTCCCTCCCATAATTTCTGACTTGATCAACCAGTCTTTTGAGGCTGGATATTTCCCGGTTCAACTAAAAGCTTCGAAAGTAATCCCAATTTTTAAAAATAAAGGACTACAAGAGGTAATTTCCAATTATCGTCCTATTGCTCTCGCGTCTGTGCTTACCAAGGTCATAGCAAAAGCAGTATATAATTTGATTTGATTTGATTTGATTTGATTATAAAAATTTTAAACAGATATAGGGTTCTGACATCATGCCAACATGGATTTAGAGAGGCCCTATCGACAGAGAGTGCCCTGTACGATATTTTAGGTGAAATTTATCAGCAACAAAATCAGGGAAACTACTGTGCTATGTATGCATGTGACTAACCAAAGCATTTGATATGATAGACCACAAAATCTTGATAAAGAAAATGTCGAATTATGGTATGAGAGGTAGAATGCTGTCATGGTTTGAATCTTACTTGCACAACAGAACCATGTTTGTTAGTGTTAGGGATAGTATAAACACATTTGACCCTGAGGAACAAATAGCGTCGGCGGGAGTACCCCAGGGCTCCGTTCTGGGTCCTCTGCTATTTAACCTGTTTATTAACGACCTCCCAAATTACGTATCAAATGAAATACTTATGTATGCTGATGATACCACATGTATTGTAAGTGACAAAAAAACTTGACAGGTTGGAGGATAAAACAAAACGAACTATTAAAGAGCTTGTAGATTGGTTTGATGCAAACAGGTTGAAGCTTAATATAGGAAAGACAAATATATTACTATTTGGAAACAGAAACATGCCTAATGCGATTATGCCTAGTGTGGAAGTAGGGGACCAAGTAATTAACAGAATAATGAAATTAAAATTTTGGGGCTAACAATTGATACTGATCTTAAATTTGAAACACACCTGTCGGATCTTAGTTTGAAATTGAATTCAATTTGTTTTTCTCTTAGAATATTGCATGACGTGGTGTCAGACAAAGTCCTGAAATGTGCCTATTACGGTTACTTTCACTGTAAGATGGTGTATGCAATTGAATTTTGGGGAATCAGAGTCGTAGTGCTGGGACTTTTAAACTCAGAAAAAGAGCCCAAGGATAATGAATAGAATGCATCCACAGGCATCTTGTCGTGATGTTTTTAAGAGGACTGGAATAATGACACTTCCATCATGTTATGTTTATCGAACTTTGATGTCTATACACAAGAACAAACGAAAACTTACATCTGCTTCCGATATTCATACACATAGGGTCCGAAAAGATCGGCTAAGGCCTAATTTTCCGGGTTCGACTAAATTTTTAAACAGCCCTTTTTACCAAGGAATGCAACTATATAATCTGCTACCTACAGAATTAAAAAATCAAAGCATAAATCTGTTCAAGAGAAAACTAAAGATTAAAGGATAATATATTTTATAGCGTGCAAGAGTTTAAAGACTTTCTCAACTATAATCGGATTTGTTGATGGTACCTGCAATTTTATGAGTATTGTTTTTTCGTTCGAATACAATGTCTATTTACCTATTTATTTTTATTTATATTTTTTATTTATATCTGTTCTTCTCTCTGTCCTTTCTCTTAGTATGTATTGGAATTAATGTATTACTGTTATTTTATTTATTTTGTATCGCTGTAATGTCTAAAGCCTATTGGCAAAAAATGACAAAAATGACAATAAACACTCCTAGTTCGTACAGGCACTAAATTTGTTTCTGCTTCTGGTCACACGTTCCACTTCTAAACTTTATTCATTCTAATTAACATGTTAGCGTTCCCACTCGGTAACTAATTAATTAATAAACACTATTCTTTAATATTTTAGAACGACTTTACACAAAATACGGAAAAGACAGTAATGTTCTTCACAATGTTTTAACACAATACAGCACTTTGACTACTATTCTACATATAGATGTAATTTAAGCTTGCTGCTATGAACTTTCTATTTGTCAAAATTTCAGTATATTGTCAACACGTTCCGCCCAACAACTAAAGTAGTATTGAAATGATGAGTTTGTAACTGTATTTCACGAAATGAGGTAACCATTGCCCATATCCCATATGGCAAGAGAGAAAAAGACGCTCAGCGAGCGAGACTTTCTTATTTGTAACTCTTTTTCGCACACAAAAAAAAAACCTTGTCAACCTAGCAAGACCGGAAACGTGACCATTTTTTATTTCCTTAGCAATGAGCCGGAATTGTCACAGTGACGCTGTATGCATGTAACAGAGGGAGACAAAGAATTACATTTTAATTAACATTATTTGCGAACACAAGAGAATTTGGCCCCATTTTCATGATTTTACCCTTTGTTAGAGCTTGTTTTACAACAATTGTTATTTTCTTTAATAATTTTGTTTTTCTTTGGTTGTTTTATGGCTCTGGTTAAAGCATCTCCCTCTATGTAAAATTAATTAATAATATGGGATGTATAATATATATTGCGTCTGACAACAGGTTACCTAAAAAAATTAAATTAAAAATCAATTATAGGCGAGTTATCCAAAACAGCATAAGTCGGCTAAAACACATAGTGCGTTTTATTTTGTCTGTAAGCATCGTATTATTTGCATCTTCAAAATTTCTTCTATACCTTGCGGCATTTAAAAATTTGAAAGTTAGCTTAACTATATTGTTTTCTTTGTATTTCGTTTGTGGTTACCTAATTTGTACTTACAATTATTTAACGGTAAGTAGATATTAAGAGTCTTTAATTGAGAGAATCTCAATCCAATTTCCGACCTACCTCGTTAATTCCTACCCACACAAAAATATTAGAAAAATTAGCAAAAAAACGGGTAAACTCTTTCATAATTAAAAATATCAGCATTTGTCAAAACCGGTTTCAAACCAAGAAAAATACGAATGATGCGTTTTTCATTCCTTGAAAATCTGTACTTGCATATTAACGAGAAAAACGATGGAAAAAGTTAGAAAACTTGTAAAGAAATATTATTACTTGATAAGGCTTAATATTTTTTATTTTTTTTTTATTTATTTATTTATTTCCGAACTTAAAACAGTATTGCTACTGGTGTAAAGACCTAATACAAAAAGAACAATTATAGACAATATAATATCTAACAAGGTATTGCACTTATAAATATCTACTTCATTACAAATCTATCCAATATTAAATTATAGTGTCTGTTTAAAATGTAACTTAAGGTTATGACATATTTTGGTGAAACTTCCATTTAGAAAATTTTTAGGAACCTTATTATATGTTTCTATACTTCTTTGGTATGGCAAATCTTGTCCTTTCTTAGTGCGGGAATAATTGTTTCTTATTAATTCTTTAGATCTGACGTTATAGGGATGAAAATTGGGAGAAAATTTTAGAACTGTATTTATTTTGATGAAGTTGTTTTTGACACTATGTATTAGTTTACATTGTTCAAACTGCTTTAGTTGTCTTACTTTCAGAAAAGAATGTGCATCATACAGTGTTTCAGTGGGAGTATAATAATTTAGTGAGTAAATAGTCTTTATAGCTTTATTTTGTAGCCGTTGTAGTTTGTTCAAAAGATAATCACTTGCACTTCCCCGGCATGGGATCAAGTATTTGAAGTGTGGCTCGATGAAGCTGTTATATAGGAGAGTCCTTGCCGAATTATTTAGTTGATGAGAGCATCTTCGCATTACTCCGATGATGGGCGCTACTTTGTTTATGATATGTAATATATGTTCATTCCACGTTAGCGTATTTGATATCACTAGCCCAAGGTATTTGTACCTTGTTACTTCGCAGAGTGTCTTATTATTAAGTTTTACTACTGGTCTAATAGTCCTTTTGCCCTTTTGTTTAATTATCATATATACAGTTTTTTCTACATTAATGCTAAGTTTATTAAAACACAACCAGTCGAAATATAACTTTAAATCTGCGTTAATAGATTGTTCCAACTCCTCCTGAGTATCCGCAGAAAACACAAGGACTGTATCATCAGCGAACATAAAATATTTACATAAATTTACAAATTGTAGACTATGTACATAGAGAAGATATTGAAGGGGCCCCAGAGCTGACCCCTGTGCCACACCGACTGTTATTTCTTTGTCGTCACTGCTACTCTGATTGACACATGTATGTTGTTTTCGTTTTGTAGAATAAGATCTCAGTAGCTCGTAACAGGTCCCACGAAATCCCATTTTTTAAAGCCTCTCTAGCATTTGATAGATATCGACCGTATCAAAGGCTTTCTGTAAGTCTATAAACACAGTAGCTACCTATTTGTTCTTATCTATTTCAGTTGATATATAATCTAGTACATCCGCAGTTGCCCCCAAGGTGTTGCTCTTCTTCTGGAAGCCATATTGTCGTAAATCAAACTTAAAAGTTGAATTTACGAAGCTTATCATCCCTGCTTTAATAACTTTTTCAAGTATTTTGGAGAATGTGCTAAGAAGGGAGATTGGTCTATAGTTATTGATATCATCATGTGCTCCTTTTTTATGGATTGGGATAATTTTTGCCGTTTTGAGCTCTTTGGGGTAAATACCACTTTCTAATACATTATTTACAACATCAATTTATCAACAATAACATTTGCTATTTCATGAAATAATATTGTGAGGTCTTTTTTATTAATTTTATCTACTCCTGGGGTACAATTATTCTTTAAAGTATTGATGATTTCGTTTATTTCAGCAGTATCTGTAGGACGAAGATATATGCTTTCGCTTACATTCTCCTCAAGAAAACTTGAATTTGCTGGGTGTTGTATGTAAGAGGCAAACGTTTTACTCACACTCGAAAAATGATCATTAAACACCGTGGCTATTTTCAAGTCATCCTCTATATGTTGACCATTCTTGTCCAATATATTGTTAATATTTTTGCCTCTATTGGTGGTTCTATTACATAAACTGTTCAAGACATTCCAAGTTTTCTTAATATTACCCTTCGCTTCTTGAAGTTGGCTCTCTGCGTAATCTCTTTGCAGTCTTTTTCTTAGGCTATTGACTTCGTTTTTGACTTTATTAAATTCGCTTTTCGTGTATTCATTTCCAATTATCTTCCATCTGTCATAAAGATCTTTTCTATGGTGTAATTTTTGTATGTACTCTTTTGTTATCCAGTAATTGTTTCCCTTAATCTTTATTCTACACGCTTTTGTACATTTACTTTATTCATCGTTTATTATTTTTGCCAACCTTTCAAAAGTTTTTACCGTTTCATTGTCAATTTTTTCTGCTACATTTTTAATCCATTTTTGTTTGTCAAAGTAATTTCTGCTGATCCGCTCATTTTGTCTTTTGTCTATTTTGTTAACTTCTATGTACATAACTTTGTGGTCTGTTATAAAATGATCCTGTAGATTTAATTTACAGTGTATGATTTTATTTGTTACAACGTGGTCTATAATAGACGCCGAATTGTTAGTTTCACGAGTTGCATGTTCTTTACTAATTTTATTTTGAAAACAGAAATCATTCATAAATATTGTATTTTTATAATCTGCTATAGTATGCGAATTTTTGAGAAGATCTAAATTTATGTCGCCCACCAAGATGCTACTTCGTTTTTGTTTTTCAATGAACTTGTTTGTCTAACTCTCTTATAAAATTTTCGCATTTGTTTTGTGGTGGTCTGTAAATACCGCAAATATTTAGTTTCTGGTGTGTTAGATAAATTGATACTATATTACAGTCTTGGAAATTGTGATCAGATAAATCATTTTCCACATACTGTAACTCATTTCTTATATAAATACTAGCTCCTCCTCCACGAGTACTTCTACAATTATGTATCTGTGAGTAATTTTTTATATTGAAACAATTTTTTTCATTTGGATAAATTTATGTTTCGGTAAGTATGATTATATCTATGATCTTTTTACTTTCTCGCATAATATCTTCAAGATCTTCTAATTTGTTTCTTAAACTGCATAATATGTTAATGTATAATATATTTAAGTTTCCATATAGATCCATTTTAAATATTTGGTTATTTCGTTATTATTATTTAAGACTTGAGATTGAGAGTATATGCAGCTTTAATCTTTTTCAACCTCTTAAGTAATCTGGCTCTTTTAAACAGCATCTGATTTTGTTGTGTCAGGTCATCATTTAAATATATATTTCTATCTGTTCCTGTCAAACCACAATCTTTTACTTTAATACCTTTCGACTGCCTTATTGTTTTCATTAGTATTTGCTTTTTCTCTTGATTTCTGAATTTAACAAGTATGGGAGCATCTTCGGTCTGGTTGAGTCGACACGCCTCTTCGATATCGTTTTCATCAATTTGGATTTTCATTGTACTTATCACTTTTTTCATAATGTTTTTTGGTCCTTTCTCTTGTTTGGGAATTCCTACGACCAGTATGTCATTTCCTTTATCTTGCTGTCCTTTTAGGTTTAACCTATCTTCCATTGATTGTACTATTTGCGTTAATGAGATATTTTCGTCTTTACTC
Organism: Polydrusus tereticollis; assembly: GCA_963920685.1. Taxonomy (NCBI): domain Eukaryota; kingdom Metazoa; phylum Arthropoda; class Insecta; order Coleoptera; family Curculionidae; genus Polydrusus; species Polydrusus tereticollis. The sequence continues at coordinate 47,793,690 of OY987335.1, read as the reverse complement.
TTTAACAGATTATTTTTATTAGATGTTTAATTTTCTTGTATTTCTATGTACCTCTGTAAATTTGTTTATACGGAGTGGCAAAAAAGTCGCGCATAATGCCTGTAACTTTTGAATTCCTCGTATACGAGAAAGTGACCTTTATGAAAATTGTTCAATAAATTATTCCCTACATTTCTACTGGCATGAATTTTTTCTGTCATTTCTGGTTTAGTTGCCATAGAGACCAACTTACTTTTTTTATGCATATGACTGCATACTTGATTCTACTGGGAAAACTCTGAATTTTTTTTATTTCAAATTTTTATTTATTTAAAATTCTAACAAAATTTATAATATATATTATTATACATATTATATATTATATATATTGTATTCAACAACTTGATCTGTTACTTCTGTATATTAGGCAGTTTTAATTATTTCATGGTAGAGTATGACTGCGATACCTTGTTTATTAATATATTTTATTTATGTATTTACTTATTCAACAGTTTTGCCAATACATTCTGACCTTTCCAAATTGTGATTTAGGATTAGGCTTTTCAATATTTTAAACACTTACTCTATAATATAAGATTATTAGTTTAAGGACTATTTGTCAATAGGATTGTATGCATGTTCTTTGAATAATAAACAATTTTAAAGTATAACTGTTTGTAAATGCATTTTTAATTTTTTTTACCGTTAGTTATATTAGTATATCAAAAAAGGGGCAACTCCGGACACAAGATCATATGAACTTTTTCTCTTGGAATATCATAATGAATCAGCCGCTTAAGTTACGTACTATACTTCTGAAACACCCTGTATATTTAAATATGGCAAAATATTTTGATATCCACAGTTGGGTAGAATAGGGTACCTAATGGTTGAATAAAACTAGATACTATCCTGTTTTATCCAATTTCATAATTTAAATTTTTATATTTTAGGTCTAGACTAGAATGGGAAAATACAAGAAAAAACAAATAGGCAGTCTTGAAATGAGGAGAGTATGCGCCAGGCTACGGAAAAGGTCTTGCAGAAAAGAATGGGATATCTGATAGTTTAGTGTTCTTCGTATAACTCTTGATGCAAGATGAAAGATAAAAAGGTACACTTGGTAGAATTAGAAAAAAAATACAATAAAAAGACCAAACTAAGTTTGGCTGCAGATAAACATGTGTGAAAGAAGTGGATAGAATAAAACGAAAAATGATTATTAGAAATTAAATAAAAGAGTTAAAAGTAAAAAAACCAAGAAGAAATTATAAAAGCCGCAGTAGTTCAAAGGACATTTGTCTCATGAAGTTTCTATAAAGGTCAAGAAAGATGATCCTGTAATTTTATTTATAATAAGGCGTTTTATATATTTTATATACGAAATACTATTTATACATAAATCCGTTTCTTTTTTTAAAAAAAGATCAATATTTCTTGATGACATCCAATCCATTACATAAAAAAAAAGTGAAATTACAATATAAACACAAAATTACAAATAACACTAAAAATATGACTAAAATAGCCTAATGATTTTTTCGTAATAAATTGGTAATATATTACATATTTATTCTTATTAATATTATATGCTAAACTTACTAGTAACTGAAATAGGTGCTGAAATAAGACCATACTCCAACATAAGTAATTTCCTCAACGATTACTGGATCAATAACCCCACTGTGGTTCTTCTCGCAAAGCATGTTGTCCTTTTCTTTAAGATGATGCTCCGAATATAGGTAGTAGCCGTTTCCATTGACATATTCAGAATTATTTAACACTGACAAAGCTGTAGAATCATCTTCTGTGGGTTCAGAACTGGCTGAAATGGGTTTCCACGGAATCTTTGCAACGCTAGAACTCTCTGCAGGAATAAGGTCTGTATTCTGGCGACCCTGTAGTAAATTTTGCATATCTAGGGATTCGTGAATGTAGAGCTAAAATAAATATTCTTATGACCTACCAACGAAAACATAAAAGGTGGGAAAAAGTTGGCAATAAATGAAAAAACATTTTGGTTCTGATTTCTCAGAAAATCTTTTTCTTGACCAAAGTTATGGCATCGAAATCCGTAACTTGTTTTAACAAGATGAGAACTTTACAAAAAATAATAATAACGTAAGATTATTCACCTTTATTTGAGGTAGGTATTAGAAAAATTTTGGAAAGAACACTTTTTTAGGGATAGACGAAATATGATGTTTGGATGAAAAATCTTAAAAACTATGTTATTACTTTATTTGGTACACCACTGGGTATTCCCCTACCCCTACTCTTACTATTCGGCGCTAAAGCCAGAAAGTAAATGTATCCTGCGGAACTTGCAATCCGATTCTGAAACTTGAGCTATATATGCACACTTATCGTCTAAGCTCAGTCTAAGAATTGCAATTCGCAAACGGCAATCCGCAGCGAATGCAATTTTCAGAGCGGTTAATGACTAATTTGTATAATATTGAAAGCGTCATTGCAAAAACCTTTTTACTGAGGAGGCATCCCAAGCAGCAATTTTACGTCGAGCCGACGTTTGACAACGCGACTCGACGTCAGCATCTAACCGCATTACAACCTTGTTACAACTCCTGGTTGCACCAATATGGTCAATCATTATTGGGTCGTTTCAATGTCGGAAACCGACTTAAAGTTGTGGACAAGGGCAAGTGGCGACCAACATTTCTGGTACAAAAAATCAACCCATGTCGTGCAAAATTTTAGGTATTGGCAGTAAAGAGTCGGCGTAAATATACCAATTGGTTATATTATTGCTACTGCGCTAACCTTCTAATCTATAAAGTATGATAGGGCAATATTAACTTGTAACATAAAGTCGGTATGTTTTTATTTAAAGTAGATGGCAAAAATATACGTATAGGATGATGGTAATTAAGAATATATTCGTTCGCGAGTCGGACCTGTTAAAAATGCAAACGCATGGCACTTTACTGATAAATATGGGTAAAATAAATAGAAAATAAAAGAAGCGCCGCGCTAATTCGCAGTTTTTGTAAATAAAAAAAAAACATTTTTGAAAAAAAAAAATGTTTAAGAAAAACTTTTTTTAGTGTAAAACTGTAAAATTATATTTCTCTTGCTTAATTGCGGAATTTAAATGTGTTTTAAAACTTATTTTAGAAGTAATCTTAGTAAGAAACAAACATAAATAAAGTTGAACAACAATGGCCGCCGAAAATACAACATGGTAAATTGCTAAAATGGCGTAGTCGTATAAACTACCAAAGTTCTACTAATAACAACTTCTAGTGGTAATTTTTTACCTATGCCTTACTAAATATAACTTTAGGTTGGAAAATTTACTAATTACGACCTATTAACGACCCGAAACAACGGGAATCTGTGTTACCGGCAGAGATCGTACGTCGTATCGAATCATGTTCAGTTGTCAAAATATTAGCTTCTACTAATACTTTTAACAGGTCATTTATAGCAGTATGTGTGATTTGATTTTTTAGTGCCCACTTCCTTAAAGGTTCTCGTAACTTAAGTCCAGTATTTAGTAAATATTGTTCTGCCTGGTATTCGGAGGAATCTATTTCTGAATCATCCAATGGTGTATCATATGTTTCAGAATCACTATTATCAATCTGATCCGAGTTGTCTTGAGCAGAGGAGATGGGAACGCCCAGTGGGAACGCCAGTCTGATCTGAGATCGGGTTGTTGATGACTTCTTGGCATACAGTAGGGGCAGAGTTTGAGCAACCTTTTCGAAGCTGTTATAGTTCACTTTTTTTTCGTCTGTAATAAGTTGCAGAATATTTAAAACGACGTTTCATTGTATTTGTTTTTAATTTTCAAATTTATTATAAAGTAGGGTTACAAAAAAGTTATTTGTTGTTTGCCAACTTTTCATTTCAAAAATGCAAAAACCTTAAAATCGAAAAATTACTAGAGCTTAGTTGTGTACTGACGTTGTTACAACATTGGATATAACACGTAAATGGAAGTAATTTATTTGAGACTATCACCAACGTAATCGCGTCGTTGGCTCCATGACCTAAACACAACTATTCTTTATATGACAAAATCCGACGCTGAACTGAGGTTGTATATTGCACCTAAGTACAACGTCATCAAATATGACCCAGACAAACGTCGTCCCAACATCGTTTAGTAATAGTCAGGAGGATGACTATTGTTTGAACTTAATGCGACATCGTAAGTAGCACAAAATTGGTCGGACGTCGTTAAAATGCTGCTTGGGATGGTTTTTACCTCACTGGTTATTCAAACTCTCAATAAACGAGAATGTGGAGTTCGTTTTATTTATGGCTCTGATTAAACAAACTGGCCAGCATCTTATGGACTTCTAAACATCTACATTTCTTTATAGAAAAGCCTCTGCCTTCTTAGAAAGTTGGCGTGTGGGCTACGGAAAAGTTAATTAGACCGCTTTTTTTACTCTCAATTCAGCGCGATACCGTCATGAAATCTTAGAAAATTTTGTAAACGCATTAGACGATGAAGGCTACAAGGCTAATTCCGGTAAGACGGCGCACCAATTCACGTAACTCTTGATAGTTTAAATTTTTTGGAAGAGGTTTCCTAGGAACGAATCATTAGTCGTAATATGCCAATAAGCTAAACATTAAAAACCCGGTTTTTAAATCCCCTTGAGAAAATTTAGAAGACCTACGCGATAGAATTACAAATAATTTTTAGAAGATTGACAACTCCCCCCAAGTTCTATCAAAAAAGTTAAGTCCAATAACGTGGGACCCTATATTAATATAGTAATAATAAAAAGCATTTATTGTAGAAAACAAAAATCAGTACAAATTTATTTTTATGGAAAATGCAAGATTTCAACAATAAACACAGTACCCACAAGAGAGAACTCGTGCGTAGGTTTAAAATGTACTCTATATAAGTCGTATTGCATAGGACATAAAAAAAAGTATAAAATATAAAATATACCTATAAAAATGCTTCTCACAATAATTAAACAACAAGAAAAACAAAAAAGATAAACAGAAACAATGAACAGAAAAATATATGCTGCTCTCGCTTAAGGGTGCATTGTCGAACCCGAGTTTAATTTTATTTATCTAACTGTAACGTGGTAAGTATTGTTTTCATTCAAAAATTGATGTACATAATTCCTGGGTGTCACATTCATTAAGTAATTCTTTATTTGTTTTTTTTTTAGATCCCCCTAGAGTGTACAGTACAACAATATCAAATATTTCATTATACCCTTTACGAATAAGGTAGGTGAAACACCTTTGCCCCACACGTTTGTTAACCTTTGGCTTTTTTACAAATTCATCCCTGTTTCTGGTATAATGCTCATGTTCTGTGGGCTGTAAATCATCCCTACTATAAAATACTCTCAACGTCGTATTTTCTAAGGAAAACTGCCTGATGTCTAAAATTGTAGAATCTCTCAATAGGTCAATTGTTGGATAACGTGTGTCTTTTTTGTTGATTATTTTTAATATCCATTTCTGAATTTTATTTAATTTTGTTAGATATGTATTTAGGACTCCACCCCATGCAATTAAATCATAAGTAAAGTGAGACTGAACCAATGCGAAGTACAATGTTCCTAATTTTCGTCCATCAGATATCTCGATACAAACGAAATATTGATGAAAGCCCCTTATTCATTGAGTAACATAATCCATAATAATATGTAAGTTCCATCATAAGTGATAGTCGATAATAATTCCCAAGTACTTTATTTTATTACTTGAATTTATTTGAAAAATTTGGTTGTTAAGATTGAAGGCTATTGTGTTAAATTGAGCAGCGAATCATTATATGAGGTGAATGGAACACACAAAGTTTTTTTAAAGTTGATGATTAACAACCGAGCGCTAAACCATTTAGTAATAATTGGGGGGAAGTCATTTTCGATGAGATTTTTTAATTATGCCCAGGGGTTGTCTTGGTAAAAGAATTGCCGTATTATCAGCAAAGATTATTATTTCAGATTGTGACTTAACTTAAAAGGATCGTTGATATAAATGGTAAATATTACTGGGCCCAAGATGATGTCCTGAGGTACTCCATAATCAACAACTCTACTCCCACTGCCCTTTCCATTGACTTCTACCCTTTTTTTACTGTTCATTAAATACCTTTGTAAAGTTAAAGTGAAACCTCGCGGAATCCAATATTTTTCACAACGAGTAGCAACTTTGAGCGACTTACTGCTTCAAAGGCTTTGGCTAGGTCAATGAGAACGCAAATAGACGGTTTAGTTTTATCATGACTATTGTAAACTTTTGTAATCAAAGCCGCCATTGACATCGCCCTTTTAAAACCATATTGATTATTTGAGAGTATTTTATATTTGTCTAGAAAGCCCTCTATTCCTGTTTTAATTATTTTTTCAAAAATCTTAGAAATATACAGGGTGGCCCCCGAGGCATGCGAAATACTTCGTATATGAATTCTATGACTAATTTTAAGCAAGAATGATTCTATTCACTTTTCCCGAATTCCTAACGGTTCTAAGTATCTCGCATACCTCGGCGGCCACCATGTTCCACTTTCTAACACTTTTATCGTATTTTACTTCTTCCAGATTTATTTCAGTTAAATATATTGAGTTAGACAATTTTGTTTCTTTAACTGAATATGTTGATCAACAACAATTTGTTGCCATTTTCGCAGGAAAGGAAAAGTCCAAAACCCTAATTGCTTATTTCTTTCATACAAAGCCATAACTTTGATCTTTATTTTTCTTTAGTTTTATTTATTTATTTATTTATTTATTTAGTTAGGCCGGGTAGTATGATAGTTTAGCTGCACCAAGAAAATCTGTTGATCTGTTAATTTATTTTTATATACCTTAAACTGATTAACTAATCTCGGGTTTCCGGATCATTTTGCATGGGTTTGTATTGACTGATTTAATTAATCCAGGGGTTATTTATTTATTGCGTTTAACTTCATTTCTCTTAATTTCTTTCGTCTGTGTACAGGGACATTTTTTTAAGGGTCTCACCCAATTTGCTATTTTCCTGCAGACTATAATAAAAAAAAAACTAATTACACTTTCCTCAATGATTTTCCGTAAGGAAGCCAAATTTATTGTCAAAAAATATATAGGTTCACAAATTTGACAGATACGACACCATTTGGAATATTTTTAAATGGAAACCCTCATCAATACCCACACGAGTAAATAACATTTCGCGATCCGATTTCAAAAACATATAGTTGCTGATATTTATTTTCAACTGTTTCGGAAATACGGGGGTTCCTAAATTGCCTTCATCGATTATGTCTTTTAAGTGCCTTATCTTCTTTATAGATATACCTTTTAAGCTGAAAGCCCCATTTTTTTTCACAGTTACATAATTTCCCGTGGACGAGCTAATTACGTTATAAGCAAATACGACAGATGTCAAAAAGTGACCGATACGACGCCATTTTGAATTTTTTTTAATGGCAACTCTTATCAATAACCACACGAGTAAATTGCACTTCGCAATCCAATTTTAAAAACCTGTAGTTGTTGATATTTATTTTCAACTGTTTCGGAAATAAGGGGGTTTCTAATTGCTGTCATCTATCTTGTCTTTTAAATGTCTCAATAGTCCTTTTAAGCTAAAAGCCCCAATTTTCTACATGGTAACATAATTTAATTAGCCATAATGACAGATCAGTCATAAGAAAAAATACCAAGCAACCAAATTAATGCCTTTATCTATTTGTAAGAAATGCTCACAGCCACTTTGAAAAAAATGGAACCAATTTTGCTACATAATAATACAAATAAGTAACTAAATTTTAGGAAAACGATGGAACAAGAAATAATTTATTTAATTTTTTCTCATATGTTGACATTATTTTTTGGTTTCATAGGTGGATAATCTGAGACAGTGTCATTTAAATAAATTTTGACGTGGAATCTCCATTTATATAGGGTGACTCATCCTAATATACTATGCGGTCTTTATGGGAAACGTAAAAAAAAGATTGATGTAACTGCAGAATCTTTATTAGCACAATTTAAATTCATTTTGAAATATACAGATTGTTACAAAAAATCTATGATTAAGGGAGTGAGAAATTTAAAAATAGGATCGCAAATTGCATCTTACTCGCGTGGTTATTGAAAGGGTTGCCATTTAAAAATATTCAAAATGGCGTCGTATCTGTCATTTTTTGACATGTTCTATTTGACTATAGCGTAAATAGCTCGGCCACTGCAATATATGTTACTGTGAAAAAAATTGGGGTTTTTAGCTTAAAAGATCTATTTTTTAAATCGGTGAGACACTTAAAAAGACAAAACCAGTGAAAGCAGTTTCAGAACCCCCGTATTTCCAAAACGGCTCTAAATAAATATCAACATCTATATGTTTTTGAAATCGGACCACGAAATGCAATTCACTCGTGTGGTCATTGCTAAGGGTTGCCATTTAAAAAAAAATCAAAATGGCGTCGTACCTGTCAAATTTGTGAACCTATCCATTAACTTGTTGATTTATTTTTCCGTTATTGCAGCATTTACGTGATAACCGTAAATATCATGCCAGGGTTCCCGTTCTATAAGTGTCATGAGTTTAGTCTTGTCAAGGTACAATTAAAAATTTTCCTTAAAAATAGTATTTTTGTGTTCCAACGGATAATCCATTTTAAGTTGAAATACCAAAGCATAGTGTCCAGTTATGCTTCTCTCTATGGCTGATGTTCAATTGCTTTCGTAAGGGCTCCCATTTAAAAATTTAAATATGATCTATACAAGAACAGGTAACATTTAGTACCCTAGTAGACTTAAATTCAAACTAGAATAGTACAGAGCGTCATCCGCTTACGCCACGGATTTATCGATCTCGAGCGACACGAGAAAGGAACATTTTAAAGTCAAAGTGAAGTAGAACTCATTTTGTGTCATCAAGCGGGTGATGCTCTTGTACCTTTCAAGTTTAAATTTAAGTCTACAATCATTAATAGCCGAGACATAACCCCACTCGTTTAAGGCGTTTAAATATTTTTCTCACAATTATGTCTTTTGAGGTAGATTCCCTCATTTTAATTAATTGTATGTCAGGTTATAACCGGAAGCTTTAGCAAGGACAAATAATTTTATATTTTTAAATATGTTTTAGTCGCTACTAAACAGTCATACTCTCTAATCCAAGTTTTATAGGTGCTGCAAAACATGAAATTTCTTAAAAATCGTTAATAACTCAAAAACTATTCAATTTATACATATGATATGGTATACAAAATTTCATAGAATTGATCAAAAAAATCAAAAATGTCATAATATACAGGGTGTCCAATTGAAACAAAAGTACTTGACGTTGTCGATGTTCAATTATGAATGTTTAGATGACAATAAAGTATTTTAATTATTAATATTACTTATGTTTGATAAACCAAGGGTTTTTGGGACACACTGTGTGTGTTTCCAATTAATTTTAAATTGTAGACCTAATGCCTTCCTATAACCCCGTTCTTAAAAAAATATTTAACAGTTCAGTAGTTTAGATGATATGGAATCTTGCGTTGAGTGTGGGCCACCCTGTATATTAAGCGAACTCCATAACATTTTTTATTCTGACTTGAAAAATATATGTTGTCCTCCTATTTTGTTTTCAGTCGTTCCGGAGTTACGAGGTATCAATTGATTTTGTTCTGTTATTATTACTACTTCAAAAATAGAACTTTTGACTTTAAACACCCATAATTTTTCATAGCCAAGCTATTTACAAAAGTTACGACGCCATTTCTTAATTTTTTTAAATGGCCATCTATAACCACACCAATGAATTGAATTTCGCGGTCCGATTTCAAAAACAGTTGATATTTATTTTTAACCGTTTCGCATATACGAGGTTTTCTAAACTGCCTTCAATTTTGTCTTTTAAGTGTCTTACTCCTTTAAAAAATATATCTTTTGAGTTTTAAAACCCAATATCTTTCGCAGTTACATAATTCTTCAGGCCGAGCGATAATCAAATACGACAGATGTCAAAAATTATCAATTACGACACCATTTTGTATTTTTTTAAATGGCAACCCTCATCCATAACCACATCAATGAATTGCATTTCGCGGTCCGATTTCAAAAACATATAGGTAGTTGTTGATATTTATTTTCAACTGTTTTAGAGATAAGGGGTTTTCTAAATTGCCTTTTCCGATTTTGTATTTTAAGTGTCTTAACATTTTTTATTCCAACCTCAAAAATATATAGTTGTGAATATTTATTTTCAACCATTCGCGTTCCGGAGACACGTTAATTACGCTTTAATCAAATACGGCAGATATCAAAAATTGACAGACGCCATTTTGAACCTTTTTAAATTGCAACCATCCATAACCACACTAATGAATTATTGCATTTCGCGGCCCGATTTTAAAAATATATCGTTGGGGATATTTAGTTTTAACCGTTCCGGAAATATGTACGAGACTTCTTGTCCTTTATTTTCATTATTTTATTCCATTGTGGTGTTAAAAGCTGTCATAGTATGATGGGTTGGATTTTTAAATGGTTGTCTTGATTCTTGGATTTTTTTGTTGCTTCTTTCTTTCCTTGTTAGTTTGGTTGTTTTATAGTCAAAGTCAAAAGTCAAAATATGCTTTATTGTAAGAAGAACAAAGTCTTGTTTACAAAGCGGAAACTTAATACAATAGAGCATAAAACTAACAATAAAAATATCAATAAAATAAGAATAAAAGTAAAAACATAAAAAATACCTGTCAGAAGATAAAATATGAGACTAGCACAAAATAAAATACAGAATAACTGAACATGCATAACTATATAATATCATCAAAATATTCCTCAAAGCTGTAATAAGACCTTGTAGTTAAAACTCCCTTTACCCTCCACCAAAACTGCGAGTATGGCAACCGTCTGTATTCCGTGCTCAAATGGTTATAGATCTTGATGCTTTCATATATTAGAGATTTCTTTGTAAGGGTTAGTCTGGGTATAGGGAGGCGCAGATTCTGGTCCTCATTTAATCTCGTATTATAAGATCGATCAGGGATATGAATATAATTTTTTTTGTGTATAAGACACACTGTTTCTAGGATAAATAATGATACTACTGTCAATATTCCCTGTGCAATAAACAGTGGTCTGCAGTGCTCCCTAACTCCCACCCGGCACACATAAACCGTATGGCTCTTTTTTGCAAAATAAAAATTGAGTTAAATAATTGCTGGTTGCAAAAACCCCAAAAAGCTATACCATACCTAAGGTGTGATTCAAAATTCAAATAGTGAAAAATATACCATTCTTGCCGTCGCCGTTCCTAAGTCGTTCGATACAACCCTAATGGCAAAACAACCAGAGGCCAGCTTCGAACTTAGTAATGAGATGTGTTCTCCAAATTTAAGTTTGTTGTCTATCAAAAGGCCCAAGAACTTAGTAAGTGGTTCATTTTCGACATGCTGATCGTCTATATATAAGTCATTTAAATTATTCAAACCATAACCAAAAGTAAGTATATTGGTTTTAGTGATGTTTAAGCTGAGAGAATTAGTATCACACCAACCCTTAATCTTCGGCAAATCTGAGGTTATCATCTCCTTAAGAACGTCATCTGTTTCCGCGTGCCATAAGAGAGTGGTGTCATCAGCGAAGAGAGTGAACTTTGCTCGAATATTTAGCATTGTAAGGTCATTTATATATAGTAAAAAAAGGACTGGTCCTAACACGGATCCCTGCGGCACACCATAGTGACATACTAAGGGTTTCGAACTCTCTCCGCCAACTCTCACCACCTGGACCCTTTTCGAAAGGTATGTTCTGAACCATCTATTAGCCGTTCCTCGTACACCATAGTGGTGAAGTTTTCGCAGCAGTACCTCCCGATCAACGCAGTCGAAAGCTTTCGAAAAGTCGCAAAACACCGCCGCAGCCACATCCCCACTATTTAGACGAGTGTAAAGAGTCTCTAGGAGCGAAAAGATTGCATCACTAGTGTTTTTTGATTTCTGGAAACCAAATTGAGAGGCGGATATAACGTTAAATGCAGAAAGGAAACTAAGAAGCCTCGATTTTACCAGTTTTTCAACCACCTTTGACAGGGTGACAAGAAGCGATATTGGACGGAAATTAGAAGGATCCTCGCAACTACCCCCCTTGTACAAAGGGATTACAATTGCTCGTTTCAAGCAGGAAGGAAATTCTCCGGTCTCAAATGAGACGTTAATTGCATTTGCGAGTGAAAGCCAAGCAGATTCCGAAAGATTTTCAAATACTTTAATGGATATTCCATCGTACCCAGAAGAATACTTATTCTTAATCCTCAAAGACACGCCCATTAATTCCACTACATCAACGGGGTACAAGTAGAAACTATAGGGAACGTTAATCTTACCAAGATAATCCAATGGATCCTCAATAGATTCTATATTAGATGTCGCTCTTTCCGCCACAGAACAATAAAAAGCGTTTAGAGTATCCGGTCTCATGTCGACCTGGCCACAACATGAAGTCTGTTTGCCTCTTAGTTCATTAATGATAGACCAGTTTTCTCTTGTTTTATTCCTGGCCTTTAAGAGACGATGTTTATAATATAACTCCTTGGCATTCTTAATCGTTTTCCTGTAAATCCGTCTATATAAATTGAAATAAGACACGAAAAAGTTGTTATCAATATTAAATTTACGAATATAGTGAAGACACCGTATATTTCTAGAGGATATTTTTATTCCAGATGTTATCCAGGGTTTACTCTTTTTAGGTTTTATTTTTTTAATCGGAAAGTTTTTGTTAAAAAGGTTAGTAAGCTCCAGGTGAAATGAACCTAGTGGATCGGGAGACCCTGCAATGCGATCCCATTGTACTGTTGTACATTGTTCTCTAAAGGCTCTAAAATTTTGAGAACTAAATATCCTAAATATCTATATATATAAATATATAATTAACTTACTGCAGTTCGTCGCTTTATGGCAGTCGCCTGTCTCTCGAAAAAGTGTAGCGACTGTTTAGTATGTTGATATGATCAGCTCTCCGAAACATCGGTTGAAAATAAATATCAACAACTATATGTTTTCGACATCGAGCCGCAAAATTCAATTCATTGGTTTTAAAACTCAAAAGATCGTTTTTTTTTAAAGGTGTGAGTCACTTAAAAGACCAAATGGAACAAGACCGAAACCGTTGAAAATGTTTTTTATTTATTTATTTATTTATTTTATTTATTTATTTATTTATACATACACTGTTTAACAGTTACCCAATTACAAAACAGGTAGGTACGAACAAAACTTACAAACTACCTAATTTACTTACATAACTAAACAAATATGATTTATTACACAATATTACACAAAAGATTTATACAGAACAAAATCATAAAGAAAAAGGAAAATTAAACATCAAAAAGTCAGTCATCGATAAAAGTGACTCTTGATTGCGCTCAACCTGCAGGCAAAAATGTCGAAGGCATTAGCATTGGAGTTATAGCAGCCGCACATCGAGTTAATAGGTGCAAACTTAAAAACGTTGGTACGGAACGGTGGTAGGTAGAAAGTATCTGTGTTGCGAGAATTTAAAGTAGGAACCCTAAAATTTAGTTTAGACAACAACTCCTCACAGACAATATGACCGCTGACAAGCTTGCTCAAAAACGACTGAGATAGGTAATCACGTCTTCTATCCAAATTTATAAGCGAAAATCTTTGCAGCAGCTGTTCATGGGGAAAACCCTGAATCGGATAGACACCATCGGCTCTGAACCATAGAGCCTTAGCAAATCGCCTCTGCACCGACTCTATAGAATTTATGTGGATATTATAATAAGGAGACCAAATAAGTGATGCGTACTCCAGCTTAGATAAAACGAAAGAAAAAAATAAAGTTTTAAGTGGAACCGTATTTTGAAAATCTTTTGTTGTGCGTAAAACGAAACCAAGTAATTTATATGCAGCGGAGACGGTATGTTCAATGTGAGGAATAAAAGACAACTCACTGTCAAAGACGACCCCCAAATCCTTAAACACTTCGGGTCGCTTTAAAGTTTTACCATTGATGTTATAGCCAAACAAAAGAGGGACATTTTTTTTCGTGAACGTCAATTGATTACACAAAAGGCCATCAACCAAAGTCATTCAGCCTATTAAATGTTTTTAGTTGTTCGTCTGTATCCAAAAATTCTTTGAATTAGATAAAATGCACATACCTATCAGTTGTTTTTAAAATCGGATCGCGAAATTCAATTCATTTTCACAGTAACATAATTTCCGGTGGTAAGCCATTTACACTATAATCAAATAAGAACGACAGATGTTAAAAAGTGACAGTTACGGCGGCATTTTGAATTTTACTAAATGGCAACCCTCATCCATATCCACACAAGCGAGTTGCATTTTGGGATCCGAAAAATTAGGGGTTTCTGCATAAAAGGTCTATTTATTAAAGGGGTGAAACACTTAAAAGACAAAATCCAATATGGCGTCATATCTGTCAAATTTGTGAACCTATATATATCTTGACAAAAAATTTGGCTTCCTTGTGGAAAATCATTGAGAAATATATAATTTTTTTCTTATAATAGTCAGCAGAAAAATTGCCATTTGGGTGAGACACTTAAAAATAGATACCTACTTACATAGATTAGGTATATTGAAAAAATATTTGTTAAAATTTTAACACCAAGCAGTTAGAAAATTATGGGAAACTGTTAAACTTACCTGTTTTTTGTGCATTCCAATATAAATGGATGGTAAAACAGGAGTCTGAGTAATTAAACCAGGCATGTTTTTGGGCTCAAATAAGTTAATCTCACTTAATTTCATGCCATCCCATTTCCACACTCTTACAATCGGAGAGTGAAACTTGTACTGCCAACTGTGTTCAATATTATTCTTACTGCTTGATACAGAAAGAACACCTTCAGGAATAACAGCACTAATGTTAGAATCAAAAAGCTTGGTATCAATGCAAGATACTTGAGGAAGTTTGACATTGTGCAGCCCTACACTGAAGTTCCACCTAAAAATTAATGTGTATCAGATATTTATTTCTTAAATTATAAAAAATATCTAAAACAAACCTTTCATGGCCAGTTATTGGTTCTACTGCTCTAATTGTCTGTGTACTTCGTTCAACAACCATGACATCATCCATTTCTTCCCTGTCATGATTGGTACATTTGTTCTGTGAACACTCGTAGAACAGTTTACCAGTACGGAAACCTACCCCATAGGTTCTCACCTCTATACCACCTACAAATTTTTATATTTCATTCATAATGATATTATAATAATACCTAATAATAATAAGTATATATTTCAATAGGCAAGCCTAATACCAATCAGCTTACATAATAGGTAGGGTAGACCGGGGTAAGTGCAAAGCGTTTTTTGCGAGTTCATATTTATATCCCTCTGTAATTAAGGTTTATTTTTTTTACGATATTTTGGAATACCTATATAGTAGAGTGATTAATATTCTACCAAATCAATGATATTTAAAGTCGATCGAATGAAAGGTTATATTTTTTTTTCAGTTTTATATTTTTTTGTGCTTTAATTTTTACACTTGCCCCAGACCGGGTGAAGTGTAAAAACGGGACGTACTTCCTATTAGAGTACAACAGTATTAAATCTGGGGTAACTGTAAAGAGTCTCTATATAATATAGTAAAAATATATTTTACTTTTCTTTTTACTAATTAAAGCTAAAAAGATATCAACTTTTTTAAAACGTTTCTTAAGGAGCCATCAAATGTAAGTATGGGGAAAATTAACAAAATAGTTTTTAAAAATCATTTTTATTTTATAAATGAAACACAGTACGGCCAGTATAACATATTTAACAAAAAAAGTTTCATTTGACACCAATAGCGAAAAAAAATCCTAGAAGTTATACAAAAAAAACTCTGAAAGGATAAATGTATTTATGTGTAAAACGGAACCAAACTCCGATAAGAAAGAAACAAAAAAAATCTGAGTAGGTCAATAAAGCTAAAAAACTTCAAACAAAAATAGGAATGAGATACCTTGCTCCACACTTACATACCCTAGCTAGAAAGTCCATATTGTTAATTTAAAACCTAAATATTATAACCTGCAAAGTTAACTGTGAAATGGAATGATCCTCTACGCGTTACTATAGGTGTGGGTAAAGAAGTGATGATATTTTCTAAAGTTACTACATCAGTGTCATCAATTTGTGGCCAGATGAAATTATCTTTAAATTTCCTAACAAACCTAACTTTAAATTCTTGGTACACTAATGTCTCTGTTATTTGACCTATAAAGTATTTCAGACATTTTTTGGAAGCATATTTAACTAATACCCAAGTGCCCAGTTCAATATTAGTTTTGTCCAGACAAATAGAACCTTCATCATCAGATGTCTCTAGAGTAAAACTACATTCAGATTCCTCGTACAAAACACTCTCATTATCAGATGAATCACTGGATGACTGAACTGCGGCTGTATCGCAGAAGACATTTTTTCTGTTTCTTCTTTTATTTAGTTTTTTGATCGTTAAACTTCTGTTTAATTTTGACGTTGAAGGTGTTGGTTCAATCGACGTAGTACTTGAAAGAGCTGTAACAACCTCGTCGCCACGAGCTAATTTCTTTCTTTTAGTGGCTTCCTTCTTTGCTGACTGTTTAAGTGAATCAAGAAAAAGATGTTGAAAACTAGTTTGAATCAGAGGCTGGTCTTCTTCATTTAGGGGGTCGTTTTGTTCAGTTACGGGTTCCATGTTTGGATTTAGGGCAACAGTTTCACCTAAGGGCTCTTGTTCAGTTAAGGGTTCGATGTCTCGATTTTGGGCAACAGTTCCATTTAAGGATTCAATATTCTGATTTATGACTGGTTCAGATTCCTTGATGGATTTTGCTTCGTTAAGTAAGGGTGGTTTAATTCTAATTATTTCATTAACAGGCTTGCATTTTCGAGAATCGGCTGTTATAAGTTCAGCATTTGAATTCAATTGTCTTTTAGATTTGGTACCAGGCATTACAGTAGCTTTTACAGTTGCGAGTAAATCATTTTCGAAATTGTCTGCATTTTCGTTTTCTACTTGCACATTTTCCTCTTGTTGTTCTATGGCTTCATTTGTGGGATCTTCCCCATTTTGCTCTGCAGTTCCAGCTTCGTTTCTTTGTCTCCATCGTTTAAGCGCATCAGTATCATATTTCTCTTCTGCAACCACTGTTCTATCAAAAGGAAAAATGCCTCCTTTTTTAAATCCATTTTTTATGATTTCAGGGTTTACTTCTGGTCATGTTTCCCCCAGCAACATGGTAAATTCTTTTTTTGGTATTCTAGTTCCTTGATGACTTCTTTGCCACGATATTAGTTTTTTGTCCCATATTGCCTTAAATGATCTAAATACTGCCAAATCTAAGGGCTGGAGTAAATGACTAGTATGCGCAGGTAGTTTTATAATATGAATATCTTGGTTTTGAGCATTCTCAATGAGGGTACTATCTAAATGAGATGCATGCCCATCGTATATAAGAAGAATCGGCCGCCTATCAGCAACATGGGGTAAGAAACACCTTACGAAATAATTTCGAAATATGTCGGAAGTCATCCACCCGTTTGGGCTTGCTGCAAACCTCATACCATTAAATGTCTCCTCATTTTTCTGTGGTATCCATGAGCTCCACACATTATTCCCTTTAAATATTACTAGGGGCGGAAGCTTTTCACCAGAAGCACTGGCTCCAACTAAAATTGAGACGTTCTCTTTACCTGACCCCGCTATTATTCTGGACGAAGGTTTCCCTTTTGCTCCTAGTACTTTTACACGTGAAGGATCTGTGCATAAAGATGTTTCATCCATATTAAAGACCAGTGCAGGCGCATTAGATAAACCTAGGTTTTCTAATGTATTTTTTAATAAATCAAAATACCTATTAACAAGAAATGGATCTGTCGATTTTTTTCTGCAATATTCTAGTGATTGGGGTTTCTTTACAGATAGAGAATGGCGCTTTTTAAAACTAGCAATCCAGTCATCGCCTGGTAAGTTGTTCTTGAAGGGGTTAGGGATATTGTTTAGTGTAACAAAATATCTAACCTTTTCTTTAAATTCAGTGGTTGATAGGCCATAGCCCCATTTTTCCATTGTTTTTAAACTAACGGCTATTTTGTTCTCGATGTCAGCAGAAAGGACAGGCGGGCGTCCTTGGGTCTGGCTTTTTTCTCCCCGAAGACGTTTTGCCCTTTTATACAAGGTTATATAAGGTATTCTGTACTCTTCACTAGCTCTTGATATGGTTAGACGGCCGCCTTGTATATCATTTAGAGCCCTCCCAAGGGCATCTTGCCCATATGCAGCTCTATTTGTGGTTCGTCGGTAGTGTCTAACCATCGTGTGCACTTGTTCTGCGAAAAATAAAAAGAGGGTAAGTGTAAATAATTTAATTTACACTTGCCTCAAATGACATTTTTCTCGGGGCAAGTGTAAAAGAGGTTATAAAATTTTTCATTCTATAAAAAAATGTGTTACACATATTTCTACGCATATAATTATATTAATATTAAACTAAATTCACCACAAATAAATTAAAAAACGTTAACACTTACCTTTATAAATTCTTAAGCCGGACCATGTGCAACTCGCCTTTCGACCGTAAATGACATTAATTTTTCGTGACAGCCGATAAAACAGAAATCGTTGCGATATGGATTTGTTATCGATTACAGGGTCGCATGGACATTTAACTGGTTGCCTAATGATGATGATTCGATTATATCCTGATAAATTTCTTTGACTGGTTGCGGTTTTACACTTATCCCATTTATACACTTACCCGGGTCTACCTTATAGAGTTTATGCTATATATTTTATATTTCCCAGTATCTATCTAATCTAACTAATAGCTAATAAAATTAGAATTAAAAATGAAATAATAAAATTCAAAAATGAAAGAAAAGAAAATAATAAGATTGAAAAAAGGAAAAAGACAAAAACAAAGACTAGATTTTTAAAAATGTAACCAATTCCCTTTTGAAAGTAGCAACTGATGTGTAGCTACTCCTTCACAACCTTTGGACCTTTAAATAATCAAGAATTAATGGCTCACTTAGAACTAACCTAACCTAATATGGAAATAATTTTTATTTTGAGTAAGATAATTTCGAGAATAATTATGTACGTATGTAAATCTATCAAGATTGAAGGTTGAAAACAAACCCTTTAAAAATTTAACTAATATAAAATAAAAATCATTGCAAATAGTTTATAATATTTTGGCGTATTTTGGTCACTGACAGCCATTAAAGACAAAAAAAGCAAATTGTTAATGTTGTTGATCACATGAAAGTACAATTTTTCATGCTACTATTTTGTAATTTCTTGAGAGCAAGATTACTACCTATCTTATCCAACAAAAATTAAGTTAAATTACCAATAGCCTAATATATTCATTGCTGGGTTACATACCTGCTATAACCAGATCATCTGAATATCTAAACGAGGATCGAAGCAAAGTTTCTGCATTAATTGATATCGGATCAATTGTGTTACCATCAAACTTGTACAAGGTACCACTTAATGATGGAATAATTCTGATCCATTCTCCATTGTTTGTAAGCTAAAAATTTATTAAGTTATGCCCAAATAAAGCAACGGCGCTGTAGGGCTCTCTTACCTCAAGTTTATGAATGTTAGATATTAATAAGGGTCCAGGTCCAGTTTCTATTTCCCAGGTCAGATGTCCCGAAGAATTGATGGCCGATAACTTTCCATCTAATGTACTAACCAACACAGTTCTAAAAAATGTAAGGACTTGCCATCTTAAAAGTACAAAACCACAAAAATCTTACCCTGATCCATTCTTGTTAGGGCAAAACGGTAAAGAGGGGACATCCTGGGTATTTGTTCCTGATACCTTCACTACACTACACATAATTCTTAACGCAACAACCCCGATAATTAGTTTCGGCCACATTTTTACCACCTAACTCTACATTTTTACAAAAAAAACATAAAAATTGAGTACTGAAACTCATCCGATTGACAACTATCTTAGACACAAATTTACAAAACACAACACGTTATCTTACCGACCATGCGCTGTTTGACACTCCAACTCTCCAGCAGTGTTGCCAGAGTAACAAAGCAAAAAGTCGCCATTAGTGATGGGAAGAATCGGGTATTTTCAAGAATCGAGTACTGAGGGATCGAGTACTTCGCGGAATCGGATATTTTATTGAATACCGAGTACTGAGTACTTAGGGATTTGTTTTCATGGTTTAAGCGAGTGAGATTTTTACTAGGATATTTTAGAATTACATTTATTTTTCCCGCAAAAAGTCGCTGTAAATAAAAAAAGACAGCAAAAGATTATTTTTTGAATTTTTTTATAAGAATTACATGTTTAAATTACGTGTTTTTAAACGGTGAAACCTCAGGTTTAACTATATTTTTTTAAATAGAATAAAACATTCTAAAATAAATAAATAAATAACAAAAATAAATAAAAGATCTTCTCTTTTAACATATTATTATTTTGGAAAAATAAAATAAAAACCTTATAAAGTAAATCATTTTAAACAAATTGTTAATATAAACTATAAAAACTATTTTAAAAAATTATTTGGTTAAGGTTCTTTGGCAATAAGCGATTTCGACGTACCTATATTTATTAATGGTCCTCCTTTCGAAAATACTCGTTCTGAAGAGAACTCCGGTTAAATGTCTTAAAACCACCTTATTTTTATTTAATGCTTCAGAAAACATACATAAATAATAAAGAATAATAGCACGCAACATAACACTTACTTTAAATTCCTAACTAAAAGGGAAATAACTTTTAAAATAAGCATAGAATTTGCCGCGTCGAAACGTTTAGAAACAAACAAACAATTTTATTGTAACCTAACAAAACAGGTATTCCTTCAATCGCATCACCCGAGTAAAACGACGAGCACCGACACCGAACACCGATCCAATATTTCCAGCGATTCCAGCGTCTCGGTCTCGAACTTCGAACCTCGCTCGAACCCGGCCCGATTCCGTCTCAGCCTAATATTAAGAATCGGAATCGATCCCGGCGCTTGTGGTCAGTATTCGAATACTACCGATTCCTTTAAGAATCGAGTATTACTCGATTCCTGTACTCGAGTACTCCCATCACTAGTCGCCATCGATCAGTATGAAAAGTCGCCACTTTGTCGCCACAGCTTTTTGAGATATTGGGGTTAGAAAACTGTCAATACTAAATAAAGAAAAAATATTTTTGTGGAACAAGCTAAATAAACTTTATCATAGGTACACAAAGAATAAAAATAAAACAAAAAAAAATTAAAAATTAAAAAAAAAATTATTCTGATTCACTGTCTGAATCTGAACCTGATTTAGTTTCTTCCTGTTTATTTCTATATACAGGGTGTTATGGAAATGACTTATTATATTTTAAGGGGCCACTCCTGAGGTGGTCTAGAGTTACACTTGATAGTTTTTTTTTTCTAAAATCGGAAGTATTTTGAATTTTGTAAAATACCTTAAAACCGGACTATGTGCGCCTTCCATGATAGTTCAATGCCCCTGAACACGTGTGTTTTTGACAAGACAAACTGCTGGAATGGTAATTGTTTAGTTTAGTGCAATTAATGTTGAATTTTGTGCTAAAATTTCGTATATAGACTAATTGAGGGTAGCTGATCACAATTTTCCTTTTGCGTTTTTACGGCAAATGCACTGGTTTTGAGAAAAAAAAATGTTAAAGTTTTTCACTTACAGGTTAGGGTATTCTTTTGTAAGGATGTCTTCAATTTCCTAGATTTTATGGTTTTCCCTTCAAAATATGTGATAAAACTTTCACCAAACTATCTGTTCATAAAATAAGAACAACATTTTAGCAAAAAAACAATGGAAAAGGCACAAATTTAATTAAATTCGTTGTTAATACGCCGACAAAATCAGATTCATTGCACTCACGTTGCCAGATTGTTCTTCTTTTTCTTGTAATTATTAATGGCTTCCATCCAGGAGAATGATATGCTAGCTCGAGCCAATAGGATTCATTCAATTAATAAAAATGAATTGAAAAGTATAGGCAATTTATAATACACTAACAATCTGACAACATGGGTGCAGTTTGCTTCTGCTTTTTTGGCCAGCTGTCAGTGAGCTGTCTCCCGTCTTTTTCCAGATAACGTAGAGTTTTCTGTTCGCTTACAAGTTATCCCGTTTTTCAGAGTTTCCTTGTGGCATATTTCGTTTATTTCAACTCAGAAGTGTATACTATGACTCCGACAAGTAATATTTTATTGGAAATATCAACATTTTAGGATAACATGCAAAATAACATACCGGTGAGTTAGAAAAACTTTAACATTTTTTTTCTCAAAACCAGTGCATTTGCCGCCTAAACGCAAAAGGAAAATTGTGATCAGCTACCCTTAATTAGCCTATATACGAAATTTTAGCAAAAAATTCAACATTTGCACTAAAGTAAACAATTACCCAAATCAGCTGTTTGGGTCATTGGCGCGTAGGTGTTTTGGACCTAAATTTTTGAAGGCATTTTTCTCGAATTTCTAGCTTCGAGCGCCATTTATAGCAATTTTTCCCCAATTCGTCTCGACCTATATATTTACGGGTTAAAAAATAATAAGTCATTTCCATAACACCCTGTATATTATTCATTTTTAAAAAGTGTTTTTCGCCGATTTTATAACTTAAACAACAATATCTATTTCCATTATGGGTAAAAATAAAATTACTTGTTATGTTTCACTATTTTTTCAGTTACCTGACACGCGGGTTTCGACTCTTTCAGGTAATTTTCAAAGAAGTACTTATATATGATTAAGGATAAGTTAGCAAAAGTAAATATACGCGTAAAACGTATAAAGTAAATTGCCGCGCAAATGGGGCGAATGATGCAATGGCACTGGCTTCGACAATCGACCGACCGAGAAGTAGGCTTTCGGGGAATCCCCAAAATTTGACGTACAATTCGTGGCGCGTTCAGATATTCTCTTTGAGAAATCCCTCGGTGCAATAATGATTATACTTGTGACGTTGTTTCTTCCTACGTATTATATACAACGTGTATATTCAATTTTTTCACCTGTTAAAAGTCGCGAAAAATAAGATTTTTATTGAAAATCGCCGCCACACTCTCATAGAGACAAAAAGTCGTAATTTTAGCGACTTGTCGCCCCAAATGGCAACACTGCTCTCCAGTCTTTACGTGTATGGATATCGTAGGGATAGGTCGGAAAAACCACAGAAAAATAAAGGTTAGAGAGATGTTGCAACAATGTTAAAGTTACAGAACATAGACCATCTATGAGCCAACTGACTCCCTAATCCACCGGTAAAATGAACATTTATTTACCGATGTCATGATATTATAGAAATCTGACTTAAGGTAAGCGCGCATTTGTACGCAACGGACGCATCGGACGAATCGTAATATTTTTGTCACCATCGCACATTATATTCGAATTTGCTTGCCGTATTTTGCAATCTAGGCAATTTCTTTCCTCCCTATTTGTTTTTGTGCAGTGTAAAATGAGCAGTTCTGAAGAAGAAATATTTGCAATTGCATTAGCATTTGAAGATGAAGAGCAAAGAGAAAGGAAAAGAAAAAAACGACTTTGGGTCCATAATATAAATTTGAAGAGAAAACGCTACGGAGAATTTTATACTTTGTTTAACGATTTGGTAATAGATGAAGTCAAATTTTTCCAATACTTTCGGATGAGTCATAAAATGTTTGATGATCTTTTAAATATGTTACGTCCAGGCATAGAGAAGCAAAATATAGTACTTATCGGGAATCGATCGGACCGGCTGAAAGACTAGCACTTTGTTTAAGGTAAGGTATGTTATAGTTACTTTCTGATTTAAGCTCAAAAATGCTTTTGTTGCGGAAAAAGAACATCAGGCATTCATAAATGTACATGGCATATACTGTCATAACCCCCAGATTCTTAAACACTGTTAGATCGGCATGCATTTTGTAATGAAATAACCTTTGTCTATACTTTAGGCTTTAATTAACAGAATTGAATACATAAAAGAAATACTATGTCAGTAAGTGACAATATCCCCAGTAGCAAGCTGTCGTCATTTTGACGTCGCAACAAGGTGATTTTTCGTCACTAAGGTCAGGCCACCAATACCTGACGTCAATATGACGTTACTTTATCGACGTCCAAGAAACGTCATCTAACTGACGAAACCTGGACGTCATTAGTAGGTAGATTTTGTGTCCAATAAAAAAGTGACAAATCCGACCCAGGCATGGATTTGTATATAACAATTGCTTAGTATAATATGAATGTAGTATATATATAGTTTTAAAATATTTCCACTATACAATATAGGTATATCGACAAAAACATAATTATATTTACATTAGTCGAATACATTGATTTTTATTTGAAGAAGTAGTCCATACTTGCAGTGGAGTGTAGGTAATAAATTAAAACAACACTTCTGTCTTCCTCCACAAATAATATATATTTTTGAAAAAAAAATTTTTAACGATTGTCCCTACATGTTTCGACCATATATATAGTCATCTTCAGGGGAACTAAAAGGAATGTGTGAGAATATAAAGACAATAACAGGCATCATAAGAGACTTACCTATATCGAGTGTGAAATTGGATCCAATAGTTGTCTCAAATTAATGAGTACAACGTTTTATGTTATAGCAAGTGAAATTTGTGTAGTTGAAGACTAACTTGAGGTAACTCAGAGTTGTGGATATGTAAGTAAGCACATCTTATATAGTTATTTTAAAAAATTTTTTTTTTTATGTTGATAAGAGTCAGAAAATTTAGTTGTATTTAATGAGCATGGTGTGAAAATAAATTTTAATAATTAATATATTTAAATTATAATAATAATAATAATACTTCTTTATTTCAAATTACAATTACTTACAAAGCAGTACATAAAATGAAATGACGTCACAAAAAAGAAACTCATAAACACTACTGATCAACTAATCACGTTCTAGAAACTCTGCCAATGTATAGGGTTCGCACTCAATTAACAATTTTTTAATTGTCCTTTTCCACATATTTAGGCTGCTTAAACATTTAATTGCTCTAGGCAGCTTATTATAAAATTTAATACACATGTAATAAGGACTTTTTTCAGTCAGGGTTAAACGATGTGGTGGGTATGATAGGTTTAAAGTTCTTGTATTATACACGTAACTACCCAGTTTTTGAAAATTATCTCTGTTTTTATATACAAACATTAAACATTCATAAATATACAAAGCGTATACTGTCATTAAGCCTAACCCTCTAAAGACTCCTCTACATGTTTCTAAAAATTTTAATTTTTTCATTGTTCTAATTATTCTTTTTTGTACTATAAATACCCGTTGCGTTTCTGAGCTACTACCCCAAAAGATTATACCGTATCTCATAACAGATTCAAAATTGGCATGATATACAATTTTTATCGTACAATCGTTCATATATGATGACACAATCCTTATACCGTACCCGATTGCTCCAAGTTTTATGCATAGTGCATTTATATGAGTCTCCCATGATAAGAACTCATTTATAGTTATTCCTAGGAATTTTGTTTCCGTTTCTCTTTTTAATTTAATATCGTTAATATTTAAAAGCTCAGGTATATCTAAGTTATTTTGTTTAGTCTTAAAAACTGTAATACTAGTTTTGTCTTTATTTAAAATTAACTTATTTTGTTTAAACCAATTATTGATCTCTTGAAAAGCATTTTCTGTATTGTATAATATTTCTTGTAAGGTGGAGCCTGATATTAAAAGGTTTGTGTCGTCAGCATAGTTTGTTATGTCCACCTTATTCCCTAATACCTGTAGATCATTTATATATATTACAAATAGTATAGGCCCAAGAATGCTGCCTTGTGCTATTCCCGTATTATTTCCTCTTATAGTAGATTTAATCGTCTTATTATTTTCTTCTATTACTACTCTTTGGACTCTATCTGAGAGGTATGATTTCAACCACGCATGTGCGTTTCCCCTGATTCCATATTTGCTTAGTTTGATAAGCAACAATTCCCTGTCAAGACAATCATAAGCTTTACTGAGGTCGAGAAACATGCCAAGTGCTAAATTTTTATTTTCTAGATGATCCGAAATAGATTGTATGAATTGAAAAACAGCCGTCGGTTGACCTACCTCTCAGATATCCATGTTGGCTATCATTAAGGAGTTGATTTTTTTGCATGAAGTCCAACAGTCGTGAACATAGAATAATTTCAAAAATTTTTGAGAATCCTGATAATAGACTTATTGGTCTGTAATTGTTCAGGTCTGTTGGGCATCCTTTTTTATATAAAGGTTTTATTTTTGCTAACTTAAATTGATTTGGAAAGATTCCAAATTTCATTGAATTATTTATAATATATACCAAGATACCTGTGACATGCTTGATTGACAATTTAACTATGCTAGCTGGAATATCATCTTCACCACTACTATATTTATTCTTCAATTTAAGTGACATTTCTAGGAGTTCGGTTTCAGTGGTGGGTCTTAAAAACATGGACTTATCATTTTCCCGAATCTCACACTGAAACGGAACTGGGTCTTTGATATTTTTTTGCAGTTCAGCTACTATATTAACTAAATGATGATTAAAGTCATCCGCCAATTTTTGATAGTTTTCTGCACAGGGAGATTTATTTATTTTATCTTTGCCGTTTATTTCATTACATATTGCCCACATGCATTTGTTTTTGTTATCCGCTAGTTTTATTTTATTCTGATACTGGTTACTTTTTTCGTTCTTCAATAGTATGTCATATTGCTTTTTTGTGTTATTATACATATTTTTGTAGTGGGCGCTATGTCTTGAAAGAACTAGCAATTTATCCAAGTTATTCTTGCATTCTACAATTTCTCGGTTTGATATTTGTTTCTTTTTATTTGCATAGGTCATTGTAACCGGAAAGCATTGGTCAAAAATATTTTTAAACATATTTATAAATAAATCCCACTGTGCGTTAACATCCATTCTGCTAACCTGGAGAATGTTATCCCAATCCTGTTGTCCTAAAATCTGGACAAAATCATTTTTATTAGATTCAGTGAAAAATCTCTTATGTGTAAATGTACGTGCCTTGTACTCACTACTAAGAAAATAATTTTTTTGTGCTGTATGATCAGATATATGGAGGTCTATAACCTCACTCCTGTGTATATTGTCCAGGTTAGTTAAAATGTTATCGATGCAACTACCGCTATTATGTGTGATTCTTGTGTTCTCTAAAACTGTGCTCTTAATATCATAAAAATTCAATAACGATAAAAGAGTATTTTTATTTACATTATCTTGCAGCATTTCAATATTAAAATCTCCAGCTACGAACACTATACTATAGAATTCAACAATTTCTAACAGTTGCTCTAGCCTATTAAAAAATATTTCTTTATTGCCTAATGGAGGTCTATAAATAGATGCAACCAAAATCTTTTTACCATTCAGTAGACATTCGACTCCAGCACATTCAAATTCACCTTTCAGTGATAAATCACCACACCGTTTTACCATAACACATTTTACATGTTGTTTAACGTATACCGCACTGCCACCATGTTGACCTTCTCCTCTGCAATAAGCTGCACTTAGTTTAAAATCTTTGATTCCTATTTGCTGTAACTGCTCCTTTGTTTTCCAATGTTCAGTTATGCACATAAAAAGACACTCGGGGGATTTTTCGATTAATTTTTCCAGTCTGTCTATACTATTTCCAAGGGACTGCACGTTTTGGTGTATTAAACTGTATTGTTCTTTTCTATTCTTATCTAAAAAAAATCGTTTCTACTGGTGGTTTTGTTCCCGTACTCAGTTGATTGTTGATATTTCTCAATTTTTTGCTGAAATGCTGGACATTTCGGATCCCTGGCTGAATGTATTCTATCTTTTAGTTTCAGTCGTTGACAGTTTGGGCAATTCAAAGGTGTGGTATCTTCTGAACAGTGTTTTGCTTCATGGTCTCCGCCGCACTTATGGCAGCACAATCCGCCCTTACAGTGTTTTGCTATATGTCCAAACAAACAACATCTATAACACATTGCTATGTTGTAGTATTCCTGAACGTGTACTTTCGTCAAATCAAAGTTAATTTTTCCTTGCTGCATAAACCATCTAAAAATGTTTGGTTTGACCTGGAGAATCCAGTTTTCTTTCCGCGTGTTTCGACATTCCTTTTTTGTTATAAACTTGATCATTTTATTCGCTTCATTATTGACCAGCATTTGAAGTTCGGTGTTGTCATCAAAAATTGCTAAGATAAATTCTTCAGGCTCATATCCTTTTTCAATACCAGTTATCATAACTAGAGGGTCTGTGTTTTGCAAGTCCTTTACTACTAAGTTATTATCTTTTCCCAAGGTTTCTAGTAGTTTGGTTTGTTGGTCGCTGTCATCACATTCTACTAGTACTGCTCCACTTTGTAGTCTTTTTACGTTTGTAAATACATGTGAGCCATTATTTCCCTTGGTGTTTAGGCTTAGTTTAATTTCTTTAAGTACTACTTTTGGGTCGGCTTGGTCTTTGATTTTTATTATTGTTTGGTGTCTCCTCAACTGCGGTGGGGTTTTCCATTTAATGTTGTTTTCTTCAGCATTAATTGAGCCGACATTCTTTGATTTTAGAATGGTGCTATATGATTTTTGTACCACAGTTTTAGGCAAAGCTGTTTCTTCACTGTTTTTTTGTAGAGTTTGTGGCGCATTGACGGCTATGGGTTGTTCTAGGTCAGTTTCGCCCGTTGGGGAGGAAAGATTATCAGGCGATAGCTCTTTGATTTTATTTCTGAGTTCAATATTGTTTTTTTCCATTTGGCCAACTTTAAATGCCAAGTGTGTTACATGCTTGTGCACTGTAAACAAATCAGTTCTGGTGTCTTTGATTTCATTTTGCGGTATAAGCTCAATATTTTTGTGGATTCTTTCGAGAGCATCAAGTATTACATTTAGAGTGGTCTCTGTATTGTTCAGAAGATAATGCTCATTTGTATCGAATATTCTGTCACTCAGATAGGAATCTGAATTAGGCTTTTTGATTTTACTTTTATTCTCCATTGTTACAGGACTTGAATTGGATCTTGTTCTTTTTTGAGAGTTGCTATTGAGAGATTCTTCAAGTACCTCAATTTCATTATTAGTGGTTTTGTCCTGCTGTTCATTGTGCGTTACGACATTTAGCGGTGGTGTTCGTGAAACAGAATTTCTAGGTTTAAATATGGCACCAGATAACTTATGGTCATACGTGCTAAAACTCTCATCAAATGCATTAATACTCTTATCAAGAATGGACTCCAAGTCTTGTTTTTTTTTGCTTTGTTCCTTATCAGTTAGAATTGCTGGTATGCCAATAATTTTATTTACTTCTGACTGTGTATAATTGGGGGAACCAAGCGAAATGATTCTTGTTTTCAGTTCCGAGCTAATTAACGGTTTTTTCCGCACACTATGTTTTTCACCATCACTTTCAGGATTCATTTCGCGTTTGAACTACAATTTTCAATTAATATATACTATACAAAATCGACTTTTTAACGGAGCTAATAAATGTGTGTATGCGCGCTAAGATACGAATCTCTATAACATGGTTTATGTGGAGAAACCAAAAAGAAAAGAAAGAAAAAATTTTTTAGTTATTTTATAAAAATATGAAATTTCATGTTCTTAGAATACTATTATGAAAAAATAAATAAAGTAGAATGGGGGCTAAGCCCCTATGGGTTTAAATAGAACCGCATTGTGATGTTAAGAAGTAATTTTTTAAGTTCTTTACAAAATTTAAAAGAGAAACGAAATTTCGTGCAAACCACTACCACGTTTAAATTAAAAAGAATTTTTAAGGAAGGTGTGGCTAAAGTATAAAATGAATGACAGATTTGACATATGGCATAACAAATATCAGACTGTAGAAATCCTAAAAATTGAAATGTTGGTGTAATCTAGAGCAACTCGATAGTAGGTTTACAAAGTCTACAAGATATAGTGTACCTGATGTTTGAAAGTTATTATAAATGTTAAACACACAAAGTACCTGAATATGAAAAAGAATGAGACATCTGTGATTGAATGTATGAATTAATAGTTTTCATAAATTAGTAGTTTACAACAATTTTACAAAATTATTTTTAAAAAATGAAGTTATAAAAGTTCATGGGAGGGCAGATACTACTGCACCGAAGCATATATTTAGAGTTAAGGTTCACTGCACTTTACACTAGGTGGACATTTAAGAATTTAAACTAAAAATTATGATTAACATTATAAGGAAAACAATAACATAACCAAGATTGAATCTAACAAAACTAGAATGAACATTGGGCAGACTGACGTAGGTATGCTACAATTAACAATTAATTGTCAAGGTTGAGTAGTGTATAATAGGCTGGAAAGAGTAATGATATATTGATGAAGCAAACACAAGTGCTGTAGTAATAATGGGAGGGGTGGCGCTGTCCCGCCAAGAATACCAACAGCAAAACACCAGGATCCGCAAATCGACCTCATAGCAGCAGCCTCAAAACTGAAACCGTGAGACTAGTGACTAGCCGATGCACTGATGCATGAGTCGCTGATTTAAAGGTCCAAAAGCGACCCCCACTGCCCACCGTGAGAAGGTGACAGGACAACGCCAGCTCCCAGAGACAAAAACAATTGTGATGCTATCTCAAATTTAGAGCATTGAAGAAATTTGTACTGCTATGAATAATTTGATCGTTGACGCAATTTATATTAGTGTTGTTAAAATTTTTATTAATTTCAACAATCTCAAGTAGGTCCAGCTTATTCCCTTTCGTACAAAAATGCAAGAGTTTAGTGTTTGTTTCAGGATTAAAAGTATGTTTGTTAGCTGATACATGTCTTGAAAAATTTGATTTAATATTAGAAGGTGATAAATTAAGTCGTGAAGCTCTTTCGATCTCCTTGCAATGTTCATTTATGCGAATTTTAAACTTTCTACCAGTCTGCCCAATATACGCTGTAGAGCAGCCATCGGTCGAACACGTAACCTCATATACACCAGATCTATCCATGAGTGGGATGACATCTTTTGCATTGGAAACGAATGATCCCAAGGTGTGTTTAGTTTTAAAGCTTACGTTGAAGCCATGGGATTGAAGAATATTTTTGAGTTTATATGATAAGGGGCCCCAGAAAGTTAAGGAACAATATCTATTGTTATTAGGTTCTTTATATATTAGTTGTTTGTTTAGATGTTTATTTAAATGTTTAAAATAAATTTTATTGATGTGCTGTTGGGGGTATCCATTATTTGCTGCGATTTGTTTGATAATGTTTAGCTCATTTTTGAAATTGGTTTGATTGAGGGGTATTGAGAATAAACGTGAAAAAAGAGAATGAAAAGATGCGAATTTTTGTGTATGGGGGTGATTAGAAATATAAGGGATAACGGAGTCTGTGTTAGTGCGTTTGCGATAGACACTAAATTCAATGGCGTTGTTGACTCTAGTAAGTCTCAAATCCAAAAATGGAATAGAGCTATTTTCTTCAAGTTCGTGAGTAAATTTAATAGATTGGTGCAACGAATTGAGAAAGGAAACAAAGTCATTAAGTTCTTCCTGACTACCATTGAAAACTGCAAAAATGTCATCAACATATCTTTTCATAGTGATAATGTGTGTAAAGCGATGGTTATTTTTGATTTTTAATTCTAGGCTTGACATGAAAAGTTCTGCTAGAAGAGGTGAGAGGGCAGATCCCATAGCTAAACCTGAATTTTGTTTATAAAATTTGTTATTAAATAGGAAAAAATTTTGTTCAAGAACCAAATTGACTAGTAGACATATATTGTCTATGTGGGTTAGTTGGAGGTCAGTGGATTCTGAAAGAAGTGAATGTACTAGCTCGGAACACTCATTAGTAGGGATACTTGGGAGAAGGTTAGTAATGTCAAATGAGATCAAAAAGGATGAGTCAGGTATGAAAAGATTCTGCAGTTCACTAGCCAATTGAGTTGAATTTTTAACAGAGAAGTCACTATGAAAATTTGTTAAAGATAAAATGGTGTTGTTAAGCCAAATACTTAATTTGTAACATGGTGAATCACAGTATGATACTACTGGCCTGATAGGGATGTCATTTTTATGTATCTTCGGTAACCCATATAGACGTGGAGTAACTGGATTTACAGGGGTTAATTTAAATTTGTTAGTATTGAAAAAATAGAGAGTGTCGGATGTTATTTTAAGGCAATTTTTAAATTTTGTCATGAACCTATCTGTTGGGTTAGTTGTAATAGGGGTGAAATCCTGATGGGATAAAAAAAGTTCAACTTTGTCATTATATTGTGTCCTGCTCAGAATCACGAGGCACGAGCCCTTGTCTGCCTTAGAGATTACCAGATTATTTGATTTGATTTTTTCTTTTATTGACTTTAAGGTTTTAATATGAGGGTCAGGATCGGACCGATGGTTGCTCTTATGGAAAATGTTGATGCACGTCGCTGATCGAGACCTAACAGACTCCCTAAGTACAGCATCATTACAGAAAGATATGCTATTTTCACACTCAACTGCTGTGACTTCAAGATCTTCAGTTTTTGGATTAATTGAAAAATTGTATTTAAGGCCCAAGTTAAATAGTTGAAGTTCATTTTGTTCAAACACAACATCACTAAGATTAAGTGTGCGTTCATGGAACTCGAACTCCGAGAACTGAGGGGTATTAGCATCACGGATATCGAATTCACACTTGAAGAGTGAATTGTCAAAGCTACAGTTTTGAAGTGAAAATTTTTTTAAAATAACTAAGATGTGCTTACTTACATATCCACAACTCTGAGTTACCTCAAGTTAGTCTTCAACTACACAAATTTCACTTGCTATAACATAAAACGTTGTACTCATTAATTTGAGACAACTATTGGATCCAATTTCACACTCGATATAGGTAAGTCTCTTATGATGCCTGTTATTGTCTTTATATTCTCACACATTCCTTTTAGTTCCCCTGAAGATGACTATATATATGGTCGAAACATGTAGGGACAATCGTTAAAAAAAATTTTTTCAAAAATATATATTATTTGTGGAGGAAGACAGAAGTGTTGTTTTAATTTATTACCTACACTCCACTGCAAGTATGGACTACTTCTTCAAATTTAAATTAGCTGGTCAAGCTACCTTAGTCCGAGAGTATAAGAGGAATTTCCTGAGAAGAAGACTGATTGAACTCGACATCTCGTTTAACAACGAATGTTTAAGAAAAGGCCTACGTCCACATTATGTGAAACTTAAAACTAATCACACATCATCATCAGCCAGAAGAACCTTAGAAGCGGCAACCGTAGCATGGATAAGAGAAGAGGTAAAAAAGCACTATTTTAGACTTAATCTTATTGATCTTAAATTGAAATTTTTGTATTTTAAAATTAATTCTATATTGCACCCTGCTGCGAGTGGGATACCCTCTCAGACTCCCTATTGAATTTTGTCCGAGATCAAAAGCTAATTAAATTTCAAAGACTTAACAATAAAATAAAAACTTTATTACATCAACAGAAATTTCATGTCAATTCAGAAAGAGATACTAAGTACACCTCCAACAATAAATACCAAACTAACTTTATTGAGCCACTTAACACCACATTTGCTAATTCAACCATTATCCAACACTCAACTAATGACTCACTTCAAAACTGTAGCTTTGACAATTCACTCTTCAAGTGTGAATTCGATATCCGTGATGCTGATACCCCTCAGTTCTCGGAGTTCGAGTTCCATGAACGCACACTTAATCTTAGTGATGTTGTGTTTGAACAAAATGAACTTCAACTATTTAACTTGGGCCTTAAATACAATTTTTCAATTAATCCAAAAACTGAAGATCTTGAAGTCACAGCAGTTGAGTGTGAAAATAGCATATCTTTCTGTGGTGATGCTGTACTTAGGGAGTCTGTTAGGTCTCGATCAGCGACGTGCATCAACCTTTTTCATAAGAGCAACCATCGGTCCGATCCTGACCCTCATATTAAAACCTTAAAGTCAATAAAAGAAAAAATCAAATCAAATAATCTGGTAATCTCTAAGGCAGACAAGGGCTCGTGCCTCGTGATTCTGAGCAGGACACAATATAATGACAAAGTTGAACTTTTTTTATCCCATCAGGATTTCACCCCTATTACAACTAACCCAACAGATAGGTTCATGACAAAATTTAAAAATTGCCTTAAAATAACATCCGACACTCTCTATTTTTTCAATACTAACAAATTTAAATTAACCCCTGTAAATCCAGTTACTCCACGTCTATATGGGTTACCGAAGATACATAAAAATGACATCCCTATCAGGCCAGTAGTATCATACTGTGATTCACCATGTTACAAATTAAGTATTTGGCTTAACAACACCATTTTATCTTTAACAAATTTTCATAGTGACTTCTCTGTTAAAAATTCAACTCAATTGGCTAGTGAACTGCAGAATCTTTTTATACCTGACTCATCCTTTTTGATCTCATTTGACATTACTAACCTTTTCCCAAGTATCCCTACTAATGAGTGTTCCCAGCTAGTACATTCACTTCTTTCAGAATCCACTGACCTCCAACTAACCCACATAGACAATATATGTCTACTAGTCAATTTGGTTCTTGAACAAAATTTTTTCCTATTTAATAACAAATTTTATAAACAAAATTCAGGTTTAGCTATGGGATCTGCCCTCTCACCTCTTCTAGCAGAACTTTTCATGTCAAGCCTAGAATTAAAAATCAAAAATAACCATCGCTTTACACACATTATCACTATGAAAAGATATGTTGATGACATTTTTGCAGTTTTCAATGGTAGTCAGGAAGAACTTAATGACTTTGTTTCCTTTCTCAATTCGTTGCACCAATCTATTAAATTTACTCACGAACTTGAAGAAAATAGCTCTATTCCATTTTTGGATTTGAGACTCACTAGAGTCAACAACGCCATTGAATTTAGTGTCTATCGCAAACCCACTAACACAGACTCCGTTATCCCTTATATTTCTAATCACCCCCATACACAAAAATTCGCATCTTTTCATTCTCTTTTTTCACGTTTATTCTCAATACCCCTCAATCAAACCAATTTCAAAAATGAGCTAAACATTATCAAACAAATCGCAGCAAATAATGGATACCCCCAACAGCACATCAATAAAATTTATTTTAAACATTTAAATAAACATCTAAACAAACAACTAATATATAAAGAACCTAATAACAATAGATATTGTTCCTTAACTTTCTGGGGCCCCTTATCATATAAACTCAAAAATATTCTTCAATCCCATGGCTTCAACGTAAGCTTTAAAACTAAACACACCTTGGGATCATTCGTTTCCAATGCAAAAGATGTCATCCCACTCATGGATAGATCTGGTGTATATGAGGTTACGTGTTCGACCGATGGCTGCTCTACAGCGTATATTGG
Source organism: Polydrusus tereticollis (assembly GCA_963920685.1). Taxonomy (NCBI): domain Eukaryota; kingdom Metazoa; phylum Arthropoda; class Insecta; order Coleoptera; family Curculionidae; genus Polydrusus; species Polydrusus tereticollis. The sequence continues at coordinate 47,758,368 of OY987335.1, read as the reverse complement.
GCAGACTGGTAGAAAGTTTAAAATTCGCATAAATGAACATTGCAAGGAGATCGAAAGAGCTTCACGACTTAATTTATCACCTTCTAATATTAAATCAAATTTTTCAAGACATGTATCAGCTAACAAACATACTTTTAATCCTGAAACAAACACTAAACTCTTGCATTTTTGTACGAAAGGGAATAAGCTGGACCTACTTGAGATTGTTGAAATTAATAAAAATTTTAACAACACTAATATAAATTGCGTCAACGATCAAATTATTCATAGCAGTACAAATTTCTTCAATGCTCTAAATTTAAGATAGCATCACAATTGTTTTTGTCTCTGGGAGCTGGCGTTGTCCTGTCACCTTCTCACGGTGGGCAGTGGGGGTCGCTTTTGGACCTTTAAATCAGCGACTTATGCATCAGTGCATCGGCTAGTCACTAGTCTCACGGTTTCAGTTTTGAGGCTGCTGCTATGAGGTCGATTTGCGGATCCTGGTGTTTTGCTGTTGGTATTCTTGGCGGGACAGCGCCACCCCTCCCATTATTACTACAGCACTTGTGTTTGCTTCATCAATATATCATTACTCTTTCCAGCCTATTATACACTACTCAACCTTGACAATTAATTGTTAATTGTAGCATACCTACGTCAGTCTGCCCAATGTTCATTCTAGTTTTGTTAGATTCAATCTTGGTTATGTTATTGTTTTCCTTATAATGTTAATCATAATTTTTAGTTTAAATTCTTAAATGTCCACCTAGTGTAAAGTGCAGTGAACCTTAACTCTAAATATATGCTTCGGTGCGGTAGTATCTGCCCTCCCATGAACTTTTATAACTTCCTTTTTTAAAAATAATTTTGTAAAATTGTTGTAAACTACTAATTTATGAAAACTATTAATTCATACATTCAATCACAGATGTCTCATTCTTTTTCATATTCAGGTACTTTGTGTGTTTAACATTTATAATAACTTTCAAACATCAGGTACACTATATCTTGTAGACTTTGTAAACCTACTATCGAGTTGCTCTAGATTACACCAACATTTCAATTTTTAGGATTTCTACAGTCTGATATTTGTTATGCCATATGTCAAATCTGTCATTCATTTTATACTTTAGCCACACCTTCCTCAAAAATTCTTTTTAATTTAAACGTGGTAGTGGTTTGCACGAAATTTCGTTTCTCTTTTAAATTTTGTAAAGAACTTAAAAAATTACTTCTTAACATCACAATGCGGTTCTATTTAAACCCATAGGGGCTTAGCCCCCATTCTACTTTATTTATTTTTTCATAATAGTATTCTAAGAACATGAAATTTCATATTTTTATAAAATAACTAAAAAATTTTTTCTTTCTTTTCTTTTTGGTTTCTCCACATAAACCATGTTATAATTTAAATATATTAATTATTAAAATTTATTTTCACACCATGCTCATTAAATACAACTAAATTTTCTGACTCTTATCAACATAAAAATTTTTTTTTTTAAAATAACTAAGATGTGCTTACTTACATATCCACAACTCTGAGTTACCTCAAGTTAGTCTTCAACTACACAAATTTCACTTGCTATAACATAAAACGTTGTACTCATTAATTTGAGACAACTATTGGATCCAATTTCACACTCGATATAGGTAAGTCTCTTATGATGCCTGTTATTGTCTTTATATTCTCACACATTCCTTTTAGTTCCCCTGAAGATGACTATATATATGGTCGAAACATGTAGGGACAATCGTTAAAAAAAATTTTTTTCAAAAATATATATTATTTGTGGAGGAAGACAGAAGTGTTGTTTTAATTTATTGATTTTTATGTAAACGGATATTTTCGATTTTTTATTTCTTGATATTCGCATTTAACATTTATTTTAACTTGCTATTTTTAAAATATATCATTGTTTTGACAATTATTCAAAAATGGCGCCTTTTGTCGGTTCCGTTGGTAACACGATACGTGGTTGGTAACAAAGAGCGCATCGTGGGCCATCGGGAGTGGTCGTAAGTCGTAAATGATTGGCCGTCCCGCGACTCCCGCCATGCGTCAGTCCGCGTCCTCTCGAGTTAACCTCAAAGAAATTTTTTTGTTTTTTATGTTTTGTGGTGTAAATCTCTTCATAAACTCTGATGTAAATTATTTTAATTTGTGGTCGCCATTATTGCTTTTATTATTAAACATGCTTGCTGTTCTGGAATTTAGTGAGAGTGCTGGAGGTGGACTGGCGGTTGTTCACGAAGAATGGTTTACACCCCGAAAAACGGAAATCTTATGGCCTCCTTTGAAGGACGTAGTTTCGTTTAATAAACTTTTAAAGAAAGGCCAACCACCAGACGATACTTGGGAACTATACGGTGTCGTAAGAACGTTTTATAAATCCGGTATGTACCTACCCATTTTACTCAATGCCATGTATGAAACCAATCTTGCTCACCTACCCTTTTTCCACGATGTGGATAACTCTCAATTTTTGATAACATGCTATTTTTTATTGACTAGGGATATTACACAATAAATTTTTAAATATTTCAGTTAGGAATTTTATAGGGGGTTGTTTGTTCACTTTGAGAAAAAGGGTTATATTTTGAATGGTTAGTTCATAACCTTGCATACTTATTTTACTGTTTTTTATACCGAGGTACCTACCTACAGCCATGGTTTTTAAAGAACAGATTTACGTTTCCTAATAATTGTCCATGCAATTTAATACTTACAAAACTAGTTTTTTGGAAAAGCATTGTTCATTAAACTGGACTCAAACTGTTATAGAATATACCGAGGAATACTTACTTAAAGATCTTTTTAGATGACCTTGATAAAGCTTGGGAGAAATTGAAACAGGCCGAGTTCACCAGCGATATAAGTTCTGAACCAGAGGAGGGGCTAATTAAAAAAAAGAGGAAAATTACTAGAATTCCATCAGAAAATAGTTATGATCATTGGGTATGTTATTCACTACACACACTTTGTTAAAAGCCATAGGTAATGTTAGTTTTCGTTTAAAGTAGTGTGTTATACCTAGTATAATTTTTTAAGTTTGAAATAAGTATTAATTATTTTGAAAGTATGTACATACTTATACCTTAATAATAAATGGTTGTGTTAATCGTATAAGAGGTTTTATTTAAGGTGCAACATTCCACCATTATATCACGTCATATTTACGTAGCAAATTTGGGCTTTGTGACGTCCTTTTTTACCGTCAATATCACGTCAGAATACCGACGTCATTGGGCTGTGACTTAGGCCCGTCACTGTTACGTCATTACTACGTCATATCTAAGGTAATTGTGACGTAACGGATGCCGTCAATATGACGACAGGTTGCTACTGGGGATACCAAAAGTACAAGTACCATACAATTAAGGTGAACAAAACAAACTTATACAGGAGGAACTATAATTATAGCACATTCTCCCCTGGTTTATTTTATTCATAATCTTTAAAATATGCAGGAGGATTGCGTTTTCTCAGCGAGTGACGAATAATTTTGTTAGCCTTTTCTTCCTGGATCTGGATAGTCTGATCATGGGAATTAGTTGCACTGTCTTCATTATTTTCATCATCTTGAATACTAGGTCCAACAGGATCTAAGTTATTTGGCATTGAACTAGAAGTAGTTTTTGTATTGGATAATAGATTAGTTTCAGCTTCAGAATCAGTATCAGGAATTGTAGTATTTTGATTAGAGTTTATTAAGCTTAAATCTCCTCTTGGGGCGAGATGTTTTATAGAAACCCTTGACTCTTTTCCATTCTTATGTCGGATTAATGCATATTCAGGGTTTGCCTCTACCAATTCCACTTCATCGACGAGAGGGTCATTTTTACTTTGCCGTACATATTTTTTAAGAAAAACTGTTGTTGAAGGAATTAGCCAAGAGGGTATTGATGTGCCGCTGGTTGATCGTCTTTGATAATTAAACATTCTTTCATGCGGCGTGCAGTTGGTTGAGGTACACAGTAAGGAACGTGTAGAATGTAATGCGTCATGTAAAACAAGTTCCCACTGAGTCACCTTTAGATTTCTAGATTTTAGTGCTAAATTAACAGCCTTCCAAATTATACCATTGTATCTTTCTACTTGCCCATTGCCTTCTGGGTTGTATGATGTAGTACGACTATGAGCTATTCCACGTGATTGAAGATATGATATTATTTCTCGGGACATAAAAGAAGTTCCTCGATCGGAGTGAATATATGCTGGCATACCAAAAATAGTAAATAGAAGATCTAGGCATCCTATGACTGTGGAACTAGTCATATCTGAACAAGGAAAAGCAAAAGGAAACCTAGAGTATTCATCTACTATCGTTAGTAGTATATAGAAGGGATATTGAGGAGGTAAAATGAGTAAATCTACTTTAAACCGCCAAGAATAGGTTGGGAAGATGAGGAGTAAATGTGCTTCAGACCATAACAAAACAGAGACGGACAGACAAGGCCAATCGCCAAGAATATGACGGGAAAATGAGGAGTAAAATATGTGCTTTAGACTGCAACAAAACAGATAATTACGACCACTGCTTATATAAAATAGATGTACGGATAACAATAAGTATCCTCATTAAACACAAATTATTAATTATGACTATCCCATACATAAAATATATATATATATATATGCACCATATTAAAAGTTATCTCCCCAAAATCAAACATATTAGTATAACTAAAGGAAATATTACAGCATAAATATGAAATAACAAGCAATTTAATAAAATGTAGTATGCTAATAAGGAGATAGCAATACTAATTAAACACAGTATATTAAAGTATCAAACATATTAGTATTTAATTGGCACTGCACATCAGATAAGAAACATGTGGTGTGAAAATTATACACACGCATAAGAAAAGAAATTCAAGACAGCTGTTGCAAAATTGCACAACGATCAATTTCAGCAAACAAGTCAAGATACTTATCGCAAGAGACACGCTTCACATGTTAATTAAATTTAATAAATTAATTAAATTTAATAAATTAATGTACAATTCCCAACAGCGAAATGAACACTTATTGGCCGCGCCCATTTCTTATTCTTCTTTAGAGCTTCATTCTTTGCAGCCTATCACGTCGCAAATAACTTTCATTGGTACCCAAGGTATGGTACCTTGTCACCAATCAATGATAAAGTTTACAAGCCACACCTTTAAAGCGAAAACATTCATTATTTCAGTCGACTCTCAAGTTTAGTATTTTCGAGAAGTTGTGTGAAGTGGTTTAAAGTGATAAAGTGATTAATTAAAATGCAAAACGAAGAACAAAATTGGAACGGGAGAGAATTGAGAATTGTGAATGGCAATATTCAAATCGTTAGACCAGTTGTTAATAATAACAATGAAATGTTTTTTGAGCGACGTCGCCAGATTAGGAATATGTGGCGTCGCCAAGCAGCAGCCTATCCTCGACCCAGGGTGCCACCACCGCACCCGGATAGGAATTTTGTGAGGGTGCAGTATAACATTATTAGTACTACAGTGCCGGATTACACGGATCCACCAATAAATCCTATTTGGTCATATGGCCCAGGTCCGGTACAAGATGATACTGTATCCTCACAAAATTAAGTGACGGTTCAAGTTGGTCCCCAACAAATGAAGCTTCCATGCCGATTGTGTCAAAGAAGCCAACAACAATAGTGTGATAGACAACACCACAAATATTTCAACCAGATAATGTGCCTCCATATTCTATGTGCGCGCGTGTTGTGTTTAGTTAGAACTAGTAAATAGTAGTAGTATTGTTCCTAATCAATTAAATATGAATTTGAACCCCATAAAACACTCTTAGTCAAAATTTTGATTTTACAATAATAAAATATGTATACCCATTGTCAAAATGTTATAGGTGTGTAATTCAGATTTGCGGTCAGGTCTTGAAAAGTGTATTATAAACATTCAAAGTTTGTCTTCATCCTGCTAAAATATTTATGGATTGACAGTATTATTGTCATTAAGCTATATTTATTTATTTATTTTCAATACATGATCATTACAATGTACCCTTTTAGGGTGTAGATCGTGTCAACAAGAGCAAAAACAAAGATAACCTATGTAGACTTAACTAAACATACAACTAATTATTAACATATTAAAATAATTAAAAGCCAACAGACAATTAAAATGTTTTTTTTTAATCATGCATTAGGACCTACATAATTGCAGGCATCCGCCGCTGAAAAGCACTTATTTAAAATCCTGGAAATTTTTCAACCTTATTTGTTGTTTGATTATCATTTAATGTTTTAAAAGATATAGGCAAGAGGTTCCAAACTTTTACTAGCATATATACAATGTTTTTTTTTTGAAATAATGAATAATTGTCTTAGATTAAGAATAAAAGCTATGTGAATTGTCATCAAACATAATATTATTATGTGAATAAAATATTGTGTTTATATTTGAGTATTAGTAGGTACTACTAGAACGACCATAGAAAAATAATTTGATATATTACCTTATTAAAAGAATAAAAGCTTGGTGAATTGTCTCCAAACATAATGTAAGACCATTTAATTTCTGAATAAAATATTGTGTTTATATTTGAGTATTATTCCTACTAGAACGATCTTAGCAAAATAAGTTGGTATGTTGTCTTATTAAGAATAGAAGCTTGGCGAATTGTCTCCAAACATAATATAAGACCATTTATTTTCTGAATAAAATATTGTTTTAAAATTTGAGTATTATTCCTACTAGAACGACCATGGAAAAAAATAATTTGATATACTACCTTATTAAGAATAGAAGCTTGGTGAATTGAATATCTATTACTACAAGAATAAAAGTTTTCATAGCAAAATGACTTTGCTATACAACCATAGACCTTCCAAATCTTGAAAAGTATTTTAAAATACAAATTATTTTAGTAAATTGAAACAAATTGGCTACACCACAAAATAGTTTAGATGTGTGCTTCAAATACCAATCAATAAAAACTACAAATTCAAGTCACAATAAAACTAGTTAAAGACAATATCTTGAAAGTAAATTAAAACGAAATTATTTGTTTGGAATGTGTTTATTTGCAAAATAAAATAAAATCTTTAGTAAAGCATATTTATGGGATGATTGGGATATTGCTATCCCAATCAACTTCAATGAGCCGAGTCCCAACATTACATTGTAAACAAACTTCGGGCAAAATAATTTGGTACAATGGTCTTAAACACAGCACACAATGCACATCGAGGTTGGAATACCTCAACCTTCTCTTTACATGGGTATTAACATGGTTATGTGTCGCCTGTGAATTTAAATAGTATTGGTGAATATAGTAACAAAAATGGCACAATGTATTAGTTCTTGCAGTTTGCACTATAACATAACTTTGCGTTACACAAAAAACAACATCCAGATAGTTTTGTTCTTGTGGCGAATTGACTAGACTGATATTCATCCTAGCCATGTCGTCTTCCATGTCTAGGTCTAGGTCTTCGTCTCCAGATTCCACTTCCACAATCGCCGAATTGTTGATATCCCCTTGCAACAAATTGGTCAGCGTAGAGTCAAAGTTGTCTTGATTCATTTCTTCCACATAGTCGAACTGCGACACAATATTTAAGAGCAAATCAATATCAAATTCAGCATCCATTTTAGCACAAACTACACAACCACAATATTCAAAACAATATTTTCGTTAACCAAAGAACATTAAAATCGCTAAACTATACACTTTTATAGTAGTTTGGTGGAATGACAGGGTGTTCGTTACAGACCAAATCACAGCGTTACAGACCAGTCAGGCCAACCAAATCACAGGGTGTCACAGACCAGTCCAGCCAACCAAATCACAGGGTGTCACAGACCAGCTAGACCAACCAAATCACAGGGCGTTATAGACCAGCTAGACCAACCAAATCGCAGAGCGTCATAGACCAACCAAATCGCAGAGCGTCATAGACCAGCCAAACCAAACCTTCTCCCTGCCGTTTCTATAAGAATAATCATACTTCCAGTTTCCTACAATCTAAAATAATACTAGTCCATCAAGAATCTTCTTCTTGAACACTAGCGTGCGTGAAAATAAATACTCTAGTACATAATAAATTTTGTGTGTAGCAAACTCATCGAAAAATCTTAAGTTAAGTTAATAAAATGGCACATGGTGAATCAGCAAAAATCAAAAATGTTTTAAACGAATTTTTAATTTTTCCTAACAGTAATATCAATGAAATAGCAGACAAAGAAATAATTTCAGACACATTTAGTGAAATTAACTTTAATTTATTTGACTCTGACCTATTGGAAACCCCAATAAACATGACAGAATTTGACGATATGACAAAAGATATATTTTTTACAAATGATGAACCAGAAAAAAGTAACACACAAGACAGTAATAATTCAACTCTAATTAATGATTATTTAGGGATATATTCAAATAATCTCATTATCTCACCAACCAATACACAAAATTTACCGACATATGATGACATTACAAGCGATGAAGACATCTTACCAAACAATATGCAAAATTTACCGACATGTGACGATATTATGAGCAATGAAGACATCTCACCAAACAATACGCAAAATTTACCGACATATGACGATATTATGAGTGATGAAGACATATTTTTTCCAAAAACAGTGCAACTACCTTTAACTAAACCAATAAAAAATAAAATAATACCAAGTGATAAAATGTCACTAAAAAGTACAGCAAAATTAAAATCCCTTCGTTTTTATTTGGATCACATTGAGAGTTCAGCAACAAACCGAAGTCAACAAGATTTCAAACGTTTAGAGTTACTTTTCGATGAGTTTGTTAATTCTTTTAATTAGACCCCCTCTTAAATTTCACTAGGTATTTAACATAAACAATCTACAACTTTATATTATTACTTGCTCCGCAAACGTTCCTACAAGAGTGGCAAAATGACTTTTGAGTGCAAATTTTGTGAGAAAAAATTTTCCAGGAAAGATAATTTAAAACGCCATTTAAAAACTGTTTGTGAGGTGGATGAAGGAAAACAACAACCAACCCCTTCAATTACACCAAATTCAAAGTCTGGTAAGTTTTTACAATATTTTTGAAAGCTAGTAGTAGTAGTTTGTTGTGACACCCCCCTCTCATCCCCTCTCATCATTTATTTTAGAATGGAAATATTGTCAAAAATGTCGAAAATTTATCATTGGGAAGTTATGGCCTTATCACATGAGAACAAATTCACATAAAAAAAATGCAAGTCACAGTACAACTGAAGATCAAGTAAAAGTAATTAAATCAGCTTTTCAAGAAAGAATAATTTCTTACAAGGTTACACCAATCTTCATATACTTAAACATTGTGGACTTCTTTAATGAGCTGACACCCAAAGTAAGCAAAATAATGGCAAATGAAATCCGAAGACACACTTGCGTTAAATTAAACTTGGAATTATTTGGTCTATACATGAATCCGAGAGATGAAACTAAGCAAATAAAATCATTTAACACCCCATATAGAGTAATGTGTAATAGTTCAAATATATCATTCGAATTGGATGAAATGATTAAGATTGTTGATGGGAAATCGAGTGAGTTTGCGGAAAAAGATTCAGGTAATCCATTTAGCAATATAAACATAAGCACAACACCTCATGACATTTTCCACATTATATCAATAATTTTTTTTTTTAGGTTGGATGTTATTCCAATTTTTACATTTGGAAATAAACATTAACAAATTCAATCCCTTGAGAGCCACTGCACACATACACCTGCCAGAAGAAATCAAAATGAAAAAAGTTGTAGTCAATATTCAAAATAATGATGAATACTGTTTTGCTTGGCCAGTAGTAGCAGCACTCTTCCAACCCTCCGGAATGGATTTTGCAATAACATCATATCCACATTATTCAACAGTTTTAAATTTAACAGGTATTGACTTTCCTATAAATATTAAAGATATCCCAAAATTCGAAAAACAAAATAATATTTCAATTAATGTTTATACATTAGAAAAAATTCAAACAACTTTTAAAAAACAGTATGAAATAATTGGACCACTACATTATACAAAAACTAAACTAGATCACCATGTTAATTTACTGCTAATTGGTGATGACTTTGGAAATTTTCATTATTGTTATATTTCTGATTTATCAAAATTACTTAATAAACAATTGTCTAAACATAATGACAAAAAATATCTTTGTGATGGGTGTTTGCAATTTTTTGGTAGTGAAGAATTATTGGTTAGACATGTTGCGAATGATTGTGATTTTGTTAGAATGACTTTACCGTCAACGGAATTGAAAATAGATAAATATGGTAATAATGTTCCAGAAAATATTCTTAAGTTTGAAAACATTCAAAAACAAATGGAAGTTCCATTTGTCATATATGCAGATTTTGAATGTATACTAAAACCGATTAGTAATAATGAAAATAATTTGGATCCCAATAGTTCTTACACAATCAAAAAAGTTGAACACATTCCACACTCATTTGCATATTACATTAAGTGCTCTTTTGATGACAGTATATCGAAATATGAATTCTCTAGAGGTCCTAATTGTGATCAAACTTTTATACATTTTCTGGAAAGAGATGTTCACATATTATATAATAAATATCTAAAAACAATTAAACCAATGCTTGAATTAAATGGAATGGAGAAATTAAGTTACAATTACAACAATGATTGTCATATTTGTGAAAACCCAATATTAAATAATCAAATTAAAGTTGCAGACCACTGCCACATAACAGGCAAATATAGAGGTCCTGCCCATTGTCCTGGCACAATTCGCCTTCGCTTCCTTCTTCAAGGGGCTTATCCCTGGAAGTTGCGCGGCTAGCGTCAGTCGTTGTCTCAGGGGCGGCGATCTGTGCAGGGCAGTTTGAGACCGCCCCAGGTCTTGGTTTGGGGTCGGCCTCGGTGGTAGAGAGCATGTCGTGCGTAGTTTCATCCTCGGCCATCCGGGCTGGAGGGGTTTCGTCGAATAATGCCATATTCTCGGTCATTATGATATTGGCCATGGGCTTTTCACGTTCTGCCGGCCTGGTGCAGGTTATGCCCAGGTGGTAGCTTCTTGTATACGCCTTCCTGGCGTTGGCGTCGACTGCTGCAGGTGTGGCACTATGTGTCCAATGCTGGCAGCGCCGGCTGTGTCGATTTTTGTATTATTTCTTTATTAAATTAGTTTGCCGCGTACGTTTCGCGTCTTGCCGACCTGGTGCAGGTTATGCCCAGGCGGTATACTATTGTTTACGCCTCCTCGGCGATGGCGTCGGCTGCTACGGTTGTGGCACAGTTAGTCCAACGTCGGCAACGTCGGCGATGACCGGTTTTCGTATTTCTCCTACTTAAAATTATTTGCCGTCAGGTTTTTCACTCTTGCCGACCTGGTGCAGGTTATGCCCAGGTGGTAAACTATTGTATACGCTTCCTCGGCGATGGCGTCGGCTGCTACGGTTGTGGCACAGTTAGTCCAACGTCGGCAACGTCGGCGATGACCGGGTTCCGTATATTTCTTCTTAAAATTAGGTTGCCGTGTATTTCTACTTCTTTGCCGACCTGGTGCAGGTGATGCCCAGGTGGTTTACTACTAGATACGCCTCCTCGGCGATGGCGTCGGCTGCTACGGTTGTGGCACAGTTAGTCCAACGTCGGCAACGTCGGCGATGACCGGGTTCCGTATATTTCTTCTTAAAATTAGGTTGCCGTGTACTTTTACTTCTTCGCCGGCCTGGTGCAGGTGATGCCCAGGTGGTAGATGGTGGAATACGCCTCCTCGGCGATGGCGTCGGCTGCTACGGTTATGGCATGGGTCATCCAATGTTGGCAACGTCGGCGATGTTCGGGTACCGTATCCTCTTCTGTTTGCAGTGCTATTCTTAAAATTAGGTTTCGGTCTGGCTTGTACCTAGGTACAAACGCCGCGGAACGGCTAGGAACCACTGTTTCCTCACAGTATCGGGCTCGACTACGGCGTCCTTCCACCGGTGCTTCTTCAGCACGCCTTGCTTTAATCTTCAGGTTCAGCGTATGCCTCCTTGACATACCCAGGTGCTCGGCAGTTCCGAGTTCGACTGGCAATTTTACTTGGCGACGGTCGTCCAAAGAAAAAGACTTATGCAGATTTTAAAAACCAGAATTACGGCTCAACGAATATTTAGTTGGTTACTGTCTTATGGTTCTGCACCGACTGAATATTCCCAGTGAAATCGCGCTCTTTATAGCCGATTTCCACGTGGCGAATACCACAACACCCCCCCCCTTAAGAGCGGTAATTATGGTATGTTTATTTAACTGTACCCATCTGGTACAATTATACTGTATTTACAACTCAAATTCTTAAAAATAATTAACTTCATAACAATAACAAATCAAATAACTAAGTTCATAACTAACCCTAAAACTAACGACTAAGTCCAAAAACAACAATAAAAACTAATAACTAAGTCCAAAAACAACAATAAACATATTTAAAATCACTCTGTTCTTTAAGACGATTTTTCCTTTTCCCTGGTTCGAGGCGATTTCTCAACCTCCACGGCGATGTCGTCAATGGGTGGCTCTCCTCCAGGTGACCTGGTCTAGGCCTCCTGCGGGTAGCTCTCTAGCGACCTGGGGGACTCCTCGGAGGCTTCAGGTGGCTTTTCTTCCCAGCTGCCTCAATACTGGTACGGCGACCTCGGTCTGAGGGGCCGTACTTTTCTTCCACGTCTGGTGGCTTCTCTTTAGGCAGGTATTCAATTAATTTACGAACGCTTAGGCCAGCGGGCCTAACGTCGTCACAGGGTTCTTTGTTACTCTTGTGTTTCGAGTAAGTCAACGAGTTGGGCGCCATGTCCTGGCACAATTCGCCTTCGCTTCCTTCTTCAAGGGGCTTATCCCTGGAAGTTGCGCGGCTAGCGTCAGTCGTTGTCTCAGGGGCGGCGATCTGTGCAGGGCAGTTTGAGACCGCCCCAGGTCTTGGTTTGGGGTCGGCCTCGGTGGTAGAGAGCATGTCGTGCGTAGTTTCATCCTCGGCCATCCGGGCTGGAGGGGTTTCGTCGAATAATGCCATATTCTCGGTCATTATGATATTGGCCATGGGCTTTTCACGTTCTGCCGGCCTGGTGCAGGTTATGCCCAGGTGGTAGCTTCTTGTATACGCCTTCCTGGCGTTGGCGTCGACTGCTGCAGGTGTGGCACTATGTGTCCAATGCTGGCAGCGCCGGCTGTGTCGATTTTTGTATTATTTCTTTATTAAATTAGTTTGCCGCGTACGTTTCGCGTCTTGCCGACCTGGTGCAGGTTATGCCCAGGCGGTATACTATTGTTTACGCCTCCTCGGCGATGGCGTCGGCTGCTACGGTTGTGGCACAGTTAGTCCAACGTCGGCAACGTCGGCGATGACCGGTTTTCGTATTTCTCCTACTTAAAATTATTTGCCGTCAGGTTTTTCACTCTTGCCGACCTGGTGCAGGTTATGCCCAGGTGGTAAACTATTGTATACGCTTCCTCGGCGATGGCGTCGGCTGCTACGGTTGTGGCACAGTTAGTCCAACGTCGGCAACGTCGGCGATGACCGGGTTCCGTATATTTCTTCTTAAAATTAGGTTGCCGTGTATTTCTACTTCTTTGCCGACCTGGTGCAGGTGATGCCCAGGTGGTTTACTACTAGATACGCCTCCTCGGCGATGGCGTCGGCTGCTACGGTTGTGGCACAGTTAGTCCAACGTCGGCAACGTCGGCGATGACCGGGTTCCGTATATTTCTTCTTAAAATTAGGTTGCCGTGTACTTTTACTTCTTCGCCGGCCTGGTGCAGGTGATGCCCAGGTGGTAGATGGTGGAATACGCCTCCTCGGCGATGGCGTCGGCTGCTACGGTTATGGCATGGGTCATCCAATGTTGGCAACGTCGGCGATGTTCGGGTACCGTATCCTCTTCTGTTTGCAGTGCTATTCTTAAAATTAGGTTTCGGTCTGGCTTGTACCTAGGTACAAACGCCGCGGAACGGCTAGGAACCACTGTTTCCTCACAGTATCGGGCTCGACTACGGCGTCCTTCCACCGGTGCTTCTTCAGCACGCCTTGCTTTAATCTTCAGGTTCAGCGTATGCCTCCTTGACATACCCAGGTGCTCGGCAGTTCCGAGTTCGACTGGCAATTTTACTTGGCGACGGTCGTCCAAAGAAAAAGACTTATGCAGATTTTAAAAACCAGAATTACGGCTCAACGAATATTTAGTTGGTTACTGTCTTATGGTTCTGCACCGACTGAATATTCCCAGTGAAATCGCGCTCTTTATAGCCGATTTCCACGTGGCGAATACCACAACACCATTCTGTATGTAATTTAAATTATAAACTTCCAAATTTTTTTCCAGTTGTGTTTCACAACTTGAGAAATTATGATTCACATTTATTTATAAAAAAATTATGCCAGAACAAAGAACAGTTATCTGTTATTGCACAAAATAAAGAAAAATATATCTCATTTGAAAAGTGTATCGAAGTTGGCACATATATTGATAAAAAAACTAACACACCAAAGAAAAAGTATATTAGACTTAGATTTATAGATTCTTTTCAATTCTTACCATATTCTTTGGCAAAATTATCTGATACACTTAGTGACAATCAATGTTGCGAAATTAGGAAATATTTTACTGATTATGAACAATTTAAATATATTCGTCAAAAGGGTGTATTCCCTTATGGATACATTGACGATTTTCATAAATTAGATAATGTTGGTCTACCAGAAAAAGAACAATTTTACAATAATTTAACCGATGCAGAATATGAGCGCGCAAAACATGTTTGGAATATTTTTCACTGTACTACAATTGGTGATTATTCAGACATATATCTCAAATCTGATGTATTGCTATTGGCAGATATATTTCAAAATTTTAGAAAGACTTGTTTGAATAAGTATAAACTAGAAGCTGTCCAGTATTATAGTTTTCCAGGTTTAAGCCTGGATGCATGCATGCGCATGACTAATGTAAGTTTAGAATTACTAACCGATCCAGATATGTTACATTTTTTTAAAAATAATATAAGGGGCGGAGTTAGTACATGTATAAGTAGAAAATCTATAGCAAACAACAAATTCTTATCAAATTATGATAAATCACAACCAAATAACTACATCATGTACCTAGACGCCACCAACCTTTACGGATATGCAATGTCACAATATCTACCACAAAATAATTTTGCTTGGCTCTCAGAAAAAGAAATTAAAAGTTTAAATATAATGGATGTTTCTGACACATCCGAAAGAGGTTATGTGTTGGAGGTTGATTTAGAATATCCTCAGAATTTACATGAATCTCACAATGAATATCCATTTTGCCCTGAAAATATAAAACCTCAAGACTCGAAAAGTTTTAAGTTAATTCCAAATTTAAATAATAAACAAAAATATATAATTCATTATACATCTTTAAAACAATGCATAAATTATGGAGTGAAACTAACTAAAATACATAGAGTCATACGCTTCACCCAATCTCCATGGTTAAAAAAATATATTGACTTTAACACCAAAGAAATGAATCTGAAAACGAGTTTGAAAGAAGCACATATAAATTGGCAAATAATAGCATATATGGTAAAACTATGGAAAATGTTGACACTAGGACAGATGTAAGGTTGGTGACTACTTGGGCTAAAAATAAAAATAAAAATGGTGCTGAAAATTTAATAGCAAAACCATACTTTAAAGATCACACTATATTTTCAGAACATTTAGTTGCAATTCAAATGCAAAAAGTATTAGTTAAATATAACAAGCCAGTTTATGTTGGATTTTCTATTTTAGATATATCTAAAAATGTTATGAATGAATTTTTTTATGGTTTTTTGAAAGAATTATATAAAGATAAAGTGAAATTATTATATACAGATACAGACTCCCTTATTTTAGAAATTGAAACTGACAATGTATATGGAGATATAAAAAATAATATTGATATGTATGACACATCAAACTTTAAAGATAATATTCATAATATGCCCATAACTAAGTCCATTGTCGGTAAATTTAAGGATGAATATGCTGGTAAACCAATTCAATGTTTTTATGGTACGGGGGCGAAAGCTTATTGTATTAAAACAGAAACTTGTTTACTTAAAAAAGCTAAAGGGGTTAAAAAAAGTAGTATTAATAAACAGTTAGATCTTGTACATTATATAGAAGTTGTAGAGAAAAATTCGAGAACCTTTTGTTCAATGTATATGTTTAGATCTCGCTCACATAATATTTATACTGAAATGGTAAACAAGTTGGCACTAACTTCATCTGATAATAAAAGATTTAAAATACCACACAGTTTTGACACTTTAGCATGGGGACACCAGGATATTCCATTTTATTTGTGGTTTATGGAATATGAAAATGATGTATCCCTCTCCACTTGTTAAATAAATAAATATAAGAATCATTCAGAAATTTTATTATTTATAAAGAATCTTTGCTCACATCAGATATGTGCTTAGAATCATTTGACGAAGAAATTGATTGCTTATTTAAAAAGTATCAAACAAGATTATCCTCTTTTAAGAAATGGATTGGGAAACCATCTCCAGATATGTTGGCGAGTTCTGGTTTTTATTATACATCAATCGAGGATGTATGTAAATGTTTCTACTGTGGTGTTGAAATATTTCAGTGGACTAGTTATGATTGTCCTATTATTGAACATTATAGATTGTCCAAAAACTGTGAATTTGCTGAATGTTTATGGTATAGCAAGTATTAAACTAACGAAAGTGTCAGTTGTAACACTTCTCCAATAATTTTTAAGATTGATCCAATAATTGTTGTGTTGTGTATTGTATTGACAATGGTAAAAATATTTTTAGCCATTTAAGCTAATGATATTGCTGTGGGATTGTCACAGCATAATTTCAATCTTATTTAATAAATTTAGATAATGGTATAGTTGTATTTTAATTCACTCCTTAACACCAACACCCTCCTCAATCTAGTTTCGGGTGGGGTGAGATCTATAAAAAGGAATGTAACCTTAACAGTTTAGTTCTTTAAGATGTCGACATTTCAAGCATATAGTAGTAACCCTAAAAGTGGTAGTTTAAAAAAAATATGTAAAGAAAAGCTTTTAAATAGTAAGGTATACAGTTTGAATAATTCATTTTCAAAATATGTGTCTGTTGGAATTAGCTTAAATGATTTTTCTCCAAAAATTTCTATTTGCAGTCAAAAAGGATATAATATTATTCTAAGTGAAGAGGATTGGAAAAATATTCTAAAGTATCAGGGAGTAATAGTCAACTATTTCTATTCATCAAATAACAATCCATTTCCGATCAAGTTTGGTGATATTATAATACATTTTGAACAAATTAATGAGTGTTGTGTTATTAAACTTCAAGTGGGTGATGTGGATTATCTATACCTTGCTAGAGATACTATGGATAAATTGTTTGAAATACAAGAGTTAATTGATTACAGAATAGAAATCCTTAGGAAACAGGAATTTCAAAAATATATTAATGTGTTTCAAAATACTTTAAATACTTCTCGAGACTTGTTTACGGAAGTTCACAATGTATTAAACCACAGACAATGTTCTAATAGTGAAAATGTTAGTACAATGCTAGAGATGCTAATAATACACCCAGAGGCAATGGAAGTGAAATTAAGAAGAGCACCCCCAAAAATAAAATACTATGAAGAACTCGGTGAATATTAATGAATGTGAAAACAAACTGTATCTTTTAATTGTGTGGAACTATGCGTCTAGGCAAGCACGAAAAGGAGATTATCAAAGACACTATCTGGATAGACTTCGTTTTGAAGAAAGGATAAAACAATGTGAAAAAACAATATGTAAAATATTAGATGTAAATCATAGACATTTCATTTACAGTCAAAGGTTTAAATAATAAAAAAGTTGGTTTGAATATTTTCATTGTTTTATTTTAAATATCTAAATGTTAGTTTTATAATACATCTTTTTTTAGAGTCCATGAATTATGCGATTTATTTAATCCCAACCACTTAACAAACACCTTACTTCCTTTTTTTCTTAATATTTTTTCAACTAAGTACACATCGGGATATTTCACTTTCTGTAACTCTTCTTCATAAAACCCACCTTCAATATTTTCATTCTTATCATCTTTTAGGAGATATGTGGTTGGATTTGTCAACTTCACTTTCCTTATTTGAAATATTTCAGTGGACCAATTCGGAGTATACCCCTTATCAAACGCCTCTCTTTGTTTGGAAATTCTAACAAAATCATACACTTTAAATTTACTATGTTCCAAATCTATAATTTTCTTAAAAGTGTATGAATTTAATAATATTGATTTTTCATTTTTGAGATTAACATCGATAGGTTTATATCCAATAGTTCTGTGAACAGTATTATTATATTTTTCTATTATAGTTGGCAAAAAATTTCCACATGATATTTTTGATAGTTCGATTAACCCGCTCAACTATACTAGCTTTTAGATTGGAAAAAGTACTATAATGGTTTATTTTAAAATCACTCATAAGCTGACGAAAATTTTTATTATAAAATTCCTTTCCAAGATCGGTTTGCAAATTTTTTGGGTTAATTGTCTTGTCTAATATAACTTTCATAGCTAGAGTCACATCTTTTCCCTGTTTACTTTTAAGTGGTTGTGCCCAAACATATTTTGAAAATACATTTATTACTACTAAAATGTATCTATATCCTTTATTTATTTTGGCGTATGGTTGCATTTCCACTAAATCAGCCTGCCAAAGATCGTTTAATCCTTTAACGATTGTTCTTCTCCTTTTGTAATTTTTTCTAGCAGGTTTATGTAATTCGTTCACAACCACCTCTTTAGTGTGAGACATTATGATTTAAGAAAAAAATTATCCCAATAGCTTTTATACGTATCATCCCATTCTTTAAGGCTTTGATTTAAAATTACTTTATCCTCTTCTTTTAAGTATTCCTTAATTTTATCAATTTCTTTTTTTAAATTATCCAAATTTTCCTTAATTTTTGTGTTTAGGTATTTTAGTGATGTTGGATTAAGTATGGTGTCCAATTCACCCATTCCTTCATCTATTTTATTGATTTCTTCAGTTAATTTCTTAACTATATTTTTTATGGATAATTGAATGCCAACAACAGTTCGCCTTTCTATCAAAGATATCTCATATATTTGTCGACCATTAAGAAAACTATCTACTATTTCTCCTATAGTTGTATTTAAATTTTCAACATCATTTCTAAATCCTTTAATTTTTTCTTTTGTATTAAAAAATACCACCTCCTTAATTTTTGTATTCATTATTTCATTTATTCTTTCAACATTCGCTTTTAAAATTATATTTTCATTTTTGATGAATTCTTCCAATGATTTAACATCTTTAATAATTTGATTAATATTGGCATTCATATCTGAATCTGCACCCAAGTTCTTTATTTCATCAACTTTTTTCTCAATGTCTAAAATTTTTAATGAAATATTATTATTCTCTTGTAAAGTTGTTTTAATAATTACTATGTCTTCTTTATTCAAATGTTCTATAGATTTTAATTCTGAATATTGTTGTGACATAATTTCGAATTGTTCTTTTAATGCCACTAATTTGTCCCCATCCTTCTTGTGAGTCAGTAAATGTAAATTCAACATCCTTTCAATATTTTTTGTATTCTTATTCATTCCATCATGAACATCTTTGAAATTTTCCACTTCCATTGAAATCCTATCATAAACCATACTTGAAAATTTTTCAAACTTTGTTTTAAGATCCTTTGTCAACATTTTTTGAATGTCGTCGATTTTTGATGTATCTTTTATATTACTTTGTAATTTAAATAGCGCCTTCTGAGTTTCTTGTTGTAAACTAGCAATGCCACTTATCTGTTTCTCTATGAGACCTACTTTTACTTCAGAATCTAATATTTTCTTGTCGATATTTTCTAGAGTTTCTTTACCACGCCCTTCTTCCTGTTTATATTTTTGCTCTAATGTTGTTATTTGATCTTCACAAAATTTTAGTTTTTTCGTTATATTGCTAATATTTTCGAAAACTTCAAGGGAGCGTTTATTTTGCAACTTTAGCTCTTCTTCGAAATTTGAAATTCCCAGTTGATTTTGTTGCAATCCATATTTAAAGTGTTCAACAACTTTGTTTTCAATATAGTTTAAATTTTTTGAAATATTGTTGGTCACCTCATTTTCAACTTTTTTGACAAGATCTTTAATATCTATATCAGTTATTTTGTACCGTTGTGAAATATGACAACCAAACTTATCGATCATTTTTATTTAAATGTGCCTAAATCTATGTTACATTCTATTATATGATGATGTTAGCTTCTCGTAGTTCTTCTATAATGGAGATAACTTCATTATTATGACCGGTGTGACCTGCATTCATTGAGGCTACCAACAAACGAAGTCTGTCAACAAGTTCGTTAACGTTATCCCAATAAACATAATCAATGTCATTTTTATTATCCTTTAGAGTTAAACCCGATCCTTGTGTAGTCGGTGCTTTTCTTTGAGCTCTATATGGGGCCACCTGTCTTGTGAATGTCGAATGCTGAAATAGGTTTTCTGAGGCAGGGTTAAGAGCTCTTGTTTTTGTTATTCCCTTCTTCTGTAAGTATGGACCTATTATTGTAACATATTTACGTGAACCATTTCCTTGAACTTGTTCATTGGGACTGTTATTCCTACGATAAGCGTTAGTTCGACCCAGAATGTCCATATAGTTGTCTAAATCTTTAATACTGTAGCCTTTGGGTTCCTTTTTAAATACTAATTCGTATAAACCAGGGGTGCCAAGATATGTAATACCTTGTATTTTGACGTTTTTCCCAATTATTTCTACAGGCTGTTGGGTTAGACCTAAGAAAAATTTGTCAGTTTCAAGGTCGTGTATTATTCCATATGTGTGGTCGTAGGTGTTTGCGGTGTCTCTGACCTGATTGTCAATGAATGTGCGCGGTAATTCGTGAAACTCTTGTAACCATTCTTGATAGGCTGGTGTGCCCACATATGTCTGAATCGTTTGTCTAGTTTGTTCCAATATGTCTGAAAGATTTCCTATTGTCGACCCAGATGAGGATGAAGTTCCATGTGATGTTTCGGCTATCACACTCGTTTCCTGTATGCTTGGAATCTGACTCACAGAGGCAATACTATCGTCAAAAAAGGATGGTACTTCTGTGGGTAAAACTGGGGTTTTTCCAGTTTTTCTCGCGTTTTTTGTCCTTTGGGGAGTTGATGTTTTATAATATCTGGTAAAGGATGGATCCTCCTCTTTTATGGCATGGGGTTCAATTTTACCAATGGTTGAAATTAATTCTTGCAATGGTTGTGTTATTGGTTTATAAGTGTCTTCCAGTCTCGAATGAGACTCAAATTCAGCATTTTTTAAAGCTTGATATTTTTTCTTAACTGCATTCCTTGATTTTACAAGTTGTCTCGCTAATTGTTCATTCATGGCAGATTATTTTAAAATACCAGTTTTCGCTTAATGCTATTGTTTTTATAAGTAAATGTATGAATCAAATCCTTTTCGATATCTGCCTGAATTTATAGTGGAATCTTTATCTAGTACCAGAAACCCAAACTTATCTTTCCAACACAATAAACACATTTCTTTAAACTGATTAAAACTCATATCGACGTTGACGTGGTCATCATAAACATGTTTTAAATTTGTATTGTCTTGTTGAAAAATCACAATTAAATTCGTATTGTCTCGGATCAATTGTTTCGGGATCGATGCATAGGTTTGACATAAATAAAAACAATCGGTGTTTCTATGTCTTCCAAAACAAAAATAATCCTTTACGATGGTTTGATTGCAACATACTATGTCGTCAAAAATCATTATAGCGTTTGGCAACACTTCTTGTGGTGAAATTATATTTTCTTCATTCTCAGATTCGTAATATCCAATTTCTTTTATTGATTTAAAAAGTGTTCTTAAATATTCGTACTTGGGCTGATATAGAGATTTTGAATAAATATACAAATTTTCAAACCGTAATCCGTTGGGGTCTTCGATCAAGGAAAGTAAAACATTAGTCTTACCACACCCTGAGGGGCCAACAATTAAACCTCTTTTGCTATTTCCCTCGAACAATTTTCCATGTTTTCTAAATTTATTTGTTGATGTTTCATGATCCTTAATTGTTACAGTGTAGGGTTGTTTTTCAACTCTCATGTTATAAAAAGTACATAAGTTCACGGTCAAAGTAAAACTAATCATTTTGTATCGAGACTTTAACTATATAATGTTCCAATCATCCCCCAAACGGGTACCATACAAATCTTGGGGTAAGAAACGGGGATCAGGTTTACTAAACACTCTTATCAATAAATTACCCTTTGAATTACACCTTCCCGGTTACAATTTCTGTGGACCTGGGACAAAATTAGAAAAAAGATTATCGAGGGGTGACAAGGGAATAAATTTATTAGACGAGGCGTGCAAAGAGCATGACATTGCATATTCACAATCAAATGATATAAAAAGGAGGAACGTTGCAGATCAACTACTGTCTGAGAAAGCCATAGCACGCTTCAGAGCTAAGGACGCTAGTTTTGGAGAAAGAGTGGCAGCATTAGGTATTAGTGGTACCATGAAAGTTAAAAGAAAGTTAGGTATGGGACTAAAACGAAAAAAGACTAAGGGGCGAGGAATCACATTATCTCAAGCTATTGCTCAAGCTAGAAAAGGAATTAAGGGAAAAAGGTTTAAAAGTTTAAATGAGGGGATTAAAACAGCTGTGAAGTCTATTAGGAAAGTTGGTAAGACAATCCCTACTAAAAGAAGAGTAATACCTATTCCAAAAAGTGGGGGATTCTTACCACTTATACCATTATTTGCGGGTTTATCAGCTTTAGGTGCCCTTGGAGGAGGGGCTGCGGGTATTGCGAAAGCCGTGAATGATGCCAAATCTGCCAAAGAAAAATTAGAAGAGGATAAAAGACACAATAAAACGATGGAGTCTATAGCAGTAGGACAAAAAGGAAGCGGTCTGTATCTAAAGCCATATAAAACAGGATGTGGTTTGTATTTAAAACCATATTCAAAAAACTGCTAGAACATATACCCCTAAATACTCTTACAAATTTTGATTTACTTAAGTAAATCAAATTTCTAAAAATTCCCATGTTTAGGGGTATATTTATGCGAAATAAGCTTCCAAAAAAAATAAATGAAACTGAATGTGGTATTATTAATTTAGATGACTTTAATGGTGATGGGACTCATTGGACTGCATACATAAAAAAAAAAACACAAATAACATACTTTGACAGCTATGGCAATTTACGGCCTCCAGCTGAATTAATAAAATATTTTTTCAGTAACAAAAATAAAAATGTTATAAATTATAATTACAATCGGTATCAAACTTTTAACACTACAAATTGTGGCCAATTATGTCTAAAATTTCTTTATAATAATACATGATGTGCAATAAAGATTTATTCGTTGTCGAAATATTAAAGTGACATGTCCTATAGTTTTGTTATTAGTGGCAATTCTGCCATTTTAACATCTGAATTTCATCCTCCGATTTATCTAGAAGAAAATATCGACTATGTTATAGGACTTGTAAATTTTGAAACATTTAATGCAATTCCCAACATTGATGAGAGTAATAATCGCTTCTTTTACGGCGAATCAGGCAATTTTGTAACTATTCCTCCGGGAAGTTATGAAATTGATAATATTAATAAATTGCTTCAAAACAAATTGGAGGAAAAAGAAATTTCGTTTTATCTTCGTGCTAATAATAATACGTTGCGTTCAGTAATTAAATGCTCCGAAAATATTATTTTTAGACAGGGCTCTATAGGCACATTGTTCTTGATTCAGGAGAAGTTCATATTTCTGAACGACCTGCAGAAATAATTAAAGTAAACTCTATAAATATCGATTGTAGTATCGCTGAAGGTTCATACTTAAATGGTGATCCTGTTCATATAATCCATCAATTTTTTCCCAGTGTAGCTCCTGGTTTTAAAATCATAGAATCACCCCAAAACGTTATATATTTTCCAGTTACTGCTAAAGTAATAAATAAAATTACTATTAAAATATTGGATCAAGAGGGGGAACGTGTTAATTTTAGAGAAGAAACCATAACGCTAAGACTACATCTTAAAAAATTAGATGAGCGATGGTGATCATTTATAACAGAAGTCACTTTGGTGGAAAGCTTAATAAGAATGAAATCAATCGAAACTTATTTAGTAATAAACCAAACTCGCGAAGACTAACACCTTCAAATCGTCAATTTCTATTAAGTTTGGGGTTTAAAGTTAAAAATGGAATTTTTAAACGTTAAAGAAAATGTTCTTGTTGATGATTCAATACTAAGTTGGGAGGTATTTTCCTTTGACCCCTTTAATCCCACAAAACTTGGACCGAATGATGAAATTAGGATTGCTTTACAGCAGACTGGAAAGTATCCATTACCTTGCAAAAGTGAAATATATTTAGAATTACAAGTTACTAAAGAGGATGGTACTCCATTAAGAAACACTGTATTGATCAACAATGCCCCAGCATTCTTGTTTAAGGAAATGCGTTATGTTTTAAATGGTGTCACTATTGACTCTGTTAGAGATATTGGCATCACTTCAACACTTAAGGGATATACATCGTTTAATCAAAATGAGAGTGCAAAATTAGAAAATGCGGGATGGTATCCAAAAGCAAAAGCTGCAGAAAATATTATGACTGACGACAAAGGGAGTGTTTCTTTATGTGTGCCATTAAAGATGTATTCTGGATTTTTTGAAGATTATAATAAAATTATTTTAAATGCTCAACAAGAACTTATACTCATTAGAAATAATGATACCACAGACGCTTTATTGCGCACCAGTGAGGAAAATGAAACATCAAAAATTGTAATAACGAGGCTTTGTTGGCGAGTTCCTCACCTTACTGTGGCAATCCCACAAGAATTAGCATTAACAAAACTTATCGATAGGAACAGTGACATACTAATTACTTTTCGCAGTTGGGAGTTGGTTGAATATCCTGAATTATTGGAAACAACAAGACACAACTGGCCTGTAAAAACTTCCACTAAGATTGAAACACCCCGTCATGTTTTAATCGCTTTCCAGAAAAATAGACGTGGTAATATAAAAATGGATATGAGCAAATTTGATCATTGCGAATTCAGAAATATAAATGTGTTTTTAAACTCTGAAAGATATCCGTATAACGATCTTCAACTCGATTTCAAAAACAACAAATTTGCCACACTGTATGAAATGTTTTCTGATTTTCGTCAAGTGTATTATAACTCACCAATAGAACCAATTTTTAATCCTGCAGAATTTAAGAGTAATGCACCTATTACATACATTAATTGTTCACATCAAAGGGATTTGTTGCAAACTGGTCCTGTAACTATGAGGATTGAATTTGAAACAAAAGAAAAAATGGTTGCTAAAACATCAGCATATTGCCTCATAATACATGATAAAATTTTTAGCTATAATCCACTCACAAAAATTGTTAAACAACTATAATCCCCTCCCTTATAAACTAAGCTTATTTAAGTTTCTTAACTAGTACTTGTGTAGTCATAAGCATGTCTTCACCTAACATGCAACACATTGAAATTTTTATTCAAAAATTAAAGGTTTTAAAAAATCAAATTCGAGAGTATACATCTAAAAAATTTATCTTAAAGAAATTTTCATTGTTAAAAATATGCGATTAGTTTTGGATGTGCAGGGATTTTAGGATGAGCATAACAAGTTTATTCCAAAGGAGTTGGCTACATATGATGGGAATAGAATTGGCCACTATGTGTTTAAGCAACCATTTCCGTTACGTTTACTTTCACCAGATTTACACAAGCAAGCTTTGTGGTTGATGAAAAACTATCATTGCATAAACTGGAATGTTGGATATACACCCCTTCATTATTTTTCCACCATTATTAACGAGCTAACAAGAGATGCAACATTTGTTTTTATTAAAGGAGGTGAAAAGGTTGACTATATCAAGAAGTATTGTACCAAACCAATAGTAGAATTAAATGAAAAACCACTTCTACATTTATCAACACCAAAATGTTTTTTTTCATACTAAGACACCAGCTATGTGTGCTTTTTATAATGTATTTTATTTGTATGATAATTTTTCTATGAATGAATAAAAAAATCAAATTTTATTTATTGTTTTATTTCATTATATTTCGTTTTTATTACATTAATATCTTCATATAAACCTAACCTTTTAAGTTCTATAACTAATTTTATTAAATTCTTTGTCTTTAAAAAGTTCAAGCATGCTTTGGAAGCTTTTTTACACTGAGAAGCATGCTCCATATAGTCTATGTACCACGGAAAATTTTGTGCTTCAGCATCATCATCATCACCCACTAGAGCATAATAACGCGAACAAGCTTCTGACATAATAAAGTTTTCATACATTTCAGTAACTATTGTCTCCATGTTTAATATTTTCACTTCACTAATCACACATAACGAAATAACGAACTGGGACCCATCTCAGCAAGTTGCGCCTCTTCCACAACACTTAATATTAGTTTATATGCAGCCGTATCATTTGGTGACACAAATTCTTTAAACTCGAACAACTCTTCAATAAAACCATTTGTCCTACAATCTTCAACAAGCTTGAGCATATCTTCTGTTTCATAGTAGTTCTGTATCATTTCCACACCACGTCTAAAATAATCAGCATCAGCATTATACATATGACAGAACTCTGGATTACTCTGCATGGCCTTTTCTACACATTCATTAACTAGATCACAAAAATCATTTTCAATTTTTTTAAGAGTTTCAAATAACCCATCTCGTACAGAATCAGCCATAATTCTAAACTAACCTGAAAGATTTGTAACATCTTTTATATTGTGGAAATTTCCATCCTTGTTCTTTGAATGGTGGTGGTTGTGATTTTTTACTCTTCCTCCTCCTCCTCCTCCTCCTCCATCTTTGTTTTGTTATGGTCTGAAGCACATTTACTCCTCATCTTACCAACCTATTCTTGGCGGTTTAAAGTAGATTTACTCATTTTACCTCCTCAATATCCCTTCTATATACTACTATCGTTAACAGATATTTATGATTAGTAGAGCTAGTTAAAGGTCCTTTAAAATCAATATTAAGACGCTCAAATGCGGAGGTAGCTTTAATTAGATGTCCCGGCTTCATCTCAGCACATATCGGGCATGCTGTAGTCATTTTCTTGACATCTTCCATAGAAAATGGTAAGTTGCGAGTTCGAACAAAATGGTACATTCTTGTAATACCAGGATGGCAGAGGGACTGATGAAGTTCATATAGTTTAGTATTTGTACTAGCTCCACAAATTCTGGATAAAGCCTCAGCAACTATATTTTCTTTTCCAGGTCTATAAACAATATCGTAGTTGTAGCAAGATAACTCTAAACGCCATCGTAATATTTTTTCATTCTTAATTTTACTGGATTGTTTAGTATCAAACATAAAAGATACAGCTTCTTGGTCAGTCACCAATTTAAAGTGGCGTCCCATCAGAAAATGTCTCACACATGCATATGCTTCTTTTTCGACTGAAGAGTGTCGTCGCTCTGTTTCTGACAATGTCCTTGAAAAGAAGGCTACCGGTCTTCCAGACTGACTTAACGTAGCAGCTATACAGTAGTCGGAGGCATCTGTTTCTACAATTAGAGGTATTTTATAATCAATAGTTCACAGCAGAGAATTTGAAATATCTGTTTTTAAGTTTTCAAAGTCTTTAATTTCAGTTTGCGTCAATGGAAAAATTTTACAATTCACCAAACTTTTGATTTTGTCGGAAAATTTGTAAATCCATTTAGAATAGTGAGAAAACATACCTACTATTCTACGAAGTTCACCAGTATTGCGTGGTACTGGTAAATCTAAGAGAGGTTGTAGTCTATCAGGATCTGGTTTCAGGGTTCCGTTTTCAATTATTGTCATGTATTTACTTCAAATAAACCGCCATTTAATCTCCGGAAATATATCTATCTCTTTTTATGTCAGGAATATAAAAGGCATTAGGATGCGCGTACAGAGTTACTTGTTTGATGTTGTTTGTCTGTCACCGAGCGCTCGTGTCCTTTGTTCCTTACCGTTTTTCCGTGTGCCCCTCAAAAATGTAAATCTGTTAAATGCTGTGATATTAGATAATAAAAAAGTTTTATTAAAAACATAAGCAGCAAATATAACAATTGGCGACGAGAGTTGTGATCGTTCGTGTCAAAAAAGTACCCACGAGGACGCCGTGAAATAAAGATGGCCGCGCCCAGTGGAATCGTTGGCAGAGTGAATGAATTCCGACCAAACGAGGACGATTGGATAATTTATGAAGACAGGCTCGAGCAATATTTGTTGGCAAATGGCATAGCTGATAAAATTGAAAGCAGCGACATTGTTAAGCTTGGTAGGTGACGAAACATACAAACTGCTCCGTGATCTGTCATTTCCGAGCTAGTGATGGGAGTACTCGAGTACAGGAATCGAGTAATACTCGATTCTTAAAGGAATCGGTAGTATTCGAATTCTGACAAGCGCCGGGATCGATTCCGATTTTTAATATTAGGCTGAGACGAAATCGGGCCGGGTTCGAGCGAGGTTCGAAGTTCGAGACCGAGACGCTGGAATCGCTGGGAATATTGGATCGGTGTCGGTGCTCGTCGTTTTACTCGGGTGATGCGATTGAAGGAATACGTGTTTTGTTAGGTTAGGCTTTGTTTGTTTATTTCTAAACGTTTCGACGCGGCAAATTCTATGCTTATTTTAAAAGTTATTTCCCTTTCAGTTAGAAATTTAAAGTAAGTGTTATGTTGCGTGCTATTATTCTTTATTATTGATGTATGTTTTCTGAAGCATTAAATAAAAATAAGGTGGGTTTAAGACATTTAACCGGAGTTCTCTTCAGAACGAGTATTTTCTAAAGGAGGACCATTAGTAAATATACGTCGAAATCGCTTATTGACAAAGAACCTAAACCAAATATTTTTTTTAAATAGTTTTTATAGTTTATATATTAACAATTTGTTTAAAATGTTTTAGTTTGTAAGGTTTCTATTTTATTTTTCCAAAATAATAATATGTTAAAAGAGAAAAACTTTTATTTATTTTTGGTATTTATTTATTTTAGAATGTTTTATTTTATTTAAAAAAAAATATAGTTAAACCTGAGGTTTCACCGTTTAAAAACCCGTAATTTAAACATGTAATTCTTATAAAAAAAAATTCAAAAAATAATCTTTTGCTGTCTTTTTTCATTTACAGCGATTTTTTGCGGGAAAAATAAATGTAATTCTAAAATATCCTCGTAAAAATCTCACTCGCTTAAACCATGAAAACAAATCGCTGAGTACTCAGTACTCGGTATTCAATAAAATATCCGATTCCACGAAGTACTCGATCCCTCAGTACTCGATTCTTGAAAATACCCGATTCTTCCCATCACTATTCCGAGCGCGCCTAAAGATAAGCCGTACGAGGAAATAAAAAAACTGCTACGAGAACAGTACTGCCCTCAAGTGTCAATATTCAGAGAACGCGTAAAGTTCTACGACGCAAGACAAGTAGAGGAGGAGTCAGTGCGCGAGTGGTACGTCAGATTGCGAAAGTTGGCGGTAAATTGCAAGTTCGGCAATCAACTCTGTGACATATTAAAGGACAGATTTGTCACGGGAATGAAAAAGGGGAAAATCCTGGATCGCTTATGTGAGGAAGATGAAACCAAAAATTTACAGGCAATGGTGGAAATAGCCTTGAAGAAGGAATCATCCCTGCAAGCAGAAGTTAAGGTAAACTTTTTAGGAAATCCCAAGTCAAGAGTTGGCAACGTCGCAAAGCCAGCCCAGCTGTAAATTGGAATGGAAATGGAAACGTCAAACATCAAACTCGAAGGGGAGGAGTCAACAATCAAACATGGCAACCAAAACAAATAAATAATAACAGTGATGGTCAAAAAGTGAAAATATTGTGTAAAGTGTGCGGTAAAAATCACCAAAATCGTTGTAAGTACAGTGAATATATACATGCAATCATTGTAATAAAGTAGGACATTTAGAAAATGTTTGCCGATTAAAGGTTAAACAGCATAATTTGATTGAGGTTGCCTCGAATGAATCAATAATTTTTGACGAAAAGGATATGCTAGCATTAAATTCAATTTCAAATATTAACGATGACGATTTTAGAATCGATATTTTGATTAATGAACATCCTTTGAATATTTTAATTGATTCAGGAGCAGCAATCTCAACGATAAATTATAATTTCTTTAAAGAAAATTTTAATTGTAAACTGTTGACTGATGATTTATTGGTAAGAGGCTTTCACGGACAATATTCTAGACCATTAAGGTGAATTCATAGTTGCCGTAACGTAAGCCGTAAGACGTAAGCCGTAGTCGATAAGACGTAAGAGAAAACATACCCATTCAGAGTTCAAGTTAAGACGTAAGAAATTGCGAAATTGTAGGTTATGATATTTGTCAAATAATTCCATTGTTTTGATTTTGAACCGAATTTATTTTGTCGCTTTTTATTACAGATTTGTTGTATGTATATAGTATTATTATTAATAAAAAGGAATATTGAAATACGAACGGACGCTACAAAATTTTGTGAAAATGAAATCAACAAAACAATCTCCCGCCTGCGGTCGACTGTCAAATTTTGAAATATCACGCCGGTTATGCACGAGTACGGCCGATCCCGACCGAATACGTAAGACGTAAGAGTTAAGAAATGAAAATAAACCGTTTCTTGTTACGGCTTACGTCTTACGTTACGGCGACTATGAATGCATGCATTTGTAATCACATGTTTATTTTTCTTACGTCTTAACGTTACGTCTTACGGCTTACGTTACGGAAACTATGAATCCACCTTTAGGTTATTTTAGGGCCATTGTAACTTATAAAAATGTTAAGAAACACATAAAATTTTATATTTTTGATTGTAATAAACCCAACCTGGTAGGTAAAGACTTTTTAAAAATTTTTAATATGAAATTTGAAATGGTTGATATTAAACAAATACATTCTTTGGAAAATGAAATTATTAATAAATTTCCTAAGATATTTTCAGGTCAAATAGGTAAATATAAATATTGTAAAATTACTTTACCTGTAAAGCCAGATGCACGACCAGTGTTTTTCAGAGCTCGACCTGTACCATTTGCATATCGGCAGCCTATCGAAGAGGAGTTAAAAAGGTTAACTCAAGAGGGCATTAGAACCAGTAATGACAAGTGCTTGGGGTACGCCTATAGTTCCAGTGATGAAGCCAGACGGAAGCTTGAGGATTTGTGGAGATTATAAGTCTACCATCAACAAGTATTTCGAAAATGTGCGTTATCCACTACCAAGAATTGAAGAAGTTTTTCAATCATTGAATGTAGGGGTAATTTTCACTAAACTGGATTTGAGCAAAGCGTACGCTCAATTTGAGCTAGACCAAGAAGCACAGGAATTAACGTCATGGTCAACACATAAAGGACTTTTTAAAATGGTACGTATGCCGTATGGTATTTCACCAGCAAGTGCAATTTTTCAAGAAAAATTGGAACAACTATTTCAAGGTCTACCTGGGGTATGTAATTATTTAAATGATATTATAATAACAGGTTCAGATATCACTAATCATATGGAAAATTTAAATAAGGTGTTTACAAAATTGAATGAAGCAGGTTTAACTGTAAATAAGGATAAATGTCAATTTTTTAAGAAAGAAATAGAATACTTAGGACATAAAATTTCAAAGGACGGATTAAAAAAAGTCAGAAATCAAAATAAATGCTATTTTAAAAGCACCTGCTCCACAGTCTGTAAGTCAAGTTAGATCATTTACAGGGCTAGTTAACTATTATAGCAAATTTATTCCACATTTAGCAGAAATTTTAAACCCAATATATAAATTATTGCATAAAGATAGAAAATTTGATTGGAACCTGGAGTGTCAACGAGCATTCGAATCGATTAAAGAAATAATAGCTAAAGATATGACATTAACATATTTTGATCCCAATAAAACTTCTATTTTAGTAACAGATGCTTCAACAGAAGGACTATCAGCTATATTATTTCAACAAGAAGGAAATGAAGAAAGACCAGTAGCATGTGTCTCTAGGACACTAATGCCCAGTGAAAAATCATATGCAGTTTTAGATTTGGAGTCTGCAGCCATAATATTTGGTCAAAAACGATTTAACCAATATTTGCAAGGACGAAAATTTATACTCAGAGTCGACCATAAACCACTTATAGGATTGTATGGAGAAAATAAAAGTATCCCACAGAGACGTCGAGATCGACTTCAAAGATGGGCTTTATTTTTGTCAGGTTATAACTACACCATGCAACATATAGCTGGAAAACATAATTATTTTGCTGATTTTCTCTCAAGAAGACCTTTAAAAACTACAACTTTATTGGATGAAGATATTTCGTACCTGAATTTTGTGGAAGAACTAAAGGATTGGCCCATTGATAACATAAGAGTAGCAAATGAGTCCAAAAAGTGCAAAGAAATGCAAAAAGTTATGAAATGTGTCAGGGAACCAAAATGGCCAATTAAAAAGGAAATAGAAAAAGATTTAATCCCATATTTTGACAGAAAAGATGAACTATGGATAGAGAAGGATTGTTTATTATGGGGGCATAGAGTGGTGATCCCAGTTGAACTAAGGAAGGCGTTACTAGACGAACTGCACACTGGACACCTTGGAATTGTTAAGACAAAAACCACAGCCAGATCATATCTATGGTGGTCAAAACTTAATTATGATATTGAAAACAAAATTAAGTCATGTATAGGATGTTCAAAGGTTTTATCAGATCCTAAAAGAACAACATTAACTCCATGGCCACTTGCTAAAAGATCATGGGAGAAAATTCATATAGACTATTTGGGACCTAAGAGAAACAAATACTTTCTACTTATAACAGATGCTTATTCCAAGTGGATTGATATCTTTATAGTGAACACCCTTACTGCTACCGAAACGGAAAGTAAATTGAGGAAACTTTTCGCTGATTTTGGACTTCCTGAGTCGATTGTATCTGACAATGGTAGGGCTTTGGTGTCGGAACAATTACAAAAATTCTTTCGAGGAAATGGTATTCGGCATATAACTACTCCGCCTTTTCACCCAGAGTCTAATGGTGCAGCAGAAAGGAATGTACAAACGTTCAAAAATAAATTAGAAGCTGCACTAGGAGACCCAAAAACAAAGACTACAAATTTAGAAACACTTATTTCAAGGTTTTTGTTACATTACAGGAATGCCGAACACAGTACCACAGGAAAAAGCCCGGCACACATGATGTTTGGAAGAAATTTAAGAACCAGATTGGATTGCTTAAAAGGATATGTCACAGAACCGAAAGAATCGACTCAGGAGCTCCAGAAGAAAGAGGAGGAAAAGTCCAAGAAAAGAGTAAGAAATAGCAAAGAATTTGAAGAGGGAGGTGCAGTTTGGACAAGGGACTATAGAGAGGTCAATAAGAAGCGAGGGGGAGGTCACTTCATAAATAGGTGTACAAATCTCAAAAAGGTATTTACTTAAATACAAATAAATACGAATAAATACAAATAAATACGTATAAATACAAATAAATACGTATAAAAACAAATAAATACGAATAAATACAAATAAATATAAATAAATACGAATAAATACGGATAAATACGTATAAATACAAATAAATACGAATAAATACAAATAAATACGAATAAATACATTTAAATGCAACTAAATAGACTTAACAAAATTAAATAGAAATAAATCGTCGATTCCCGCGCGAAATACCAAGTGACATATTCTGCATTACGCTATTCAAATAAATTTTTGTGACATAAATTATAAATAAAGTTAATTCCAGGGTAAATTATTTGCAAAATACACTTGGTAAGTAAGTTTTTAATTCAGTTCTTTAATTACATAAGTGGCATTACCGATGGCAATATATTTTGCCAGTAGTTTACAATTTGGCAACAATACTCTGCGAGTCGGCAACACTGGTGCATGCGCCGCTCCCAGAAATGTTTCTGTGGATCCCGTAAAGCTAGTCATACCATAAATTGATCAACAACGTGCTTTAAAGGCGCCGCGCCGGATCGCTGATTTAAGCTGATAAAAGGAGCGATAAGTTGGATTAGTGAGGAAAACGTTAGTTTTTGATTTAAAGATTTTGTGATTTCTAAAGGAAACTTAATATTTTTATATTAAATTAGATTGTTAGAAACATAATTAGTAGAAATCGCGGATTTGAACCCAAATAACTAAGTACCTGCCTATATACTGTGTCATATACAGGGCGTCTCATAGTATCATAATATTCATAATTGAATTCTTATTATTGAGGTTCTTAATCTTTGGATGATTTAAGTCCAAAAACTGCACATTAACATAGGCCTGCAGCCACTTTTACATTGAATTACAAGGTGTTGAAGATTTAAAAAAAAGTTTTCCTAAATATTTCTGTTTTAGAGCGCTTTTTATGATGGTAGGTATCACTTTGAATTTTCGTAGAATAATTAAGCATAAAACACATTTTTCAATAAAAAAGATTTGCTTTACTTCTACCAGTGGCGTCCGCGCTAACAAGTCTTATGATATTTTTAACGAAAAAAACGAATACTTACATTTATCACTTAGCAAGAAATCAAAAAATTATCAAAAGCGAGATCAAAAGGTACTTTGCATTAGACATTGAACCGCCTATATAATTATGCCATTAAAAAGAAAAAATACGGTAGCGTACATATTTTTTGTTCCGCTTAAAAATTACACCCTACGTCTCAAAATTAAATGATTCAATTTTCTACAAGATTTTCTATTTATAACAGCAATACATAACCTTCAAATATAGGTACCTACTTTACACTAGGCTAGGCACCTAAAAGAAATTGCGTTACAGAATCTAAAAAGTTGTGCAAAATGTAAAAGGTCTAACTGTAAGTATACTGACATTACTAACATATTTTGGCATTAGTGGCATTTTCGCGATTTTAGGCATTGGGTGTATAAAATTCCTCGATTTTTCATATACGTATTAGTACGAGTATTAGTAGCTATTAATGATATTATTATTCTAACACCTCGTATATGGTTGAGTAGATATATGATAAAACTTTGTGATTTGTGTACTTTTTTTCTCTAGATACGGATATGGAAAAAAATGTCGTTACCAAGACTTCGATAGAGATTGACGGATGCAAAGACGAAACAAGTCCTGGTGTCTTTCAATGTATTGAAAACAATAGAAATGTTAAAATTCCTCAATATTTAAAAAAGCTTGTTAGTTTTCTTAGGATACGACAATAACCTGACAATTAGAAATTTTAATATAAACGAAGACTTTAACGAATTAGAAAATATTGCAAGAATAACTATTCCTTTGGTTTTCAAGAAATATTTGGGGTCTTTTTAAAACGACCCTAAATCATTTTTCATCGTCCCAGGACACAAAAGCTTAATTAAAGAGATAAAGAAATTTGCAGAATCATATGTTCCCAAACGAATTTCTCTTTCTGACAATGACCAATCCGGCACGAAAAAGAAAAATGGTGATACTAGGAATAGTAATATCTCCAGTAACACAAAAGCCACACAGCAAGAAAGCCAAAAGTTGAATGAACAACCAAACCAGCAGCCCGCGAAAGAACCTGAACAAAATAAGTGTGATGATATTCCAAAACTCCCTTTAAAAACATTTAGGGTGATAAATCCAGTTTATTAAGAAGGATAATCTTTTGGATAACGCAGTTCTTAAAAGAACTCAGTTTATCTGCTGAACAAGAGCAAGAAATTTTAGAAAAAGTCGAAACCAAAACTGATATATATAGCAAATTTTGAGATCAGTAGTTCCAATTGTACAGTTTTTTGTTTCCTTTGCCCAAAATCGATCTATAAATCACGCCAAGGAGCATGGCTTATTTCAAATATACAGAAGCATGTTAGATCACATTCCGACAATTTGAAAAACGCGTCCAAAAAAACCTTTGTATAAATCTTTACTTAACTTTGTTACCATTGACAAACTTGTTACCATTGACAAACAAAATATCCCTCGAAATATCTCTGTTAATAATTCCCAATCAATTATTCTATCAAATTCATTAAACTTTTTCATAAGAGATGAACAACTTAGCCGGAATAACTACAATTTAGAAACACCTAAATAGCAATCGATGCCTTCCGAGCATGTACAACTTACTTGCCATACTCCAGTTTAAGAGAACTCAAATTCACCCATAATTATTTACTCCGATATTAGCTGCAATGTACCACAAGAAGTTACCGTAAGTGACAGTTCCAAGGTTTTTTCGAATGCCACCTAGGATATTGTCCCACAAATTTCCCTAAATGATGATTCGTGTCTCGATTTGTGTAATCCCCCTCAAAATTTTGTGACAGGCGCTCAGCTAGGCAGTATTATTGAAGTCTATGAGACTAAGAAGTAAAGGTTAAGTTTCTCAAGAGATCCCTGGAAGAATTTGTTTGGCCTAAAACCCCAGATATACAGTCCTTAGACAAAAGGTTTATAATTTATGGGCCTATAAACCTTTTAGGAAATTATCCTTTTCAGCTTAAAAAAAACTGATAATCTGCTTATACAAAAGCAGTTCAAAATCATCAAAACACGTCTATAGTATTATGAACTGTTTATGTGTATTATAATATGTTCTTTTTCTATAAAAAAACTAAAAATTCCTGTAATAAACTGGAAAGCATTTATTGTTTCTTTTGTTAAGTCCTGTACTCGGCAATTATTGTATTATGGTGAAATTGATGCACTATTAATAATTTGTTACAATTAGCATTTTATATTACTCTACATTTTACCAAAATTTAACAATTGTTAAAAACTAAGTGAAATAATTTTAGAATGTTGTAGCAGTTGCTTGATAGCTAGGGTGGGCAAAAAAATTATTTTAAGTTACCACATTTAAATTGAAATACTAGGTACCTATTTTTAGTATTAAATGATTACAAGAAGTAACAATGTTTAATAGTTGTTTTTAAACTAAAAACAAACCTCTCTCGGGGAAGGCCACTTCATAAATAGGTGTACAAATCTCAAAAAGGTATTTATTTAAATTCAAATAAATACGAATAAATATAAATAAATACGTATAAATACAAATAAATACGCATAAATGCAAATAAATACGAATAAATACAAATAAATACGAATAAATACAAATAAATACCAATAAATATATTTAAATACTAATAAATACGGATAAATTTTTAAATACCCTGAATACTGACGTATTTATTTGTATTTATAAATAGGTGTACAAATTCTGAGGAGTGACCTTCCCCTCGATAAGAAGCTTTGGACCGAGGCCCGAATAGAGAAAAGATTAGGAAGAAGTGTATACCTTTGTCGAACCAACGAAAGAAAGCTATGGAAGCGACATGTTAACCAACTTAGGCCAAGAACAATAGAACAATTAGACATGCCTCTGGCAAGCACCAGCCCAAGCTGCTCCCGGTGGGGCTTGCCGGGTATGACATTGGTACAGGGCGAGGCTTTGAATAGGAAGATCGCTTTGCATGTAATTAAAAATGATAATAGTAATTTAAATCCTCAGAGTAGAGAGATGAGTGAGAATGGTAGGTCAAAACAAAAAGTGTTAATAAGTGAGAATGAGTCTATTGTAAATTTCAAGAATACGGGTTATGAATGCAATGAATTGTTAAACAGTATACCAGGTCCTTCGGGACAAGCCTTTGTAAACCCTGAGGACATTCTCGATAGCATAAGCAAAAATTTATCAACATTTGAACTAAATAATTCTGACGAGACAGAACAAGATTTATTCTTAGATTGTGAAGTCCCGGCAGAACCTCTAGGGAATATTAAAATTAAAACAAATGATGATAAACAAACAACACCTATTAAAGACACCCCTAAAAGAAAAGGTAAAATGCGTCTAAGATTTAAAGATTACAAAGTATTTTAAGGGTGGAGGTATTGTCATGTATTTACTTCAAATAAACCGCCATTTAATCTCCGGAAATATATCTATCTCTTTTTATGTCAGGAATATAAAAGGCATTAGGATGCGCGTACAGAGTTACTTGTTTGATGTTGTTTGTCTGTCACCGAGCGCTCGTGTCCTTTGTTCCTTACCGTTTTTCCGTGTGCCTCTCAAAAATGTAAATCTGTTAAATGCTGTGATATTAGATAATAAACAAGTGACCAACAGTTTAAGAGTTTTATTAAAAACATAAGCAGCAAATATAACAATTATATATCCCAATAATTTAATATGCGTCTTGTTAAAAGTGCATTTATTTTGATTTAGTGTTAAATTGAATTCCTTAACAGCATTTAGGAATTTTTGTAGATTATTATTATGAATTTCTTGATTCTCTCCACAAACAGTCACGTCATCAAGGTAAGCGAAGACTCCATTTAAATTTTCTTTTAATATGATCGAGTCGATTGTTCTTTGAAAACAGGACACACCATTTGTTACACCAAAAGGTATTCTTCGGAATTGATAGAGACGCCCACCTGCTTCAAAAGCCGTAAATGGTTTATCATTGGTAATTGATGATAAGCACTTTTTAAATCTATAGTGCTAAATACTTTATATTTTGCGACTTTTGAGACAATGCTTTCAATGTTCGGTAGAGGATACGCATCTAATTTCGTAAATTTATTGACCGTCTGGGAGTAATCTACAACCAAGCGACGTTTATGGTTTTCACTATGAGTAACTAATACTTGAGCTCGCCATGGTTAGTTACTTTCTTCAATAATGTTTTCTTGTAAAAGTTTGATTACTTCTCGCTTAATAAACTGTTCATCTTCATCTGAATGCCGACCTTAATTTTGCGCCCCCCCCCCCCGTTTTTTTTTAAGTAAATCTCATGCGACCATATCAGAAAGTCAAGAAAACATTGAAAAAAAAAATAAAAAAAAACGTTTTATTAAAAACTCAATTATCAGATAACAAGATAAGCAATTTAGCACTTAAGGCAAAATAACAAAAATTAAAATGTAGTAATGCTAACTAAACTAATATCCCATATTATAAATAAATTCTAACTAACCAAAGTAATTAAAATGCCTTTTTTCTTTCAGCAAACTCACGAACCAGTGATTTCAAGTCTAATTTGTCACTAATTTGGTGTTCTATAGCTCATTGCCAATCCATTGAGACGATTTTGCGTCTGCATCGTTCTGAGATAATTTTTTATTATTTTTAGTTTTGAAAAGCTTCTTTCCCCTGAAGCCACAGTGACTGGCAATGTAAGTAGGATTCTTAATGCTATGCTGAGGTTTGGTGCGAATTTAAGTGTAGCGATAAACTTGAGAACTTCAACAGGGGTTTTCTTTGTTGTTAATAATGACGAAACAATGCTTATTTCATCGGCTAGTTCCAGGGCGTTAAGATCGCTTGAATTTCCATCAGTTAAAACTACTTCCAAATCTTTGCAATGAGCCAGTAGCTCATTTCTGGGCAGACCAAAAATATTATACAAAAAGCTGAATAAATTACTGTGAGTATTTAGCAAATTATATCTGGTTTCCAAGGCATTTATTGCTTGATCTATAGTGTGAAAAAAAAAATCTATTTTATATTTTTGTTTGAGGTCTTGAACGGGTTCATCCGGGCCCTCATACAAAAACGTTCTTGTTTTGCGTCTGACACGATGACGTGGCGTGGTGGTTTCGAAATTAGCTTCCACGTCAATCTCTGAAGCAAGCTCGGTTGCTTCTAAAATGATGCTTTCAAAAGCTTCATCTGATCTCAGGTTTTCAAAGAAGAGTTTGCAGTTGCTAAGCATATCAATAGCTTGTGACATATTAAAATTTACAGTTTGCAAAAGTTTGCTGATGGGGTTAATATGACTCAAAATTTTGTACCAGATCACAACAGAGCATATAAATTTGAACTGCTTCAAATTATTTAATAATCCGCTAGCCTCGTCTCTGATCATATTATCGATTTCTGAATCTTCATATATGCTGTACAAAGCATCGTGAATTGGACCAATTTGAAACCGCAGAGCTTTTAATGAGTCGACTCGACTTTCCCATCGCGTATCACTCAATGGTTTTAGGGTGTAAGTATCAATATATTTCAGTGATATTGCCCAACGAAAAGAAGAGGATGAAAGAAATGTATATAACTTTTGAACAATATTAAAGAAGTTGGCTTCCTCAAACGAGGATTTTGCCATATCGTTTACAACCAAATTTAGCGAATGGCTGCTGCATGGAACATAAAATGCTCTGGGGTTTATATTTCTGA
Organism: Polydrusus tereticollis; assembly: GCA_963920685.1. NCBI lineage: Eukaryota > Metazoa > Arthropoda > Insecta > Coleoptera > Curculionidae > Polydrusus > Polydrusus tereticollis. Next base: position 47,718,147 of record OY987335.1, on the reverse strand, counting down.
TTCTTGTTTGTACTCCCGATTTTTCTCCTCTCATATTGGAACCATTGTCATACCCTTGACCGCGCATGTTTTCTACTTTAAGCCTATTTTTCTCTAGCTCTTCTAGTAAAACCTCCGACAATTCCTTAGCTGTTGATCTCTCAATGGGTAGAAAACCCAAAAAATGTTCGTTGATATTAACTTGAACTTCAGACTCTGATTCCTGTATGGAGACAAATCTTACCACAAATGTCATCTATTCTACTTTACTTGCATCGGGAGTACAGTCAAGAATCACGGAATAATACTTGGCCTTTTGAACTTGCTCAATGATGTGGTGCTTTATGTTGTCATGCAATAATTCAATTATTTCATTTTGTATAGTTTTCCCTAGATATGTAGCTTTGATTTCTTCTTTATTGAGGACTCTGCGAAAGTGTTCCTCCATTTTTGGATCAAACTCAGCCAATAACTTCAAAAAGTTTCCATTATTGTGTTCATACAGTTTATCGCTTGTTCCTCGAAAAGCTAGAGAGCTCTCACCTAGCATTTTAACGACTGATATAATGCGTAAAAGAACTTCAGACCAGTGATTTATCTCAGAATCAATGAGTCTCTAAGAAACTGCATCTATTGTTTCACCTATTTTCAATCTTTGCTTCAATTCAAGCCATGATTTCAAACAATCTATATGAGTTTTAGCATTTTCATGATATGCTAAAGAGTCCCCTAAATGCTTCCAGTCTTTAAATCCCCGATTGCCAAGAGCGCTCAAGCTAGATGGTGCAGCAAAAAGTCGACATGGAAAACAGTACAAAGCGTTTTGAAATACGGAATATACCATCCATTCTCTTAAAACCTCTTCTTCATTTCTAAGCCTTTTCTTCTAATGTTTTGGTAAGAATCTTTTATGCTGATCATCAAAAGGAAAATCAAAATTATACAAAGGTGCAGCTGGACCACGTTTAACCAAAAAAACTCTATCTGCTGCACGCATGATTTCGGGCCATAATCCTGGGTCAGAAGAGATACTTTGGACGGTAGCCTTTTCTAAATGGTTCTCTGAGGTCTGCACAACTTGCGAATTTTGATTTTTGGAACTGCACGGAACTGCATCACTACTCGCCAAACTCGTTTGAGATGACTTACCCAGCTCACTAATGCTGACGGTTGCGTCCAAAGGGGGATCCATATCCGGAAAGCCAGTATGTAGGTGCTGGGTGTTGTTCAAATGTTGGTCGGTTGTGGGAGCGTTGAAACTACCTTCTTTCAAGAAGTTCTGCAGCGCATCTGACTGTTTTTGAAGCTGTGTTTGCTTGTTCAATCTCCGCTTTTTAAATTCGCTCCCAGAGGGTTTTCTCTTAGCATCGGACATTTTGGTTTCTGGAACAAATTAATTGGAATAAAAGATAATACTGATATAAAAAAAAAGCAATTTTTTGATATACACTCTAATTTTTGAAATCTACCCCCCACCCTTTTTTGGCTTATGTCTGATGGATTTTATTAGTTTTTAAAAATGAAAACAAAAATTAAAACACTTACCTTCACAGAAGCCAAACGCACTGGACAATTTGCACAAGCACTTTCTTAAAGCTTTTTTGCACTAACAATTTAAACAAACTATTTTATTTCGCACCAGCCGAAGTCTAGTGGCAAATAATGAATTGTTTTAAGTCTACTTCCTTTTTATATGCAGTTAAAAAGGGCTGTTAGATCTTGTTTCGCTTGGTTTCAAAATTGTTGTTTCCTGTACAGTCGTGTTGCCACGGGCCGAAAAACTTGTCAAGGCGGTGGTTGAGTGGTTTTGTCATGTTGAATTGAATTCAACTAGATTTTGCCTTAATGCTTAAATATATTATATTGTTTGAATTATGTGCTTAGAAATAAAAATGATAAATTCCGCCTGCCGCCTCTTAATCTTGTCAACTATCAGTCAAATCTTGCAACGCGTTTTTGAGAAAATTCCCGTGAACCGATTTCAATGAAATTTGGCATACTTACAAGGGTCCGATGACAATGCAATATTATGAAAAATAATTTATTGATATATCAGAATGATAAAAAAATATTCTTTACTTTTTAGTGCATTTTATAAAAGCCTGTAACTTAATTTTTTTAACAGTTAATTTTCATTTTCCATGATTTTGGCGCCCCTAGATCATTGCGCTCCGGGCGGCCGCCCGGATCGCCCTACCCTGGGGCCGGCGCTGATTCATTGGATAAATTTGGAAATAATTCAGGTGGTTCTATTTTAGCTTCGGTAAGACAGCAAATTGATAACGGTTGTTTAGTGCCACCAAAATTCATAGTAACACTTGTATGTTGTTTCATTATGTCGTGACCAATAATAATATCTGTGCATAGTTTAGGAAGGACAGATATCTTAAAATTTTCATACTTTTCGTTAGGTAAATGTAAATTTATTATACAGTAACCTTTTACATTTGAAACGCATGAAGTAGTTGCCATAGAAACTACGCCCTGAGTTGGATAGATTTAAAAAATATTTGATGCTACAAAATCATAGTCCAAAAAACTATCAGAGCTTCCAGTGTCTATTAGAGCATGTGCAGGTATATTGTTAACTTTAGCTTTGACTACTGCCTGTGATAAACAGTATGGTATCGGCCTTGATACGGAAGCAATGAGGGATGTAGAAGCTGAAGTTGACTTTTGTCTAGAAAGTTTAGGTTTCATGCATACCTTTGCAAAATGTCCTAGTTTTTGACAGTTACTGCAGGTAACATTCCGGGCTGGGCATATACTGCGTGGATGTCTAGTATTTCCACAAAAATAACAACGCTGAGAGGAGGCAGCTGCAGATTTATATTGTATTTGTGATTCATTGTGGATTTCTTTTAAATGAACTGTATTTATTGAATTGTGGCTAAAATAGACGCTTGATTGTTTCCGAGCTTCTTCTAAAGAACGTGATTGTATAATTGCTTCTTCTAAATTTAGTGTATTACTTTCTAATAGACGCTGACGGATTTCATTAACTAACAGTCCACCTATGAAAGCATCGCGAATAAAATCATTTTTATTTTGTTCTGCAGTTACTAATTTAAAATCACAATTTTTGCTTAGTAGTTTTAGAGCTTGAATATATTGATCAATACTTTCTGTGGGCTGTTGCTTTCTTGTAGATAATAGGTGTCTAGCAAATACCTCATTAACAAGTTTCACATATAGATCTTCTAAAATCTTTGTAGCTTGTTCAAACTTCTCACATTCGCTAATATGTTCGTAGACGGTATGAGACACAAAATTAGTAAGAAGCCTTAGTTTTGCACTATCATCATCATCAAGTTTATTTTCTTTATCGCTTGCTTCTAAAAAATTTTTAAAAGTCTTGAACCAGTGTTTCCATTCTTTAGCCGCTGAGTCTTTATGTGGATCTGCTTCAAATCGTTCAGGCCTCAAAAACTTGTCCATTTATATTTCTGTTAATTAAATTGTAATGAAATAACCTTTGTCTATACTTTAGGCTTTAATTAACAGAATTGAATACATAAAAGAAATACTATGTCAGTAAGTGACAATATACCAAAAGTACAAGTACCCTACAATTAAGGTGAACAATACAAACTTATACAGGAGAAACTATAATTATAGCACACATTTATTACTTGATTTGACCCTTTTCGGAGGTCTATTTGCACTTCTTAAAAATTTATACGCGTGAGGAGAGATGGAGTGTAATAAGCAAGTAAACAGTGACAACTCGCAAGAATATCCCAGGCAGGTATTATTACTCACTGTTACTAACTTAAGCTGCTCTCGAATAAACTGTAAAACTCCTTTTTTTTCTTCCAAAAACTCATCAGACATGGACTGTAAGTTCCAAAATGAAGTTAAATTTTTGTGTTTCTTTATCTAAACTTTTCTCCTGTAAATCATCTAATATAAAGACACTTTTAATTCCGATAACACAGTTTTTAAAGTCTTAACACAATATTAATGTCAGTCACTCTTAGGGAAAATTTAAGAACACTTTTGTCACTACACAGAATTTTTTTGACCTCAGTATTAGCAAAAAACACTTTGACATTAAGTTCGTCGTTTAAAAACACTGACAATTTTGGGGCAAGGTCATTCTGTGATTCATTTATATAGAAAAACAAATATTTTGTGTGCCTTTTCGCTTCACCCATCCACAGCCTGGTTCGGTCAATTTGTCAAAAGCTTCCACCAAGTTAGAGAAAGTTATTAACTCATTATAAATTGCTGATGCTTTTATACTTTCTGTAACAGCTTTCTCTACATCTCGACATTCTATTCGAAGGCGTTTAGACTCCGGAGAGATTCGCACAGGGATATCATCTTTCGACAAATATGATGGATATCCAGGCATCTGGGTTGGAACAGTTCCTAAAACAAATAAGAATCATTTAAAAAAAATTCAGTACCAATTATTTGACCAACAACAAGCATAAAATATTTTACCCACATCATATTTTCTAACATCCCTCTTACCTTTAACTAATCGTGGATATTTTAGTGCTGCCTCATTATACAACTACAGAAGATATGATACCAACAGCGTGCGCGGTGGCTCGTGACGTCACGCAGTGAGCTATTTTTTGAATTTAACGCGCGAACTATATGGCAACGTGAAGTTTACGGTACTAAAAGGCGAATTTATATGAAATTTTTATTAAATTTTCATTAAATTTTTATAAGGGGTAGACGTGGAATAGTAGTAGTTGTAATTTTAATATTAAAACATGTTTTTTAAAGATGCTGAACTATTAGATATTCGTTATAGAAACCTTACCCTAAGAAACCAATAATCATGGACTGAATACAAGAAATAAATATGTATAATGATAATGTGAAATATAGTCGGAGTCGGAAATGTTTGTCAAGAAAAATCTGCATTTTTTTCGAAATAATAATTTATTTTTCAACATCAATATAAATATACCACAAGACATTAAAACAACAAAAAATAATTTGTAATATACACAAACACACATGAATTAATATTCAATTTGGAATAAATTCCTTAAAAATTTACAAAATTTACCTATTTTTAAAATAAGAAGCAATTGTTTCGTTATAAATTATTGTGAATTGTAAATGACAAAAATTTTAAAAAGGGTTAATAATTAATAATCTTATAGTCTACTTATCGTAGAGGTAAGTCTTTTTTATCTTCATTTCATCAAATGCCAACACACAAACCTTATTCAAGGAGGTCATGTTGGAGAGTTTTATAAAGTTGAAAACATTTTTTAATATTCCAGGAGCAATTTTTATCTTTTTCAGCCAAGATCGAAGACAAGAAGCCGCTGGGAATGGATAACCTTTTTCTAAAAGTAATCTGTAGGCTCTTGGGCCAGAGGAATAAATAACTATGGCTTTAGAAATATCATCAGCTGTCCATCGGAGGCGAGTTCTTGAGCCCTCTAATTTTTTTTAGCTGCTCTTCGCTAAAGAGCTTTCCAATATGATGTTGCCGTTCTTCCAAAAATTTTATCTTTTCCTTAAGCTTGACTACTATTTCATCTTGCTCATCTGCATCGGTATTAACTCTAAAAGAATCAGTATTTAATTTCTATACCTATCACAATAAATTCAAATCAATTTGCACATCTCAATTTGCAATTATTATTATCACCAGCGACTAGCTATATTTACCCAACATTTTGAGTCGATTCACTCAAGACCTGCTCGGGAATGATATGACAAGAAGTGCTTGGACCATCACCACAGAGAAAATTATTTGTACCATCACCACTATTATTATTCGAAACATTTAACCTACAAACGATACAAGAAAGCTGGAGTTAATCATGTAAAAAATACAACCCCTATAGTCACAATAGTCAATAAATAAATAAAAAAAAGTATATAAAAGCTGACAGAAATGCCCCTAAATTATTATAAAAACTAATCAATAGTACAAATAATACAATAATACAAAATAGGAAAATCGTATACGAAAAAGACAAACAAATAAATAATACCTATTATACCAACACACTTATATTTAAATATGTAAGTCGCAATCAGAGAATATTACAGTAAAAACCAATTCACCAAATTTCAAGCGAATTTACTAAGATGAACATGCACAGCAATAAAAAAAATTGACTTACCCCTTTACAATATTTTCAACCATTCGTTGTTGTCTTTTTTCTTGGCGCTCCACTCTACCAGAAAGTACCTTTTTGTCGCGACATGTTCGGAAGATTTTTTGATGGTACCGCGTTTTCTCTTAGGGACCGATAACTGTTAGGTGTATATCCCAACATTCGTGTTTTAAATTACGTGCATAATCATCGTCACTGAAATGTTTCGCGCAAACACGGGCATTTTTAATAATAAACTTATCCTTGCGTTTACACACATGCTTCCAAACAGCTTGCAATTCCTTGTCCTTTGGGAAACTAAAAAACTTTATACCGGGCGTAAAACTCTTACATTGATTATCAACCTTACAACCAAATACCGCAAATCTCATTTTTTATTATTAAAGGACACTTATAATTTAAAAAAGACCGACTCGTACACCAAAACCGTATGTAAACAACAGGAATATGGTCTTTTATCACTGCCTGACGTCACGAAAGACACGCCCACCTGCGCGATATCATATCTTCTGTAGTTGTATCATGGTGCTGCCTCGATAACTTCACCAGTTGCCTCAATTTGGAAGGTTGTTTTTCTTTCAATGAAGCTGGGTTGAAAGTGTAATTCACACACCTAAAAATAATTTTATTTTTGGTAATTACAAGCTATTAAAATATCCATTGACACAAACCTACCTTGCTTGCTTTTGTAGGAACAAAATATTTCCTTTTAATGGCCCATATTCATTGTTTCCGCAGTTCGGGGTCTTGAGAAATCCAAAAACTGCCACTTTTGGCCCATTGATATCATAATTTCCCCTACAGTTTGGAACACAACAACGATACGGCATGATTTTTTGTTAAAAGTTTTATCAAAATAACATAACCTAGACGTTCACTGCCTGGATGTTTTGCGAAATTCTACGTGTCCTGAGTAAGTAAACGATAGAAGCACCGTACCTAAATACAAGAACACTATAAACACCAAAAAATATCTGTAGTTTACAAGATTATAGCCGAGAAATTATAGGTAGTAAATTCACAAACGAAAAGCGTGCACTGTACCGAGCCTAAAATCAGGTCTACATGCGATGACTCATTACTCATCGGTTCATAAAATCGAGCGTTTCACGGCCTTGTCTTTACGGTGGTAGTGGTTGAAGTCGACTGCTCTCAATAAATATTTCAAGTATTAATATTAACAAGTTATTTTTTTTGCTACGCTTTGCGATACGCTGGAATGTCAACAGGTTATGGGCCCAGTAGAAAACAAAGTGCAGGAGGGCTAAAAGTACGGGAAGTTATTTAAAAGTGAAAAGAATTTTACTTGAGAAGTGAAAAGCAAGCGGCCGGTGTTACAAGATAAAAATAAAAATACAAAATGGCAGCCGCATCAACGTCACAGTCCGTAAATGTGAAACAATTTGATGGAACGGGATTTTCAAATTGGGAGTTTAGAGTCAAATTATGTCTGGAACATCATGGGGTCCTGGATATGTTGGAAAAAGATCCTCCTACACAGGAAGGTACGGAATTAACTAATTTTAAGAAAAGTGACATAAAAGCTAGAAACCTTAGGTATAATAGTGCAACTATTGACAGACAATGTTTTGGAAATGATTAAAGCAAAGAAAACTGCCAAGGACATTATGGTAGAACTGAGAGGCACATTTCAGAAGCAAGGGTTAGCCAACCAAGTTCAATTACAAAGAAAATTAAGTAATTTAAAGTTTTCTGAAAAGGACCAGCTTAGAGATTTTGTTTTTGAATTTGAGAAAACTGCCAAGGACATTATGGTAGAACTGAGAGGCACATTTCAGAAGCAAGGGTTAGCCAACCAAGTTCAATTACAAAGAAAATTAAGGAATTTAAAGTTTTCTGAAAAGGACCAGCTTAGAGATTTTCTTTTTGAATTTGAGAAAACGGTGTCTGAAATAAAAAACATTGGGGGAACAATTGATAACACAGAAGTGATACCTCAGTTGCTCTCCGCCAGCCAGAGAGTTACCAAGTAGTAACGACAACTATCGATATAATCTTTTCCCAAGGAAGTACCACTGTAACCCTTGACTTTGTAAAGAACAAGTTACTAATGGAAGAAACAAGGAGAGTTAAAAACTTCAAAGAAACTGAAGCTCCACAAGCATTCTACAGTGGCAAAAGGAATTTTAAAAAGTTCAACAGAGGAAATGGTAATTTTGATAGGCAAACCACTCGCACATCAGAATTTCCATTCAAGTGCTATCTGTGGGGAAAAAGGTCACAAAAAGTATCAGTGTCCTAAGAGAAACTAAGAGACAAATAAAGGAAGGTGTAATGTGACCAAAGAACAAGAAGATGAGATAGCTTTTATGACATGCGAAGATAACAGTTGTTTAGAACAAAATACAAATATGGACAATATTACATTTATAGTGGATAGTGGTGCTACACATCATCTAGTCACCACAACTCAAGGTCAACAGTTACAAGATGTAAAAGAAGTATATTTCAAAATAAATGTAGCTAAGAAAGGTGAGGCAATAATTGCAAGAAGACAAGGCACTTTAAAACTAAGAACGTCAGATGACAAACTAATTTGCATATACAATGTGTTGGAGTGTGAAAACCTAACATACAATATGTTATCTGTAAAGAAGCTTGAAGAGAAAGGCCTAAGCATTAAATTCCAGAAAGGAAAAGTAATAATACAAAATCAAAAAGGTATAGTGACAGAAGGTAGCCTGATAAAAAACCTGTATGTTCTAAATTTTAAACTTCAGCCTTTATATGGAAATCTTTCTGAATGTGACCCTGATTTAATGCATCGACGAATGGGTCATTTATCAAAGTACCCATGCAATTACAAGACTATGTCAAGTTTGTTTACAGGGGAAACAAAAACAAATAGCATACAAGCAAATTAGCGAAGAAAGAAAAGCAAAAAGAATAGGTACTTGAAACTGTTTTCTCAGATGTATGAGGCCCGATAAGTCCCAGTACTCATGACGGTATGAAATACTTTGTCACATTCATTGATCATTTTTCTCATTTCGCTGTGTGCTATTTAATAAGAAATAAGTGAAGTTTTTGAGAAATTCAGACAGTATTTAGCTCGGTATTTAGCCATGGCAGAAGCAAAATTTGGAAATAAGCTAGAGAAACTACGGTGTGACAATGGTGGGGAGTATATTTCCAAAGAGATGAAGAATTTTTGCAAGCAGAAGGGCATTACTGCTCAGTACACTATACCCTACACGCCACAGCAAAATGGTGTCACAGAACGATTCAATCGTACTGTAATGGAAAAGGCAAGATGTATCCTCTTTGATTCAAAACTCGATAAAACATTTTGGGGAGAAGCTTTAACAACTTCTGTTTATCTCATAAACAGAATAGAAACTTCTGTTTTATCCAAACATGCAACACCAGCAGAATTATGGTATGGTCAAAAGCCAAATTATGACAAAATAAAAGTATTTGTATCAATTGTTCATGTTCATGTACCAAAAACTGAACAAACAGGAAAGCTAGATAGGTACTCGAAGTAAGAAAATGTATATGGTGGGATATACTGAGAATGGATACCGTGTCTGGAATCCTGATAGACAGAAAATAATCACTGCTAGAAATGTTATGATTGATGAGAAAACAAACCAAGACAAAGATCATGAATCAAACAAGGAGAGTGTAATAATTATAAATGAAAAGAATAACCTTGATAATCCGGAAGAAACTGAGATAGAAAGTGATCATGAAAGTAGCTCGGAAAGCAGTGATACAGAGGCAGTAAACACTGAAAATGGGAACAGAAATAAAAATAAAAGAAAAATTCAATTGCCCAAAAGATTTGAAGACTACCAAATGGATAGTGAAGAAGAAAGTATGATGACAGCTTTATTTCTGAATCCAGAATCGCCTCAAACCTACAAAGAAGCAATTAGCATAGGAAAAGGGTGGACAGAAGCCATAGAAAGTGAATTAAGTGCGCTCAAAGACAATAAAACGTGGGAAATAGTGCCAGTGCCTAAAAATAAAAATGTTATCGACTCTAGATGGGTTTTTCGTGAGAAGGAAATTGACGGAGAATTAGTGAAAAAAACCAAGGTTAGTTGCTCGCGGCTTTAAGCAAACTGACTGTGACTATGAAGTGTATGCGCCTGTAGCACGTATGCTTACAATTAGAATTCTTTTCTCGTTAAGTGTTGAGAAAGACCTTCACATAAATCGTTGGATGTAAAGTGTGCATTCCTCAATGGTGATCTAAAAGAATCTGTATCTGGAAATTCCAGAAGGACTAAACCCAGTATTGGACGGTAACAATGATTGTAATTTGGTATGTAAATTGAATAAAGCCCTATATGGACTTCGACAAGCACCCAAGTGTTGGTATGAAAAATTACATAATCATTTATGTGACTTAGATTTTATGAGATCAAAGTCCGATCCATGTTTGTACTATTTTAAAAATGAGATTTATTTGGTTGTTCATGTAGATGATTTAATTATATTCTCCAAATCCACTGAGATATTGAATAATTTTAAGAAAAAGTTAATGTCAAAATTTAAAATGAGAGATCTATCTCCAAATCTATAGAAGAATTTTACTCTAAAGTTTTTGGGTCTGACAGTTGTAAAGACTAATGATCGATTGTTTATAAATCAGAAAGATTTAATTCAGAGAGTTCTTTGTAAGTATGGAATGCTGGATTGTAAAACGTCAAACACACACAAGACGTCAAGAAAAATCTGCATTTTTTTCGAAATAATAATTTATTTTTCAACATCAATATAAATATACCACAAGACATTAAAACAACAAAAAATAATTTGTAATATACACAAACACACATGAATTAATATTCAATTTGGAATAAATTCCTTAAAAATTTACAAAATTTACCTATTTTTAAAATAAGAAGCAATTGTTTCGTTATAAATTATTGTGAATTGTAAATGACAAAAATTTTAAAAAGGGTTAATAATTAATAATCTTATAGTCTACTTATCGTAGAGGTAAGTCTTTTTTATCTTCATTTCATCAAATGCCAACACACAAACCTTATTCAAGGAGGTCATGTTGGAGAGTTTTATAAAGTTGAAAACATTTTTTAATATTCCAGGAGCAATTTTTATCTTTTTCAGCCAAGATCGAAGACAAGAAGCCGCTGGGAATGGATAACCTTTTTCTAAAAGTAATCTGTAGGCTCTTGGGCCAGAGGAATAAATAACTATGGCTTTAGAAATATCATCAGCTGTCCATCGGAGGCGAGTTCTTGAGCCCTCTAATTTTTTTTAGCTGCTCTTCGCTAAAGAGCTTTCCAATATGATGTTGCCGTTCTTCCAAAAATTTTATCTTTTCCTTAAGCTTGACTACTATTTCATCTTGCTCATCTGCATCGGTATTAACTCTAAAAGAATCAGTATTTAATTTCTATACCTATCACAATAAATTCAAATCAATTTGCACATCTCAATTTGCAATTATTATTATCACCAGCGACTAGCAACACGGGCATTTTTAATAATAAACTTATCCTTGCGTTTACACACATGCTTCCAAACAGCTTGCAATTCCTTGTCCTTTGGGAAACTAAAAAACTTTATACCGGGCGTAAAACTCTTACATTGATTATCAACCTTACAACCAAATACCGCAAATCTCATTTTTTATTATTAAAGGACACTTATAATTTAAAAAAGACCGACTCGTACACCAAAACCGTATGTAAACAACAGGAATATGGTCTTTTATCACTGCCTGACGTCACGAAAGACACGCCCACCTGCGCGATATCATATCTTCTGTAGTTGTATCATGGTGCTGCCTCGATAACTTCACCAGTTGCCTCAATTTGGAAGGTTGTTTTTCTTTCAATGAAGCTGGGTTGAAAGTGTAATTCACACACCTAAAAATAATTTTATTTTTGGTAATTACAAGCTATTAAAATATCCATTGACACAAACCTACCTTGCTTGCTTTTGTAGGAACAAAATATTTCCTTTTAATGGCCCATATTCATTGTTTCCGCAGTTCGGGGTCTTGAGAAATCCAAAAACTGCCACTTTTGGCCCATTGATATCATAATTTCCCCTACAGTTTGGAACACAACAACGATACGGCATGATTTTTTGTTAAAAGTTTTATCAAAATAACATAACCTAGACGTTCACTGTCTAGATGTTTTGCGAAATTCTACGTGTCCTGAGTAAGTAAACGATAGAAGCACCGTACCTAAATACAAGAACACTATAAACACCAAAAAATATCTGTAGTTTACAAGATTATAGCCGAGAAATTATAGGTAGTAAATTCACAAACGAAAAGCGTGCACTGTACCGAGCCTAAAATCAGGTCTACATGCGATGACTCATTACTCATCGGTTCATAAAATCGAGCGTTTCACGGCCTTGTCTTTACGGTGGTAGTGGTTGAAGTCGACTGCTCTCAATAAATATTTCAAGTATTAATATTAACAAGTTATTTTTTTTGCTACGCTTTGCGATACGCTGGAATGTCAACAGGTTATGGGCCCAGTAGAAAACAAAGTGCAGGAGGGCTAAAAGTACGGGAAGTTATTTAAAAGTGAAAAGAATTTTACTTGAGAAGTGAAAAGCAAGCGGCCGGTGTTACAAGATAAAAATAAAAATACAAAATGGCAGCCGCATCAACGTCACAGTCCGTAAATGTGAAACAATTTGATGGAACGGGATTTTCAAATTGGGAGTTTAGAGTCAAATTATGTCTGGAACATCATGGGGTCCTGGATATGTTGGAAAAAGATCCTCCTACACAGGAAGGTACGGAATTAACTAATTTTAAGAAAAGTGACATAAAAGCTAGAAACCTTAGGTATAATAGTGCAACTATTGACAGACAATGTTTTGGAAATGATTAAAGCAAAGAAAACTGCCAAGGACATTATGGTAGAACTGAGAGGCACATTTCAGAAGCAAGGGTTAGCCAACCAAGTTCAATTACAAAGAAAATTAAGTAATTTAAAGTTTTCTGAAAAGGACCAGCTTAGAGATTTTCTTTTTGAATTTGAGAAAACTGCCAAGGACATTATGGTAGAACTGAGAGGCACATTTCAGAAGCAAGGGTTAGCCAACCAAGTTCAATTACAAAGAAAATTAAGGAATTTAAAGTTTTCTGAAAAGGACCAGCTTAGAGATTTTCTTTTTGAATTTGAGAAAACGGTGTCTGAAATAAAAAACATTGGGGGAACAATTGATAACACAGAAGTGATACCTCAGTTGCTCTCCGCCAGCCAGAGAGTTACCAAGTAGTAACGACAACTATCGATATAATCTTTTCCCAAGGAAGTACCACTGTAACCCTTGACTTTGTAAAGAACAAGTTACTAATGGAAGAAACAAGGAGAGTTAAAAACTTCAAAGAAACTGAAGCTCCACAAGCATTCTACAGTGGCAAAAGGAATTTTAAAAAGTTCAACAGAGGAAATGGTAATTTTGATAGGCAAACCACTCGCACATCAGAATTTCCATTCAAGTGCTATCTGTGGGGAAAAAGGTCACAAAAAGTATCAGTGTCCTAAGAGAAACTAAGAGACAAATAAAGGAAGGTGTAATGTGACCAAAGAACAAGAAGATGAGATAGCTTTTATGACATGCGAAGATAACAGTTGTTTAGAACAAAATACAAATATGGACAATATTACATTTATAGTGGATAGTGGTGCTACACATCATCTAGTCACCACAACTCAAGGTCAACAGTTACAAGATGTAAAAGAAGTATATTTCAAAATAAATGTAGCTAAGAAAGGTGAGGCAATAATTGCAAGAAGACAAGGCACTTTAAAACTAAGAACGTCAGATGACAAACTAATTTGCATATACAATGTGTTGGAGTGTGAAAACCTAACATACAATCTGTTATCTGTAAAGAAGCTTGAAGAGAAAGGCCTAAGCATTAAATTCCAGAAAGGAAAAGTAATAATACAAAATCAAAAAGGTATAGTGACAGAAGGTAGCCTGATAAAAAACCTGTATGTTCTAAATTTTAAACTTCAGCCTTTATATGGAAATCTTTCTGAATGTGACCCTGATTTAATGCATCGACGAATGGGTCATTTATCAAAGTACCCATGCAATTACAAGACTATGTCAAGTTTGTTTACAGGGGAAACAAAAACAAATAGCATACAAGCAAATTAGCGAAGAAAGAAAAGCAAAAAGAATAGGTACTTGAAACTGTTTTCTCAGATGTATGAGGCCCGATAAGTCCCAGTACTCATGACGGTATGAAATACTTTGTCACATTCATTGATCATTTTTCTCATTTCGCTGTGTGCTATTTAATAAGAAATAAGTGAAGTTTTTGAGAAATTCAGACAGTATTTAGCTCGGTATTTAGCCATGGCAGAAGCAAAATTTGGAAATAAGCTAGAGAAACTACGGTGTGACAATGGTGGGGAGTATATTTCCAAAGAGATGAAGAATTTTTGCAAGCAGAAGGGCATTACTGCTCAGTACACTATACCCTACACGCCACAGCAAAATGGTGTCACAGAACGATTCAATCGTACTGTAATGGAAAAGGCAAGATGTATCCTCTTTGATTCAAAACTCGATAAAACATTTTGGGGAGAAGCTTTAACAACTTCTGTTTATCTCATAAACAGAATAGAAACTTCTGTTTTATCCAAACATGCAACACCAGCAGAATTATGGTATGGTCAAAAGCCAAATTATGACAAAATAAAAGTATTTGTATCAATTGTTCATGTTCATGTACCAAAAACTGAACAAACAGGAAAGCTAGATAGGTACTCGAAGTAAGAAAATGTATATGGTGGGATATACTGAGAATGGATACCGTGTCTGGAATCCTGATAGACAGAAAATAATCACTGCTAGAAATGTTATGATTGATGAGAAAACAAACCAAGACAAAGATCATGAATCAAACAAGGAGAGTGTAATAATTATAAATGAAAAGAATAACCTTGATAATCCGGAAGAAACTGAGATAGAAAGTGATCATGAAAGTAGCTCGGAAAGCAGTGATACAGAGGCAGTAAACACTGAAAATGGGAACAGAAATAAAAATAAAAGAAAAATTCAATTGCCCAAAAGATTTGAAGACTACCAAATGGATAGTGAAGAAGAAAGTATGATGACAGCTTTATTTCTGAATCCAGAATCGCCTCAAACCTACAAAGAAGCAATTAGCATAGGAAAAGGGTGGACAGAAGCCATAGAAAGTGAATTAAGTGCGCTCAAAGACAATAAAACGTGGGAAATAGTGCCAGTGCCTAAAAATAAAAATGTTATCGACTCTAGATGGGTTTTTCGTGAGAAGGAAATTGACGGAGAATTAGTGAAAAAAACCAAGGTTAGTTGCTCGCGGCTTTAAGCAAACTGACTGTGACTATGAAGTGTATGCGCCTGTAGCACGTATGCTTACAATTAGAATTCTTTTCTCGTTAAGTGTTGAGAAAGACCTTCACATAAATCGTTGGATGTAAAGTGTGCATTCCTCAATGGTGATCTAAAAGAATCTGTATCTGGAAATTCCAGAAGGACTAAACCCAGTATTGGACGGTAACAATGATTGTAATTTGGTATGTAAATTGAATAAAGCCCTATATGGACTTCGACAAGCACCCAAGTGTTGGTATGAAAAATTACATAATCATTTATGTGACTTAGATTTTATGAGATCAAAGTCCGATCCATGTTTGTACTATTTTAAAAATGAGATTTATTTGGTTGTTCATGTAGATGATTTAATTATATTCTCCAAATCCACTGAGATATTGAATAATTTTAAGAAAAAGTTAATGTCAAAATTTAAAATGAGAGATCTATCTCCAAATCTATAGAAGAATTTTACTCTAAAGTTTTTGGGTCTGACAGTTGTAAAGACTAATGATCGATTGTTTATAAATCAGAAAGATTTAATTCAGAGAGTTCTTTGTAAGTATGGAATGCTGGATTGTAAAACGTCAAACACACACAAGACTGTTTACTCAATACTATATGATTAATCCGACCCGATTCCTGTCGTGACTTGTCGCGCATTTACTCGGATTTGCGAATTACGTCATCCGTGCGTATCGTATCCACGGATTTAATTATTTTTAAATAATTCGGGACGGAATTCCGTCCCTACGATGCGTTCGATGCGAACGAATGTGCTTTATCATATTTAAAACTATGTAAATAATAATTTTTTTCGCTCCGTCTATCCGATGCGTCCGTCCAATGAGAATAAATGCGCGCTTACCTTTACCGACTGACAAAAATGCGAGGGAGTATTTGAAGATTACAGTTGGATTTTAAAAGATAGATTTTTGGCTGGAATGCACAAGCTTTTGGCTTTACATCATAAAGTAAATGTGAGTATATAATGATTTCTAACCATTTTATAAATACACTTTAGATACAATTATTGTAATGTTACAACCAAATTGAATCAAAACCTCAAAATTTACTACTCTAATTATTTTTATTACTGTTAACTTGCCAATTGCTGGTAGACGTACGGCACTAAGCGCGTTACGATATATTAAGCTGACTACAGACTTTGTCCTATCCTCTTGGCTACCCAGGCAGCAGACTAACGTCTGTCGACGTCGCGGAGAGGTGAATTTGGACCTCTTAGGGCCAATTGTATAGGTTTCGTTTAATTTAGAGTTTAAACCTAACTTTAATCAAAGGTTTGAGCTAAGGTTTAAACCAAAACTTGCAATTTGTTCTTTGTATACTTTCTGGTTATCATTATAGAAGCTAACTTCACTTCATATATATTTGTCAATACTAATTTCCACTTTTGACAGTTGACAGTCTCACGTATTTTTGTTAATTTTAAAATCTTGGATTTTTCTAGTGTTTTAAGAAACGTTTTTCTCAGTTAATTTGTTTTACGCTATGGATGTTGCTTCTTATAAGGTCCCTAGAACAACCAATTTTTCAGGCCGAGAAATAGAACTTTTGATAAGGCTCGTTAAGCAGTAATTGAATGAAAAAAAAAGTGATGTAACTACCTGGAGGGAAAAAGAGGAGGCCTGGAACATATATCTTCATCATCATTATCAGAAAATTCATCAAGAATTTCAAAATTGTCCATTTTTTCAATTTACAACTAGGTACTGGCACAACACCACAGAACGCAACACAAAACTTAACGAAAGTAATGAAATGGCAAAAACTAAAAACACTAAAGATTCTAAAAAGGCGAGAAAAAAACACAGAAATGTCAAAACATCTTATTTTCTCCGTCTGCGCATGTGTTTAAACGAAGCCTGAAGTTTAACTGGTGTTCACTGTGTCAGTTGATAGTTAAACAGGTTAAACTCCGAATGGTCGTTACAGTTGGGTATACAAAGGACATTTGACACGAGACTACTATTTAACCGTAGCTTGCAGTTTAAACGAAAACTATACAACTGGCTCTTAGGTCAGTTAGTGACAGTTTGGTCATTTTATGACTTCTGTAATACGTCATTTCAAGACGTTATATTTACTGACGTCTTTTTAGCGCCAGATGTTGATGATAAAACAACGTGCCCTAACTTACCTGAATTATTTAGACCCTACAATTACGACAACAACTGGTTCTCACAATTCGCTCAAATTTTTTTTAGAAAAATCAATAAATTAACCGGGACCCGGACCGTAATGTAATATCGGTTCCGTTCCGGTCTCGGTTCTAGATGAAATAGAGAATTTAGGTTCCGTTACAGTTCAGGTTCCGAAACAATTATTTCGAATCGGTTCCTACCAATTTTAAATGGTGCCGATCCGGTTCCCCCCAAAATATGAAATGTCGTTTCAGATTCGGTTCCGATCCGAAAACGACCGTTTTGGATAAACTTTGAATTTTCAATCCAGTTTAATTCAAAAAAATTAAGAAAACCGCGTGTCGCCACAAATGCAATCACTATACCTATATAGTTGGCAATGGTTTGTGATCGAAATTTCGGTCGAAAGTGTCTCCACAGAACAAAATTTATAGAGAAACTTAGAATTAGGTTAGGTTTATATACTGTAAAGGCATGTGTAAACTATTTGGCAAAGTATACGCTGAAAACCGAAAAAAACCCAAAAGTTTTCTTTCAAGTAAAATATGTGTTGGGTTTCCATTCCGGTCCACAAAAAATATTTGTTCCGGTCCGGTTCTTACCAATTAGCGGTTCCGGTCCGGGTCCCTGAAATTAACTAAAAAGCTAACTAAGATATTTTGGCAACCATTTTTGTGATTGGTTACATTAAAGTATGACGTCACAAAATACAATGAAAATATTTCGTGTATCAATGTTTATTTATTTATTTATTTATTTTACGGGATCAACCCCATTACAAAGAAAATAATATTACAATAATTAATACAATACTTAAACCTAACCACTAATTACTACTTCAGGAGCTAATGAACAATACAATTCTTAGCAATTATAGGTAATACCCCAAATAGAAAATATAATCAATTTATTTCACTAATTTGTCTCTTAAATTGAAATAAGGAAATATCCAATATTTCAACACCTCTAGTATTTACAACATTTAACGTTCTTTCAACAGGTGAGTGAGCTGCATAATTTGTGCTATGAATCGGCAATGAAAAGATGCGATTTGTCTAAGGTTTCGGGAGGGAACATTAAAAGACACTGTACCGAGGACTTCAGGACACAGTATTTGACCATTTAATAATTTAAATAGAAAAATTAAATCCGGAAACATATGTCTTTGCCTTAGTGTTTTCATTCCCAGCAATTCTAAGGCAGTATCATAAACATGGTTCTCCGGGATCCAAATATTAAGTTTGAACAAGCAGAACCTAATGAATTTATTCTGTACCCTTTCTAAAGCTAAGCAACCATACATATACAAAGGAGACCAAAGTATTGACCCATATTCTAACAATGATACGACAAGTGACATATATATTCTCATACAGCTTACAGGTCTCTATAGAGAATTCTCTGCAATTTCGCAGAACAAACCCCAGTACTTTTGAAGACTTGAGTACAATATTGTTTATATGTGTGTTAAAGTTCAGATTCTCATCAAACCATATCCCAAGGTCCTTAATTGGTCGCAATAGTGAAGTGTATTATACCCTCGATATTATAAGATGAATGAACTCTTTTATTTTTCTTATGAAAACTAATATAATTACACTTATTTACGTTTAAAAATAGATTATTGTTATAACACCACTCACTCAGCCTATTCAAGTCATCCTGCAATAAAGTCTGATCAGTATTGGACAGAACTCTCCTAAAAAACTTAAGATCGTCCGCAAACAACAAAACGTTGCTGTTTTCAAAACAAGTATCAATATCGTTTATGAATATGTTAAAGAGTAGAGGAGAGCAGTGACCACCTTGCTGAACCCCAGAGGATACATAAATATAAAACACGTTAGCTGCCATGTAGGTCACCGGTGACCTACGGGTAACTTTCCTGGGGAGCCGTGTGGGCCACTGGTGACCTACAGTAAATTTTGTCAATAACTTTGTCAAAACCCAACGTAAGATAAGATTTCGGGGCATAGGGGACCTACGACGATTCGTCAAATGGAGGCATATTGTTTTTTTTTTCCATATATTGTGTGTTGCCTACCATTACATATACAATGGTGAATAATATCACGATACTTTAGATATCAATATTCATTAAATGTTCTTTGCTATTTAAAAATAAAAATGGCGCCGTGGGAAATTTTTTGAAAATCGACTCGGCATTTAACGTGTTAGGTAAAGCGTTTCCTATTCGTGCCTGTTGTGTTCTGCCTGACAGGGAGTTAGCAAACCAAGCCACCATAAGATTCGAAAAACCAAAGTGATCCAACTTTTTCACCAAAATATCATGATCGACCCTGTCAAATGCCTTGGAGAAGTCAGTGTACACGACATCCATCTGATATCCCTCCTCGAAGGCAGTTAACAGTTTCTGTTGAAATATCAATAAGTTTGTCAAAGTGGACTTTCCAGAGCTAAAGCCATGCTGCTCACCGATTAGTAACTCTTTACTATAGAAATATAATTGATCATAGATAAGACTGTCTAGCAATTTTGGAATGGCTGATTGTATGCATACACTTCTATAATTTTCAATCTTGTTACTGCCCCCGATTTTAAATATCGGCACTACATAACTGTTTCCATCTAGATGGAAATTAACACTGCCAAGTCAAAAGACCTTTTAAAAATAATAAAAAGAGGGCGTGATAGAGTATATACACAATTTACTAAAAAATAATTTGGAACACCATCAGGACCCGAGCTAACCTTGAGTGGCAGTCTGGAGATTTTATCAAAAATCAGACCGATTGACAATATAGGATTTTGAATGTTCGCACTCCCTCTCACCCATTGACTATTAATATACGCATAATTACGATTGTTATTCTGAGAAAAAACAGTAGAGAAAAACTGGGCAAAACCTTCAGCTATCTGATCACAGCCCTCAAATTCATTATCCCTACAACATATCGAACTAGGCATTTTATTCATGGCTTTTTTATTGTTGAAACTATACCAAAAGCTCTTAGGGTCAGTAAAGAGCAGCCGGTCTAGGTATGAGATATAGTTGTGATAACAAATGTCTGTCAAAGCTTTACATCTGGCTCTAAGATTTGAAAAAGTGAGATAATCATTCACACTACGACTACCCTGATAGCACTTGTGAGCAATTTTTTTCTGCCTAACCAATGATCTTAGTTCAGCTGAGAACCATTTAGGGAACTGAGAGGTTCTGTATCTTTTCAAGGGAACAAACAGAGCTATAGCCATTTCCAAGATATGATAAAACTGTCATACTACCTCATTAATGTTGGCATATTCATGGTTAATTTATTTTCTTTGTATTGGCGGCCCTGTTTATCAGGTGATATTTAGGGTTACGACCGCTACGACAAACTAAATATATTTTATCCTTGTTTATCACATTAAAAACGAAATAATCGCCATGGTTGACGGTTGAGAAAATCATATTTCTAGTAATTCTTAGGTTAAGTTCGTTGGCGGTTTTTCGATCACTTTTGGATAACTTGCAGAATGCTCTAATGCAGGCCTGCATATTGAGTTCTGTGATATTAACGATTTTATGTTTTATGATAGTAGCAGCTAACAGCAAGTAAGTATAATAAACACTGTTCTTGTGACCGATCGTAGCTTTTTAAACGTGCTTTCATACCTACAGTTATTGCCTTAATATTATTTCATAGATTATTGAAGATGTATCTTTTTTTTAGATGCTGTAAAGGACTCCTGTGGTTGTACTTCAATGGAGGTTGAATCAGCAATAAAGGTGTGGCTAAAACATGCACCCCAGCGCTTAAAGAAGCACGAGTAATAAAGAAAAAAAAAGACATTAAGGTATTTTTAATAAAGTTTTAAATGGAGGGACCCAATAAAATAAAATAGTATATATCATGTAGATAAAATAATTTCTAAGTGTTTGATATTTTTTTTTTTTTGAAAGGGAACTAGACAAATTTATTTCATTTCCACTGCTTCACGCCGTTAGTGACTCTTTGCCCGTTTAAAACAAAGAATATTTATATGTTATGCTGGTTTTATGTTGCCAGTAGTATTATAGTATAGATACTCATATAGTTTTGGTTTTAGTGTTTAAGATTTATGCCAAGCTGTAATATACGTTATTTGAATATTTCTTTCAGTTTGGATAATAAAAATTTCTGTTATCGATACGTATTGTTTTAATTCAATTATTTTCATCTCTGAATTTGGGTCATTTTAATGGCTAAATGGACGTCAATTACACGTTCACACCGACGTAAATTAGGCGTCTACTTAAACGTATTTTAAACGTATAAATTGACGTCATATTACCTGTTGTTAACTTCTGCAGTAAATACTTTTGGAAAAACGTTTTGCTTTTAAATATCTGCAGTTTTATATGATTTACCCAGTGAAACAACTTGATTACTTCTTTAACTGTTTAATGCTAATTTACTAACGTAAAAGTACATAAGAAAAATGTTCACACTTGAACAACGCTTTTACTTGCATGGAGCGAAAACTCAACTCCCTATTTTATAACCCTACTTTATTCTTCTGTTTCATGCGGTGGCCACTACTACTAAATACTAAGGTGTACCACGCATAAGAGTCTGAATTGCATTTTAGTCAACACACCTCCTCAATTCATATATTCTTAAAACTAAATGAAATAACACTGGAACATCTTAACATACAATAACATTGAGTTTTTCTCTAAAATATTTAATTTTACAAGCTGGTAATGCTTTAGTAAAGATATCTGCGATTTGCTCTGAAGTCGAGACATAACTTATCATTATTTTATCATTGTTAATACATTCCCTGACAAAATGGTGTTTAACATCAATATGTTTGGAACGTTTAGTTTCCAATGTATTAGCAATCTTTATACTGGATTGATTATCCCCATATATCATAATAGGAAAAGTATTCTCTCCTAAAATTTCGGAAAGTAACTGTCCAAGGAAAATACATTCAGCAGTACAATGTGATAACGCAATATATACTGCTTCTGAGCTACTGAGTGAAACAGTTGCCTGTTTTTTTGATTTCCAGAAAACAAAATTATTGAAAATCTTAATTCCAAAACCTGAGACACTTTTTCTATCATTAATATCATTTGCGTAATCTGCATCTACATAAGCACTTATAATTTGATTGTTCTGAGTCACTGAACTTTCATATTTAAGACCATGGCTTTCTGTTGCTTTTAAATATCTTAAAACATTCTTGAGGTAAGTCCAATGTTCTTGAATGAAACAATTTTGAAAGCGACTGAAATTGTAAATTAAGTAACTCAGATCTGGCCTGGTGCCCAACATAATATACATGAGATAACCCACAAGTTCTCTGTAAGGTAAGTTTAAATCATAATTTACATTTGTGCATTCAGAGTCATTACATTTCAAATTTAATTTAGGTTGTATAGGAACACTTGAAATCTTACAATCTGTCATATTAAATTTTAGTAAGACTTTTTGAATCAAGTCTTTTTGACTTAAAAACAAACAATTATTATATTTATTAATTGTTATCCCCAAAAATTTCAGAGAAAAATTATCTTGTGATTTTGGAGACAAGTCACGCATTTCAAATTTTAACATTAATTTATGCTTAAAAATATTTATCTTTTCTTGTGATCTTGAAAACATGATTATATCATCTACATGTACTATCAAATAAATATTAGTGTTAAAATATAAACATGGGTCAGATTTTGACCTTTCAAAGTCTAAATCAAGTAAATCATCATGCAATTTTTCATACCAACATTTAGGTGCCTCACGTAGACCATATAATGCCTTTTTGAGTTTACAGACATTTTTGGATGATTGGCCCACCACTATTCCCTCTGGAATCTCCATGTAAACAGGTTCAGGTAGGTCACCATGAAGAAACGCACACTTTACATCTAATTGATGTATACACAGGTTATCTTCAACACATCGAGAGAGAAGCACTCGAATTGATAACATACTGGTGAGTATACATCGTAGCTGTTATATTCACCTTGCTGATAACCGCGCGCCACAAGTCTAGCTTTCTTTATAATTTCACCGTCTATAACTTTTTCTCGAAACACCCATCTAGAGTCTATCACTTTGACATTGTCAGGTCGGTTCACTAGCTCCCAGACTTCATTTGTGTTCAGAGCATCTAGCTCATTTTTAATAGCTTCTTTCCAACCTTGTGAAACTGCCTTCAGATTTTCTGCTAACAATGCTGCCATTAGTCCTTCATCGCTACTAAAATCCATTTCAAAATCTTTGAATCTTTTTGGAGTCTGAACTTTTCTTTTTGCTCTTCCATCATGGTTATTTTGTCTTTTCTCTTCTGGATTCGTATTATTTTCATGTTCATTACTTTTATCACCATCATTTGGATTGTCATCTTCGGTGTCATTACTGTCAGTGTCATTATTTTGATTTTTATAATCTATAACTCTTTGATATAATATATTATCCTGGTTTTTAAATTTTGTTTCATCAAATATGACGTTTCTTGCTGATATCACTCTTTTTTCAGTTGGATCCCACAAACGATATCCGTTATCTGTATAGCCTACCAGATACATCGTCTTACTTCTAGGATCTAACTTATTTTTTCTGTCTTCTGCAGGAATATGGACATAAGATGTACAACCAAAGATTCTTATTTTATCCAAATTGGGTTTTTGTGAGTACCATATTTCGGCAGGTGTCTTATTATCAGATAGTGTCGAGGTAGGAGTTCTATTTGTCAAATAGGCTGCTGTTGCTATGGCCTCTTTCCAAAACTCTTTTTCCAAATTTGCATTGTATATAATACATCTTGCTTTATCCAGCAATGTACGATTATATCTCTCAGCTACACCGTTCTGCTCTGGAGTTCTGGGTATAGTGTACTCTATTTTGATACCTTTTTGTTTGCAAAAATTCTTCAGTTCATGTGAAATGTATTCACCTCCATTGTCACAGCGTACTCTTTCTGGCAATGTTTTGAACTTGTTTTCGACAGTAACTAGGTAATCTTTAAATTTTTGAGATGCTTCACTTTTGTTGACCATGAAGTATACCATTGTAAAATGTGTATAATGATCAATAAAGGTAATAAAATACTTCATACCTTCATGACTATTTGGATTAAATGGTCCACATACGTCACTCGAGATTACTTCAAGTACCCTCTTTGCTTTTCGTTCCTCTGGCAAATTTTTAAATGGTTTTCGTGTCTGTTTTGCCTTCATGCACACTTCGCACATTTTTGTACTAGGATATTTACAGGAGTGCGCCATTCTTTGGTGCCACAAATCATTCTCATCTATAATCATTTGTGCAGGATGGGCTTTATATTCTGAGATGTTTAGTTTGAAGCTCAAAACATACAAGTTATTGTTTAATTTACCTAAGGCTAACACTGTATCATTTGTCTTTTTAATGCTTACTTTTCCATTTTCAAAAACAATTTTCAGTCCCTTGGCTTCTATTTTCTTGACTGATAGCAGATTGTGTGTTAAGTTTTTGCATACCAACACATTTTCCAATTTTATTTTTAGTCCTGTTTCAGTCTTCAACAGTAGAGACCCTTCAAGATAGGAGTCCACAGATTGACCCTCTTTTGCAACTTTTATTATGTGATTTATTTTTCTTACATCTGCCAAATACTTTTCCAATTTACTTGTTACTAAGTGATTTGTACATCCAGAATCTACCACAAAATTCACTGTATTTAGAATTGAAATACTGTCGGACTTATCAGTTGATAGACAGGTAATAAAGACTACTTCATTGTCTTCCTCTGTTGTATAAGCCTTTTTTGGTTGATATTTTTTCTTAGGACAATCTAACTTTTTATGCCCTTTCATACCGCACTTGAAACATCGGAATGGAAATTTACCTTTTTGATTTTTCTTATTTACTCCCATAAAAGCTTGATTTGAGTCTCCTTGATCTTTCTTCTGTCTTGCTTCTTCTTGCAGCATTTTGGTTTTTACGAAATCTAAGGTCACTGTGTCTTGATTTTGACAGAAGTAGATGTCGATAGCTGTGGTGACTATTTGAAAGGATTCAGGCATGCTCGACAACAGTTGAGTAATGATTTCTACATTGCTTAGTGTGCTCCCACAATTCTTTAAATCTGTAATTGTTTTCTCAAAATCAATAATGAAATCATTAAGTAAGCCACTGCCTGAATAACGCATGTTTCTTAGTTTACTTTGTAGCTGTACCTGAGATGCTAAACCACTCTTTGCATATGTCTTACTCAGCGTCTCCAATATTTCTTTCGCTGTTACCTTGCACTTTATGATTTCAAGTACATTATCACACAGACACTGCACAATCAAATTTCTGGCTCGCAAATCCTTTGTCTTCCAAGCATTCAAGGTACTACCAGTGGGGGGTTCTTTGGAAATTAAGTACATTAAGTACATCATAATGTTCCAACAGAAGTTTTATTCTGAATAAGGTGTACCACGCATAAGAGTCTGAATTGCATTTTAGTCAACAATATCCTCTTTATTAAAACAACAACAGCTTCTGTTACACACGTTTCTACTACTCTCTGAGACAATGAAGACTGCTTTTTAATTCTTACATCTGACATTTGACATGCTTAAGGCACGTTCACACATACACAAGTACAATAAAATATTGCCAATTGCTACATAATAATATATCAACATTCTCCTTCAATCTTGCAATATACTCTACATATCAAAACTTCAAAAACAAATTATTATTCAATTGTAACATTTAACTTTTCCTTAAAATAATTAAATTTTATTGCGGGTAATGCTTTTGTTAAGATATCAGCAATCTGCTCAGACGTTGGAACATAGTTAAATACACCTTACCTTTTTCAATACAATCTCTTATAAAGTGATGTTTAACATCAATATGTTTAGTTCGCTTTGTCTCCAACGTATGCGCCATTTTAATAGTTGATTGGTTGTCCTCATATACTTCAATAGGAAAAGTGTTTCTATTTAAAATTTATTTTAAGAGTTGTGCAATGAATATACATTCTGCAATACAACTCGAAAGAGAAATGTATTCAGCTTCTGCGCTTGACAAAGCAACAGTAGCTTGTTTCTTTGTTTTCCAAAACACGAAATTATCAAAAATTCTAATAGAGAACCCTGAGACACTTTTTCTATCACTTTTACTATTTGCAAAATCAGCATCAGCAAAGGCAGAAATCATATTATCACTAGAAGAACCTTTATCAACTGATTTTACATATTTAAGACCATAATTTTGAGTAGACTTTAAATACCTTAGAACATGTTTTAAAAATACCCAATGTTCCTGTGTAAAACAATTTTGGAACTGACTAAACTAGCTTATACTAAAACTTAAATCTGGTCTGCTCCCCAGCATGACATACATAAGATAACCAATAAGCTTTCTATAAGGAAGATTTTCATCTGACTCTGCAGCATATTAAACTTAGTTAAAATTTTAGTGATCAAATCTTTTTGCTGGATAAACAGGTAAGTATCAGTTATTATAACTTCAAGACCCAGAAACTTTAAAGTAGGTACAATTAGAAGAAGAGACATTGCTAGTCAAGTCTCTTATTTCAAATTCTGACATACGTCTTTGTTTATAATCATACATTTTATCCTAAGATTTAGAAAACAAAATCAGATCATCCAGATGTACCAGCAAATATGTATCATTGTCATAATATAGACATGGATCTGATTGTGATCTCCTTAATCCCATTTTAATCAAACTAATGTTTAATTTCTCATACCAGCATTTTGGTGCCTGACGTTACCCATATAAAGCTCGTTTTAATTTACACACCTTATTTGAGTCCTTAACCTCCATACCTTTAGGAATATCCATATAGACACATTCTCTCAAGTCCCCATTCAAGAATGCGCACTTAACATCCAGTTGGGAAATATACAGATCTTCTTGAACACTTAACGCGAACAAGATTCTTATAGTCATCATTCGCACTACCGGAGCGTACATCTCATATATACCGTCACACTGTTTGTAACTCGAGCAACTAACCGTGCTTTCTTCACTAATTGCCCATCAATTTCTTTTTCCTTAAACACCCATCTCGAGTCCATCACTTTTTCGTTTTTGGGATACGACACTATGTCCCATGTCTCATTTTTCTTTAGGGCACTTAACTCATAGTCAATAGCTTCCTTCCACCCTGTTTCTGCCTTTATTGCTTCCTCATAGCTTTGAGGAACGTCATCACAAAAATCAGCTGACAGAGCAGCCATCAGACTCTCATCCATGTTCATATCAAAATCTTCAAATCTCTTAGGAAGTTTTGATACTCGTCTATGCCTTGTAGTCTCAGTTATATTTTCTTCATTTTAACTAGTGATTTCAGTATCTAGTTATTTTTCTTGTTTAATGTCTTGACTCTGATTATTAGACTTATTTTCCCTTTCACTACTGTGGTCACTACTATCTTCATTTAAGTTTAAATTAGGCATTTGTTTAGACTTTTTGGTTTTAACAAAGATAACATCTCTTGCAGTTATTATCTTTTCTTTTTCAGGATCCCAAATTCTGTACCCATTTTCGGTATAGCCCATCATCAACATTTTTCTGCTACGAGAACCAAGCTTTCCTCTCCTTTCCTCTTTTGGAATGTGTACAAATGCATCGCATCCAAATACTCTGACCTTGTTTAGATTTGACTTTACCCCATACCAAATTTCAGCGGGAGTTTTCTTGTTCTCAAGGACAGACGTAGGTGTTCGATTTATAAGGTAAGCTGCTGCTTGCACTGCCTCATTCAAAAAGTTTTGTCAATATTTGTATCAAATATTAGGAACCTAGCTCGTTCCATTAGTGTACGGTTATATCTCTCGCTTATGCCATTTTGTTGAGGCTTGTATGGTATTGTGTACTCGATGTTAATACCCTTCTGATTACAAAAGACTTGAAATTCTTTTAAGGCATATTCTCCCCCATTATCACATCGTAATCTTTCAATTTTGTGACCAAATTTGACTTCAACCATTGCAACATATGACTTAAATTTTTCTATAACTTCACTTTTATGTTGAAGCAAGTAACACACTGTGAAATGTGAGTAATGGTCAACAAATGTTACAAAATACTTCTTTTCATCATATGAGGCTGGAGTGATAGGACCACACACATCTGAAGATACAACCTCTAATATTCTGTTCGGCTTCCTTTCCTCTGACAAACTTTTATAAGGCAATTTAGTTTGCTTGCCTTCTAGACATGTTTGACAAGTTGTATTAGTAGGATACAAAGACGAATGTCCCATTCTTCTATGCCATAAATCTTGATCCTCTACGCTGACATTTACTTCAGCCTTTGGTATAATAAAATGTAAGATATATAAATTACCTTTTAATTTTCCTTGGGTAATCACTGAAGTTCCATTCATTATCTTTACTGCCTTATTTTCGAAAGACACTTTAAGCCCTTTTTCTTCCATCTTTCTAACTGACAAAAGGTTGTAAGATAAATTTTCACACTCCAGTAAATCTTTTATCATTATACTTCTTCCTCCTTCAACTTGTATGTGTAGAGTTCCTTGTCTTTTGCTATAATACTTTCACCACTTTTGGCAACGTTTATCTTGAAAGAAATGTCCTCCGCATTTGTTAAATATTGTCCCACATCCTTAATGACAAGATGGTTTGTTGCAACACTATCTACCACAAACACAAAGTCCTGATCACTATTAAATAATTTCTGTGATGTCATAGCTTCAACTGAGGATACAAAACATACTTCATTCTCCTCTTCTGTCATATTACACTGTCTTTTCTTCGGACACTCTGATTTCTTATGACCCTTTACTTCACAATAATACATTTAAATGGGAACGTTTTACTCTGATTTTTCTGAAAATCGTTTCTGTAGTTCCTAGTTCCATATTTATTTGTTCTGCCTTTTACACCAGCAAATACCTGAGCATTGTCCACTTCTCCATCACAGTTCTTCTGCCTTGTTTCCTCTGCTAGCAATTTACTTTTAGCAAAGTCCAAAGTCACAGAACTTCCTTGACAAAACAATACATCTAGTGCTGTAGTTACACTTTGATAGGCATTTGGCATTGCCGCTAATATTTGTGAAATAACCTCAGTATCTTGAATCAGACCTCCACAGTTACGTAACTCATACACAGTCTTTTCAAAATCCACAAGAAAATCATTGAGAGAGTTTTTACTGCTGTACTTTAGATTACGCAACTTTCTCTGTAGCCGCACTTAAAAAGCGATTTCAGACTGCAGGTAAGTACCTCTTAGGACTTCAATGACTTCTTTAGCTGTACTTTTACCTTTAACCATCTCCAATACATTATCTGCAAGACAATTTATTATAAGATTTCTAGCTTTAATATCATTCTTCTTGAATGTGGCCAATGCGGTTGTCTCACTTTCAACAGGCGGATCAGTACTAATAATTTCCAGTACACTGTGGTGTTCCAACAATAACTTTATTCTGAATTCCCAGTTGGAATACCCATTTCCGTCGAAAGGCTTTATATTGTTTTGTGTTACAGCCATTTTGTTTTTCCCTTGTTAGACAGTCGGCGTCGTCACGTTGTTAGCCAATTCACCAAAACTTAAACAATCCAAAACATTAACCTTTACTGCAAACCGACGTGGTTATCTTTTCCAAGCACTATATTCTGGCTATACTTGGCCCATAACCTGTTAACTTTTGCAGTAAATACTTTTGGAAAAACGTTTTGCTTTTAAATATCCTCTTTATTAAAACAACAACAGCTTTTGTTACACACGTTTCTACTACTCTCTGAAACAATGAAGACTATCCTTTTTAATTCTTACATCTGACTGGTTGTGCTACTCTTTGATCTGACATTGGACATGCATAACGCACGTTCACACATACACAAGTACAATAAAATATTGCCAATTGCTACATATATCAACACCTGTGACCTGTGACATTGTGACGTTACTTAAACGTACATACGTCAAGACACTGGTCATATTGACGGAAACCATGTCCAAAAAATAACGTTGTTCTGACGTCAGTCTGCTACCTGGGTACAGACTATGCGCCTATTCGCAGTTCGTTATTCGTGATGCACGATTCGTAAAAGGCGGTAAATTGAGCATCTCGTGCCGTGACGTCACTAATAAAGTGACGTATTATTTGAAAGAGCTGGATTTTTAACCTCTAAACTTCTGCTGTAAACTAAAACCAAATTGTTGTGTTGTGTTGCCGTTCTGTCACAGATAACCTAATACAGATACGTAAGAGCGGCGATTTAGCGATTCGCACTAGATTTAATGGGCACGTGCACTGTCCTGGCACAATGATGCCTTCGCTTCCTCCTTCGAGGGGCCTATCCCTGGAAGTTCTTAGTACCTCGGCTAGCTTACAGTCGTTTTCTCAGGGGCGGCATATTGTGTAGGGCAGTTTGAAACCGCACCCAAGCAGCGGCTTAGGGGCGGCCTCGGTAGGATAGAGCATCTTCGCCTTCTGCCGTCTGGGCTGGCGGAATTTCACTTTGCCACGTGGTTTTTACGGCTTGCCGACCTGGTGCAGGTTATGCCCAGGTGGTATACACTCGTACAGGTCTTCTCAGTAGTGGCACTCGTCGCTGGAGGACTGGCAAAGGACAACCAGTCCTGGCATCGGCGGTCTCGTACTGAATCATCTTTAATTCATTTCGCCACGTGGTTTCTGCTGCTTGCCGACCTGGTGCAGGTTATGCCCAGGCGGTATACACTCGTGCAGGTCTTCTTCGTAATGGCACTCGACACTGGAGGACTGACAACGGTCATCCAGGCCTGGCATCGGCGGTTTCGCACTTCATTAATCTTCAAATCATCTTTAATTTATTTTGCCACGTGGTTTCTGCTGCTTGCCGACCTGGTGCAGGTTATGCCCAGGCGGTATACACTCGTGCAGGTCTTCGTGGTAGTGGCACTCGACGCTGGAGGACTGGCAACGGTCATCCAGGCCTGGCATCGGCGGTCTCGTACTTCTTTAACTTTAATTCATCTTCAATTCACTTTGCCACATGGTTTTGGCTTCTTGCCGACCTGGTGCAGGTTATGCCCAGGTGGCATATACTCGTACCGGTCTTCTCCGTAGTGGCACTCGACGTTGGAGGACTGGCACCCATCATCCAGTCCTGGCATCGGCGGTTTTGTTCTTTGCTAACTTTATTCTTCCCTAATTCTTCTTCGCCACTCGGTTTTCTTGCTTCTCCACCCGGAGCAGGGTATGCCTCCAGGTCCAACCCCTCGTACGCGTCACCCAGGGCGATGGCGTCCGGCGCGCCTCCAATCCAATAGCGGCACCGTCGGTCATGTCGGTATCCGTCGCACACCACTTGGTTGCCGACCTGGTGCGAATTATGCCCAGGTGGAAAACATTTGACTGAAGGTCCCATTCATACGTTGCTGGCATCCACACGTTAAAATTGTCCATCTTCCTCTTCACTATATTTCTTCTTTCGGACCTGCTTGTACCTAGGTACAAACGCCGCGGAACGGCTAGGAACCACTGCACCCTCGCAGTATCGGGTTCGACTACGGCGCCCTTCACCGGTGCTACATCAGCACGCCAAACTTAACTACTTGAGGTTTCCCAAGGGACTTCCCCCCAAATGAAACAACCTCCATGCCGCTTTTAGCCAGTGACAAAGGCCCAGCACGTCTTGCCACTTGCAAGGTACGACACCAACTGAGCTCTGTCTTGAGAAACGCGCTATTTATAGCCGTTTCCCAAGATCGAGTTCCAAAACACCCCCCCCCTTAAGAGCCTTTGTCACTGGTGATCTATTTAACCATGCCCATCTGGCATGATTATACAATATTCACAATACAAAAATCTTTTCCAAACAAATACAAAACAACTTAACAACTAATACAACAACTAAAACTAATACTTCTTCGTTTCTTCATCGTTTCTTCCTTCTTAACATCGTCCCGGCGACCTCGGTCTGAGGGGCCGTGGTCCGGTCTTCATCTACTCATTCATCTCGTGCTCCATGCGTCGTCTCAAAGGATCCCTCTCCATGGAGGAGAGCTAGCGACGAGAAAGTCCAAGAATGGTGAACTCTCATCCCTCCATAGGAGGTCCCCTTGATAGACGTCTCTGCACAATGACTATTCAATATTTGGTCCATCTGATTTAACAATTCTGTCCTCATCAGTTCTTGTCTATGATATTCGACCCAAATTCAAGCCTCCCCACACTTTTCGCTCTGCTCTGATGTTATTTGCAAGGCGTTCAGCAGGTCGGGTTGTCAACGTTCAACGATAGCTTAGGCCCAAAGGACCTAACTCCGTTAGTGGGTTCTTTTTCACTCCTATCGCCTGAGTGAGTCAACTAGTTGGGCGCCATGTCCTGGCACAATGATGCCTTCGCTTCCTCCTTCGAGGGGCCTATCCCTGGAAGTTCTTAGTACCTCGGCTAGCTTACAGTCGTTTTCTCAGGGGCGGCATATTGTGTAGGGCAGTTTGAAACCGCACCCAAGCAGCGGCTTAGGGGCGGCCTCGGTAGGATAGAGCATCTTCGCCTTCTGCCGTCTGGGCTGGCGGAATTTCACTTTGCCACGTGGTTTTTACGGCTTGCCGACCTGGTGCAGGTTATGCCCAGGTGGTATACACTCGTACAGGTCTTCTCAGTAGTGGCACTCGTCGCTGGAGGACTGGCAAAGGACAACCAGTCCTGGCATCGGCGGTCTCGTACTGAATCATCTTTAATTCATTTCGCCACGTGGTTTCTGCTGCTTGCCGACCTGGTGCAGGTTATGCCCAGGCGGTATACAGTCGTGCAGGTCTTCTTCGTAATGGCACTCGACACTGGAGGACTGACAACGGTCATCCAGGCCTGGCATCGGCGGTTTCGCACTTCATTAATCTTCAAATCATCTTTAATTTATTTTGCCACGTGGTTTCTGCTGCTTGCCGACCTGGTGCAGGTTATGCCCAGGCGGTATACACTCGTGCAGGTCTTCGTGGTAGTGGCACTCGACGCTGGAGGACTGGCAACGGTCATCCAGGCCTGGCATCGGCGGTCTCGTACTTCTTTAACTTTAATTCATCTTCAATTCACTTTGCCACATGGTTTTGGCTTCTTGCCGACCTGGTGCAGGTTATGCCCAGGTGGCATATACTCGTACCGGTCTTCTCCGTAGTGGCACTCGACGTTGGAGGACTGGCACCCATCATCCAGTCCTGGCATCGGCGGTTTTGTTCTTCGCTAACTTTATTCTTCCCTAATTCTTCTTCGCCACTCGGTTTTCTTGCTTCTCCACCCGGAGCAGGGTATGCCTCCAGGTCCAACCCCTCGTACGCGTCACCCAGGGCGATGGCGTCCGGCGCGCCTCCAATCCAATAGCGGCACCGTCGGCCATGTCGGTATCCGTCGCACACCACTTGGTTGCCGACCTGGTGCGAATTATGCCCAGGTGGAAAACATTTGACTGAAGGTCCCATTCATACGTTGCTGGCATCCACACGTTAAAATTGTCCATCTTCCTCTTCACTATATTTCTTCTTTCGGACCTGCTTGTACCTAGGTACAAACGCCGCGGAACGGCTAGGAACCACGCACCCTCGCAGTATCGGGTTCGACTACGGCGCCCTTCACCGGTGCTACATCAGCACGCCAAACTTAACTACTTGAGGTTTCCCAAGGGACTTCCCCCCAAATGAAACAACCTCCATGCCGCTTTTAGCCAGTGACAAAGGCCCAGCACGTCTTGCCACTTGCAAGGTACGACACCAACTGAGCTCTGTCTTGAGAAACGCGCTATTTATAGCCGTTTCCCAAGATCGAGTTCCAAAACAGCACGTGCATTTATATATTCGGGATGTCTCAGGAGAAAGATTAACCGCACCAATGTGTTCAAAATATGGAATGTTTTTATATTGTTAAACTACATACATTTTGATTGTTATTGTATTGAACTACTTTAAATAAAACCTCATAAATTGACAACGAAAATATTTATTTAGACATAATAAACAAAAAATGTTAATATTACTAGTGACTCAATATTTTTATTTTTCGCTTCGTTTTATCTGTTTTTTTTTAACTATAACAAATAATTTAACAATATATATAATGGGAAAGTTTCTACATGGATGAACAAAAGTGATTTTGCTCATTTGGTTAAGAAAAAAATGGGAAATTCCTTCATTATTTGAAACATCATCAAAAAATTTTAAGAATATATTTTCTAATTTATAAATATAATGAATAAATTCCTCACTTGGTGATTTTAAGCTTAAAAAATGCCTTCTTTGTCGCCATAAGCTTTTAATTGTAAAAATATTTTATTTTTGTCTAAAGCCTGAGACTGTTTGGAAAATTGGATACAAATATCGCATGAATGTATTCGTAAAGCTTTACTTATTAAATAGGCACAAACATAAATAAACGGATTTTGTGTTGTCATGCTTTCAGTCCTATAGTCATAATCAGGCAGAGTTATTGCTTGAGGGGCCTTTTTTTCTGCACTTTTTGTCTCATAAACAACACTATTAGTACGTTTTAATTCTGTTAGAAGAACACCTAAATCGTCCTCACAATTCATATGTGATAGAGATTAATAATCAGATTGAGTGTTTGAACGATCCTGTCAACGCCCCCTACAGAGAAGCAGCGAAAATTGTAAATGAGTTTAAGTAATAAATGTTTGTTTGTTTAGTACGCTTTAATTCTGTTAGAAGAACACCTAAATCGTCCTCACAATTCATATGTTCGGAATGCAAAATATATATTATATATATAGTATATTATCAAACAAAAATTTTGAAAAATACCTTATACTTTCTGCGATACGTTCTTCACATTAATGGGCTTACCCAATAATGGGGCATCCGGGGTTAGGGATACATCTGCAATATAAATACAAATTATCGCTAACTTTTCCATAAACCAAACAAAGCTTCTTAACATGTTGTGACAGAATGACGTGTAGGGTTGCCACATATTATTTTTAAATTCTCAGGACAAAGCAGATAAAAATTAAGGACATGATTGAAAAATTCTGGACATTTAAAATTTTTTTATTTACGAACAAAAATATCTATTTTTAAAGGTAAAATCCAGTCATAGTGTATGAGAAAGGAACAAAAAACACAAAAACTAAACTAAAAACACAATTTACAAATCAGACTTACAAAAACACGTTTCGATCAAAATTTTTGATCGAGAAAGTTTTGGTTTATTGTTTTTGATTCAAAAACGACATTAATGCTAAATAAAAATATAATACTTTTTTAATAGAAACTACTCAAAATAACAAAAACATGAAATAGTTGCAAAATTAAGGACATTAGGCGTCCTGCAAGGGCCCTTCACAGGACGCAGGACAAACGACAAAAAACACCCCAAATGCAGGACGTCCTCCGAACTTCAGGACGGGTGGCAACCCTAATGACGTGGTGGTGATAGACTTGGTTTAGAGAACGTGGTAGCGTGGAGACCAAGCCAGTAACATTCCGCACAATTTAATGGAGACGTTTCCATATCTATCCTATAATCTGAATCGGGGCAAAAGCACTCTTGAAGAATCTGGATCAGTTTGCAGACCTACAAATTTAATAGTTTTCGATTTCAATAATTGTGGTCCTATTATACCTATATTTTTAATAATTTCAAAAAATGAAACCTACAACACCGGTTATTATGTTAGTTGAATCATCTTTCCAAACAAAAAATAGATCAAAAATACGTTATAGGAATATCTTACCTTAAACTATCTTTTGGAACCCCAAAAAGTGTCTTTTGTCCACCGCTTCTGGTAAAACAATGCAAATAAACACACTTATGTCCAGGCATCTTATTAAAATAACAACCAAAATAACATAGGCACACGTACTACACTCAACAGTTTATTACCGATCGTGTTGCACCGATAATCGCTAGCACTAAACTGATACCCGTACTATAGGACAAGGAACCGGCTCTTTCTCGGGGGCGTGGTTTTTACGAGGGTTGAATACAACGCTGTCGCTTACTTACGTATCTGTATTAGGTTAATCTGTGGTTCTGTTTTTAAGTTTATGGTTTATTGTTGTTTTGTGGTTTATTGTTTATTCGTTGTTTTTAAACATATTGAGACATAATTATATTGAATATGCAGTGCCCAAAAGATACTTGTGCTTAGAGTGCAACTTACATTTTAACTTTTAGATAGAGGAAAACTGATGTATTTGTGGCTTAATTTTAATGACAAACGTGAGATGATGAATCCTTTATGTCTAGAATACATTTCATTGCTTCAACCTACAATACTATACAAATCCTATTTTTAGTTGCCAGCTTCTTTAATTTTTTTGGTAGCTTAATATTTGTTCGTTGTAAGAGGATTATTTATAATTGTAATGTAGGGACATGGCTTAGAATTTTAGAAATTTAATAAAGTTGATTAATTTAATTATTAATCTTAAGAAAATTGGTTTCGGGCTTCTAAATTATTTAAGTGAAACAAGTATAAGATTGTTTTTATCTATCTTTCTTTAATAATCAAATAGCAAGAAAGCATAGGCGAATACACAAAAGATAATTATAACTTGACTTGAATAAAATAGAACAAACTGGTAAACATACGATTTTCTCTCAGAAACAAGGAACAGTCTAACGACTCACCAAAAGAATGATAATGTCTGTAAGTCGCCAGGCTAGACCCTCCAAAACAAAACTTAAGTCAAACTACAGGTGTTTCAGAATAAGATGCTGATCCTTAACGGTGTGAATCCTTAGGTGATTTTAAGAAGAAAAGTTCAAATTAACATATATCCTTAACCTATCAACTTTCGAACTACAGGGCGTTAAAGTTTTAAGAAAAAAATCGTTTTTCTATCATAACTTTAACAACTTTCTAGCTATTTTTATGAATTTTTCACACATGCCCTCTAAGCATCAATAGCCATTTTTTAGTGTAGAAAAATTTTAAAATTTTTAACTAGTGGCGTCCTGAAAGGGTTTGGACTAGACATTTTGGAAAAATATTATGTACGCCACTGCTTTTTCTCAAGACAAAAATTATTTTTAAAATACTCATTCATTTTAGGCCAAATTTAATATCTTGCCTTTTTATCGTCCGACAAACAGTTTCCGACAAAAAAAATAAAAAGCATTAAATGCGCATTAGCTATAATATAATTAAAACAACTAACATTGAATAACGTGTGAACAAAAACGAAAATAATTTAGACTAGCTGTTGAAAGTGGCCACCACCTGCAAGAATGCATGCTTCAGCTCTTCTCCTCATTGAGTCTCGTACCCTTTGAAAAATTCCTGGAGTATTCCTGATAGTGTCGAAACAAACTATTATGCGGTTTCTCAACTCCTCTTCAGTATTTATTGGGATGCTCTAAACCAACGTTTTCAGATGTCCCCACAGGAAAAAATCTAGACTGTTTAGATCAGGGGATCTAGGTGGCCACGATTGTGTTCCTCTGCACCCTATCCATCGATTACTATAATGTTGATTTAAAAACTCTCGTGCTAAGAGACTGAAATGGGCAGGTGCACCATCGTGCATAAACCACATACGATGTCGGGTTAAAATAAAGACGTCGTCTAGCAAATTTAGCAAAGTGTGTTCAAGAAATTGGCGATAATTGATTCCGTTCAATCTGGCTGGTAAAAAATAAGGCCCAATTAAATAATCACCAATAATTCCAGCCCAAACATTTACAGAAAATTGCTCTTGGTGGTGGGATTCCGTAATGGCATGTGGGTTTTCTTCTGCCCAGAAGTGATTGTTATGAAAATTTTGTATGGCGATCCTGGAAAAATTAGCTTCGTCCGTGAACAAAATTCTGGCATCAAATTGGGGATTTTCGGTAACCATTTGAATAAACCATTGGCAGAAATTGATGCGTAATGGAAAATCCCTAGGAAGTAGGGCCTGGACCCGTTGAATATGGTACGGATATAACAAATAACTTTGAAGAATTCACCAGACTAGGACATGGGTAATATTTAAAATATTCCCAATTTTTTTGGTACTTATATTAGGGTTTTGTTCCACTAAATTTAAAACAGCTTCTTCGGTTTCCGGTGTTCGTGTAGTTTGGTGTGCCCCTTTTAAGTAGTTTTTTGTTTCAAAAGATCCCGTTTCACATAACTTTCTGTGAGTTCCTGAAATCGTCCGTGCATCCGGAACTATTCTATTTGGATAACGCTCTTGGTATAATCGTCTGGCTTCGAATGCATTGTCGTCAGCAAGCCCGTACAGGTAATGCATATCCGCAAACTCGACATTTGTAAAATTTACCATGATACTTATACGTTTAAAAAGTATTACGTTTTTAAAATTTAAGTTAAGTGGAAAGCCGTGTACATAAATAAATAGCTGTCAAAACTATTTGCCATGAAATATTTCGTTATTGTCATTGTTTCCTTAACAAAGTTTATAGCCTACTTGTCAGAAACCATAGGAACATAGCGAATGCGCATTTAATGCTTTTTATTTTTGTTGTCGGAAACTGTTTGTCGGACGATAAAAAGGCAAGATATTAAATTTGGCCAAAAATGAATGAGTATTTTAAAAATAATTTTTATCTTGAGAAAAAGCAATGGCGTACATAATATTTTTCCAAAATGTCTAGTTCAAACCCTTTCAGGACGCCACTGGTTAAAAAATTTTAAAATTTTACTACACCAAAAAATGGCTATTGATTCTTAGAGGGCATGTGTGAAAAATTCATGAAAATAGCTAGAAAGTTGTTAAAGTTATGATAGAAAAACGATTTTTTTCTTAAAACTTTAACGCCCTGTAGTTCGAAAGTTGATAGGTTAAGGATATATGTTAATTTGAACTTTTCTTCTTAAAATCACCTAAGGATTCACACCGTTAAGGATCAGCATCTTATTCTGAAACACCCTGTATAATAAGAGATATACTTTTGTGATTTAAGTGAGTTAGTTATTTGTGAAAACCCAAATGGACAGATATTTTCCAAGCACTTCGTTATGTGAACTCCACCTGGTAAATGATCTTTAAGCCTTTTATGGTGTTTAATAGTATGTATTAGTTAGGAGAAGTGGCTCCATTTTTTCTGACTTTGCTGATATTTTGCAAGCTTGCAGAAACTTGCAAGAGCTCACTTGGAGGAAGATTTTCAGACCTCCCTATTAAAAATGGAACCCTTTATCCCATTTGTTTATTATACCATTCTTATCAAATACTGTTCTAAAATGCTCCACCACTATTAAGAGTCCTAGTACCACAAACCAAATGTTAACTGCGTTTTTTTTTTCTTTTTTTTATGATAAGGCGCAGCACTGCAGGATAAATCCTTTAACCTCAGTTGAACACTTGCCATGAAAATATTTGTAAAATAAACTCAAGTCGCCAGCCTGCCTTCGATGTTCAAGGCTTTCCAGGTTGTTTGTCAGACTATGGTCACCGATCAAGCGAATGGCTCTTCTTTGAATGGAATCTAGCAATTTCAGGGTATGTTTAGGAGCAGTACTCCAGCGATGGTCGAATTTGGGCTTTATAGAGCATCAAAAGTTGTTGGGGTGTAAAGAGGTTCTTAGTTCGGAAAAGTACTCCAAGCTTCTGCGAGGCTGCCTTAGCAATGGCCGCAACGTGGCTATGCCAAGACATATGACTATCCAAATTAACGCCCAATAAATGAATTGATGAAGCCAAGGGAATCGAGTGTCCCGCCATAACTATATCCGGTTCTTCAACATTAACTTTTTTAGAAAAAACTCCCGCCTGGGTCTTGTTAGCGTTAAATTCTACTTGGTTACTGTCACCCCAAGACAGAATTTCTTCCAGGTCTTTGTTGAGATGTGAGACCTCTTGCTGCCTATAGAGTTGTGCATTAGCAGCCGATGTCCGAGCATCCAAAGTAAAAGATGAAACAAGTGTGCTGTCATCAGCGAAGCTATATATAGGATTTTTAGTTTGTTTCCAAAATATCGTTAATGTAGAGTAAGAAAAGGGTGGGCGACAATATAGAACCTTGAGGGACTCCGGCGTTGATGTTAAATGTGTCTGAAAGAAATCCGTCCGTCGCCACTCTCAGAGAACGGTCTTTAAGAAAGCTCGACAGCCATGAACAAAATTGAACCGGCATTCCGTATGCTCTCACTTTAGTTAGGAGCCCCTCATGCCATACTCGGTCAAAAGCCTTGGAAATGTCCAGTGCTACCGCCCGGGACTCGCCATGATGTTCTATTGCGTTGTTCCAAACATGAGTAACATAAGCGAGAAGGTCTCCTGTTGATCTAGACTTACGGAATCCATACTGGCGGTCACTAATAATGTTGAAGCCTTCCAGGTATTTTAATAATTTTTCGTTGATAGCCTTGGATATAACCGAAAGCAATGCGACTGGACGATAGTTGTTTGGCAAGGTCTTCTTGCCTTTTTTGGGTATGGGCTGGACTCGCGCAGTTTTCCAGCAAGAAGGAAATATTCCTTTTTTGTAGGATAAGTTAAAGAGCCTACAAAATACCGGTGTCAGTTCGTCAGCGCATGTCTTAATTACAATGACTGGAGTATCGTCAGGACCAGAAGCCTTTTTAGTGTCAAAACTCCTCAAGATTCGTTTAACATGGCGGTGGCGAAAAACAATCTCAGGCATTCTCGATTCTACAGGGGGAATGTTCGGTGGAGTAC
Source organism: Polydrusus tereticollis (assembly GCA_963920685.1). Classification (NCBI taxonomy): domain Eukaryota; kingdom Metazoa; phylum Arthropoda; class Insecta; order Coleoptera; family Curculionidae; genus Polydrusus; species Polydrusus tereticollis. Next base: position 47,677,018 of record OY987335.1, on the reverse strand, counting down.
TTCCCTGAAAATTTACCGTTTAATGTGAAGAGAATAGTTCCGCCAGTAGGTTTGCTTTCTCCTGTGCTTTGGTCGCAATGGTGCCATCAGAACGTGTTAGAGGTGGAATGGTTGACTTGGTAAAGTTCTGACTGACGGCCTTAGCTACCGACCAAAATGATCTTGAGCCGTTAAGACATTCAAGAAGTCTGTCTTTGATCCTTTGGTTGTGTGCTTCTTTGCTTTGGTTTATCGTTTGCTTGCATTGGTTTCGAGCTTTAACAAATATGGTACGATTTTCGGCGGTAGGATTTTTACGCCATTGTCGGTAGAAATAATTTTTTGATTTGCTCGTTCGCAATTTTTGGTAAACCAAGGCTTGCCGTTAGAGGGGCACTTTTTTGAGAAAGGGATGAAGGCTTCCATGCCAGTAAGGATAACCTCCAATATTTCTGTTGCACAGATGGATGGATCATCAGAGGTAAAACAAACGTCCCGCCAAGGAAACGTTCGAAAATGCTCCCTTAGGTCATCCCACTTAGCTGATGTATAATGCCATACCTTGCGTGGTTTAGGAGGCTCTTCGGCACTAATTGGTAGTGTGTTCAGTGCCGAAATAAGGTTGTGGTCAGACGTTCCTAGCGGCGGCTTCACGGTGACAGTGTCCAAGTCGGGGTTTGAAGTTAAGAAAAGATCCAACAAACTAGCAAGATCGCCATCTCTGTCTGGAATCCGAGTTGGTTCACCCACCAGCTAAGTGAGGCCAGAGCTGATGGCAAAGGATTCGACTTCACGAGCTTGTTCGTCGGTCATGTTTGAGTATTTGAGCCAGTTGACATTATGAACGTTGAAGTCGCCAAGGATGACGACTTCGGAATTGGGATGGTGGGTTTGCAAAAAGTCGATAGCATTAGCAAAAGAGGAGAACAAGTCTCTATAATGGGTATCACTTGGCGGCCGGTAAAGGCAGCAGATGAATTTAGTAATTCTCTGCGTTGATATTTTAAACCACATTACATCAAAGTCGTTAGGCTCGAGTGTCTCCTCTCGTTGACAAGAAATATCACTCCGGACAAAGAAACAGAGGCCAAAATTCCGCCTAAATCGGTGATGGAAGTCGTACCCAGGATATAAATAGCTGACCGTAATAATCGATGATCTGACTTTGGTTTCGGTTAGTGCAAGTACATGAGGCTTGGTAGATTGTAGATGTTGATGGACTGCATTGATGTTCGAGTTCAGTCCTCTTATATTGCAGAAGTCAATTTGGAAGCTGCTAATCTCGGGTCTTTTAACAACTCCAGTTTTCACACCATTTCCATTTAGAATATTGTTCGAAGGACCCGCATGGCTACTGGACATGGTGGATGATCGGATAATTTCGCTTGATAAGGCGCCAGGACCCGCCCCCACCCGGAGATCCGATCGGGGGGCGTTTTTAACTCCGGAATATATTGATCTTGGAACCATTATCATAGCATTTTTTGTATATTTCCCACCCTGCTCTAGCTGTTAAGGGTACCAATCCATATCTGACAATATAAAAGCTGTAAAGTGCAATAAATAACTGCTTCACTATATGCATACAAGTTCGTTATAGCCAGGCAGAATTATATAATATAATAGTTGTATTTGTCAGGATTCTATTTTTGTTCCTTATGTCCGAGTACTTGTTATAAAATATGCTATGTTCTATAGGAATACGTTAACTAATTTCTTGACAGTAGGTATTGCAATTGGCGTAGTTTATTATATTTTGTTAATTTTTGAACCAAGTAAATATCTTTTATTTTAATAAATATAAATGTTAACCATGATTTTTTTTATTTCAATACCAACAGCTTTCCGTTTTTCTTCAGAAATATAAAATATAGGTACCAAAAAGTTAATTCCAGTTTTTAATTAATTAGGGTTATGTCCCAAGGACGCCTAAACCATTTTAGTTCTTTTTCCCAAAGTGAATATACTCAGGAATAACATATTTATGTCTATTCAAAATAATAAATGCTTCATCGTTCAGTTTCACTGCCTAAATGCGGGCCAGTTAAGACCTTAATTTATTCTTGCAGGTGATTTGCATAAATGCAACGTTTATGTTAATGAATAATTTAATTTATAATAACTGGTCTCTGGCCATTTGGTTTCAACCAGAATTATAAACTTAAAACACGCACATTAATTGGTCTGCATAGACAACCTTCTTTATTCGTCAAATTTTGAACTACTGAACTTTTGCTTTTCACGAGTTTTTTTTGTATTTTGAAATTTAAAACCAAAAACAAATTAGCACCTAAAAAGATTGAGGTTAGAAGAAATCCAGTTCACTGTCAAATACTGACGTCACATTGGTGACGTCACGGCACGAGATGCTCAATTTACCGCCTTCTCGATTCGTCAATAGCTTTATTCGCGGACTCGATCCTTGACCAGTTCATAACCTGTACTAGACAAATAATCACGAACCATTATGCGCATGTGCGATTCGGAACCGATCAGAAATTGATAAATCTCCGCGAACGTGCTCGTCCGGAACCATTGCGACGTTATTATTTTTTTATTCGTTTCTAGAATGTTTGCTGAGTTGAAATGAATACCTACTTCCCATTGGTGAAAGTAATAAAGATAGTAGCAATTTCTACTGGTGGATATCCTTTTTAAATTTTATCATACGTAAAACCACAAGAGCTTTTTTTTTTATCGGATAAACTTTTATTTTCTACGAAAACTAAATTGCTAAGAAATTTAAAGAGAACAAACGAAATGATAAAAACGCGACAGCGAAGCTGGAGCGTTTTTACCTATTACCGTTTGTTCGAGATTAAATTGCTATAAAGTGATCTAATTTGAGTTTAAAAAATAAAAGTTTATCCGATCTTAAAAAAAAGATCGAGTGATGAGAAATTCACGAATTTTGGCATGAATAGATACTACAACAAAATAATACTTCACTAAAAAAATGTTTGACAGCATCAAATTAATTTCTAACAAAATGCCAGGTTGCCGAGCAATGAAAAAGAAAAGCTATACTCGATTTTGAGCTGGAGAGGTTTTTACCATTTAATTTTTAGCTGGAGAGGGTTTTATCGCGATAAAAAAGGATGCACCGTTTTTATCGATGTCAAAGTGATAAAAATTCAAATGTCAAACGGACATTTTTTATTGTAGGAGTGAATTTATCTTTTATAAAATTTGCAGCAGATAAAATTAAAATAGAATTGTGTAGAACAATATCGTAAAACAAAGTTCGCAGTAAATCAAACGAAAACAACAATTTGCAACCAAATTTCAAATTTCAGATGCGCGAATAAATAATCCCTGCTATTGTCTTCGGATCGTTTTGACTGGTTATGGATTGGGCATGAACTTGTTCTGGTATGACCGCGAACGCCTACTTTATTGTCAAAATCCGTGATTTTTCGCACCGCGAACGCTAATATTTGCAAAGCGCGTGCGCACTGGTCGGATACTTGTCATGGATCGTCTGCGCGAACAAAGCTAATAGTTCGTAGTGTTCGCTTACTTCGCGAATGAAAGCCTACAGACTATGCGTCTACTCACAATTCGTGATTCGTCGTGTTCGCAGTAATTCGCCGGAGTTTATGTTGAGCAAATCCTACATCTATGCAATAATTGACATTAGTTCGACGTTCTGTTCATCAATGGGAAAAGACGATGATCTAGCAATAGCTAGTGCTATTTTTATCATCATGGCCCGAAAAAAAAAAAGAAATTAAAACTTAACAAAGAAGACGGTGTGTGCAACAATGTTTAAAAACAGAGAAAGGTAAAATTCTTATTGTGATACTTGTATAAGGGGGGTAGGAGAGCTTCTTACTATATAAATAACCACTTAACTTTCTTGAAGTAATTATATTTGGTACATTAAAGATTTACATATTAAAACTACTTAACAACGATTAAACATGTTTTACACTTGACAGATGACAGACTTGACACCTACAACGTGAAGTCAGATACATTAACATAATCTAACACTCCTTCTCGATTAGAAATGTTTCATGAAAATGATACATAAAAATCGCAACTACAACTTTACTATTTCAACCAACAATGAACAACTTAGGCTACACTAACTTTAACTCTTAAATAAATAAAAGTATCCTTTACTAAGGCCTTAGTCAATATATCAGCTAAGTTTTGATCTGTGGAAACATACTCTATAACTATTTCCTTTTTTATAACCAAATCTTTCAAAAAATGATTCTTAATATCTATGTGCTTAGCTCTCTTAGAATTTTCATTCGACTTTGACATTAATATAGAACTTTTGTTGTCACAGTAAAGAATTGCATCATTAAGTACTAACAATAAAAACGCTTAAAATACCTTTAATATTTATACTAGGTCTTGAGCCGAAGTAGCCGCTGCCACATATTCAGCTTCCGCCGTTGATAATGCTACACAGTTTTGTTTCTTCGAAAACCATGATATTGGATTCATCCCATTCAATATTACACAGCCACTTACACTTTTTCTATCATTTGTATCCGTTGCCCAATCAGCAACTGAATATCCCAGCAATTTAACTTCATCAGTGGAATTTTTGTAGAAAGTTAGACCCATTTCCTTTGTTCCTTGCAAATATCGTAAGACTCTTTTTCCTGCATTCCATGCTTCTTCTGTGGGTTTATCAAGAAATCTACTTAAGTAAGATACTGAAAAAGTCACATCAGGTCTGGTGGTTGTGGATAAGTACATGAGTCATCCTATTAATTTTCTATAGGGTACCTCAATTATTTCACTTTCTTCAGAATATTGGAATCTCTTAACCATTGGTGTTACTTTAGGCTTACAATCTTTCATATTAAAGCTAGCTATAGTAGCTTCTCTATACAGGGTGTTGGTGAATAAGTGCGACAAACTTCAGGGGGTGATTCTACATGAAAAAATAATGATAGTTTGCTATATAACTTTTGTCCGCAAATGCTTTGATTTCCGAGATACACGGTGTTAAAGGTTTTATTAAAAAGTGACGATTTATTTATTGCTTTGAAACCCATCGAGATATGCAAATGAAATTTGGTGGATTTTAAGAGGTAGTTATTGCGCATTTTCTGACATGCAATTAAGAATTTTATGTTTATCATTGGCGCGCATAAGTGTAATAATCTCAATTTTTTTAAAGAAAAAAATGATACGCCACTGACATATATCAAACTAAAAACAATTTTTGAATTTATCATTCAATTTGTGACAAAAAATCTCTTCTGCCTTTTTTTTGTATTGGGCGCCGTTTTTATGCAAAAAAATAAAACATCTTAAAGCGTATTTTTCATTTCTTTATTACATTATTAAAAACTATCTAATACAATAACATTAAACCAGAACAATAACAGAAAATAATACTAATAAATAAATAGGCGCAAAGCTACAACAAATGTTGAAAATGACCTCCCTCAGACGTGATACAAGATTCAACTCTTCATTTCAACATTGATTGTCGTATTCGCGCAAATATTCCTGGTGTATTTCTTATTGTCTCACAGCCGGCTATAATTCGATTCCTCAGGTCTTCAACATTTTCGACGGAAGTGGAATAAACTAACGACTTAAGAAACCCCCAAATGCAAAAATCTAGAGAATTTAAATCCGGCGATCGAGCAGGCCAATACCTATCCAACGATTTGGATATACTGTATCTAAGTGATTACGTACATTAATGCTAAAATGAGCTGGTGCGCCATCATGCATGAACCAGAAGTGTTGTCTCAGCTGTAGAGGGGTTTCTTCTAAAAGAGCAGGTAGCTCTTCCTGTAGGAAATTAAGGTAAGAGTCGCCTGTTAGTCGTTGTGGGAGGAAATATGGACCGACTAAATGATCATTAATTACCCCAAGCCATACATTTACTGAAAACTGATACTGAAAATGAGCTTCACATATTCCATGTGGATTTTCCTCAGCCCATAAGTGATTGTTATGGAAATTTCGTACACACTGTCGTCCAAAATTAGCCTCGTCAGTAAACAAAACGACATTTAAAAAATTAGGAATTTGAGCGATTTGATGAAGAATCCAATGGCAAAAAACTAGGCGCGGAAAAAAGTCTCTAGGTAGTAGAGCTTGCACACGTTGAATGTGAAACGGATACAGTTGCTGTTCTTTAAGAATTTTAAATACAGTGAAGTTGCTTACATTCAATATGTTGGCAATTTTTCGAGTACTTGTTTCAGGTGACTCCGCAATTAACTCGAGAACTGCTTCCTCTAGTTGCACAGTTCGTACTTCTCGAGGGCGTCCGCAGTCAGCCGTTTGTATCTTAAATGTACCATTTTCGCGCAAACGTTGGTGCAGGCGAGCAAATATTGTGTGATGGGGTACTCTACGTTCTGGATACAACTCAGCATACAATCGTCGAGCTTGCCGACCATTTCCATTACTTCGACCATAGACAAAATGCATGTCTGACAATTCCGCATTTGTATAATTTTCCATTCTTTTCGATAAAAGAAAAATTAATTACTTATTAACATTAATGCTATACAAACTAAAAGCTTAAAAATGAAGAAACTCTAATAATTTGACATTTCGTTGAAATATTCGTATTTAACAAATATAGCAAACTATCATTATTTTTTCATGTAGAATCACCCCCTGAAGTTTGTCGCACTTATTTACTAACACCCTGTATATGTCTTTTGATTAATCACAATCTTATTTTTCATCCTAGTAATATCCATACCCAAAAAGTTTTTTATTTCACCTAAATCTGATGCGTTTAAAAACTGATTCAGTAAATTTATTGCTTCTTTAACTTCATTTTCTTTTCCACTACCAACGTATCATCAACATTAATAAGAATCCATACTCCTCCATTTTAATACAAACAACAATCAAATTTTGATCTCTCAAAATTATTCTTTCTTGCAAAATCATTGAATGTATCATTCCATATTTTAGGAGATCCTTTTAAGCTATATAAAGCTCTGTTTAATTTCAGAATTGGTGAATCTGTCTTTAGTCCAAGTGGTGCATAGATGTACACCTCACTCTCTAACTGTCCATTAAGAAAAGCTGTTGGAATATCCAATTGTCGGATTTCCAAATTTTGTTGTAATGCAATTGAATGCATCAATCTTATAGTTGACATTCGAGCTACTGGTGAATGGTTGCTCCTCCTTTATCTAAAAACCTCTAGCAACTATTCTTGCTTTCTTTGTTCCATCCTCCTTTGTTCTGTATACCCATTTGGTCTCAATTGCTGTTTTGACTATAGGTAGATTCATTTCAGACCATGTTTTCAAACTCTCATGAGAATTCAACTCCTTTTCCATAGCAATTCTCCATTCTTTCACCTTCACTGCATGTTCATACTGAACTGGATCATTCTCTGATGATGATAATAGACAATAAGCTGTATATATCTCATACTCATACTGCATTTAAATGTTTTGGCAAATTTACCTTTCTTCCTCTGGTTGTTGATTCAGTCCTTGGTAAGTACTCTTTAGAATCATTTGAATTATCTGTACTTTCTGAATCTTCTAAAGTCACTTCTTCGGAGTCACTTTCTTCTCTAATTTCGATTTCAATATTATTTTTTCCATCTCTTAGCTCCGTTTCCTCGTCGATTTGTATTCTAACCTGTTCCTTTACATTTTGAATTTTATGTTTCACTATTTCCTCAAAATTTGTCTGTTTCTCATTAAATTTTACATCCCTTGAACAGAAAATTACTTCTTTTTCATAATCCCACGATCTATATCCTACTCCACTGTAACCAACCATTATACATTGTTGTGCTCGTCTAATCTAGTTTACTTTGCCTTGGCAAAATACTTGCCCATGCTTGGGATCCAAAAATTCTCAATCTCGATAAATCATTATTACCATACCACCTTGAAGTTGGAGTTTCTCCAAAATTTGATCAGTAGGTGACCTGTTCAACTCATATGCCGAACATTGAATTGCCTCTCCCCACAACTATTTTGGCAAGTTAGTCTCCGAAAACTTTGTCCTTACTTTATCTAGAAGAGTCCGGTTCATCCGCTCTTAAGTACCGTTCTCTTGCGGAGTATAAGGCATCGAATACTGTAGCTCAATACCTTTTGTCTTAGAAAATGTTTTAAAATAATTAGAAACAAATTCTCCACCATTGTCCAATCTAATTCTTTGAGTTCTAAGCCCATGTTTTGTCTTGATCATTTTAATAAAATCAATAACACTTTGTTCACCTTCATTCTTATTTTTCAACAATTTAACAACTAAAAAATGAGAAAAATCATCTATTAACACCTGAAAATATTTAAACCCTTCTGGCGTGGGCGTTTTTACAGGACCTGCAATGTCAGTATGAATTAATTCCCCTATTTTTGTGGTTTTCTTTTTATATCTATAGAAAGGGTTCCTAGTATCTTTACCTTCAAGACAATTTTTACAAATTTCTGAACTATAAGTTAACCCTAATCTTTTTAAACTATACCTATTGATGTGCCCTAACCTTCTATGCCAAAGATCTTTTTGTTCGTTATCATTTCTCTCATTATAAAGACATTTTTCATCTCCGAAATCTACATTTAAAACAAATAAATCATTACAAGATTCACAGTTAAAATTATTTCCATTTTTACTCAAAACATCACATTTTCTACCTGATTTATTACCAAAAATTACTTTAAAATCATTCTTCAACAATTTGGATACAGAAATGAGGTTATGCGTCATACCTTGTACTATCAATGCTTCTATCTTTACCTCTTTTCCTTGACAAATACCTTTAACTGTCCCTATTTTCTTTGCATATAAAACTTCATTGTTCTTTGCCGTTCCTATCTTTACTTCTGATGCCAAATCCATGACATTTGACATGTACTTCTCCATTTCTCCCATGACCATATGCTGAGTACACCCTGAGTCTAAGATGAACTTGTTAATACCTCTGTGATGCCCTGGGCTTAATGAATAAAATCTTTTGTTTCTTAAATTATTTTGGAAAATAATTTATATTTAAGAATTTGACATTCTCTAAAAAAAATATTAAGAAAATCACTTTAAAATCCGTGAACTAAATTTTGAGCCAAGTTTTGAGAAAATTCGGTTATAAAACATATTTTTAATTTTGGAAAATAAATAAAACTTTTAGCTTAAAAAAAAAAAATTGAAAAGCAATAATCATAAAATAACTTGGTATAATATACCTTTAATTCTTGTAGTGTGCACTGATGAGACACTAGCGTTCACTTCGGCACACAACTATCTAATGAAATTTAAAATCTTCAAAGTCAAGCCTCCCTCCCAGAAGAGAAAAATAAATTACGTAACATTTCAGGTCTAAATGACCTACCAGAAAAATTCCTTTTTGTTTACAACACCAAAACTCGTGTAGCCTTTGAAAACTAAATTCCATTCTTTTTTCAATAACAAAATTCTCCGGGATTCTAAGAAAAATATGTTCATTTTAAATAACAAAGTTTGCGACATCCTGAGAAAAATTCCGAAGTGTTTACCTAAACTAAAGAAGCCGCGTGACATTCCACCGCAGGTTAGATATTTGGCCATGACTTAGGCACTAGCCAGTTTTTTCCAGATATACCCAAGGTTCTCACTCTATTCGCAAAAAACAAAATTCTTGCATCATCAGTTTTGACCATGAGTTTGTTTTTAAGCCGCATTCTTTAACTTGGGTGGGAAACAGAAAAAATTAAAGGAAATGGGGACCCCACGTAACAAAGATTCTCTATAAATACCAGCGCTCGTCCTGTTTTAAGGCAGTCATTCGCTAAGGCCCAAAAAGTTATTCTCTATTCGACATATAACGTCGTTCCTTACTTAAGTCAAGTCAGAGCAAGAGTTTCGTAAAGTCACTAAGATTTAAAATCAAAAAGTTTAAAGTAGCAAAAATCTTGAAAATAGTTATTCAGTATCAGATAGAAAAATCGTTCGGAACCAGAAAAATATTAGTTCTCTCAGAAGTTCAAAAAGTGGGTGTTTTATCTTAAAAGGTAACGTTCTATTTCAAAAAAAGAGCAGGACATTACATTGGTGTCAGGTGTGGGGTTAAACAGGGTCATAAGGAAGAACCAAAAGGTCCTAGAACTGTAGAGTCCTTAATTACTCTCTACGACAGTACTACTATTAGAAAACAATGACGAGCGAAAAAAGTACGCAGGAGTTAGCAACGATCGTAAATACTACCTCAACAATAACAATGTTCTAATTGGAATTAAATCAATACCCATCTTGAAGGTCATTCAAGCATCGAAGAATTTTTGTCAATAATTGATGAAACTGCAACTTTAGCAAGTTGGACTGAGTCTCAAAATATATCAGTGGCGCGGCTTAAACTTCGAGGAAAAGCCAAACAAATTTTAGAGGCCGATCCTACCCTTAAAAATACCACCAAATGGCAGGATTTGAAAGATGCATTAAATAGTCAGTTTACTCGACAGCATGTAAAAGGTTCAGCTCTAAAACAGTTTATTGAATGTAAACAAATAATAGGTGAAAGCAGTAGACAGTTTTTGACCCGTCTAAAAATCCTGGGAAACAAAACAATTAACCTCACAGGAAACAAGGGTTTTGATCAAGCTATAACAACAAAGTTGGACCCAGATCTTACCAGTCAATTTATGTTAGGTCTAAGCATGCCCATAAAACAACGCGTTCTTTCTGGAAATCCAACTAACTTAAAAGATGCTCTGGACATAGCTGAAAGAGAGGAAGCCATTGAAAATTTGCTTCACCCGAAAGATAACAAAGAATGTCGTATGGTAAGCCAAAGTCAAAGTTAAAGTCAAAGTCAAAAACAGCTTTATTGTAATAAAACAAAATGTTACTTACAAAGCGAGTTAATCTAATTTAGCCGACATAACGTTGGTCAGACCCTGGGTATAGACAATAGTAGGTAGAATAAAATCTATATTATAGTTACAAAGAGTACAAAAAATACTATATACAACAACCAGAAAAGGTAAGTTGTAGAGAATCGAAACGTCAAAAAAGTAAAAAAAATAAAAAATTTCAATGTACAACACGAGTAAAAACTAATCCAAACGATCATTATAAAACTCTTCAACAGAGTAGTAGGCCTTTCCAACCAATAGCATTTTTATTTGTCTTCTAAACTTAATAGGATTTTCAATCATTCTGATATTTAAAGGCAGATGGTTAAATAGTTTTTTGCTATTGAATATAATTGATTTTTTCGTTAAAGTTAAAGACGGAATAGGTAAAGCAGTTAAATGGGAAGAGCGAGTTGCATACAAGCTGGTAGTCTCAATTTCTTGCTTATATTTATTATGTATGAGACAAGCAGTTTCGAGTATAAAGATAGATGGTAGAGTCAAGATGTTTAAGGATATAAAAAAAGGTTTGCAGGACTCACGCGATTTTATCCGGCACATGGATCGGATGGCCCGCTTTTGAGAAACAAAAATCATATTAAACAGCTGACTTGAACAAGATCCCCAGAAGCACACCCCGTAACGCAAATGAGATTCAATCAACGCGAAATATACATTCCTCGCCATGGACATATCCAGCTCTCGAGATATGACACATAATGCAAAACAACCTCTAGATATTTTTTTATTTAAATGCAGAATATGAGTCTCAAACCTTAGTTTGTCATCAATATGCAAGCCCCAAAATTTAGTTACGTTCAAATTCTGCACAACTTGATTATTTAATAAAATTTCGTTTATTTGACATTTGAAGGAAATTATATTTGTTTTGGATATATTTAGAGTTAGATAATTAGAATCACACCATTCTTTAATTTTCAATACATCTCTGGCAACATTGGCCTCCAACTCTTTGGTGTCGCCGCCATGCCATAGAACCGTCGTATCATCAGCAAACATTGTAAACGAACCCGATATGTTCAGATTAGAAAGATCATTTATATAAAGTAGGAATAAGATGGGACCCAGAACTGATCCCTGTGGAACACCAGAGGTAACTTCCTGTCCTGACGATTCCTCGTTATTAAAAGCCACACTCTGAATCCGCGCCGTTAGATAAGACCTTATCCAGGTCAGTGGTGCCCCCCTGAAACCGTATATTTCCAGTTTACCCAGCAGTACCTCGTGATTCACACAATCAAACGCTTTGGTAAGATCACAGAATATGGCAGCTGCAACCTCTCCGTCATTCAGCTTGATGTATAAGCGTTCTATAAATGAAAAGATGGCATCGCTGGTGTTTTTTGAAGTCTGAAAGCCAAACTGAACATTACTCAATATTTTATGCTTATCAATGTAGCCGACGACACGCCGTCTCACAAGCTTCTCAGCGACTTTAGCCAATGTTGGAAGCAACGAAATAGGTCTAAAGTTAGAAGGCACCTCATTATCTCCTCCCTTAAAAAGCGGAATTATTTTCGCCAGCTTTAGACATGATGGAAAAACACCAGTAAGAAAGGAAATATTTATTGCCTCCGCCAGAACCTGAATTGCCGGATGAGGAAGCTTGAGAAGTATTTTCAGAGATATACTATCCCATCCGGAACTACACTTGTTTTTTATTTCGGTGAAGACGTTCTTAATTTCATGACTGTCTGTGGGATAGAAGTAAAATGTGTCTCGGACCCTCGCTTTATCAAGAAAGTCAAGTGCACCTCTTATGGGATTTATATTTTTTGATAAGTTAGATGCTACCGAACAATAAAAGGAGTTTAAATGTTCACAGGTCAAGTTAGAACTGGTAGATGTGACCACTCCACCATTTAGGTCCTTTACGATTCTCCAACTTTCTCTCTGTTTATTGTCCGATTGATCAATGCGTCTGTTATAGTGCAGTTGCTTAGCAAGTTTAATTGACCTTCTATAAATGTTACGATATTCATTAAAGTATTGTATAAAAAAGGGGTTGTTTACAAAGTACTTTCGAAGACTGTGCAAGGAACGCATATTTCTCGCTGACGTTTTGAGCCCTTTGGTAAACCATGGCTTGTTATGTTTTTTCTTTAACGTTACTAGAGGAAATGCGATATCAAAATTATGACTTAAAAGTTTGTGAAACATTCCAAGTGGATCAGATGAATGTAATATACTATCCCAGTCACTTCCATTACATAATTGTAAAAATCTTGCATAGTTATTGCTTGTATAAAGCCTACCCTTCTGTTTTACAATCCTGGTCCTTTTTTTTACACTTTTAAAACTACATAAAATAGCCTCGTGGTCAGATAGACCCGCACTTAGCACAGAACAATTCACAAACTCACCCGCCCGATTTGAGCAAACATAGTCAATTATAGAAGAGGTAAACTTGGTTATACGAGTAGGCATCTCCACATGCATGGTTAAATTAAAAGAATCAAGTAAACTTGATATTAATTGGCAGTTTAGGTGTGACTTATCTGTAAAATTTATATTAAAATCTCCAGCTAGGATAATCCATGCATGTAAAGGAAAACCTGATATTAGTAATTCCAATCTAGATACAAACACTGATATGTCCGTATTTGGTGGTCTATAGAGACAAACAATAAAAACATTTAGTTTGGTAAAGTGAATAATAGAAAATTCAAACTCTTTTTTAACAATCATAAAATTAGATCTATCGAATTCAATAAATTTACATATATTTAAAAAAGTATCGCGAACCAATATCATAGTACCTCCATGAATAGTTTGATCTAGAGTATTGTGACAACGTGTAATAATTGGGCAGTGATACTGGTTCATTAATATATAGCCAATGTTCAGTTAAAAGGAAAATATCCGGATAGTCTACACTATCAAGAAAAAGGAGTAATTCTTCAGTTTTATTCCTAATTGATTGAATATTTAATAGTATTATTATGACACATTTAGTACTGTTTACCCTAAAAAAGTATTTTTGTTCGAAGCGCTTTGAACAGCATTGCCAACCGTTAGGTCAGATTTCCGATCACACACAGTTTCTTGGTCTACACCTAAATAAAACATACGTGAACACAAGAATTTACAAACAAGTTTTTTAGCATTGTAAGACGGGCCACTATAATAAGATCTCTCAGTTAAATACATAAAGCTTTCCATAGACAAAAACATTGAACTATACCTATCCCCACCTAGAAAATTAAAAAATTGGTTGTTGATTTCGGTAATATAGTTATTTAACGCTGGTCGGCCCGAAGCAAATGGAGGTCCAATCAGAAATAGATTTGATGTCTCTGATATAGTCATTAGTTCACAGTAGATAGTGTGTCACTAACTCGTGGGAATTGGGAGGAGCTAATTTGCATAGGGGCCGCCCCCTTGCCCCTAAAGCCCTGCCCCCTTTTCCCCAAGGCCCCGCCCCTTACCCCTATAGGTACAATTTTTATGGGGGTGGGAGGAGCTAATTTGCATAGGGGCCGCCCCCTTGCCCCTAAAGCCCCGCCCCCTTTTCCCCAAGGCCCTGCCTCTTACCCCCTATAGGTACAATTTGTTATGGGGGTGGAAGGAGCTAATTTGCATAGGGGTCGCCCTCTTCCTAAGGGTCCCCCGCCCCTATCCCCCTATAGGTACCGCCTAAAAATGGCGCTAGAGCCTATAGACAACCAATGCTGTGGGATCTTAGGTACTGCCTCCAAAATGGTGTTAGAGCCTATAGACAACCAAGGCTGTGAGATCTAACCAGAATAATACACCCCTAAATCCCACCCCCCTAGCCTATAGGTACTGATACCAAAATGGCGTAGAGCCTATAGACTGCTGATGCTGTAAAAGCTAATCAGAATGATACCGTCCTAAACTCCAATTGCCACTACATCCCCGCATTGACGGGTGCTTAGACCACTAAGAATACCTTTGTGACGTTAAAGTCTTTACATTGGTTCAAATTCGGCCCTCCCCACCCCCCCAGAATGTATGGCTCTACTTTGCCTTCAAAATGGCGTTAGAACTTATAGACTACTGATGCTATAAAAGCTAATCTGAATGATACCGCCCTAAACCCCGCCCCACTTACTCTCTCTGTAACCAACCGATAATGCGTGTATCCACTACCACTTTAAACCTTCAAGCTCACCCCTCCTAGAGCCTGCTACTTGACGGCCGCTTAGACCACTAAGAATACCTTGTGACGTTACAGTCTTTACATTGGTTCAAACTCTAACCCGGAATGTCTGACTGGTCGTCTAAAAACCAATGCCTTGTGTCGTTAGACCACCCCCGATTCACCCCTGCGCGAGAAAAACGTTACAGAACCTAAAAAGAACACCCAAGCCAGCCGGGGTTTCATTGCCCCCTCCACCCCCAACCCTTATAGCCTACGTTGCTGCATCTTGTCACCTTATTCCTGGTTCGTTCGTTCAGCTATCAGCATGTCAGACGAAGGAATTGAATCGGATTTGGTTCTAGATGGTTGCTGTTTTGTGTACTCTTACTACCACAGAGCGTCGTCACCTAACAGTACAACGTGTGTAAAGTGCTGGTATTCGTGGCAGCCTTTTAGAGATTTGGCACCAGAAAAGGTTGTATACCACGAATTGTGGTTAAGAGATGAGTGGCCCGGTAACCTAAATGTTCCACCCAAGCCACATTGCAAATGGTGCAAGAAGCCTTGTTTTCTAAAAATGGAGGCTTCAGACTGTCCAACATGCAATAAAGTATAATGAATGCTACATACGGGGTATTTACACATACACCTGTACATTATGTAACCTATCTGTACTTAGAGTAACCGTGTGTCAACCAAATCGGCTCTTTTCAGAGCCACAAAAGACTTTTGAATGTAGTTTTTTAGTTGTCGCCTATTATATATATAAATAATAATAACGAGCCATTATTTTTTTCTCTAAATTTCTCAACACCGTATCTAAATTGAATTAGGCGATTTTATGTTGCTTTTTATCGCCAGAATTCTTATTTTCTTAAGGTTTTTCCGTTCCACTTTTACTATACTTATCTTTTACTATACGTACCTTTTGCTATTTTTAATAAGAAATGCTATAGACGCTAACAAAAAGCTAGAAATTTACAAAACATGCACTATAACTGACGCTTTTTAAATATATAAAAATAATGTGACATAAGCAATAAAATTTCAGTATGTAACAAAGAAATATTTTATTAAATAATGCATGCATAACAAAACACGATCGTGCGATAGCCTACCTTTCGGGGGGCAGGTAGGTATGTATCTAAGTAGAAAATAAACATCCCCTAAGAAAGTATAGGGTATGGCCAACTTTTTGTATTTTTTTTAAAGCATTATTACTAATTAAACAGTACTGAAATCTATGATTTATAAAAATATATTATGGATTTTCTTTTTTTTTTAGGTATTTAGATACAATTCTTAACATTCGAACAATGTAACAAGTACACATTTGCCAGTATGTAACAAAGAAATATTTTATTGAATGATGCTCGCATAACAAAACACGATCGTGTGACAGCAGACCTTTCGGGCGGCAGGTAGAGCAAACCCACTTAAATTTTGACTTTATGGCTATTGGATTATATAAAAAATGAAACAAAATTTATTCTTCGCAATATAGTAAAATAATAATATTTTATTTAGCACAAGGCAGCGTAATATTAACAAAAAAAATTACAAAACAATATACTGAGGCATATACAGGTAAGAAAAGTGTATTAAATACTATTAAATCACTTAAATTGTTACTTTCACGCTTATTGCTCCTATAATTATTATAAAAATGATTCTCAACACCGTATCTAAATTGAATTAGGCGGTTTTTTTTTAAAATGTTGCTTTTTTATCGTCTGAATTCTCAGCGCCTGAACATTTTTATTTTTTTAAGGTTTTCCCGTACAGCTTTTACTATATACGTACATTCTGCTATTTTTTATGGTATACTCTTGTAAATAGGGGAGGTCACAAAAACCCTAGTTTTTCATAGGGTCATAGGAAACTTACCTACATTTTTGGCTCTAACTTTTGAACAGACATGTATAATTTAATGAAGTATTAATATTTTATGTAGGCTATAAAAACAATGCTGAATTTATCGCAAGCTATTGTTATACTTGAGGATTTACCATTGTTATTGAAAAAAAGCCCCCTAGCCAGAAGCGTGTATTGGAGAAGTTTTTAAATTAAAAAGCTTAAATATGCCTATTCCCTCCTAAAATTATACTCTTAGGTATTTATAACATATGAAAATATTTAAAAAATCGTATCAACTAATAAATAAAAAGGGCAAGATATGATATAGAATCTTACACACAAAGAATTTTTCGGAAATCGAATAATATTTTGTCGTTATGCGTATCTAAATTGAATTAGGCGATTTTTTTTTAAAAATGTTGCTTTTTTATCGTCTGAATTCTCAGCGCCTGAACATTTTTATTTTCTTAAGGTTTTCCCGTACCGCTTTTACTAAATACGTACATTCTGCTATTTTTTATGGTATACTCGTGTAAATAGGGGAAGTCACAAAAACCCTAGTTTTTCATAGGGTCATAGGAAACTTACCTACATTTTTGGCTCTAACTCTTGAACAGACATGTATAATTTAATGAAGTATTAATATTTTATGTAGGCTATAAAAACAATGCTGAATTTATCGCAAGCTATTGTTATACTTGAGGATTTACCATTGTTATTGAAAAAAATCCCCTAGCCAGAAGCGTGTATTGGAGAAGTTTTTAAATTAAAAAGCTTAAAAATATGCCTATTCCCTCCTAAAATTGTATTATAACGAGTGATTTTTAATTATTTTGCTCAAGGGAGGCCATGCATTTTAAAAGCATCATGGCCGTACTGCGTAGATAAGATGACATGATTGTTTTATGACATTTACGTCTTATTTGAATTTGTGTATTTGTAAAGTTTAAAAATTGGAGAAATTTTGTAATTTTTGCAGTTATTTGAAGGTAGGTTACTATTGCTTTAACTAATATTTCTCCGGGGAGTCGTCTTTTGACTATTATAAAGTGCTATTTGCAGGATATGATTTAATTTTTTATTTTTTTTATTTTTCAGCGTATCAAGTTTTGGTGAAGCTTTGTTGCCGGATTGAAAGTTCTACAGTAAAAATGTTTAGTGAAGCACAAAAAATTTTTATTGTTGAAAGTTTGATGTCTAGAAGTAGGAGGCGGCCATATAAAGTAGGCTTTCAAAGTAAGATAGCTCAGGATTTTATATTACATACCGTCAAAAAACATTATTTTAGGTTTTCAACGTGACAACGCTGCTTTCTTGCAAATTCGCCCTATGATTTAATCTACGCGCTACTGCTACACTATGTATACTGGGTCACAGCCGCCCTTGAGCAAAATAATTAATAATCACTCGTTATTATACTCGTAGGTATTTATAACATATGAAAATATTTAAAAAATCGTATCAACTAATAAATAAAAAGGACAAGATATGATATAGAATCTTACACACAAAGCATTTTTCAGAAATCGAATAATATTTTGTCGTTATGGCTTAATCACAGTCCGATTCGGAAGATGACCTTTTATCAATATCGTTTATAATAAGCGGTTCAACCATTTCTTCGATTATTATTATATCTACCTACCACCCCGCTTTCTATGCGGGGGTTTTTAAATATATAAAAAATACCCCGTTTTATAAAAATAGAAACAGATTTGAATAGATATTTGAAAGTTCCACCTGTACGATAGGTGGCAACAATGAAAGCCGACTCTGTGGTCGACATACAGACAACGGTGGAATGCAACTAAGAATGTCGACCCATATGTAACAAAGAAATATTTTATTGCATAATGCTAGCATAACAAAACACGCTCATGCGACAGCCTACCTTTCGGGGGCAGGTAGGTATGTAAATAGAAAATAAACATCCCTAAAAAGTATGAAATACGGACAACTTTTTTGTGTCTTTTAAAGCATTATACTGAAATCTACTAATTATAAAAAATATATTACGGATTCTCTTTTAGGTACCTACCTATTTAGATACAATTCTCAACAATGTAGCCAGTACGCATTTGCTTTTTTTTATTTCATCCTAGATAATTAAAACGCAGCAGGTAGGTACGGTGCAGAAAGGGCAAAACCACCTAAATTTTTGGTTCTACAGCTATTGAATTATATAAAAATGAAACGCATTTATTCTTTCAGTATAGTAAAAATAATAATATTTTATTTATCACAAGACAATGTAATATTAACAAAAAAAACAATATTTTGTATGATAGTTACAATTAGTTTATAAACAAAATGAACAAAAATATTTATATATGTTACTTCTATAATAATTTATAAAAAATCACGTACACCTCAAATAAAAAATGTAGGCTATAAAAACAATGCTGAATTTATCGCAAGCTATTGTTATACTTGAGGATTTACCATTGTTATTGAAAAAAATCCCTTAGCCAGGAGCGTGAATTGGGGAGTTTTTAAATTAAAAGCTTAAATATGCCTATTCCCTCCTAAAAGTAGGTACAGTGAGAAAACCACAGTGAGTAAAAAGGTGTCTAAATCACTTTATACTATGTAATCCTAGGGTTATTGCCTTTTTTATATAAAAATAAAACAAATGTATTGTTATCTTAATATTACAAAAATAAAATAAAAAAATTTAGATAGGGGAAAATAAGAAAGCTCCATAGAGCAACGCTTTTCTTCGTGTACACCAACCAGAAACCAATTTTTCATTGTGTACCCCAGCTATAGCTTAAGCAAACTATATTCATCATAATATGATATTTAAAATGAATATAGTTTTCCAAAACTCTGCAAGATCCCCTATCATGCCCTGCTTTGTAATCAAATTCATATAAGGCAAACCCTTTTTTTTCACATACTACTTACGCCTTTCTTATACATACCAACAACAATTAAATTATATTAGATGAATATCACGTGACAGTAGGGGAGTAATACTTAGACATAATTACTGAGAACTTTTTACCATGACAAATATTTGAACATTTTTATTTTGCTAGTACGGCCTAGGTAATATTAACAAAAAAAAATAGAAGAAACAAATATTTATAGACTAGTTACAATACTTATAAAAAGCAGGTTAGCCAAACTAAAAGGATGTAATATTAACAAAAAAACAATAAAACAAATTTGATATTTCTTTAAGAAAAATAATTAAAATATTTTTGAGCTAACCGTTTACAAAAGCAGACAAGCAGACATATTATACGTTTTATACGAAAAATAGCGTAGTGCATCTGGCAGGTTATAGGTATCGATATTGACAATGTTAAGCTTCTTTTGGATCGAGGAACTGGGTATACTTCTTACACTATAGCAAAAAATATTATTATTATTAAATATTTTCAGATTAGTTCATTACAAATAAGGCAAATCATTTTTCACATACTTATAGTACACATTTCTTATACATATAATTAAATTACAGTAAAATGTGTATGCTGTTAAGCTTTCTAACCTAACACAATATCTATCCTATTTATCTGTTTTAACCTTGGCGGGTGAACCCTTTACATGTGTTTTGATTTGACCTTGACCGAAATCATATAAAAAGCCGAACCCTTCGTCTTTTACGGCAGACTGTTATGTCCTTTTTTGTTTTACATTTACATACATGTGTACGTGAAAACTATTTTAGTGTTTTTATCAGCCTGAAAAACTTTTTTATGTAAGTACTGTTTAGGTTTTTTACTTTGTCTGCTTAAAAACGCTACTATTTAAAGCTACATCATGGCAAAATAATAATAAACTTTAGCAGTGTATGAGTTTAAAATTTTTTTGTCTCTTAACAATGCTTTTCTCCCTATCTTTTACTTTTAAATATTTGAATAATTACTACTTAAAATAAAAACCCCAAAATAATTTTTAAAAATGGTGTAATCTTTGATTATATTTTATTTTCCCCACTCATAGATATTAATGTATTATGACGTTATTGCTATCTGCTATTAAAAATATACATACTATAGATACATCTATAACACTAGTATTGAGAGCTCTCTCTCTACAAATAGGGTGATTTGTGGTATATTTGTGTGTGTGTGGATATAAAAATCAATAAAATAATAACATTACCTTTTACTATTTCGACCTTTGTGACTCTTATTTTTACCTTTTTTGTGAGTTTTCCCTTTCCGGCCCTGCAGTTCTGTTTAGGGCACGCATCCTTGAAGTTTTCGTAGGACGGGTAGTCATATGGTTTCCTAATAAAAAAGCAGAGGTATTCCTTATTACAACTATTTGTGCACAGTTTAATTAAAAAAAATGCTACTGTATTTACTTACGTACTTTTTCTACGATTTAAAAAAAGTTGATGTAGGTTTTTACGTTGTCTGCTTAAAAGTTACCTACTATTTAAAGTTACACCTTGGCAAAATAATAATAAACTTTAACAATGTACGAGTTTAAAATTTTTTTTGTCTCTTAACAATATTATTTGTATGTGTAATTTATAAAAAAAATAATAAGTGTCAAATAGCTGTTTGTAATATCAAGATATTATTTATTTATTTAATTATTCTAATATATTAATTATGCCTGATATTTTCCATCAGTATTTATATCGTTTTCTCCCTATCTTTTACTTTGAAATATTTGAATAATTACTACTTAAAAATAAAACGGAGTAATCTTTTGATTGTTTTTTTTTTTATTTTTGCCCACCCGTAGATATAAATGTATTAGGACGTTATTGCTATCTGCTATTAAAAAATATACATACTATAGACACATCTATAACACTTACTAGTGTTGAAAGCTCTCTCTACAAATACGGTGGTTTGCAGTATCTTTGTGTGTGGATATAAAAATAAATAAAATTAATAACCTTACCTTTTACTATTTCGGCCTTTGTGACTTTTATTTTATTTTTTACCTTTTTTTGTGAGTTTTCCCTTTTTGGCCCTACAATTCTTTGAGGTGCACTCATTCCGGAAGTCTTCGCAGGACGAATAGTCAGAGGGTTCCTGTGAACACTGACCGCTTTTATCCCTACCATTCCTAATAAGCTGCTTGGCCGGAATGTGCTTACCCAAGGGTCTTTTGGACTTTCTTTCTTTTGTTTTATTTTCTTTTCTTACCTTTTTTGTGAGTTTTCCCTTTTTGGCCCTACAATTCTTTGAGGTGCACTCATTCCGGAAGTCTTCGCAGGACGAATACTCAGAGGGTTCCTGTGAACACTGACCGCTTTTATCCCTACCATTCCTAATAAGCTGCTTGTCCGGAATGTGCTTAGCCAAGGGTCTTTTGGACTTTCTTTCTTTTTTATTTTTTCGGTTGTCGTTGCTAACATGGCTATTTGAGGCCTCTGGCCTCTGACTTAGGACAGACCTACGCATTTCGGACATATCATACTCACTGATGCGTTGATCTAGAGAAGTTACGCTGCTGGATGGGTAATCTTGGAGTATCTCTGCAGCCAGCACCAAATTATTAGGGGGGTCGTTGCCACCTGGACTTACTTTCTCATAATTGGGCGTGATAGGGGTGTTGACAAGACTAGTTGGTGATTTCTTCTTCCGGCGGCTTAGATTTCGGTCACATCTGCGAAATTTAGTGCTGTCATACTTACTGTTGCACATAGCTATGCAGGCTACGTTGGTATTTGAGTAATTATCTGCTCTAGATGACGCTTCCTTCTGGTTATTGAAATTTTCTCCTACAGCGATGGGTATAGATTCTGTTATTTTATTGTTCTCTTCTCCGACCGATGTTTCCGCTGGATTGTTTTCGTAGACGACGTTGACGTCTGGTGTTAGTCTTTCCATCTCATGGACCTGCACTCTATATGTTGATTCACCCATAATGGCTAGTAGATTCTCCACTGCCTGTTGTGTCTCATCATCATCAAGTCGTAAAGACGCCGATACCGTAGGGCTGATCTGCGTTGCCATCAGCATATCATTTGTAGGGGAAGGCTGAAGGGGCGATAGAAGTACGTTTAGAGGTGATATTACAGGTAGGGATAGAGTTAACTCCTCTATAGGCATGTCAAGGTCAGGAGAGGCAGGAATGGGCGATATCAACACAGGAGGAGGTGATATTGAAGGGAGGGATAGGGTTAGCTCTAATATAGGAATGTCATAGACAGGGGAGGCAGGTATAGGTGATATTAATACAGGCAGTGGTGATAGCGAAGGGAGGGACTGGGACGAGACGTCGTCGTTGTTTTCAGCAGGTACTGCTTCGAACAGTAGATAAATAATTGCTACAACGTGGTCTTGTTCGTGGGTTGTAAGTCCTTCGCACAAGTGGACATCGTTAATCTTCCTGTTACGCATTTCTGACGCACTCTCGCCTGGTTGTCTTTTTTCGAGAATAATCTCAACGAGCCGCCGCTTACAACTTTCCGAAAGTCCCTTAATAGCATAAATGCGTCTTAAGGCTTCACGCTGAATTTCGGCCTCACACGCTCCCAGTACGGAGAAGTTAGATGTAGAAAACATTTTTGAAAAAAATTTTAAACGTCAGCAAAATCTGTTTCAATTAAAAAAGATCGAACCGACACGTTAAAACTCAGCAGAGAGACTGAAAAACCACTTGCAAAATTTCTAGCACCATATAGGTAAAAACGAAGCTGTAACAATATGTGGGAGGGTCGTAAGAGTTTATTTGACATTTATTTCGCCCTATACCTGGAATTCACCCTAACTTGACTGCTTAAAACTATTTTAAAAAATGTTGACGTTCCTTTTAAACTTTTGATAGCGTGGGAGCATCTTTTGATGAATGACTAGACCTATTAAAAATAATCACAAATAAAAAATATGTATTTTTACAAGTACAATGGGCGTATATTAAATATTTTGCGAAATAATATCAACAGAATTATTAAAGTAGCCCTAATGAATATTGTTGAGTTTTTAGAAATTTTAAAAATATTAATAAATCATTGCACGGAGGGCCGATGTTGTCATTGTCACACTAGAATCTTTTGCCTAATACATGATTTTAATTTAATTTTTTTTTACAGACAGTTGCACTATAAACAGGGGTACTTGCTACAAATCTCATTAGTCGTTAGTCAGCCTTCAGTAAGTGCAGACGCAACCTATAAGTACACCTAAAAAATGGAAAAGTTTATTATTGTTAAAGAGGCTACCAAGCGTGTGCGACTATATAATATTATGGGGCATACTACAGAGTTTAAGATTAAAGCTGTACCAACGGGGAATGAACCTGCTGCATGGTTAAAAGATACCATCAATCAGATGATTCAAAGAGCCACAGCACATTTGGAGCCGTCAGACCAAGTGAGTTTTAGTTTTTGCTCTAAGGATTTCCAGCGCGGGGAGGGATGGCTTTCTTTTAGACCCGCAAGTCAGATAAATTATGATGATTTATGGAACGTAATCAGCAATATTTATCAGTCCAATTCACCAGGCCTCAATACAGAGACCTTCTGCCTAGGTGTAACTAGTGTAAGATTGCCCACAGGTCAGGGGAGGGGCAATAAATACAATACATACGAAGAAGAATGTGTCAAGAGACGAGGAATAACAGTCATCAAGAATAAGGATAACCTGTGCTTACCACGTGCCCTGGTGGTGGCTATTGCTTTTGCTAAAAAATATAGCAATTTTACAAAAGTAAGAAACGACGTCAATAAGATGCAGACTGTAAGAACAAATAATTTACTGAAGGCATCGGGGATCGCTATTCCAGTTACGGGGGCCGGAATTCCTGAAATACAACTTTTTCAAAACTATCTAAAGGACTTTAAAATTGTTGTCTATAGGTATCAGACGAAAGGTAGGGATGTTATTTTTGAAGGATCTACAAATACGAACAAACGACTTAACCTACTACACCACAACGGTCATTTTAATGTAATAACCTCGTTAACGGCGGCGTTTAAGTGCACTTACTATTGTGAAGTGTGCCATATTCCCTATAGTAATAAAAACAACCATTTGTGCGGTGGTAAGTGTCCTGGTTGCGAACAAACCCCAAAGTGTGATATAAGTAATGTTAGGGTTAAGTGCGATAGCTGTAAACGAAATTTTAGAGGCGAAATCTGCTATAAAAATCACCTTAAAGCCGGGTCATGGGGGAAAAGTACCGTCTGTGCTGCAATCAGAAGCTGTGAGCACTGTTTTAAAACCATAAAAGGTGATAGAATACATACCTGCGGAGAAATTTTTTGCAAAATATGTTGGAAGACTGTTCCTGAGAATCATCTTTGCTACATTCAGAGAGATAAGGGAAAACCGCACAGTGAAAATCGGCTCTTCGTCTTTTATGATTTAGAGACAAGACAGGAAGAGAGATTAACAGATAGTATACTGCTTCATCAGCCGAATCTCTGTGTTTATAGCCAATGCTGTGACAAGTGTATTACCGAAACTAATTTGTATTTTTGTCAAAAATGTGGCTTTCGTACAAAAGTAATAAAAGAAGATGTAATCAAGACATTTACCTCTCATTTGCTGCAGCTAAGAAAGAAATATAAAGAGATAGTTGTAATCGCCCATAACGGCCAGGCATTCGATCACCAATTTATACTGAATTATATTATAACAGAAACCGATTTAACACCGGCGTTAATAATGCGCGGGACAAAAATAATAATGATGAAGTTCGAAAATATTAAGTTTATAGACTCGCTTAACTATTTTCCAATGCCGCTAGCCAAGTTACCCCAAGCTTTTGGGCTAGGTGATGATTTTAAAAAGGGATATTTCCCTCATATGTTTAATAAATTTGAAAATCAAAATTACGTGGGACCTTTACCAGCCATTGAACATTACACACCTGACACGATGAAGACAGAAGATAGAGCTAAATTTATGCAGTGGTACAAGGAGCATAAAAACGACCTGTTTGATTTACAAAAAGAACTGATTGATTATTGTGTGTCTGATGTAAAAATTCTTACCGGTGCCTGTTTGAAATTCAGGGAGCAACTTTTGGCTACAAGTAATGTATGTCCTTTCCTAGAAGCCAACACTATTGCGTCAGTATGTAACAAGATATTTAGAAGAAATTGTTTAAAGCCAGATACAATTGGAATAATACCAAAAAATGGTTATCGCTGGAAAGATCAACAAAGTAAAATTGCTATTGAATGGTTACTTTGGGAGGAAAAGCAGAAAGATATTGACATTATACACGCAGCCAAGGGCCCTGAGATGACTCTTAGAGGGATAAAAGTGGACGGATATTGTCCCGACACAAATCAGGTTTTCGAATTTCAAGGTTGTTATTATCATGGCTGCCCTAAGTGCTACAAATTCGGGAGAAATGATCCTCTTCGCGAGGACCCCTCACTCACTTTAAATTTAAGATATGAAGCCACCACAGCAAAAATTGAAAAACTTAAAAGTTTTGGTTTGTTAGTCATTCAGAAATGGGAGTGTGACTTCAGACGAGAAATGAAAGAAAATAAGGAAATTAAAAAATTCACAGAGACACACCCTCTATTCATCTCAACACCTTTAAATCCACGAGACGCGTTTTACGGGGGCCGTACCGGAAACGTTTGGGAATATTACGAGGTCACGGGGAATGAAAAAATTAAATATGTTGATATATGCAGCCTCTATCCCTATGTCTGTAAACACGGAAAGTTTCCCATAGGACATCCCCAAGTATTCGTCGGTGATGAGTGTAAAAAACTAGACTTAAACAGTACCGACGGTTTAATAAAATGCACTGTGCAGCCACCGAGAGATTTGTATCATCCCGTGCTTCCCCTAAAAATTAATAATAAACTTATGTTTGTCCTTTGCGCTAAATGCGGACAGGACATGTCCCAATCTATTGTATCATGTGAACACTCTGATAAGGACCGATCATTAACAGGCACCTGGGTTATTGCAGAAGTACTGAAAGCTCTCGAAAAGGGGTATAAATTACTGACAGTCTTCGAAATCTGGAAATATACAACACAGCAATTTAATAAACAGACAGGGACCGAGGGTTTGTTTACAGCCATGATGAACAAATTTATTAAAATTAAACAAGAATCTAGCGGATACCCCTCAAATTGTTCCACTCAGTCAGAAAAAGAGCAATACATTGTGGATTTTTTTAATCAAGAAGATGTACAGCTGAACCCTGAAGCTATAGTTAATAATCCGGGGCTTAGATCACTAAGTAAATTACTTTTAAATTCATTTTGGGGTAAGTTTGGACAGCGCCAGAATCTACCAAAAACAAAAATTGTAAATACCTCTCAGGAGTTCTTTTCGCTGTTTGTGCAGCCGGACATACAAATTAACGGTATACTACCTATTAATGAACAGACCTTAATTGTTAATTATGAACATACATTAGAAACGTGTGATTCATTACCAACTGCAAATGTAGCCATCGCCGCATTTGTAACCGCCCAGGCTCGTCTTAAGTTGTATTCATATCTTGAAGAGCTGGGCGATCGCGTTTTATATTACGATACAGACTCTGTCATTTATATTTCACGAGATAATGAAAATGATATACCTACGGGTCATTTCATTGGCGATATGACAGATGAGCTGGAGAGCTACGGTCACAATTCCTACATTACGCAGTTCGTATCAGGCGGCCCTAAACACTATGCTCTGAAAATTTTTTGTACGAAACGTCAAACGGAGGAAATTGTTTGCAAAATTAAGGGCTTCTCCTTAAACTACACAACATCTAAACTGATAAACTTTGATACTATCCGACAAATGATTCTTCAAAAATCAGATCCGATACCTATTATTTCTAGCAATATTCGGCGAACTAAAGAACATGAAGTAATATCCCGCGTAGAAACCAAACTGTATAGGCCTAATTCCACTAAAAGGCAATTTTCACCCTCAGGGGGCTCAACACCCTACGGCTATAAGAAATCAAAACCATAGTTGTATAATTATTATATTCCTAGAAATATAACTGTATATAATACTGTGTACAAATAAAATATTTTCTCTCTAGCTACATGTTATATCAAATAATAAATCTGTATATAATTGCATAATAATAAGTTGTATAGTGGTATTCATTTTTTTACATGAGCTAATTACTGTACTGTACCTATGTAAAAATAATGGATTTGTATATAAAGGCATAAGTTGGGTATAGTGTTATTCATTTTACATGAGGCAATTATTGTATGTGAAAATAAAAAAAGAGAATATGCTAGGGGTTTGTCCTACTTGTAATAGTGGTAATTTTTATTACAAATAGGTCAGGCATACGGGGGAGAGCTTGCAGTGTTTATGTAAACCAGGCTCATTTGAATATATATCAAATGGGGTTGTTTTGCCTAAATGCTAGAGTTGGAGTGCACAATAAAAAATTGGCTGGTGTACACAAACAAAAAGGCGATGATTATAACTGATATGGGGCCTTTTGTTTCTCCTCAAACGAAAAATTAGGATACTGATTTATTTTTACGAAATATACCTTTTTTTGTTATTTTAAGTTATACCTATTATTTTGTGTAATATAATATATTCTGCTATTTGTCTTATATTATAAGGAGGGTAAATTTCAGTACGACATGTTCGTTACTTAGCTCTGATATGTACAAACATTATTTTTTTTGTCTAAATGAATTGTATGTACATAATAATAATAAAGGAGCATATTATGAAAAATAGGTGTTTTTATTTCACGTCAACAAAAGTCAATCTTTTATTTTATTATTATTATATTAATTGCCGTCAGGCAGATACTATCTTGAAGTTATAATATTTTACTATGTCTTAAATGGTATGTCTATTATCCAAGCCTTATTCTTTTCTGCTCTTTCTAAAAGTAATTTATGCTTTCACATAATATTATTTTATATTGTAACCGTCCCCCAATTTTAGCGTGGGATTTGTAAAACTTAAATATTCTCAGAAACCCTCCCAAAAAAGTCGGTTTCTATCAGGAACTCGTAAAAAGCGACCCGACTCTAATAGCCCTTTTCAATTTAGATAAAAGGTACCACCTGTGCAGGGTATTCTATAAAATTATGCGATTTTCAGCTATGTCAGGTGGTAAAATAGTGTCTGTTTGATACTAGGAATATAAATAAGAGCAATTTTAATTTTAGATTAAAACAATAAAAACCTACATTTTTGACCTAAATATTAAAATGGACATACGAAAATAATTTCTATACTCTAGCCTTTTGTGAGTTTTGTTATAGCATTTTAATTGAATAAAGCAAAATGCTATTAATATATAGTAAAAAGGAGGGGAAAAACCTTAAAATAAAATGTTTGTGCACTACGTACCATAGATTTAAACGAAAGCAACATAAAAATATACGTATTTTATTTAAATGAATATTTAACTTAAAACAATATTTCACAAAATGGTAAAGTTCAATATTAGGGAATTTGTTATTTCAAATACTTATTATCTCATTTTAATAATATATAATGATACGAAAAATGTTATAGTTAAAAACAGTATATTGGTATACATAAATAGAAGTAACAACTGTAAATTTTCTTAGTACGCTATTTCATGAGTATGAACGATTCGTCTCCTCTTCCTAGGATCACCTTATTCACTGAGCTGACAACCATTTTATACGTGGATTGCCCATATAATTTGACTTGCTGAAGGTATTGTTCTTTTTAGCGGGTTTGTTGTCCTCTAAATTCTTTCGTTTCGGTGGAAACAGTTTACGTATAATATTTACGTATTTCCATCCTTTACTGGAGCATATGCGGCTATTTCGGTCAAATCTCCATCTATGGCAATTCGACAATAAAAGAATTTGCTTGTACTGGTCTAGGTCATGACTGGTATACTTCTTAGGCCGAGATTGTGTCAGTAAATCAATTAGGCCGTCTGATAACACATATTGTTCATTGTCTATTAGTAATATATTTTCAGTAAATTCAACTTGCATATTTCCGATAAACCATGCACCACACCGTGAATTTCTAATCCCATAAACTTTTTCGTTAGACATTTCTAGAAGTTTAAACTTGATTCGACGATCAACCATCTTGTCACGTCGACGTCTAGTATGCTAATAAAGACTTACGGGGGTAAATTCTGTTAATATTACACGCTGAAAAGCTAGACGTTATATGAACGTTACTATATCGCGAATGAAACGCAACGTATACGCAACTGTATAGCGACAGAAAAAACAAATCTTGTTAATATTACAAGCTGAAAAAGCTAGACATTATATGAACGTTACTATATCGCGAATAAAACGTAACGTATACGCAACTGTTATCCATACAATAAAGGGCGTGGTTTTCTATTTAATTAACTATTTAGCAGGCCCTTTACTCACAATTTATAAAAAAAAACTCAGTGATGCTCAGATAAATTTTACCTTTTCTATATAAGAAAATAAAAAACAGCTCCAAGTACAGGTAGGTATATTAAGTTATTTTATCTTAAAATATTTTAACAAACAACGTCTTTCTTGTGGTCTATTCTGTAAGGGTGAAACGACAGGGGTATGCCTTTTTCAGGTAGTTCTTGAAAATATTTTAACCTGCTTCTATTTTATAAAAACGTGTTATTTTTCTTCAAGGAGGGTTCGTTGATTTAAAAAAGTTCTCAACAAAGGGACTTAGAATGTGGATATTACCATTTTTTTGTAATATAAGAATGAAAATAAATTTGTTTTATTTTTATTTTAAAGCAGATTCCTAACAAAGGATAATCACTAGTCGACTTTCTTAGTTGCATTCCACCGTTGTCTGTATGTCGACCACAGAGTCAGGGTGTGTAAGCTTCTATATCATATCTTGTCATTTTTTTTTTTATTTATTTATTTTTTAAATATTTTCATATGTTATAAATACCTACGAGTATAATATAATACGATTTTAGGAGGGAATAGGCATATTTAAGCTTTTAATTTAAAAACTCCCCAATTCACGCTCCTGGCTAAGGGATTTTTTTCAATAACAATGGTAAATCCTCAAGTATAACAATAGCTTGCGATAAATTCAGCATTATTTTTATAGCCCACATTTTTTATTTGAGGTGTACGTGATTTTTTATAAATTATTATAGAAGTAACATATATAAATATTTTTGTTCATTTTGTTTATAAACTAATTGTAACTATCATACAAAATATTGTTTTTTTTTGTTAATATTATATTGTCTTGTGATAAATAAAATATTATTATTTTTACTATACTGAAAGAATAAATGCGTTTCATTTTTATATAATTCAATAGCTGTAGAACCAAAAATTTAAGTGGTTTTGCCCTTTCTGCACCGTACCTACCTGCTGCGTTTTAATTATCTAGGATGAAATAAAAAAAAGCAAATGCGTACTGGCTACATTGTTGAGAATTGTATCTAAATAGGTAGGTACCTAAAAGAGAATCCGTAATATATTTTTTATAATTAGTAGATTTCAGTATAATGCTTTAAAAGACACAAAAAAGTTGTCCGTATTCCATACTTTTTAGGGATGTTTATTTTCTATTTACATACCTACCTGCCCCGAAAGGTAGGCTATCGCATGAGCGTGTTTTGTTATGCTAGCATTATGCAATAAAATATTTCTTTTGTTACATATGGATCGACATTCTTAGTTGCATTCCACCGTTGTCTGTATGTCGACCACAGAGTCGGCTTTCATTGTTGCCACCTATCGTACAGGTGGAACTTTCAAATATCTATTCAAATCTGTTTCTATTTTTATAAAACGGGGTATTTTTTATATATTTAAAAACCCCCGCATAGAAAGCGGGGTGGTAGGTAGATATAATAATAATCGAAGAAATGGTTGAACCGCTTATTATAAACGATATTGATAAAAGGTCATCTTCCGAATCGGACTGTGATTAAGCCATAACGACAACATATTATTCGATTTCTGAAAAATGCTTTGTGTGTAAGATTCTATATCATATCTTGTCCTTTTTATTTATTAGTTGATACGATTTTTTAAATATTTTCATATGTTATAAATACCTACGGGTATAATATAATACAATTTAAGGAGGAAATAGGCATATTTAAGCTTTTTAATTTAAAACCTTCTCCAATACACGCTCTGGCTAGGGGATTTTTTCAATAACAATGGTAAATCCTCAAGTATAACAATAGCTTGCGATAAATTCAGCATTGTTTTTATAGCCTACATAAAATATTAATACTTCATTAAATTATACATGTCTGTTCAAGGGTTAGAGCCAAAAATGTAGGTAAGTTTCCTATGACCCTATGAAAAACTAGGGTTTTTGTGACTTCCCCTATTTACACGAGTATACCATAAAAAATAGCAGAATGTACGTATTTAGTAAAAGCGGTACGGGAAAACCTTAAGAAAATAAAAATGTTCAGGCGCTGAGAATTCAGACGATAAAAAAGCAACATTTTTAAAAAAAAATCGCCTAATTCAATTTAGATACGCATAACGACAAAATATTATTCGATTTCCGAAAAATTCTTTGTGTGTAAGATTCTATATCATATCTTGCCCTTTTTATTTATTAGTTGATACGATTTTTTAAATATTTTCATATGTTATAAATACCTACGAGTATAATTTTAGGAGGGAATAGGCATATTTAAGCTTTTTAATTTAAAAACTTCTCCAATACACGCTTCTGGCTAGGGGGCTTTTTTTCAATAACAATGGTAAATCCTCAAGTATAACAATAGCTTGCGATAAATTCAGCATTGTTTTTATAGCCTACATAAAATATTAATACTTCATTAAATTATACATGTCTGTTCAAAAGTTAGAGCCAAAAATGTAGGTAAGTTTCCTATGACCCTATGAAAAACTAGGGTTTTTGTGACCTCCCCTATTTACAAGAGTATACCATAAAAAATAGCAGAATGTACGTATATAGTAAAAGCTGTACGGGAAAACCTTAAAAAAATAAAAATGTTCAGGCGCTGAGAATTCAGACGATAAAAAAGCAACATTTTTAAAAAAAAACCGCCTAATTCAATTTAGATACGGTGTTGAGAATCATTTTTATAATAATTATAGGAGCAATAATCGTGAAAGTAACAATTTAAGTGATTTAATAGTATTTAATACACTTTTCTTACCTGTATATGCCTCAGTATATTGTTTTGTAATTTTTTTTGTTAATATTACGCTGCCTTGTGCTAAATAAAATATTATTATTTTACTATATTGCGAAGAATAAATTTTGTTTCATTTTTTATATAATCCAATAGCCATAAAGTCAAAATTTAAGTGGGTTTGCTCTACCTGCCGCCCGAAAGGTCTGCTGTCACACGATCGTGTTTTGTTATGCGAGCATCATTCAATAAAATATTTCTTTGTTACATACTGGCAAATGTGTACTTGTTACATTGTTCGAATGTTAAGAATTGTATCTAAATACCTAAAAAAAAAAGAAAATCCATAATATATTTTTATAAATCATAGATTTCAGTACTGTTTAATTAGTAATAATGCTTTAAAAAAAATACAAAAAGTTGGCCATACCCTATACTTTCTTAGGGGATGTTTATTTTCTACTTAGATACATACCTACCTGCCCCCCGAAAGGTAGGCTATCGCACGATCGTGTTTTGTTATGCATGCATTATTTAATAAAATATTTCTTTGTTACATACTGAAATTTTATTGCTTATGTCACATTATTTTTATATATTTAAAAAGCGTCAGTTATAGTGCATGTTTTGTAAATTTCTAGCTTTTCGTTAGCGTCTATAGCATTTCTTATTAAAAATAGCAAAAGGTACGTATAGTAAAAGATAAGTATAGTAAAAGTGGAACGGAAAAACCTTAAGAAAATAAGAATTCTGGCGATAAAAAGCAACATAAAATTGCCTAATTCAATTTAGATACGGTGTTGAGAAATTTAGAGAAAAAAATAATGACTCGTTATTATTATTTATATATATAATAGGCGACAACTAAAAAACTACATTCAAAAGTCTTTTGTGGCTCTGAAAAGAGCCGATTTGGTTGACACACGGTTACTCTAAGTACAGATAGGTTACATAATGTACAGGTGTATGTGTAAATACCCCGTATGTAGCATTCATTATACTTTATTGCATGTTGGACAGTCTGAAGCCTCCATTTTTAGAAAACAAGGCTTCTTGCACCATTTGCAATGTGGCTTGGGTGGAACATTTAGGTTACCGGGCCACTCATCTCTTAACCACAATTCGTGGTATACAACCTTTTCTGGTGCCAAATCTCTAAAAGGCTGCCACGAATACCAGCACTTTACACACGTTGTACTGTTAGGTGACGACGCTCTGTGGTAGTAAGAGTACACAAAACAGCAACCATCTAGAACCAAATCCGATTCAATTCCTTCGTCTGACATGCTGATAGCTGAACGAACGAACCAGGAATAAGGTGACAAGATGCAGCAACGTAGGCTATAAGGGTTGGGGGTGGAGGGGGCAATGAAACCCCGGCTGGCTTGGGTGTTCTTTTTAGGTTCTGTAACGTTTTTCTCGCGCAGGGGTGAATCGGGGGTGGTCTAACGACACAAGGCATTGGTTTTTAGACGACCAGTCAGACATTCCGGGTTAGAGTTTGAACCAATGTAAAGACTGTAACGTCACAAGGTATTCTTAGTGGTCTAAGCGGCCGTCAAGTAGCAGGCTCTAGGAGGGGTGAGCTTGAAGGTTTAAAGTGGTAGTGGATACACGCATTATCGGTTGGTTACAGAGAGAGTAAGTGGGGCGGGGTTTAGGGCGGTATCATTCAGATTAGCTTTTACAGCATCAGTAGTCTATAAGTTCTAACGCCATTTTGAAGGCAAAGTAGAGCCATACATTCTGGGGGGTGGGGAGGGCCGAATTTGAACCAATGTAAAGACTTTAACGTCATAAAGGTATTCTTAGTAGTCTAAGCACCCGTCAATGCGGGGATGTAGTGGCAATTGGAGTTTAGGACGGTATCATTCTGATTAGCTTTTACAGCATCAGCAGTCTATAGGCTCTACGCCATTTTGGTATCAGTACCTATAGGGTAGGGGGGTGGGATTTAGGGGTGTATTATTCTGGTTAGATCTCACAGCCTTGGTTGTCTATAGGCTCTAACACCATTTTGGAGGCAGTACCTAAGATCCCACAGCATTGGTTGTCTATAGGCTCTAGCGCCATTTTTAGGCGGTACCTATAGGGGGGAAGGGGCGGGGGACCCTTAGGAAGAGGGCGGCCCCTATGCAAATTAGCTCCTTCCACCCCCATAACAAATTGTACCTATAGGGGGTAAGGAGCGGGGCCTTGGGGAAAAGGGGGCGGGGCTTTAGGGGCAAGGGGCGGCCCCTATGCAAATTAGCTCCTCCCACCCCCATAAAAATTGTACCTATAGGGGGTAAGGGGCGGGGCCTTGGGGAAAAGGGGGCGGGGCTTTAGGGGCAGGGGGCGGCCCCTATGCAAATTAGCTCCTCCCAATTCCCACGAGTTAGTGACACACTATCTACTGTTCACTAATTTCGGTTTGCTTTAACAAGATCAGGACATCGGGAAACCTCGAACGTATTTTATTTGCAAAAAGACAGGTCACACCTCATATCACTGTACCAGTCAACTACAAAGGAATGAATGGACCAATCGACCAAATCAGAAAAATGACACTTGTTTTCAATGTAACAAACCAGGACATTGGAAAAGAGACTGTAGGGAAGGAAGAAATAATCAAGCAGGTTCACGACGTTGTTACCAATGCCAACAAGTTGGACATATAGCAACAAGTCCAAAGCAAGGAGGAAGAGAAAGACAAGCTTTAAACTTAAGCATAGCCGCTCAGCAACCCAGGAGTTTGGCTGTGGGCGAGGCAAGAAGGTATTAGATAGGAAGCCAACGGTTGGGATATATACGTGCTCACAGAAAGGAATCCCGAGACCACGTAATATAATCAGGGTAAGTGTTGACAATAGAGATTATAAAGCTTTAATAGATTCTGGAGCAGTTATATCCCTAGTTAAGCCGGAAATTACCAAGGGGTTCAATGTAGTAGAAGAGGAGTGTAATTTAGTGGACATTCAAGGAAATGCTATTCCTACATATGGAAAGGTAATCCTCCCATTAAGTTTTGGAAGAGATAACATAGTACGGCATGAATTTATGATAGTAGATGCCATAAGTTTTCAGGCAGATTTCTTACTGGGCATCGATTTCCTACATGTACACAATATAAAAATTGATTGGGGAAATGGATGTATGTATGCGTGGGAAATAAAGGTCGACTTGGAAGTAGAGGAGTTTAGGGCAAGTTGTAGGGGAACTGTAGTGTTCACCCGCATATCAACGCAGAGTGGTTGACGTCTATACAAAAACCAAGCCATTTTTATGGGCTGTTTTTTTTTTTATTTTACTTTTTACGGTTCGTCGGCGTATCTGAGGCCATCTAGAACCGGTCATCGACCGTACGGTTTTTAATCGTGCGGTCTACCGACTGGGGAGTGTGAAACGGCACCTTCATCCTACAAGATATCCGATCTCATCCGGCCTGTCCGGCGTGAATAGGATGGTTTTGATGTCGATTCATTTTACACTCTTCCCTAAGACAGGAGCACGCGGTGTTTCCCAGGCGGTCACCCATCCAAGTACTAGCCGCGCTCGACACCGCTTAACTTCGGTGATCTGGCGGGAACCACATTTTTTCACATTTCAAATTCCTTTATTGTTCCTATTTCTTTTTATAAAACTAGCCTTAATCTAATATATTACCTAATCTAACCTATGACTAAATGAAACTAAGCATATATACAAGTTTTGGGCGTATATGGACCGTAAGCATACGGCCCAAAATACGCCCAATAAACCAGGCAAGCTTGGCGGCCGGTATTATGGCCTGTGGATTAAAATTAGTTTATGATTTACAAGTGATCAACGCACGTTCCGGCAGCGCCTTGACGGGTGCTATACAATCTAATTACTCTTGCGAGTACAATCACAATCTATGAAACATTATAGTGTCAATGAAACGCCAATAGCAAGCAATCTGGGAAAAAAGGCATTAAAAACCCAGTAATATTTGATCAGGTACGACTAATTATGCCGGACCACGGCGGGCAATTTAGAAGCACTGCAGCGGCAAGCCACGCCCCCATCGTCATGAAGGTGGAGAGAGACCGCAGTTTAGTGGGTTGTCCTTAGTAAATCGTTGGTCAGAGTCTCCTCCCACCGCGTTGTAGTGTGTTTGCGACGCCCATTTGTCTTACTGGGTGTTCTCCGATTTGTGGACAATATCGGAGAATCCAATAATACTATGGACGTCGTTTTGTCTGGTTTTTATGTCGGAATTGTGTTTGTAGGTCTTTTGTACGTATGTACGTTCATGTCTGGTGTCTGTACGTATGTTTGTTTGTCTGTTATTTTACAAAATATCCATTTTTATTTATTAATGTTTTATTTTTGTTTCTTCGTTTATTTATTAATTTTGTTCATGTATGTTAGGCGGTGGGATGTTGTAGAGTGGTAGTCTATGGTAAAGTGGTTTGTGAGTATTGTTAAAGTCATTGTCTATGCGTCTCTCTGTGATGTTCCTAGTCAGTCTTGAGCTTTGTATTTTGTGAGTGTAGAATTTTGTCGAAATGTCACGTATGTGGTCTGTGATGTTGTCTATCGCTGCCATATGGTGCAGGTCTGCGACTGTGACGTATCTATTGGATGACGTCACACATCGCAAGATCTTATTTTCTAACCTCAGCAACCGTTGTTGCTGAGTGTTAGAAGCACTGCACCAAATGGGAGTGCCGTATGTAAGTATGGGTCTAATTATTTGTCTGTAAATTAATTGTTTATTGGATGGGGAGAGGTGGGAGTTTTTGGATAGTATCGAGTAAAGGCTTTGCATTGCTGCAAAGCCTTTTTTGAGGGTGTCCGTAATATGAGGTTGGAAGGAAAGTATTTCGTCTATTGTTATTCCTAAGTATTTGAAGCGTCTCTGAGGTGGTATTTCAGTGTTATTGATTTTAAGAGGTACAAAAATTCGATTGTTCGTGAACTTCTTTGTCAAAGTTGCGCAAACTGTTTTACTCGGGTTAACTGCGATTTTCCAGGTTTTAAAGTATGGTTCCAATAAGTCAATATGCGTTTGGATTTGGCGCTTCGCAGCTTCCGCATAAAATGATTGCGCGTAGATGAGTGCATCATCCGCGTACAATGCAAGCTTGGTGAAGGGGTATACTTCGGGAAGTCGGCCGTATACAAGTTATATAATAGCGGTGACAGCACCGTTCCCTGAGGCACCCCCGCATTAACTACTTTTGCAGCGGACAGTGCACCCTCCACTCTGACAAAGAATGTCCTGTCGCGTAAGTAAGTTTGTAGTAAAGTTATGTAATGCATTGGAAAATTGTAAAGCGTCATAAATTTGTAAAGTAGTCCTTCATGCCAGACAGTGTCAAAGGCCCGACTGACGTCAAGTGACGATAAAACAGTATTCTGTTCTAAATTAAATTTGTCCTTGACGTCAGTCAGGACCTTCGCCACTGCCTGTACTGTACTGTGTTGCGGTCTGAATCCAAATTGTTCGTCAGGTATTTTATTTAGTAGTTTTTGTTTTTTGAGTTTGTAAATATTTGGAATTCCATCAGGCCCTGGAGCTTTCCGCAAAGGAAGGTATTGTATGATTTCCTTTAGTTCCTTGGGCCTGATGAAAATTTTGGAGAGGAGGGTGGGGGGTATTGGGTATTTTTGTCTAAGTACGTTGGTCATTCTGTTTGTGATGTTGTTTTGTATCTCTTGTGAGTTTGGAGGAGAAGTACAGACTGCTGCAAGGAAATCTGCCATGCAGTCTGCCTTCTCCTTGTCAGTTTGTGTCAGGTGACCTGTCATAGTCGGAATTTTAGTGAATTTACGTTTGAGGCGCTTGGTCAGGCGCCACAGTGACGAGTCTTGTGTACTAAGTCCTGTTAGTGTGTCAGTCCAAGTTTTGTTTTTATGAGCATTAATTTTGTCTCGTATTGTATGTTGCATTTCTGATAGTCTTAGTCGGTCTATTTGTCTGCGTGTTCGTTGCCATGTCTTTCTTATTCTATTTTTGTTTTTGATTAGATCTAGTATGTCCTGTGGTAGTCTGTCTTCTTTGTGTTGTATTTTGATTTTTTGTCCTATTTGTTTGTGAGTAGTTTGT
Organism: Polydrusus tereticollis; assembly: GCA_963920685.1. Taxonomy (NCBI): domain Eukaryota; kingdom Metazoa; phylum Arthropoda; class Insecta; order Coleoptera; family Curculionidae; genus Polydrusus; species Polydrusus tereticollis. Next base: position 47,638,224 of record OY987335.1, on the reverse strand, counting down.
AAATTATTTGTCAGTTTTTCTACTTCTTTTTCAAGCGTTTGTATGTCATTAATTTCATTGGTGATAATTGTTTTGTCACTAAGTATTCGTCTGTAGTTATTCCAGTCTATGTTTTTTAAGAGTATTGTATATGTTGGGGATTCGTAAAGAATTTGTACCTGCCACTCTACCATTACTGGTAAGTGGTCGGAATTTAGTTGTTCCAATACAGTCGCCCCAGATAGGTCAAGTATGTTTTTGTTTAAGTAAAAATCTATTGTAGTTGGCGTTCTGCCGTTCATAACTGGCGAAGAATGGTTCTATATCATTATTTGTCAGTCTTGTGCGAGGTGGGGCATATACCGCGCTCATAATTACTCCATTCCTCAAGCGAATTGAGACATGTTCCACAGCACTTATGATATTCTCGATTTGCATGTGTGGAATGGATTGTTTTATTAGAATGGCAACACCGCCACCTCGCATATTTCTGTCAGCTCTGTATGTAATAAAATTGCGTATTTTAAAAGAATCATTCTCCGCCAGTTTGGTTTCGGTGACGAACATAATGTCGACCCGATTTGAAGATAAAAAAAGATATCAATTCTCCCATCTTGTTTTTAACGCCATTGGCGTTCCAATTGGCAATAATTAAATTTTTGGTGTTTCGAGACCTGTCATTCATCGAAATTTAAACGTATTAAATGTTTCATAGAATTGTAATAATTTTACGGGAATGTCAGCGTCGTTAGGAGTATTTATAGGATTCATAATATGACCAAGTTCTCTAAAAAATCTTGTAATTTCCGCGACGTTGACATTCCTCATAGATTGCATGGCACTTACAAGGTCGCTTACCTGATTAGTCGCACTTGCCGCACTCTGTACCGGAGGGGTACTTTGTTGCTGAAGTTGCTGTTGATATTGCTGGTGCTGCTGAGGAGGCTGCGGGGCAGACGACGGACCACCTCTGGCAGGCAAGGATGGGAAATTCATTGTGTTTAGAGCTGGGGCACTTGCCCTGCCCATTGTGGTGACCCCATTTGCCCTGGGGTTGTTCGGGCCTTGCCCAGTCATCCAGGGATTGCTAGTGGGTGGGGGTGCAGGAACATATTGTGGAGCAGGTCGGTTTCGTTGTTGATTTTCCAATTATTTTGAGATCTTGAAAATATGCACCGGGCATTGAGGGTCGTTTGCCATATGTGCGCCATTGCAGTTGGCGCACTTGACATCATGGCCCGGTGCACAGTCTTTGGTGTAGTGATTGTTCGAGCACTTCATGCATTTGACGTCACGGGAACAGTACGTCGTTGCGTGACCCCACACCTGGCATCGCTTGCACTGAATAATAGTAGTATTATTATTTCTTCGCTCCCATGTAACGTGAATGTTTGAAATGTATTTGATTTCTTGTTTCACTTTGTTTAAGCTTATGTCGCCATTGATAACCACCATATAAAGTGGTCTAAAAGGTGTTCTCAGGAGATAAACTTGTTTTACGGGTAGTTTATGCTCTTTGATGAGCTCTTCTTTTACCTCCTCTGGCGTTGGTTTCTGATCCAGACCACGAATTATATAGGCTTGAGTTTTTTCTGTCGATTTAGCGTAGGTATGAAATTTTTTGTCTGCACTGGCATGGAGCTGACGTAAATATGCATTGTACTCATCGATGTCGTTTATGAGCACAATAGTTGTTCTTTTAGTTAGTTTTAAGTTAAAACCTTTTTTAACTATTTTTCTTATATCTTCTCTCATTCGGTTGCACCCTTCTGAGTTTGCAGGTAATCCATCGAATACAATTGGCGGCACTGGAATAGCCTTTGATTTTTTGTTGTCTGGTTGTTGCTGCTGCTGTGATGTCATCCTGGTAAATTTAGGAAGCTTTTTTCTTGCGCTAATTGCTGCTGAGGTTGTGGATTCCACTTCGGAATCGGTGGTATCCTGTATTTGGATATCGGGATCATTGACAGTTAGTGACTCGTAATGATTTCTTAGTGGGACAACAAAGGGGTTTGAAGGCCTGGAAGCCAAATAGGAACTGGTGCTGACCGTTTTAAATAATTTCGGGTCTTGCTCGGGTGATGTGGCTGTGTACCTTCTTTTGTTTGACTTGGCGATGGCATCAGGGCGTGTAGAATCATCGGTTTGTCGATCTAAGTCTGTGTCACTGATTGTATAATTTTTATTTTTATTTTCAGATCTGGTTTTTGGTATGGTTCCAGTGGCAGAGCGGGCTGGTGCGGTGGAAGCAGCCGATGTGGTTGGAGTGGGCGGTGCTAGTGGGCGGAGTCTCCTGTCTTGACTATCTGCTACGATTTTTAGGTAAGTACTTGTTGAATTAATTATTACTTTTTCGTTATTGGAAGTAACATTAGACACGATATTGTCGGTGTCCATGTCCATTGACATAGCTGCTGCTACATTGTCTGTGGGCAGTGTTGTTTTATTTGTGTTTGTATTTTTATTTAAATCTAGGTCACTATTTTCGGCATTTCCCATTGTGTTTGTTGGATCCATTGTTACTGAATGTAGGTCAGTTAGTTTTGTAATTTTTTGCTCCGGAGGGAACTCCATATTCATTTTTAAAGATTTAGCATGGGTATCCTTATCGGGCTTATCGTATTCCGAGCAAAAAACGTCTGTGCTTGTTTGAGGAGTTTTCGCACTGCGGAACGTTCGCTGGTGCTTTTTTTCTAAGTGTGCCGTTATTTGTGCTCTTTGTGTGTCAGTGAGGGTAAGGGTAGTTACCTGCTTGGCGGTGGATTCACAAAACTTACACTGCTTAATGTATTGTCCTACGAATTTTTCGATTGAGCTTAGTTTTAGTCTTTTTTCAGGTTTTTCCGATTCACTACCGATTGAGAGTTCAGCATCGGACTGTGGCGCGGAGGGTGCGGACGATGCAACACTGTCCTGCGAATTTGGGGGAGACCTCAACATAGCACGATGTGTCTATGGGGGGAGGGGGAGCGACCCCTTGGCCGGGTAAGTACACTTAATCACTAGGTTATTATTTACAGGCACTTAAACTATATTTACAAAGTATTTACACAGTACAGGGAACATCCAGAGGGGGAGTACACTCCCTAAATCCTGCAGGAATAACTCGCAATGTATTCCAGGAGGGAATACACTCCTGTTTTCGCGATTTTAAATGGAAAAAGATTTTCGCAATTTCGGGTTACTGAACACTTTTATCAATAACTCACGAATTTACATGTTAAAATGCGTATAAAAAATCGCGGAACTCGCGTACTATGAACTGTACCCCCCGCATGAACAGGGAGTGCCACAAAAGGGTGGAAACTTATAAAAACTTATCGCGAATATTTGTCGTTACGACAATGCGAAGATTCACCGAGTTTAGCACGCGGTGCTTAGCGAATTTGAGCTTTACTGAACGTTTCAGACATAACAAAAAATCACACCCAGATGCTATATCCATAGAGCCACTGAATTGCTTACTTGACGGGAACCGGTGCTTTAGGTGTCGGTAGGCCCTTGCCTTATGGGCTGGTTCAAAATCAAATTTATTTGTTTTGCTTGAAAAATAACACAAAACTTAAAGTTTATTCCGTTGAACCTTCAATTTATTTTCAAAAACAATTTTACAAATATTGAAAACTTCATAAAAACTCAAAGAAATATCAATCTTAATGAATGATGCACTTAAAAACTACATAAAATCTAAAATGAAATGAAAAACCTTACTTTAATAACAGTTACAGAACTGGGTTTGTTAGTTCAATTATATATAACATTAACGTTATTTAAATTACAGTACCAATAACACACAACGAAACAAAAGCAAAAAGTAAATAAATAACTTGTCTACTTAACTAAAGCACTTTGAGTTCGGTTTAAAAACTGTCTAAGAAAGCAAAAATAATTTGTAACTATTTGCTCATTAATCCTACTTTTCAAAGTTTTTATGGCGAAGAACAAGAAGAAAAAAAAAACAAGACTTTTTCTTGTATTCTAGTTCTTTTCTTTCTAACAGTACCTAATTGCCAGAAACATACAAATTATTGTATATTGAGCGCTTTATTAGGCTCTGTAGGCTGCTTGTATCGTAAAAACAAATAATATGGTTTGATCCTACCTTCATCGTAGCTTTTACTCAACTTGGAGTCAATAGTTTCAGGATCTTGAGATTTACATTCTTATACCAGCTAGTGATTGCGGAGGAGCAGCAACTTTACGTCATCTTTTAACTTCAGAAGCAGTGTGAAAAAATGCCGTGATCGACGTGATCAACAACGTTCAAAAATAGCGACACGGTGAACGACTTCGATAGAGCGAAGAATACTTGCTGTCACCACACGAGAGAGACTTGAAAAACTAACTTTTCGATAAAGCGAATATGTACAGGCGAAGAGTTTGAAACTAACTAACTTTACGGGACCTACCCTGTTACCTCAAATTCAGAGGATCCTGATTAAAAAAAGTAGGACAACCAATTAGAGCGCGTGACGTCACTCACCCAATTTACACCATTGGCAAAATCCGTCAGCTAGACGTTTGATCTGGCAAATGAGGATTTATTGTCTATATGGGAAAGAGTAGTGGGAATACCTTAGGCTGTTTCTATCAATGAATGATTTTTATGGCCACATGCATTAATGTTTGTTTTGCCGATTTAAATTAGATACTTTCTAATCCTATAAATTTATAAAATGTCACGTACATGCCGGCGAAAAGGTCTTTCTTAGTAAGCTTATCACTTTGGAGATCTATAATAAACAATCTTTTAGCCGACCGATGAGAAAATACAAAACATGGCCTGTAATGTAAATAAAAGAGTACCGAAAGAATTCTTGCATGAGTCACTTATTATTTTTATTTTCAATAATTGTTAGAACTAGTTTTCTAACACAAGTAGTGATGTGTATGGCGTAAAAAGCGAAATAAGGGAAATGAAAAATAAAATTGGGGAATTGGAGGAAATTATTCAGCAGATGAAAACTTTTCTACAAGGTAACTCTACCAGGAATTCTTCGTTACGGTCAATAACTGAAGAATCCGATGTTCAAGCGTTTGGCCGACGTTTGAATAATCAAGATAAACAGCTAGAAGGGATCAGAGAAGCCTTGGAGCCCAATTCAAATGCAACTGCAGCTAAGAAAATTAAACGGGCTAGCCTTCCCGAAGCTAGTGAAAATGAAGATGGCGACGAAACGTCCGAATGCGGACAACCAAGCAAAGAGGAAAGAGGAAATAGTGTAGGGGAACCTGTTGTACCTTGAACATGGTTGTACCTTGAACATAACATCTAATTTTGAATTTCGCGGGATTTTTTAGTATATCTGACACTTATTGCTCCTCGACTAACTACCAAACAAAACCGCAGTCATTATTTCGACCGGCTACAGTTATTTATGCCCGCGTCAAGTGATTTTATAAATATTAGCCTATAAAAGTAAGTATTTATTTCTTATGTTTATATAAATACCTTCTTTATTTGTTACTGAATGACCGTGGCTATTTTTTTTTCATAATATTTGTTCATTCAGCTTTAATTTTATTAGTTAAAAGCTTAATTATGTCTAACCTAAAATTTTTTATTTGTGTTCTTGTAAATCCCGGCGTGGCGTTGTACCTTAGACACAAGAAATAGGTTTCACCTCGAACATGTTCAAGGTACATCTTGTTTTACTTTTTACATGGTCAAGGAACATATAATTTGCGTTGTTAAATTGTTAATAATATTTTAAAAGCAAAGTTATTATTTTATTTATTTCTCCTTTAATGACAAGACCGCACCCTAAAGCTGTCATAAAAAAGAACAACAGAAAAGGCTGTAAAAAGGGGAAGTCCCGGATATGGACTGATAGGACGGAAAAGAGCAGAATCGAAGAATTAAGAATGACGAAAGAGCTTAAAAATAAGAAAGAAAAAGCAACGTCGCTTATGAAATCACCGTATTGCCAAAGAAAAGTTGCCAGCGTTTAAGTAATGGATAACTCCGATTCAAAAGATTCTGATGACAGATTTTTTTTACACGACTCTGACGATTCTAATGGACCACTTGTTTTCTCTGAAGATAAAATGGACAACCTTAACGTCATTGTTAAACCGACTACTGATTCCAATAACCTTTTTCAGTATGTAGTGGGTGAGTTTGTTATTTTTATTTACGAGGGAAAATACTTTCCAGGCAAAATTCTGGAAGTTCAAAGAGAAGGAGCAGTAATAAGTTCGATGCACTAAAGTTATAATAGTTGGAAATGGCCTGACAAGGTAGACTCGATGTTGTATCTGTGGAAAGAAATTGTGCAAAAAATTAACCACCCTCTAAAGAACCATTCAAAAAGAGACATTTGTAATGTTAAGGAAATGTTGCAATTTATTGAAGATTAGAAAGATAAATGATATGTTTATTGCTTTTATTTGTTTTTTGACAAGAAGAAAAATGATATATACCAATTTAAACTGTTTTTCTTTACAGTACAATGTAAATTATGTTTTATGCTTTTAACATTATATAAAAATAAATCTATTGTCCAAGGTACAACGTCTCTCTGTTCAAAGTACATCACCCCTGTTGTACCTCGTTCCTGAAAACACACTTAAGAAAACTTAGATATTAACTAAATAAAAATTGAAACCTCCAATTTTCTCTTATTCTATATGGTGCCTAAAACACATAAAAAACAACTGATAAAGTAAAGGTATTGCTAATATTTTTTTGTTTGGTGTAAACGAAGAATTAATGAAAATAGGTACGAGGTACAACAGGTTCCCCTACAATTGATAGAAGACATAGTTATCCCCCCGAGAAGTGAAGTTATTTGTGAAGCAACTCTAAGATGCGCATCTAGGGTTAAGGCCCAACACATAGTTTTGGAACAATGTGCAGATATTCCTCAAGGATTGCTAGTCGCAAGAGTGTTATGCCATAAATCAAATAAAGTGCCTATCAGACTAACAAATGTGGCCGACACAGAAGATCAAATACAAAAGAATACTGCCCTAGCAACAGCTTTTGAAGCTGAAATCGAGTCAAGAAAGGATGCCGGAGACTTAATCAGGAAAATTACCCTTAAAGACAGCCAGGAAATAATAAACCAGTTGAATTTAGAAAAGCCAAAAACTGAAGCTGAGAGAAAACTTAAAAATTTGATAATGGAATATATAGATATATTTAGAGCTTCCAGTCAAAAACTGATTTGTACCTCAAATGTGACGCACCGCATAACTACAGAGAACCTTCCACCCATTGTAAAAAGACCTTATAGAGTACCTTTTCATCGAGAGAAAAGAATGCAAAATGAAATACAAAAACTTCTTGATGACGGAGTTATCACTGAAAGTCAGTCGTCGAAGAGTTTTCCAGCGATTCTAATTGAAAAAAAAAGACATCCTGGGGAAGATGCTCAACATAGACTAGTAATCGATTACCGAGAACTTAATAATATCACGAAATCAGATTATTTCCCGTTACCAAATATTCAAGAAACGATTGATAAACTTGCAGAATCAAGTCTTTTCTCTACTATGGATTTGGCCTCAGGTTATTTTCAAGTACCTTTACATCAGGACGATAGAGAAAAAAGTGCCTTCTCGACGCCGGACAACCACTACGAGTTTACTCGTATGGCCATGGGGCTTAAGAACGCTCCAGCGTCATGGAGTCGGATGATGTCCCACATTTTTGGCAAGCTAAGTTACAAAGAATGTCTACTGTATTTAGATGACATTATTGTATTCTCCGTTGATGATATAGATATTCATTTAGAACGTCTTCGACATATATTTGAGAAAATGCGCGACAGTAATTTAAAGTTTAAACCCACCAAATGCCATTTTCTTAAAAGAGAAACCGAATATTTGGGTCACGTTATAAAAGAAGGAGGATACACGACAAATCCCGAAAAGACAAAAATAATTGAGAATTATTCCACTCCAAAAACTGTTCGAGAAATTCGAGCTTTTTTAGGCCTGTGCGGATTCTACAGAAAGTTTGTTCCCTATTTTTCCAAGATCAGTCAGCCGCTAACAGCCCTTACTAAGAAGAACATACCTTTTAACTGGACAGTTGAACAGCAAGAAACTTTTGAAAAATTAAAAGAAGCTTTAATCACACCACACGTTCTAAAATATCCTGACTTCAGAAAGGAATTTATTGTTAACACCGACGCCAGTGCAACTGCGATCGCCGCCATATTAACGCAGGTTCACGATGGAATGGAACATCCCATTTCTTACTCTAGCCGAACATTAAATGCAGCTGAACGACGGTATTCCACTATAGAAAGGGAATGTTTAGCAGTCGTTTATGCCATAAAGACTTACCGTGTTTATCTTACGGGGACCCACTTTACCATCATGACAGATCATCGACCGTTAAAATACCTCTTGACTATTAAAGATCCGAGCTCCCGATTGTCTAAATGGGCGATGTTCCTAATGGAATATAGATTTACAATAAAATACCGTCCTGGACGCATGAATGAAAATGTGAATAGTTTAACAAGATTAAATATCGAAGAAATAGAGACAAGCGTCCCAGTCCCAAAAACCGTGGCGTTTGTTACCAACGAAGCTGAAATTAATCCAATGATCTCTGTTATTTGGAGCAAACACGAACTTAGAAAGCTTCAAGAAGAAGACCCACAAGTCCAAAATCTCTTATTAAACTAAAATGAAAATGAGTTTTACCTAACTGACACTTGTGTACTTTATAGAAAAAGACAAAATGAGGAACGGCAGGATAGATTGGTTGCCCCTTCAACTATTATTCCCGAAATATTACAGACATATCATACCTCACTTCTAGGAGCACATCCTGGACAGAAAAAGACATGCAAAATTATTCAACAAGATTTCTTTTGGAAAACACTCAAGCAAGATGTCAAACGTTATATAGAGAGTTGTCACTCGTGCAATAGAAGAAAAACAAATCCACAACCGCCAGTAGAAATGCAAAATATGCCAGTACCGTCTACTCCATGGGCTAAAATAGCAATGGATTTGGTAGGTCCACTCAATCCCACCATGAACGGAAACAGAAATATCCTAACATGCATTGATTTCCTAACAAGATACCCTGAATGTATATCAATCCCGGACATGAAAGCGGAAACCGTTGCAAAAGCCTTTGTAGAAAACATTATTCTGCGACATGGTGCACCTCGTGAATTAATAACTGACTGCGGTAGTACATTGATCGGATTGTTTCAAAATATTTGCAAAATGCTAGCAATTAAAAAGCTCCAAACTACCCCATATCATCCTGCGGGAAATGGTAAAGTAGAACGAATGCACAAGACTCTTAAAACTATGATTAGTCATTTTACTAGCGAATATAACTACAACTGGGATGAATTTTTACCTTTTGCCTTGGTGGCATACTGGCATATCGTAATCAGTACCACGAAGCAACTCAAGATATCCCATTATTTTTAATGCTTGGTAGAGATATGGACTTACCAATGCATCTAACAGTTATAGATAAAACAGTCAGGTACGATCTGGATGAAAACTATGCAATAAGCACAGATAGATTGAAACTTTTTAAGGGAGAAATTTTCCCTTCACAAGGACTACTCGTATCGCAGGACGAATTAGAAAATAAAGCCGAAAATGAGCAATATAAGGACGAAAGCCCCGAAAATTTCAACGAACTTACCCGCCAGAATTATGACAGAACGGCCTCCGCCGAAGAAGTGGTTAGTGTAAGTTCTAGTAATTATACGACACCCGTAGAGAGTGAAAACGAAGAAATTGAGAATGAAGAAATTATGATCGGACCTCACACAGGTGGTGAGGGAGAGGAATTAAACAAAGCCTTAAGAAATTATGAAGAGGAGGAGGAATCTCACAGCGCCACTACAGACGATGATAAAGAAAACCGTGATGAGGCCAACGGAAGTAACACACACTCAGAATTAGAAACTAGTGATTCTGATCAAGAAGATATGTTGCCACAAGAAAGCGTGAATACAGAAAACGTAAAGAGAACAAGAACCCGTAAAGTTAAACTGTCATTGCGGCTCAAAGACTATGAATTAGACTAGTCACATAAAGAGCCACCCACTAGCTAAAATAATAAACCTCTAATTGTATTTTTTATAGTGTTTAGAAGAATGGAATTGCTGTTACTAAGTATCCTGCACTCACAAGTTAAATGTTCACTAACTGCATACGATTGCAAAAACCCATCGAAAAATATATCGGCCATATTCTTGCGAGATGTGCAATCTTGCCTAGATCCTGAGAGTGGTTATAAAATATCCACAGGTTATGCCCAAGTTATCGAGAAGAGACGATACGAATATGTTCACGTTTATACATGTTTAATTGAGGTAACTAGATTAATTACCTATTGTGGCGCTTTCTCTCATACCAGCATGGCAAGTGATGCAATTGCTACCTATGTGCATCAGGTAGGTGCTGAAGAATGCAGAAAAATGCACCAATTCCGAGAATACCGTGGGTTTAGCCAAACTATTATAAACAAACTTGAGCCGAACTCTACAAGTACCACTACTGTTGATATAGCCGGAGATATCGACGAAAAATATAATTGCCAAGGAACCCAATATATATAGCGAGAATGGAAACAAGTGGAAAAATGTAATAGTGCAGGGAAGTGTAAGAATTACCCTGCGAGATTACTTTACAAAAGTTACCATCGACAATAACGAAATAAAATTACCCAATGGGGTAATCTGTCCGTTCCTTGACGGATTTTGTATGGATTATATTCTGGGAGAATCTGTATGGGAAACGACAACAACGCAACCTTGTACACATAATATAATTTATAAAGGAATTGCTACATTTTTGCAAGAAAAAGAAGCCAATTCCAGTGGAAATCGATATGTAGTAATTGAAGATCGAGCAAAAATATTTGCTATACAACTAACAAAAAGAAATATTTTATGTGGAATCAACGTATGGGGAAGCGAGCATCTCAGATTAATAATTATAGAAAAAAAAACGCAGAACAAATGACTCCTTGGACAATGAGAAGTGGTGAAAATCCGGACGCGGATTTATTAATTTACATAAATACAAAATTTTTATATGCGGAAAAATCTTTTAAAAGAAGTGTTAATGAAATTATGGCCTATACCGTTCACCGACGCTGCCTACTTTATCGTGAAATTCTGAAAACCCGTCTCCTTATGGCTCATCTAGATCTAGACTCTGTAGCATCCCTCATTAAGAATCAACCAGGCCACCTAGCACATGTAGTGGGTGAGGTGTTATACATTCTCAAGTGTGTACCCATTATGGTAGATGTAAGGAGAGACAAGAATTGTTATGTGGAGTTACCAGTTACTGCCTATAACCGAAGCCTATTTTTATCACCTAGAACACGCATTCTTCAAGAGCATGCGCAACAAATCGAATGTAATACTATTATGCCAGCCATGTATTATTTGGAAGACAAATGGGTCGGGTTTGATCCCTATCCAAATGTCGGGATAACTCCTCAGCATCTGAAAGTGGACAACGAACATCCTTTTACCTTTCAAGCTATAAAAAGTCTAGGAACCGGTGGATTATAATACAGTAAATGAGATTAAACAAGCCACAGATGACTTGATGTTTACCTTTGAAAGATCTGCTCTAAGTAATATACTTATTCGGAAAATGGTGGGGAAGAGCGTGAATTCGCAAGGGTACTCTTCACTATCCCTATTTGATAAATACGATATCGAAAAATTGGCTAATTCAACTATCAATACATTATATGGTTATTTCACCATTTTAGGCGAATTTACGAGTAGCCTTCTGGGCCTTTATTTTATTTTTCTAGCAATCAAATTTATTTTAGAAACTTCTATGAATGCTATGGCCTCATACCTACTCCAGAGCAAACACAGTCAAGTGAAAATACGCAAGAGATAAATGCATGGACCTATGGCGGGCTACGACAGACATTGCAAGGCGAAGTACCCGGTCAAATATCGCTCCAAATGCCGCCTCAAGGCATGAAACCCTAGACGATTTACGAGAAGCAAGCCTCTACCTCAAATAAGAAATAGAAAAAAAATCGTTAGGAGAGTCAGTAGAGCCATCTAAGAAATATATACGATAAAATAATGTAACTACCAATAGAATTCTAATAATTTAACCTCAGTAGTACCCAGCGGGAATGCAACGCATCAAGAAGGAAATAAAATATGACAGTACTGAAGCCTACCTTGCGGGAGTTGTAAAATAAAAAGTCAGATAACAGGGGGCGTTAGTAGGACTGTTCAACGGTGGATCACCGACAAAGCGGCCGAGAACGGAAATGTTAAAATAAACAATCGACTAAATTTCAATGTGCGTGGCTCAAAGATGTTTTTTTAGGCTTAAAGTTGCTACACACACATTTTTTGGAATGTCAAGGTATTGCTGAATCTGCTGTTCTAATTTTCTCATGGAAATCTAGATCTCATTAGAAAAATTGGGAGAACTGCTGAGTTGCAGAAATTAAAAACTTTAAACAAAACCAGATTAGGGACGCCAGAAATTTCAGTTTTCTTCAGATCCTTTCCACGGGCACTTAAAAAAAAAAAAAAAAATTCTACTTTCGAATTAAAATTTTTCGTTATAAAAAATTATTAACATGTTGTGGTTAGTAATCTTCATGATGTATATAGGGATGATCCAAGATCTCCCTACGTGTTCACTTTTATATCGGGTGGCCCTATACCATCTCTGGGAATTGTTCCATTTTTATGATGGGGATTTGCCGTGTCCCCCGGTTTCATGGCCCGTACGTGCGACCCTTGCGCTATGGCGGGATATGGTGCATGCCAACTATCAGGTATTCCGAGCAAGAATGGCCGCGCAAATAAGCCAACCATTGGAACCACACTGTGCCTGTGCGCTATGTGTACCACCCACTCAACGTTTATTCACCCCCGAGTATTTTTGGCGAACCTGGAATTTCGCCAAACTACAAGGATGTACTTGCCCCGTTTGCCTAAACCAGCCAACAAATCTACCCCACGGATTTAACCAAAGAGAAGCGTCTACCCAAACACTCCATCAACCCACCACCAGTACAACAACCCAAACACCTGTTACCATTCAATCTGACTGCGCATGCCAGACCGAAAGACAGCCCCCCCGTTTGCAACCCTTACCTTCCATGATGCCGATGCTAATCAGAGCTGGCCGGCCCCTAGGGGCAGCACACCATTTCCAGCCCTTCCACCCTATGATGAGGGTACTGCCAGCCGCGGCAATATCCCAAGCGCCAGCAGCCGCACCCCAAGAAGCTCCAGCCGTCCCTCTGGCAGGCGCCCAGCCAAGCGCGCCTCCCTACCTACGATCCAGAGCCACCCGCTACCGAGTTAGGCCTGCACAACAACCAGGAGGAGGCATGCGCCTTCTATTTAACCCTGTTAGGCCCGAAAATAACGGAATCGACAGTGGTGTAGAGGAATAAACTAACTTTCCACTTTTAAAACTTAGTAAGTAGGGGAAGCCGGGGCAAAATGGGCACCGGGGCATAATGAACATCTCCTATGATTTGGAGAAATTTAAACGCAGTCTGACAACACCGATCGGACATATTGTAAAATACGCGTGCCTGTAACAAGCACCTCACATCGGGTCCACTGTTTGGGGCGGTTGTTATTAGTAGAGGCCATAGTTTTGTGCGCGTGATATAATTTTTCACTATTTTGATTAGCCTACTACGCCATCCAGTGTTTTGTTTTTTTGAGTTGCAATAGTTATAAGGTTAAAAGGGTAAGTTTAGTGCTTAAATTTATGTACATGAAAATAACAGGATTATTGTTGGATTGATTATTAAGTTAAAATATTCCAATATGGCACCTGGGGCATAACGGGCGGGGCAAATTGAGCACAATTAGGGTGCTCATTATGCCCCTGCCCATAGTGCCCCATAGATGCCAAATTAGTAGATGCATTTGTAAACCAAAATTATTTCTATTTCAGTTATGCAAATATGGTGCGTAATTACAAAAGGAAGACTGAGAGACAGTCTTGGACAGAAAATCAAAGGATCAAGCAATTGATGCGGTTGTAAACCAAAACATTCGTTGCAAAACTGCCGCAACAAATTATGCTGTTCCTCGTGCTACTTTACAACGTCGTATCCGCAAATATCAGGTTAATCAAGATATTTCTTCTGCAGTTATAAAAGGTATGGGCAACTTCAAATCTGTATTCACGACAGGTCAAGAATTAGAGCTGGTTGGTTTTATTCAAGATATGGAAAATCGCCTTTTTGGTCTTACACCGAGAGATCTTCGAAAACTTGCTTACCAACTAGCAGAACGAAACGAAATTTCCCATAACTTTAATAAAGCAACCAAAATGGCAGGAGAAGATTGGTTGACCGCTTTCCTTAAAAGGCATGATGTTCTTTCGTTAAGAAAACCAGAGGCAACTTCAGCGGCCCGCGCTATGGGCTTTAACAAAGTTTCAATAAATAGGTTCTTTGAACTTTTGATTGAAACCATTGGAAAATATCAGATAATGCCAGATCGGCTATTTAACGTTGACGAGACGGGCATATCCACGGTTGCCAAAAGTCTAAATAAAATTATCGCAACCAAAGGAAAAAAGCAAGTTGGGTCTTTGTCGTCTGCAGAAAGGGGGAAGACGCTAACTGTGGAAATTTGTATGGGTGCAGATGGTTCGTTTATGCCTCCACTCTTTATTTTTCCCAGGAAACGAATGAAGTTAGAACTGTTAGATAGTGCTCCACCTGGTTCTTGGGCTGAGTGTAATGATTCTGGCTGGATGCAAGGTGATTTGTTTGTTAAGTGGTTTGAAAAATTCATACTTTGGTCAAGAGCTTCAAAAGAAAATCGTGTGTTGCTATTACAAGATGGTCATTATACGCACACAACAAATTTAAAACTTATTGAAATGGCGAGGGAGCACGGAGTAATTCTATTGTGTTTCCCGCCCCACTGCACACACAAACTGCAACCACTTGATGTCAGCTTTATGAAACCTTTAAGCTCCTATTATGCAGACGAAATTAAGAACTGGTTACGAGTGAATCCAGGTCGAGTAGTTACTCATTACCAGGTGGCTGAGCTCTTCGGAAAAGCCTTCATTCGAGCGGCGACTATGTCGGTGGCTATAAACGGTTTTAAAGCTACTGGGATATGGCCAACTAACCCAAATATTTTTACGGATGCGGATTTTGTTGCATCTGAAACAACAAATATTGAACAGCCCCAAAATTCTCAACTACTAGAGCCTCAGTTAGAAACACAGCTTCCAGAAAATAAAACACCGATTGCTTCAGAAGAACAAAGCATGAGACACTCTCCACAGCCAGGACCATCAAACAGATCGCCTTCTCAGGTTTTGTCTTCTCGAAACAATAGTCAAACGGAGTTTGTTCTTACTTCTCCTGAGCACATTCTACCTATTCCTAAGACTACGAATAAAAGAAGGCAAACAAGAAATCGTTGAAAAACGGTCTCCTTACAAGAATGAGCTCATGGAATCCACAAAAGTTAAAGAGGCTAAGAAATCTAAAGTAGAAACTAAAAAGCGAAAGGTGTTTGAGAGTGAAGAAGATGAAATAGATAACAAAACGAAAAAACAAAACAAAACAGAACAAACCAGAAAACTTAAAATCACTGAAAAAAGACAAAAAATAAGTGCTGATGACTCCGACTCTGAAAGTGAAGTTTCGGATGTAGATTGTTTATATTGTGGTTATTCATATCTGCAGTCAAGCGAAGGTTGGGTTGCATGCTGCTTATGCGCAAAATGGGCGCATTGTTCCTGTGCGGGTGAAGAGGATGAAGACGAGGACTGTAAATATATTTGTGAACAGTGCCAGAAATAAGCGAAATTTGTCATAAATATGCCATGCTCATTGTGCCCCGTTGCGGTGCTTATTTTACCCCTATCCCGGGGCATAAAGATTTTTTATTCAGAAAACTATTTTTTTATCTTGTTTGTTCGTTAAGTAAATTTAATTTACAATTTAAATTTTGTAATATAAGTTAACAAAAATGTTACGAAATAAACCTAAAATAATCTTTATATTACTACCTACGAGTTCAGAATTACGTTTTTTTCTTAGGGTGCTCATTTTGCCCCGGCTTCCCCTACCTATATATATATATGATTGCCACAAATTTCGTTTGTTCTATCATTTAATGATTTTAAAAAATGTTTTTACACAGAAAAAATAATTCTCAGTTTGTGTTTCTTATTTATAAGGGGACATTTATTTATATGTGTATTTTAAAAAGGATAAAATAATATTTTTTTTTAAAGATGATGTGTAATCTTTATGCTGGCCCAGAAAACTAAAATTATTTCATATACACATACGTACTTTCAATCTAATTTTCTCGTTATTCAAGTTTTGAGCACTATACTTACAATAGTTTAATTTTATTAGTGTCATGCCTTTATGAAAGAGAACAATTAAAAAAAAAATTCTGTTTTCCATGAGCAAGTATTTGAAATCGCAAATTTTGGGTAATCATTTTTTTAAATGTTAAATTAAATAGTTAAGTATGTTTATCGCAAATAATGTATCAAGTTCTTATTGCCAAGGAAATTTTTATATTTAACCTGAGTTTTAGAATTTTATGAGAGAGTTGCTGAAAGGTACTTATATTTGAAAATAATTAAAAAAAAAACTTTATTTTGAAGTGAAGGGAGTTATAGGAAACCTTTTCTGATAATTTTAGTAACAACCCCGTAAGGGAATAAAGACAGAAAAGTTTTCTTGCCTTTCTGAAAGTAAACTTTAATTAATAAGTATATGGGTGTGGAAAGAAATATTGTAACAATGTTTTAGAATTTTTACTTACCAAAGTTCCATATAAAAGGGTAACATTAATTTTTAGGCTATCAAGTTACATTGTAAAAGGTAAAACACTCTTTGTAAATAATTTTCTGGGTTAAAATTTACTTTCGTTGATTACTAGGGAAAATGGGGTAAATATTTATATTAAATAACTTGAACAACATCGGTGTAAACGCAGTCAATATAAATCCAAAGGTCTGTCAGACATCCAGGCGCCGCGCTGGTACGTAAAGACAAGGCCTCTTTCACACATACGGTTTTTTAACGGTAACCGTGCCGTAGCCGTGCCGTAGTTTAATTTGCTTTGTGTTCACACGCCACACGGTTTTTAGTAGACGGCACGGCGCAGAATTTTTTAAATAATAATAATTAAAAGCAGTTGTCAGTTGCCCTACGATGGATGAACGAAAAAGACGCATATTGTTAATAATGCTATGGCATCGTCGTAGACAGTCGCGAAAAACAAGAAAATTTTGGATTCATCCACTTCTTGAAAGCAGACAATTGATGGGCGAATTTGTAACATTGTTTCACGAGATACGAAAGGATAGTTCAAAATTTTTTAATTACTTTCGAATGTCTGTTGGCAGTTTCGATGAATTGTGTGCAAAATTGCAGAACGCTCTACAAAAAGAGGACACACATATGCGAAGTTGTATACCTCCAGTGGAGATGGTTGCGGTTACTCTCAGGTATGTAAAAATATTTTATATATTTATTTTGTTGCAATACAAAAGTACTAAAAATCATTATTATTACACCGAAGTAACATCACTCAAACAAATGCATACTTTGCGATTCTTCGGAATACATAGAATATGAGGGGGATAATATATTATTTGAAAAACTACCTACGATCCAGAGCCACCCGCTACCGAGTTAGGCCTGCACAACAACCAGGAGGAGGCATGCGCCTTCTATTTAACCCTGTTAGGCCCGAAAATAACGGAATCGACAGTGGTGTAGAGGAATAAACTAACTTTCCACTTTTAAAACTTAGTAAGTAGGGGAAGCCGGGGCAAAATGGGCACCGGGGCATAATGAACATCTCCTATGATTTGGAGAAATTTAAACGCAGTCTGACAACACCGATCGGACATATTGTAAAATACGCGTGCCTGTAACAAGCACCTCACATCGGGTCCACTGTTTGGGGCGGTTGTTATTAGTAGAGGCCATAGTTTTGTGCGCGTGATATAATTTTTCACTATTTTGATTAGCCTACTACGCCATCCAGTGTTTTGTTTTTTTGAGTTGCAATAGTTATAAGGTTAAAAGGGTAAGTTTAGTGCTTAAATTTATGTACATGAAAATAACAGGATTATTGTTGGATTGATTATTAAGTTAAAATATTCCAATATGGCACCTGGGGCATAACGGGCGGGGCAAATTGAGCACAATTAGGGTGCTCATTATGCCCCTGCCCATAGTGCCCCATAGATGCCAAATTAGTAGATGCATTTGTAAACCAAAATTATTTCTATTTCAGTTATGCAAATATGGTGCGTAATTACAAAAGGAAGACTGAGAGACAGTCTTGGACAGAAAATCAAAGGATCAAGCAATTGATGCGGTTGTAAACCAAAACATTCGTTGCAAAACTGCCGCAACAAATTATGCTGTTCCTCGTGCTACTTTACAACGTCGTATCCGCAAATATCAGGTTAATCAAGATATTTCTTCTGCAGTTATAAAAGGTATGGGCAACTTCAAATCTGTATTCACGACAGGTCAAGAATTAGAGCTGGTTGGTTTTATTCAAGATATGGAAAATCGCCTTTTTGGTCTTACACCGAGAGATCTTCGAAAACTTGCTTACCAACTAGCAGAACGAAACGAAATTTCCCATAACTTTAATAAAGCAACCAAAATGGCAGGAGAAGATTGGTTGACCGCTTTCCTTAAAAGGCATGATGTTCTTTCGTTAAGAAAACCAGAGGCAACTTCAGCGGCCCGCGCTATGGGCTTTAACAAAGTTTCAATAAATAGGTTCTTTGAACTTTTGATTGAAACCATTGAAAAATATCAGATAATGCCAGATCGGCTATTTAACGTTGACGAGACGGGCATATCCACGGTTGCCAAAAGTCTAAATAAAATTATTGCAACCAAAGGAAAAAAGCAAGTTGGGTCTTTGTCGTCTGCAGAAAGGGGGAAGACGCTAACTGTGGAAATTTGTATGGGTGCAGATGGTTCGTTTATGCCTCCACTCTTTATTTTTCCCAGGAAACGAATGAAGTTAGAACTGTTAGATAGTGCTCCACCTGGTTCTTGGGCTGAGTGTAATGATTCTGGCTGGATGCAAGGTGATTTGTTTGTTAAGTGGTTTGAAAAATTCATACTTTGGTCAAGAGCTTCAAAAGAAAATCGTGTGTTGCTATTACAAGATGGTCATTATACGCACACAACAAATTTAAAACTTATTGAAATGGCGAGGGAGCACGGAGTAATTCTATTGTGTGCACACACAAACTGCAACCACTTGATGTCAGCTTTATGAAACCTTTAAGCTCCTATTATGCAGACGAAATTAAGAACTGGTTACGAGTGAATCCAGGTCGAGTAGTTACTCATTACCAGGTGGCTGAGCTCTTCGGAAAAGCCTTCATTCGAGCGGCGACTATGTCGGTGGCTATAAACGGTTTTAAAGCTACTGGGATATGGCCAACTAACCCAAATATTTTTACGGATGCGGATTTTGTTGCATCTGAAACAACAAATATTGAACAGCCCCAAAATTCTCAACTACTAGAGCCTCAGTTAGAAACACAGCTTCCAGAAAATAAAACACCGATTGCTTCAGAAGAACAAAGCATGAGACACTCTCCACAGCCAGGACCATCAAACAGATCGCCTTCTCAGGTTTTGTCTTCTCGAAACAATAGTCAAACGGAGTTTGTTCTTACTTCTCCTGAGCACATTCTACCTATTCCTAAGACTACGAATAAAAGAAGGCAAACAAGAAATCGTTGAAAAACGGTCTCCTTACAAGAATGAGCTCATGGAATCCACAAAAGTTAAAGAGGCTAAGAAATCTAAAGTAGAAACTAAAAAGCGAAAGGTGTTTGAGAGTGAAGAAGATGAAATAGATAACAAAACGAAAAAACAAAACAAAACAGAACAAACCAGAAAACTTAAAATCACTGAAAAAAGACAAAAAATAAGTGCTGATGACTCCGACTCTGAAAGTGAAGTTTCGGATGTAGATTGTTTATATTGTGGTTATTCATATCTGCAGTCAAGCGAAGGTTGGGTTGCATGCTGCTTATGCGCAAAATGGGCGCATTGTTCCTGTGCGGGTGAAGAGGATGAAGACGAGGACTGTAAATATATTTGTGAACAGTGCCAGAAATAAGCGAAATTTGTCATAAATATGCCATGCTCATTGTGCCCCGTTGCGGTGCTTATTTTACCCCTATCCCGGGGCATAAAGATTTTTTATTCAGAAAACTATTTTTTTATCTTGTTTGTTCGTTAAGTAAATTTAATTTACAATTTAAATTTTGTAATATAAGTTAACAAAAATGTTACGAAATAAACCTAAAATGATCTTTATATTACTACCTACGAGTTCAGAATTACGTTTTTTTCTTAGGGTGCTCATTTTGCCCCGGCTTCCCCTACCTATATATATATATGATTGCCACAAATTTCGTTTGTTCTATCATTTAATGATTTTAAAAAATGTTTTTACACAGAAAAAATAATTCTCAGTTTGTGTTTCTTATTTATAAGGGGACATTTATTTATATGTGTATTTTAAAAAGGATAAAATAATATTTTTTTTTAAAGATGATGTGTAATCTTTATGCTGGCCCAGAAAACTAAAATTATTTCATATACACATACGTACTTTCAATCTAATTTTCTCGTTATTCAAGTTTTGAGCACTATACTTACAATAGTTTAATTTTATTAGTGTCATGCCTTTATGAAAGAGAACAATTAAAAAAAAAATTCTGTTTTCCA
The DNA here is from genome assembly GCA_963920685.1 of Polydrusus tereticollis. Taxonomy (NCBI): domain Eukaryota; kingdom Metazoa; phylum Arthropoda; class Insecta; order Coleoptera; family Curculionidae; genus Polydrusus; species Polydrusus tereticollis. The sequence continues at coordinate 47,617,508 of OY987335.1, read as the reverse complement.
TGAGCAAGTATTTGAAATCGCAAATTTTGGGTAATCATTTTTTTAAATGTTAAATTAAATAGTTAAGTATGTTTATCGCAAATAATGTATCGAGTTCTTATTGCCAAGGAAATTTTTATATTTAACCTGAGTTTTAGAATTTTATGAGAGAGTTGCTGAAAGGTACTTATATTTGAAAATAATTAAAAAAAAAACTTTATTTTGAAGTGAAGGGAGTTATAGGAAACCTTTTCTGATAATTTTAGTAACAACCCCGTAAGGGAATAAAGACAGAAAAGTTTTCTTGCCTTTCTGAAAGTAAACTTTAATTAATAAGTATATGGGTGTGGAAAGAAATATTGTAACAATGTTTTAGAATTTTTACTTACCAAAGTTCCATATAAAAGGGTAACATTAATTTTTAGGCTATCAAGTTACATTGTAAAAGGTAAAACACTCTTTGTAAATAATTTTCTGGGTTAAAATTTACTTTCGTTGATTACTAGGAAAAATGGGGTAAATATTTATATTAAATAACTTGAACAACATCGGTGTAAACGCAGTCAATATAAATCCAAAGGTCTGTCAGACATCCAGGCGCCGCGCTGGTACGTAAAGACAAGGCCTCTTTCACACATACGGTTTTTTAACGGTAACCGTGCCGTAGCCGTGCCGTAGTTTAATTTGCTTTGTGTTCACACGCCACACGGTTTTTAGTAGACGGCACGGCGCAGAATTTTTTAAATAATAATAATTAAAAGCAGTTGTCAGTTGCCCTACGATGGATAAACGAAAAAGACGCATATTGTTAATAATGCTATGGCATCGTCGTAGACAGTCGCGAAAAACAAGAAAATTTTGGATTCATCCACTTCTTGAAAGCAGACAATTGATGGGCGAATTTGTAACATTGTTTCACGAGATACGAAAGGATAGTTCAAAATTTTTTAATTACTTTCGAATGTCTGTTGGCAGTTTCGATGAATTGTGTGCAAAATTGCAGAACGCTCTACAAAAAGAGGACACACATATGCGAAGTTGTATACCTCCAGTGGAGATGGTTGCGGTTACTCTCAGGTATGTAAAAATATTTTATATATTTATTTTGTTGCAATACAAAAGTACTAAAAATCATTATTATTACACCGAAGTAACATCACTCAAACAAATGCATACTTTGCGATTCTTCGGAATACATAGAATATGAGGGGGATAATATATTATTTGAAAATTCTGCTGATTTGGTGGAACTTGGTCCTGATGTGTGTGTACTTGGAGGACTCACAATAGCAGAAAGTGCATCAAAATTTGGTGCTGTGTAATTTTGTGAAGCTTCTTCTGTCTGTGGTGTTAGTCTTTCCATCTCATGGACCTGCACTCTATATGTTGATTCACCCATAATGGCTAGTAGATTCTCCACTGCCTGTTGTGTCTCATCATCATCAAGTCGTAAAGACGCCGATACCGTAGGGCTGATCTGCGTTGCCATCAGCATATCATTTGTAGGGGAAGGCTGAAGGGGCGATAGAAGTACGTTTAGAGGTGATATTACAGGTAGGGATAGAGTTAACTCCTCTATAGGCATGTCAAGGTCAGGAGAGGCAGGAATGGGCGATATCAACACAGGAGGAGGTGATATTGAAGGGAGGGATAGGGTTAGCTCTAATATAGGAATGTCATAGACAGGGGAGGCAGGTATAGGTGATATTAATACAGGCAGTGGTGATAGCGAAGGGAGGGACTGGGACGAGACGTCGTCGTTGTTTTCAGCAGGTACTGCTTCGAACAGTAGATAAATAATTGCTACAACGTGGTCTTGTTCGTGGGTTGTAAGTCCTTCGCACAAGTGGACATCGTTAATCTTCCTGTTACGCATTTCTGACGCACTCTCGCCTGGTTGTCTTTTTTCGAGAATAATCTCAACGAGCCGCCGCTTACAACTTTCCGAAAGTCCCTTAATAGCATAAATGCGTCTTAAGGCTTCACGCTGAATTTCGGCCTCACACGCTCCCAGTACGGAGAAGTTAGATGTAGAAAACATTTTTGAAAAAAATTTTAAACGTCAGCAAAATCTGTTTCAATTAAAAAAGATCGAACCGACACGTTAAAACTCAGCAGAGAGACTGAAAAACCACTTGCAAAATTTCTAGCACCATATAGGTAAAAACGAAGCTGTAACAATATGTGGGAGGGTCGTAAGAGTTTATTTGACATTTATTTCGCCCTATACCTGGAATTCACCCTAACTTGACTGCTTAAAACTATTTTAAAAAATGTTGACGTTCCTTTTAAACTTTTGATAGCGTGGGAGCATCTTTTGATGAATGACTAGACCTATTAAAAATAATCACAAATAAAAAATATGTATTTTTACAAGTACAATGGGCGTATATTAAATATTTTGCGAAATAATATCAACAGAATTATTAAAGTAGCCCTAATGAATATTGTTGAGTTTTTAGAAATTTTAAAAATATTAATAAATCATTGCACGGAGGGCCGATGTTGTCATTGTCACACTAGAATCTTTTGCCTAATACATGATTTTAATTTAATTTTTTTTTACAGACAGTTGCACTATAAACAGGGGTACTTGCTACAAATCTCATTAGTCGTTAGTCAGCCTTCAGTAAGTGCAGACGCAACCTATAAGTACACCTAAAAAATGGAAAAGTTTATTATTGTTAAAGAGGCTACCAAGCGTGTGCGACTATATAATATTATGGGGCATACTACAGAGTTTAAGATTAAAGCTGTACCAACGGGGAATGAACCTGCTGCATGGTTAAAAGATACCATCAATCAGATGATTCAAAGAGCCACAGCACATTTGGAGCCGTCAGACCAAGTGAGTTTTAGTTTTTGCTCTAAGGATTTCCAGCGCGGGGAGGGATGGCTTTCTTTTAGACCCGCAAGTCAGATAAATTATGATGATTTATGGAACGTAATCAGCAATATTTATCAGTCCAATTCACCAGGCCTCAATACAGAGACCTTCTGCCTAGGTGTAACTAGTGTAAGATTGCCCACAGGTCAGGGGAGGGGCAATAAATACAATACATACGAAGAAGAATGTGTCAAGAGACGAGGAATAACAGTCATCAAGAATAAGGATAACCTGTGCTTACCACGTGCCCTGGTGGTGGCTATTGCTTTTGCTAAAAAAGATAGCAATTTTACAAAAGTAAGAAACGACGTCAATAAGATGCAGACTGTAAGAACAAATAATTTACTGAAGGCATCGGGGATCGCTATTCCAGTTACGGGGGCCGGAATTCCTGAAATACAACTTTTTCAAAACTATCTAAAGGACTTTAAAATTGTTGTCTATAGGTATCAGACGAAAGGTAGGGATGTTATTTTTGAAGGATCTACAAATACGAACAAACGACTTAACCTACTACACCACAACGGTCATTTTAATGTAATAACCTCGTTAACGGCGGCGTTTATGTGCACTTACTATTGTGAAGTGTGCCATATTCCCTATAGTAATAAAAACAACCATTTGTGCGGTGGCAAGTGTCCTGGTTGCGAACAAACCCCAAAGTGTGATATAAGTAATGTTAGGGTTAAGTGCGATAGCTGTAAACGAAATTTTAGAGGCGAAATCTGCTATAATAATCACCTTAAAGCCGGGTCATGGGGGAAAAGTACCGTCTGTGCTGCAATCAGAAGCTGTGAGCACTGTTTTAAAACCATAAAAGGTGATAGAATACATACCTGCGGAGAAATTTTTTGCAAAATATGTTGGAAGACTGTTCCTGAGAATCATCTTTGCTACATTCAGAGAGATAAGGGAAAACCGCACAGTGAAAATCGGCTCTTCGTCTTTTATGATTTAGAGACAAGACAGGAAGAGAGATTAACAGATAGTATACTGCTTCATCAGCCGAATCTCTGTGTTTATAGCCAATGCTGTGACAAGTGTATTACCGAAACTAATTTGTATTTTTGTCAAAAATGTGGCTTTCGTACAAAAGTAATAAAAGAAGATGTAATCAAGACATTTACCTCTCATTTGCTGCAGCTAAGAAAGAAATATAAAGAGATAGTTGTAATCGCCCATAACGGCCAGGCATTCGATCACCAATTTATACTGAATTATATGATAACAGAAACCGATTTAACACCGGCGTTAATAATGCGCGGGACAAAAATAATAATGATGAAGTTCGAAAATATTAAGTTTATAGACTCGCTTAACTATTTTCCAATGCCGCTAGCCAAGTTACCCCAAGCTTTTGGGCTAGGTGATGATTTTAAAAAGGGATATTTCCCTCATATGTTTAATAAATTTGAAAATCAAAATTACGTGGGACCTTTACCAGCCATTGAACATTACACACCTGACACGATGAAGACAGAAGATAGAGCTAAATTTATGCAGTGGTACAAGGAGCATAAAAACGACCTGTTTGATTTACAAAAAGAACTGATTGATTATTGTGTGTCTGATGTAAAAATTCTTACCGGTGCCTGTTTGAAATTCAGGGAGCAACTTTTGGCTACAAGTAATGTATGTCCTTTCCTAGAAGCCAACACTATTGCGTCAGTATGTAACAAGATATTTAGAAGAAATTGTTTAAAGCCAGATACAATTGGAATAATACCAAAAAATGGTTATCGCTGGAAAGATCAACAAAGTAAAATTGCTATTGAATGGTTACTTTGGGAGGAAAAGCAGAAAGATATTGATATTATACACGCAGCCAAGGGCCCTGAGATGACTCTTAGAGGGATAAAAGTGGACGGATATTGTCCCGACACAAATCAGGTTTTCGAATTTCAAGGTTGTTATTATCATGGCTGCCCTAAGTGCTACAAATTCGGGAGAAATGATCCTCTTCGCGAGGACCCCTCACTCACTTTAAATTTAAGATATGAAGCCACCACAGCAAAAATTGAAAAACTTAAAAGTTTTGGTTTGTTAGTCATTCAGAAATGGGAGTGTGACTTCAGACGAGAAATGAAAGAAAATAAGGAAATTAAAAAATTCACAGAGACACACCCTCTATTCATCTCAACACCTTTAAATCCACGAGACGCGTTTTACGGGGGCCGTACCGGAAACGTTTGGGAATATTACGAGGTCACGGGGAATGAAAAAATTAAATATGTTGATATATGCAGCCTCTATCCCTATGTCTGTAAACACGGAAAGTTTCCCATAGGACATCCCCAAGTATTCGTCGGTGATGAGTGTAAAAAACTAGACTTAAACAGTACCGACGGTTTAATAAAATGCACTGTGCAGCCACCGAGAGATTTGTATCATCCCGTGCTTCCCCTAAAAATTAATAATAAACTTATGTTTGTCCTTTGCGCTAAATGCGGACAGGACATGTCCCAATCTATTGTATCATGTGAACACTCTGATAAGGACCGATCATTAACAGGCACCTGGGTTATTGCAGAAGTACTGAAAGCTCTCGAAAAGGGGTATAAATTACTGACAGTCTTCGAAATCTGGAAATATACAACACAGCAATTTAATAAACAGACAGGGACCGAGGGTTTGTTTACAGCCATGATGAACAAATTTATTAAAATTAAACAAGAATCTAGCGGATACCCCTCAAATTGTTCCACTCAGTCAGAAAAAGAGCAATACATTGTGGATTTTTTTAATCAAGAAGATGTACAGCTGAACCCTGAAGCTATAGTTAATAATCCGGGGCTTAGATCACTAAGTAAATTACTTTTAAATTCATTTTGGGGTAAGTTTGGACAGCGCCAGAATCTACCAAAAACAAAAATTGTAAATACCTCTCAGGAGTTCTTTTCGCTGTTTGTGCAGCCGGACATACAAATTAACGGTATACTACCTATTAATGAACAGACCTTAATTGTTAATTATGAACATACATTATAAACGTGTGATTCATTACCAACTGCAAATGTAGCCGCCGCATTTGTAACCGCCCAGGCTCGTCTTAAGTTGTATTCATATCTTGAAGAGCTGGGCGATCGCGTTTTATATTACGATACAGACTCTGTCATTTATATTTCACGAGATAATGAAAATGATATACCTACGGGTCATTTCATTGGCGATATGACAGATGAGCTGGAGAGCTACGGTCACAATTCCTACATTACGCGGTTCGTATCAGGCGGCCCTAAACACTATGCTCTGAAATTTTTTTGTACGAAACGTCAAACGGAGGAAATTGTTTGCAAAATTAAGGGCTTCTCCTTAAACTACACAACATCTAAACTGATAAACTTTGATACTATCCGACAAATGATTCTTCAAAAATCAAATCCGATACCTATTATTTCTAGCAATATTCGGCGAACTAAAGAACATGAAGTAATATCCCGCGTAGAAACCAAACTGTATAGGCCTAATTCCACTAAAAGGCAATTTTCACCCTCAGGGGGCTCAACACCCTACGGCTATAAGAAATCAAAACCATAGTTGTATAATTATTATATTCCTAGAAATATAACTGTATATAATACTGTGTACAAATAAAATATTTTCTCTCTAGCTACATGTTATATCAAATAATAAATCTGTATATAATTGCATAATAATAAGTTGTATAGTAGTATTCATTTTTTTACATGAGCTAATTACAGTACTGTACCTATGTAAAAATAATGGATTTGTATATAAAGGCATAAGTTGTGTATAGTGTTATTCATTTTACATGAGGCAATTATTGTATGTGAAAATAAAAAAAGAGAATATGCTAGGGGTTTGTCCTACTTGTAATAGTGGTAATTTTTATTACAAATAGGTCAGGCATACGGGGGAGAGCTTGCAGTGTTTATGTAAACCAGGCTCATTTGAATATATATCAAATGGGGTTGTTTTGCCTAAATGCTAGAGTTGGAGTGCACAATAAAAAATTGGCTGGTGTACACAAACAAAAAGGCGATGATTATAACTGATATGGGGCCTTTTGTTTCTCCTCAAACGAAAAATTAGGATACTGATTTATTTTTACGAAATATACCTTTTTTTGTTATTTTAAGTTATACCTATTATTTTGTGTAATATAATATATTCTGCTATTTGTCTTATATTATAAGGAGGGTAAATTTCAGTACGACATGTTCGTTACTTAGCTCTGATATGTACAAACATTATTTTTTTTGTCTAAGTGAATTGTATGTACATAATAATAATAAAGGAGCATATTATGAAAAATAGGTGTTTTTATTTCACGTCAACAAAAGTCAATCTTTTATTTTATTATTATTATATTAATTGCCGTCAGGCAGATACTATCTTGAAGTTATAATATTTTACTATGTCTTAAATGGTATGTCTATTATCCAAGCCTTATTCTTTTCTGCTCTTTCTAAAAGTAATTTATGCTTTCACATAATATTATTTTATATTGTAACCGTCCCCCAATTTTAGCGTGGGATTTGTAAAACTTAAATATTCTCAGAAACCCTCCCAAAAAAGTCGGTTTCTATCAGGAACTCGTAAAAAGCGACCCGACTCTAATAGCCCTTTTCAATTTAGATAAAAGGTACCACCTGTGCAGGGTATTCTATAAAATTATGCGATTTTCAGCTATGTCAGGTGGTAAAATAGTGTCTGTTTGATACTAGGAATATAAATAAGAGCAATTTTAATTTTAGATTAAAACAATAAAAACCTACATTTTTGACCTAAATATTAAAATGGACATACGAAAATAATTTCTATACTCTAGCCTTTTGTGAGTTTTGTTATAGCATTTTAATTGAATAAAGCAAAATGCTATTAATATATAGTAAAAAGGAGGGGAAAAACCTTAAAATAAAATGTTTGTGCACTACGTACCATAGATTTAAACGAAAGCAACATAAAAATATACGTATTTTATTTAAATGAATATTTAACTTAAAACAATATTTCACAAAATGGTAAAGTTCAATATTAGGGAATTTGTTATTTCAAATACTTATTATCTCATTTTAATAATATATAATGATACGAAAAATGTTATAGTTAAAAACAGTATATCAGTATAAATAGAAGTAACAACTGTAAATTTTCTTAGTACGCTATTTCATGAGTATGAACGATTCGTCTCCTCTTCCTAGGATCACCTTATTCACTGAGCTGACAACCATTTTATACGTGGATTGCCCATATAATTTGACTTGCTGAAGGTATTGTTCTTTTTAGCGGGTTTGTTGTCCTCTAAATTCTTTCGTTTCGGTGGAAACAGTTTACGTATAATATTTACGTATTTCCATCCTTTACTGGAGCATATGCGGCTATTTCGGTCAAATCTCCATCTATGGCAATTCGACAATAAAAGAATTTGCTTGTACTGGTCTAGGTCATGACTGGTATACTTCTTAGGCCGAGATTGTGTCAGTAAATCAATTAGGCCGTCTGATAACACATATTGTTCATTGTCTATTAGTAATATATTTTCAGTAAATTCAACTTGCATATTTCCGATAAACCATGCACCACACCGTGAATTTCTAATCCCATAAACTTTTTCGTTAGACATTTCTAGAAGTTTAAACTTGATTCGACGATTAACCATCTTGTCACGTCGACGTCTAGTATGCTAATAAAGACTTACGGGGATAAATTCTGTTAATATTACACGCTGAAAAGCTAGACGTTATATGAACGTTACTATATCGCGAATGAAACGCAACGTATACGCAACTGTATAGCGACAGAAAAAACAAATCTTGTTAATATTACAAGCTGAAAAAGCTAGACATTATATGAACGTTACTATATCGCGAATAAAACGTAACGTATACGCAACTGTTATCCATACAATAAAGGGCGTGGTTTTCTATTTAATTAACTATTTAGCAGGCCCTTTACTCACAATTTATAAAAAAAAACTCAGTGATGCTCAGATAAATTTTACCTTTTCTATATAAGAAAATAAAAAACAGCTCCAAGTACAGGTAGGTATATTAAGTTATTTTATCTTAAAATATTTTAACAAACAACGTCTTTCTTGTGGTCTATTCTGTAAGGGTGAAACGACAGGGGTATGCCTTTTTCAGGTAGTTCTTGAAAATATTTTAACCTGCTTCTATTTTATAAAAACGTGTTATTTTTCTTCAAGGAGGGTTCGTTGATTTAAAAAAGTTCACAACAAAAGGACTTAAAATGTGGATATTACCATTTTTTTGTAATATAAGAATGAAAATAAATTTGTTTTATTTTTATTTTAAAGCAGATTCCTAACAAAGGATAATCACTAGTCGACTTTCTTAGTTGCATTCCACCGTTGTCTGTATGTCGACCACAGAGTCAGGGTGTGTAAGCTTCTATATCATATCTTGTCATTTTTTTTTTTTATTTATTAGTTGATACAATTTTTTAAATATTTTCATATGTTATAAATACCTACGAGTATAATATAATACGATTTTAGGAGGGAATAGGCATATTTAAGCTTTTAATTTAAAAACTCCCCAATTCACGCTCCTGGCTAAGGGATTTTTTTCAATAACAATGGTAAATCCTCAAGTATAACAATAGCTTGCGATAAATTCAGCATTGTTTTTATAGCCTACATTTTTTATTTGAGGTGTACGTGATTTTTTATAAATTATTATAGAAGTAACATATATAAATATTTTTGTTCATTTTGTTTATAAACTAATTGTAACTATCATACAAAATATTGTTTTTTTTTGTTAATATTATATTGTCTTGTGATAAATAAAATATTATTATTTTTACTATACTGAAAGAATAAATGCGTTTCATTTTTATATAATTCAATAGCTGTAGAACCAAAAATTTAAGTGGTTTTGCCCTTTCTGCACCGTACCTACCTGCTGCGTTTTAATTATCTAGGATGAAATAAAAAAAAGCAAATGCGTACTGGCTACATTGTTGAGAATTGTATCTAAATAGGTAGGTACCTAAAAGAGAATCCGTAATATATTTTTTATAATTAGTAGATTTCAGTATAATGCTTTAAAAGACACAAAAAAGTTGTCCGTATTCCATACTTTTTAGGGATGTTTATTTTCTATTTACATACCTACCTGCCCCGAAAGGTAGGCTATCGCATGAGCGTGTTTTGTTTTGCTAGCATTATGCAATAAAATATTTCTTTTGTTACATATGGATCGACATTCTTAGTTGCATTCCACCGTTGTCTGTATGTCGACCACAGAGTCGGCTTTCATTGTTGCCACCTATCGTACAGGTGGAACTTTCAAATATCTATTCAAATCTGTTTCTATTTTTATAAAACGGGGTATTTTTTATATATTTAAAAACCCCCGCATAGAAAGCGGGGTGGTAGGTAGATATAATAATAATCGAAGAAATGGTTGAACCGCTTATTATAAACGATATTGATAAAAGGTCATCTTCCGAATCGGACTGTGATTAAGCCATAACGACAACATATTATTCGATTTCTGAAAAATGCTTTGTGTGTAAGATTCTATATCATATCTTGTCCTTTTTATTTATTAGTTGATACGATTTTTTAAATATTTTCATATGTTATAAATACCTACGGGTATAATATAATACAATTTAAGGAGGAAATAGGCATATTTAAGCTTTTTAATTTAAAACCTTCTCCAATACACGCTCTGGCTAGGGGATTTTTTCAATAACAATGGTAAATCCTCAAGTATAACAATAGCTTGCGATAAATTCAGCATTGTTTTTATAGCCTACATAAAATATTAATACTTCATTAAATTATACATGTCTGTTCAAGGGTTAGAGCCAAAAATGTAGGTAAGTTTCCTATGACCCTATGAAAAACTAGGGTTTTTGTGACTTCCCCTATTTACACGAGTATACCATAAAAAATAGCAGAATGTACGTATTTAGTAAAAGCGGTACGGGAAAACCTTAAGAAAATAAAAATGTTCAGGCGCTGAGAATTCAGACGATAAAAAAGCAACATTTTAAAAAAAAAATCGCCTAATTCAATTTAGATACGCATAACGACAAAATATTATTCGATTTCCGAAAAATTCTTTGTGTGTAAGATTCTATATCATATCTTGCCCCTTTTATTTATTAGTTGATACGATTTTTTAAATATTTTCATATGTTATAAATACCTACGAGTATAATTTTAGGAGGGAATAGGCATATTTAAGCTTTTTAATTTAAAAACTTCTCCAATACACGCTTCTGGCTAGGGGGCTTTTTTTCAATAACAATGGTAAATCCTCAAGTATAACAATAGCTTGCGATAAATTCAGCATTGTTTTTATAGCCTACATAAAATATTAATACTTCATTAAATTATACATGTCTGTTCAAAAGTTAGAGCCAAAAATGTAGGTAAGTTTCCTATGACCCTATGAAAAACTAGGGTTTTTGTGACCTCCCCTATTTACAAGAGTATACCATAAAAAATAGCAGAATGTACGTATATAGTAAAAGCTGTACGGGAAAACCTTAAAAAAATAAAAATGTTCAGGCGCTGAGAATTCAGACGATAAAAAAGCAACATTTTAAAAAAAAAACCGCCTAATTCAATTTAGATACGGTGTTGAGAATCATTTTTATAATAATTATAGGAGCAATAATCGTGAAAGTAACAATTTAAGTGATTTAATAGTATTTAATACACTTTTCTTACCTGTATATGCCTCAGTATATTGTTTTGTAATTTTTTTTGTTAATATTACGCTGCCTTGTGCTAAATAAAATATTATTATTTTACTATACTGCGAAGAATAAATTTTGTTTCATTTTTTATATAATCCAATAGCCATAAAGTCAAAATTTAAGTGGGTTTGCTCTACCTGCCGCCCGAAAGGTCTGCTGTCACACGATCGTGTTTTGTTATGCGAGCATCATTCAATAAAATATTTCTTTGTTACATACTGGCAAATGTGTACTTGTTACATTGTTCGAATGTTAAGAATTGTATCTAAATACCTAAAAAAAAAAGAAAATCCATAATATATTTTTATAAATCATAGATTTCAGTACTGTTTAATTAGTAATAATGCTTTAAAAAAAATACAAAAAGTTGGCCATACCCTATACTTTCTTAGGGGATGTTTATTTTCTACTTAGATACATACCTACCTGCCCCCCGAAAGGTAGGCTATCGCACGATCGTGTTTTGTTATGCATGCATTATTTAATAAAATATTTCTTTGTTACATACTGAAATTTTATTGCTTATGTCACATTATTTTTATATATTTAAAAAGCGTCAGTTATAGTGCATGTTTTGTAAATTTCTAGCTTTTCGTTAGCGTCTATAGCATTTCTTATTAAAAATAGCAAAAGGTACGTATAGTAAAAGATAAGTATAGTAAAAGTGGAACGGAAAAACCTTAAGAAAATAAGAATTCTGGCGATAAAAAGCAACATAAAATTGCCTAATTCAATTTAGATACGGTGTTGAGAAATTTAGAGAAAAAAATAATGACTCGTTATTATTATTTATATATATAATAGGCGACAACTAAAAAACTACATTCAAAAGTCTTTTGTGGCTCTGAAAAGAGCCGATTTGGTTGACACACGGTTACTCTAAGTACAGATAGGTTACATAATGTACAGGTGTATGTGTAAATACCCCGTATGTAGCATTCATTATACTTTATTGCATGTTGGACAGTCTGAAGCCTCCATTTTTAGAAAACAAGGCTTCTTGCACCATTTGCAATGTGGCTTGGGTGGAACATTTAGGTTACCGGGCCACTCATCTCTTAACCACAATTCGTGGTATACAACCTTTTCTGGTGCCAAATCTCTAAAAGGCTGCCATGAATACCAGCACTTTACACACGTTGTACTGTTAGGTGACGACGCTCTGTGGTAGTAAGAGTACACAAAACAGCAACCATCTAGAACCAAATCCGATTCAATTCCTTCGTCTGACATGCTGATAGCTGAACGAACGAACCAGGAATAAGGTGACAAGATGCAGCAACGTAGGCTATAAGGGTTGGGGGTGGAGGGGGCAATGAAACCCCGGCTGGCTTGGGTGTTCTTTTTAGGTTCTGTAACGTTTTTCTCGCGCAGGGGTGAATCGGGGGTGGTCTAACGACACAAGGCATTGGTTTTTAGACGACCAGTCAGACATTCCGGGTTAGAGTTTGAACCAATGTAAAGACTGTAACGTCACAAGGTATTCTTAGTGGTCTAAGCGGCCGTCAAGTAGCAGGCTCTAGGAGGGGTGAGCTTGAAGGTTTAAAGTGGTAGTGGATACACGCATTATCGGTTGGTTACAGGGAGAGTAAGTGGGGCGGGGTTTAGGGCGGTATCATTCAGATTAGCTTTTACAGCATCAGTAGTCTATAAGTTCTAACGCCATTTTGAAGGCAAAGTAGAGCCATACATTCTGGGGGGTGGGGAGGGCCGAATTTGAACCAATGTAAAGACTGTAAGGGGCGGGGCCTTGGGGAAAAGGGGGCGGGGCTTTAGGGGCAAGGGGCGGCCCCTATGCAAATTAGCTCCTCCCACCCCCATAAAAATTGTACCTATAGGGGTAAGGGGCGGGGCCTTGGGGAAAAGGGGGCGGGGCTTTAGGGCAGGGGGCGGCCCCTATGCAAATTAGCTCCTCCCAATTCCCACGAGTTAGTGACACACTATCTACTGTTCACTAATTTCGGTTTGCTTTAACAAGATCAGGACATCGGGAAACCTCGAACGTATTTTATTTGCAAAAAGACAGGTCACACCTCATATCACTGTACCAGTCAACTACAAAGGAATGAATGGACCAATCGACCAAATCAGAAAAATGACACTTGTTTTCAATGTAACAAACCAGGACATTGGAAAAGAGACTGTAGGGAAGGAAGAAATAATCAAGCAGGTTCACGACGTTGTTACCAATGCCAACAAGTTGGACATATAGCAACAAGTCCAAAGCAAGGAGGAAGAGAAAGACAAGCTTTAAACTTAAGCATAGCCGCTCAGCAACCCAGGAGTTTGGCTGTGGGCGAGGCAAGAAGGTATTAGATAGGAAGCCAACGGTTGGGATATATACGTGCTCACAGAAAGGAATCCCGAGACCACGTAATATAATCAGGGTAAGTGTTGACAATAGAGATTATAAAGCTTTAATAGATTCTGGAGCAGTTATATCCCTAGTTAAGCCGGAAATTACCAAGGGGTTCAATGTAGTAGAAGAGGAGTGTAATTTAGTGGACATTCAAGGAAATGCTATTCCTACATATGGAAAGGTAATCCTCCCATTAAGTTTTGGAAGAGATAACATAGTACGGCATGAATTTATGATAGTAGATGCCATAAGTTTTCAGGCAGATTTCTTACTGGGCATCGATTTCCTACATGTACACAATATAAAAATTGATTGGGGAAATGGATGTATGTATGCGTGGGAAATAAAGGTCGACTTGGAAGTAGAGGAGTTTAGGGCAAGTTGTAGGGGAACTGTAGTGTTCACCCGCATATCAACGCAGAGTGGTTGACGTCTATACAAAAACCAAGCCATTTTTATGGGCTGTTTTTTTTTTTTATTTTACTTTTTACGGTTCGTCGGCGTATCTGAGGCCATCTAGAACCGGTCATCGACCGTACGGTTTTTAATCGTGCGGTCTACCGACTGGGGAGTGTGAAACGGCACCTTCATCCTACGAGATATCCGATCTCATCCGGCCTGTCCGGCGTGAATAGGATGGTTTTGATGTCGATTCATTTTACACTCTTCCCTAAGACAGGAGCACGCGGTGTTTCCCAGGCGGTCACCCATCCAAGTACTAGCCGCGCTCGACACCGCTTAACTTCGGTGATCTGGCGGGAACCACATTTTTTCACATTTCAAATTCCTTTATTGTTCCTATTTCTTTTTATAAAACTAGCCTTAATCTAATATATTACCTAATCTAACCTATGACTAAATTAAACTAAGCATATATACAAGTTTTGGGCGTATATGGACCGTAAGCATACGGCCCAAAATACGCCCAATAAACCAGGCAAGCCTGGCGGCCGGTATTATGGCCTGTGGATTAAAATTAGTTTATGATTTACAAGTGATCAACGCACGTTCCGGCAGCGCCTTGACGGGTGCTATACAATCTAATTACTCTTGCGAGTACAATCACAATCTATGAAACATTATAGTGTCAATGAAACGCCAATAGCAAGCAATCTGGGAAAAAAGGCATTAAAAACCCAGTAATATTTGATCAGGTACGACTAATTATGCCGGACCACGGCGGGCAATTTAGAAGCACTGCAGCGGCAAGCCACGCCCCCATCGTCATGAAGGTGGAGAGAGACCGCAGTTTAGTGGGTTGTCCTTAGTAAATCGTTGGTCAGAGTCTCCTCCCACCGCGTTGTAGTGTGTTTGCGACGCCCATTTGTCTTACTGGGTGTTCTCCGATTTGTGGACAATATCGGAGAATCCAATAATACTATGGACGTCGTTTTGTCTGGTTTTTATGTCGGAATTGTGTTTGTAGGTCTTTTGTACCTATGTACGTTCATGTCTGGTGTCTGTACGTATGTTTGTTTGTCTGTTATTTTACAAAATATCCATTTTTATTTATTAATGTTTTATTTTTGTTTCTTCGTTTATTTATTAATTTTGTTCATGTATGTTAGGCGGTGGGATGTTGTAGAGTGGTAGTCTATGGTAAAGTGGTTTGTGAGTATTGTTAAAGTCATTGTCTATGCGTCTCTCTGTGATGTTCCTAGTCAGTCTTGAGCTTTGTATTTTGTGAGTGTAGAATTTTGTCGAAATGTCACGTATGTGGTCTGTGATGTTGTCTATCGCTGCCATATGGTGCAGGTCTGCGACTGTGACGTATCTATTGGATGACGTCACACATCGCAAGATCTTATTTTCTAACCTCAGCAACCGTTGTTGCTGAGTGTTAGAAGCACTGCACCAAATGGGAGTGCCGTATGTAACTATGGGTCTAATTATTTGTCTGTAAATTAATTGTTTATTGGATGGGGAGAGGTGGGAGTTTTTGGATAGTATCGAGTAAAGGCTTTGCATTGCTGCAAAGCCTTTTTTGAGGGTGTCCGTAATATGAGGTTGGAAGGAAAGTATTTCGTCTATTGTTATTCCTAAGTATTTGAAGCGTCTCTGAGGTGGTATTTCAGTGTTATTGATTTTAAGAGGTACAAAAATTCGATTGTTCGTGAACTTCTTTGTCAAAGTTGCGCAAACTGTTTTACTCGGGTTAACTGCGATTTTCCAGGTTTTAAAGTATGGTTCCAATAAGTCAATATGCGTTTGGATTTGGCGCTTCGCAGCTTCCGCATAAAATGATTGCGCGTAGATGAGTGCATCATCCGCGTACAATGCAAGCTTGGTGAAGGGGTATACTTCGGGAAGTCGGCCCTATACAAGTTATATAATAGCGGTGACAGCACCGTTCCCTGAGGCACCCCCGCATTAACTACTTTTGCAGCGGACAGTGCACCCTCCACTCTGACAAAGAATGTCCTGTCGCGTAAGTAAGTTTGTAGTAAAGTTATGTAATGCATTGGAAAATTGTAAAGCGTCATAAATTTGTAAAGTAGTCCTTCATGCCAGACAGTGTCAAAGGCCCGACTGACGTCAAGTGACGATAAAACAGTATTCTGTTCTAAATTAAATTTGTCCTTGACGTCAGTCAGGACCTTCGCCACTGCCTGTACTGTACTGTGTTGCGGTCTGAATCCAAATTGTTCGTCAGGTATTTTATTTAGTAGTTTTTGTTTTTTGAGTTTGTAAATATTTGGAATTCCATCAGGCCCTGGAGCTTTCCGCAAAGGAAGGTATTGTATGATTTCCTTTAGTTCCTTGGGCCTGATGAAAATTTTGGAGAGGAGGGTGGGGGGTATTGGGTATTTTTGTCTAAGTACGTTGGTCATTCTGTTTGTGATGTTGTTTTGTATCTCTTGTGAGTTTGGAGGAGAAGTACAGACTGCTGCAAGGAAATCTGCCATGCAGTCTGCCTTCTCCTTGTCAGTTTGTGTCAGGTGACCTGTCATAGTCGGAATTTTAGTGAATTTACGTTTGAGGCGCTTGGTCAGGCGCCACAGTGACGAGTCTTGTGTACTAAGTCCTGTTAGTGTGTCAGTCCAAGTTTTGTTTTTATGAGCATTAATTTTGTCTCGTATTGTATGTTGCATTTCTGATAGTCTTAGTCGGTCTATTTGTCTGCGTGTTCGTTGCCATGTCTTTCTTATTCTATTTTTGTTTTTGATTAGATCTAGAATGTCCTGTGGTAGTCTGTCTTCTTTGTGTTGTATTTTGATTTTTTGTCCTATTTGTTTGTGAGTAGTTTGTAAATTATTTGTCAGTTTTTCTATTTCTTTTTCAAGCGTTTGTATGTCATTAATTTCATTGGTGATAATTGTTTTGTCACTAAGTATTCGTCTGTAGTTATTCCAGTATATGTTGGGGATTCGTAAAGAATTTGTACCTGCCACTCTACCATTACTGGTAAGTGGTCGGAATTTAGTTGTTCCAATACAGTCGCCCCAGATAGGTCAAGTATGTTTTTGTTTAAGTAAAAATCTATTGTAGTTGGCGTTCTGCCGTTCATAACTGGCGAAGAATGGTTCTATATCATTATTTGTCAGTCTTGTGCGAGGTGGGGCATATACCGCGCTCATAATTACTCCATTCCTCAAGCGAATTGAGACATGTTCCACAGCACTTATGATATTCTCGATTTGCATGTGTGGAATGGATTGTTTTATTAGAATGGCAACACCGCCACCTCGCATATTTCTGTCAGCTCTGTATGTAATAAAATTGCGTATTTTAAAAGAATCATTCTCCGCCAGTTTGGTTTCGGTGACGAACATAATGTCGACCCGATTTGAAGATAAAAAAGATATCAATTCTCCCATCTTGTTTTTAACGCCATTGGCGTTCCAATTGGCAATAATTAAATTTTTGGTGTTTCGAGACCTGTCATTCATCGAAATTTAAACGTATTAAATGTTTCATAGAATTGTAATAATTTTACGGGAATGTCAGCGTCGTTAGGAGTATTTATAGGATTCATAATATGACCAAGTTCTCTAAAAAATCTTGTAATTTCCGCGACGTTGACATTCCTCATAGATTGCATGGCACTTACAAGGTCGCTTACCTGATTAGTCGCACTTGCCGCACTCTGTACCGGAGGGGTACTTTGTTGCTGAAGTTGCTGTTGATATTGCTGGTGCTGCTGAGGAGGCTGCGGGGCAGACGACGGACCACCTCTGGCAGGCAAGGATGAGAAATTCATTGTGTTTAGAGCTGGGGCACTTGCCCTGCCCATTGTGGTGACCCCATTTGCCCTGGGGTTGTTCGGGCCTTGCCCAGTCATCCAGGGATTGCTAGTGGGTGGGGGTGCAGGAACATATTGTGGAGCAGGTCGGTTTCGTTGTTGATTTTCCAATTATTTTGAGATCTTGAAAATATGCACCGGGCATTGAGGGTCGTTTGCCATATGTGCGCCATTGCAGTTGGCGCACTTGACATCATGGCCCGGTGCACAGTCTTTGGTGTAGTGATTGTTCGAGCACTTCATGCATTTGACGTCACGGGAACAGTACGTCGTTGCGTGACCCCACACCTGGCATCGCTTGCACTGAATAATAGTAGTATTATTATTTCTTCGCTCCCATGTAACGTGAATGTTTGAAATGTATTTGATTTCTTGTTTCACTTTGTTTAAGCTTATGTCGCCATTGATAACCACCATATAAAGTGGTCTAAAAGGTGTTCTCAGGAGATAAACTTGTTTTACGGGTAGTTTATGCTCTTTGATGAGCTCTTCTTTTACCTCCTCTGGCGTTGGTTTCTGATCCAGACCACGAATTATATAGGCTTGAGTTTTTTCTGTCGATTTAGCGTAGGTATGAAATTTTTTGTCTGCACTGGCATGGAGCTGACGTAAATATGCATTGTACTCATCGATGTCGTTTATGAGCACAATAGTTGTTCTTTTAGTTAGTTTTAAGTTAAAACCTTTTTTAACTATTTTTTTTATATCTTCTCTCATTCGGTTGCACCCTTCTGAGTTTGCAGGTAATCCATCGAATACAACTGGCGGCACTGGAATAGCCTTTGATTTTTTGTTGTCTGGTTGTTGCTGCTGCTGTGATGTCATCCTGGTAAATTTAGGAAGCTTTTTTCTTGCGCTAATTGCTGCTGAGGTTGTGGATTCCACTTCGGAATCGGTGGTATCCTGTATTTGGATATCGGGATCATTGACAGTTAGTGACTCGTAATGATTTCTTAGTGGGACAACAAAGGGGTTTGAAGGCCTGGAAGCCAAATAGGAACTGGTGCTGACCGTTTTAAATAATTTCGGGTCTTGCTCGGGTGATGTGGCTGTGTACCTTCTTTTGTTTGACTTGGCGATGGCATCAGGGCGTGTAGAATCATCGGTTTGTCGATCTAAGTCTGTGTCACTGATTGTATAATTTTTATTTTTATTTTCAGATCTGGTTTTTGGTATGGTTCCAGTGGCAGAGCGGGCTGGTGCGGTGGAAGCAGCCGATGTGGTTGGAGTGGGCGGTGCTAGTGGGCGGAGTCTCTTGTCTTGACTATCTGCTACGATTTTTAGGTAAGTACTTGTTGAATTAATTATTACTTTTTCGTTATTGGAAGTAACATTAGACACGATATTGTCGGTGTCCATGTCCATTGACATAGCTGCTGCTACATTGTCTGTGGGCAGTGTTGTTTTATTTGTGTTTGTATTTTTATTTAAATCTAGGTCACTATTTTCGGCATTTCCCATTGTGTTTGTTGGATCCATTGTTACTGAATGTAGGTCAGTTAGTTTTGTAATTTTTTGCTCCGGAGGAAACTCCATATTCATTTTTAAAGATTTAGCATGGGTATCCTTATCGGGCTTATCGTATTCCGAGCAAAAAACGTCTGTGCTTGTTTGAGGAGTTTTCGCACTGCGGAACGTTCGCTGGTGCTTTTTTTCTAAGTGTGCCGTTATTTGTGCTCTTTGTGTGTCAGTGAGGGTAAGGGTAGTTACCTGCTTGGCGGTGGATTCACAAAACTTACACTGCTTAATGTATTGTCCTACGAATTTTTCGATTGAGCTTAGTTTTAGTCTTTTTTCAGGTTTTTCCGATTCACTACCGATTGAGAGTTCAGCATCGGACTGTGGCGCGGAGGGTGCGGACGATGCAACACTGTCCTGCGAATTTGGGGGAGACCTCAACATAGCACGATGTGTCTATGGGGGGAGGGGGAGCGACCCCTTGGCCGGGTAAGTACACTTAATCACTAGGTTATTATTTACAGGCACTTAAACTATATTTACAAAGTATTTACACAGTACAGGGAACATCCAGAGGGGGAGTACACTCCCTAAATCCTGCAGGAATAACTCGCAATGTATTCCAGGAGGGAATACACTCCTGTTTTCGCGATTTTAAATGGAAAAAATATTTTCGCAATTTCGGGTTACTGAACACTTTTATCAATAACTCACGAATTTACATGTTAAAATGCGTATAAAAAATCGCGGAACTCGCGTACTATGAACTGTACCCCCCGCATGAACAGGGGGTGCCACAAAAGGGTGGAAACTTATAAAAACTTATCGCGAATATTTGTCGTTACGACAATGCGAAGATTCACCGAGTTTAGCACGCGGTGCTTAGCGAATTTGAGCTTTACTGAACGTTTCAGAGATAACAAAAAATCACACCCAGATGCTATATCCATAGAGCCACTGAATTGCTTACTTGACGGGAACCGGTGCTTTAGGTGTCGGTAGGCCCTTGCCTTATGGGCTGGTTCAAAATCAAATTTATTTGTTTTGCTTGAAAAATAACACAAAACTTAAAGTTTATTCCGTTGAACCTTCAATTTATTTTCAAAAACAATTTTACAAATATTGAAAACTTCATAAAAACTCAAAGAAATATCAATCTTAATGAATGATGCACTTAAAAACTACATAAAATCTAAAATGAAATGAAAAACCTTACTTTAATAACAGTTACAGAACTGGGTTTGTTAGTTCAATTATATATAACATTAACGTTATTTAAATTACAGTACCAATAACACACAACGAAACAAAAGCAAAAAGTAAATAAATAACTTGTCTACTTAACTAAAGCACTTTGAGTTCGGTTTAAAAACTGTCTAAGAAAGCAAAAATAATTTGTAACTATTTGCTCATTAATCCTACTTTTCAAAGTTTTTATGGCGAAGAACAAGAAGAAAAAAAAAACAAGACTTTTTCTTGTATTCTAGTTCTTTTCTTTCTAACAGTACCTAATTGCCAGAAACATACAAATTATTGTATATTGAGCGCTTTATTAGGCTCTGTAGGCTGCTTGTATCGTAAAAACAAATAATATGGTTTGATCCTACCTTCATCGTAGCTTTTACTCAACTTGGAGTCAATAGTTTCAGGATCTTGAGATTTACATTCTTATACCAGCTAGTGATTGCGGAGGAGCAGCAACTTTACGTCATCTTTTAACTTCAGAAGCAGTGTGAAAAAATGCCGTGATCGACGTGATCAACAACGTTCAAAAATAGCGACACGGTGAACGACTTCGATAGAGCGAAGAATACTTGCTGTCACCACACGAGAGAGACTTGAAAAACTAACTTTTCGATAAAGCGAATATGTACAGGCGAAGAGTTTGAAACTAACTAACTTTACGGGACCTACCCTGTTACCTCAAATTCAGAGGATCCTGATTAAAAAAAGTAGGACAACCAATTAGAGCGCGTGACGTCACTCACCCAATTTACACCATTGGCAAAATCCGTCAGCTAGACGTTTGATCTGGCAAATGAGGATTTATTGTCTATATGGGAAAGAGTAGTGGGAATACCTTAGGCTGTTTCTATCAATGAATGATTTTTATGGCCACATGCATTAATGTTTGTTTTGCCGATTTAAATTAGATACTTTCTAATCCTATAAATTTATAAAATGTCACGTACATGCCGGCGAAAAGGTCTTTCTTAGTAAGCTTATCACTTTGGAGATCTATAATAAACAATCTTTTAGCCGACCGATGAGAAAATACAAAACATGGCCTGTAATGTAAATAAAAGAGTACCGAAAGAATTCTTGCATGAGTCACTTATTATTTTTATTTTCAATAATTGTTAGAACTAGTTTTCTAACACAAGTAGTGATGTGTATGGCGTAAAAAGCGAAATAAGGGAAATGAAAAATAAAATTGGGGAATTGGAGGAAATTATTCAGCAGATGAAAACTTTTCTACAAGGTAACTCTACCAGGAATTCTTCGTTACGGTCAATAACTGAAGAATCCGATGTTCAAGCGTTTGGCCGACGTTTGAATAATCAAGATAAACAGCTAGAAGGGATCAGAGAAGCCTTGGAGCCCAATTCAAATGCAACTGCAGCTAAGAAAATTAAACGGGCTAGCCTTCCCGAAGCTAGTGAAAATGAAGATGGCGACGAAACGTCCGAATGCGGACAACCAAGCAAAGAGGAAAGAGGAAATAGTGTAGGGGAACCTGTTGTACCTTGAACATGGTTGTACCTTGAACATAACATCTAATTTTGAATTTCGCGGGATTTTTTAGTATATCTGACACTTATTGCTCCTCGACTAACTACCAAACAAAACCGCAGTCATTATTTCGACCGGCTACAGTTATTTATGCCCGCGTCAAGTGATTTTATAAATATTAGCCTATAAAAGTAAGTATTTATTTCTTATGTTTATATAAATACCTTCTTTATTTGTTACTGAATGACCGTGGCTATTTTTTTTTCATAATATTTGTTCATTCAGCTTTAATTTTATTAGTTAAAAGCTTAATTATGTCTAACCTAAAATTTTTTATTTGTGTTCTTGTAAATCCCGGCGTGGCGTTGTACCTTAGACACAAGAAATAGGTTTCACCTCGAACATGTTCAAGGTACATCTTGTTTTACTTTTTACATGGTCAAGGAACATATAATTTGCGTTGTTAAATTGTTAATAATATTTTAAAAGCAAAGTTATTATTTTATTTATTTCTCCTTTAATGACAAGACCGCACCCTAAAGCTGTCATAAAAAAGAACAACAGAAAAGGCTGTAAAAAGGGGAAGTCCCGGATATGGACTGATAGGACGGAAAAGAGCAGAATCGAAGAATTAAGAATGACGAAAGAGCTTAAAAATAAGAAAGAAAAAGCAACGTCGCTTATGAAATCACCGTATTGCCAAAGAAAAGTTGCCAGCGTTTAAGTAATGGATAACTCCGATTCAAAAGATTCTGATGACAGATTTTTTTTACACGACTCTGACGATTCTAATGGACCACTTGTTTTCTCTGAAGATAAAATGGACAACCTTAACGTCATTGTTAAACCGACTACTGATTCCAATAACCTTTTTCAGTATGTAGTGGGTGAGTTTGTTATTTTTATTTACGAGGGAAAATACTTTCCAGGCAAAATTCTGGAAGTTCAAAGAGAAGGAGCAGTAATAAGTTCGATGCACTAAAGTTATAATAGTTGGAAATGGCCTGACAAGGTAGACTCGATGTTGTATCTGTGGAAAGAAATTGTGCAAAAAATTAACCACCCTCTAAAGAACCATTCAAAAAGAGACATTTGTAATGTTAAGGAAATGTTGCAATTTATTGAAGATTAGAAAGATAAATGATATGTTTATTGCTTTTATTTGTTTTTTGACAAGAAGAAAAATGATATATACCAATTTAAACTGTTTTTCTTTACAGTACAATGTAAATTATGTTTTATGCTTTTAACATTATATAAAAATAAATCTATTGTCCAAGGTACAACGTCTCTCTGTTCAAAGTACATCACCCCTGTTGTACCTCGTTCCTGAAAACACACTTAAGAAAACTTAGATATTAACTAAATAAAAATTGAAACCTCCAATTTTCTCTTATTCTATATGGTGCCTAAAACACATAAAAAACAACTGATAAAGTAAAGGTATTGCTAATATTTTTTTGTTTGGTGTAAACGAAGAATTAATGAAAATAGGTACGAGGTACAACAGGTTCCCCTACAATTGATAGAAGACATAGTTATCCCCCCGAGAAGTGAAGTTATTTGTGAAGCAACTCTAAGATGCGCATCTAGGGTTAAGGCCCAACACATAGTTTTGGAACAATGTGCAGATATTCCTCAAGGATTGCTAGTCGCAAGAGTGTTATGCCATAAATCAAATAAAGTGCCTATCAGACTAACAAATGTGGCCGACACAGAAGATCAAATACAAAAGAATACTGCCCTAGCAACAGCTTTTGAAGCTGAAATCGAGTCAAGAAAGGATGCCGGAGACTTAATCAGGAAAATTACCCTTAAAGACAGCCAGGAAATAATAAACCAGTTGAATTTAGAAAAGCCAAAAACTGAAGCTGAGAGAAAACTTAAAAATTTGATAATGGAATATATAGATATATTTAGAGCTTCCAGTCAAAAACTGATTTGTACCTCAAATGTGACGCACCGCATAACTACAGAGAACCTTCCACCCATTGTAAAAAGACCTTATAGAGTACCTTTTCATCGAGAGAAAAGAATGCAAAATGAAATACAAAAACTTCTTGATGACGGAGTTATCACTGAAAGTCAGTCGTCGAAGAGTTTTCCAGCGATTCTAATTGAAAAAAAAAGACATCCTGGGGAAGATGCTCAATATAGACTAGTAATCGATTACCGAGAACTTAATAATATCACGAAATCAGATTATTTCCCGTTACCAAATATTCAAGAAACGATTGATAAACTTGCAGAATCAAGTCTTTTCTCTACTATGGATTTGGCCTCAGGTTATTTTCAAGTACCTTTACATCAGGACGATAGAGAAAAAAGTGCCTTCTCGACGCCGGACAACCACTACGAGTTTACTCGTATGGCCATGGGGCTTAAGAACGCTCCAGCGTCATGGAGTCGGATGATGTCCCACATTTTTGGCAAGCTAAGTTACAAAGAATGTCTACTGTATTTAGATGACATTATTGTATTCTCCGTTGATGATATAGATATTCATTTAGAACGTCTTCGACATATATTTGAGAAAATGCGCGACAGTAATTTAAAGTTTAAACCCACCAAATGCCATTTTCTTAAAAGAGAAACCGAATATTTGGGTCACGTTATAAAAGAAGGAGGATACACGACAAATCCCGAAAAGACAAAAATAATTGAGAATTATTCCACTCCAAAAACTGTTCGAGAAATTCGAGCTTTTTTAGGCCTGTGCGGATTCTACAGAAAGTTTGTTCCCTATTTTTCCAAGATCAGTCAGCCGCTAACAGCCCTTACTAAGAAGAACATACCTTTTAACTGGACAGTTGAACAGCAAGAAACTTTTGAAAAATTAAAAGAAGCTTTAATCACACCACACGTTCTAAAATATCCTGACTTCAGAAAGGAATTTATTGTTAACACCGACGCCAGTGCAACTGCGATCGCCGCCATATTAACGCAGGTTCACGATGGAATGGAACATCCCATTTCTTACTCTAGCCGAACATTAAATGCAGCTGAACGACGGTATTCCACTATAGAAAGGGAATGTTTAGCAGTCGTTTATGCCATAAAGACTTACCGTGTTTATCTTACGGGGACCCACTTTACCATCATGACAGATCATCGACCGTTAAAATACCTCTTGACTATTAAAGATCCGAGCTCCCGATTGTCTAAATGGGCGATGTTCCTAATGGAATATAGATTTACAATAAAATACCGTCCTGGACGCATGAATGAAAATGTGAATAGTTTAACAAGATTAAATATCGAAGAAATAGAGACAAGCGTCCCAGTCCCAAAAACCGTGGCGTTTGTTACCAACGAAGCTGAAATTAATCCAATGATCTCTGTTATTTGGAGCAAACACGAACTTAGAAAGCTTCAAGAAGAAGACCCACAAGTCCAAAATCTCTTATTAAACTAAAATGAAAATGAGTTTTACCTAACTGACACTTGTGTACTTTATAGAAAAAGACAAAATGAGGAACGGCAGGATAGATTGGTTGCCCCTTCAACTATTATTCCCGAAATATTACAGACATATCATACCTCACTTCTAGGAGCACATCCTGGACAGAAAAAGACATGCAAAATTATTCAACAAGATTTCTTTTGGAAAACACTCAAGCAAGATGTCAAACGTTATATAGAGAGTTGTCACTCGTGCAATAGAAGAAAAACAAATCCACAACCGCCAGTAGAAATGCAAAATATGCCAGTACCGTCTACTCCATGGGCTAAAATAGCAATGGATTTGGTAGGTCCACTCAATCCCACCATGAACGGAAACAGAAATATCCTAACATGCATTGATTTCCTAACAAGATACCCTGAATGTATATCAATCCCGGACATGAAAGCGGAAACCGTTGCAAAAGCCTTTGTAGAAAACATTATTCTGCGACATGGTGCACCTCGTGAATTAATAACTGACTGCGGTAGTACATTGATCGGAAAATTGTTTCAAAATATTTGCAAAATGCTAGCAATTAAAAAGCTCCAAACTACCCCATATCATCCTGCGGGAAATGGTAAAGTAGAACGAATGCACAAGACTCTTAAAACTATGATTAGTCATTTTACTAGCGAATATAACTACAACTGGGATGAATTTTTACCTTTTGCCTTGGTGGCATACTGGCATATCGTAATCAGTACCACGAAGCAACTCAAGATATCCCATTATTTTTAATGCTTGGTAGAGATATGGACTTACCAATGCATCTAACAGTTATAGATAAAACAGTCAGGTACGATCTGGATGAAAACTATGCAATAAGCACAGATAGATTGAAACTTTTTAAGGGAGAAATTTTCCCTTCACAAGGACTACTCGTATCGCAGGACGAATTAGAAAATAAAGCCGAAAATGAGCAATATAAGGACGAAAGCCCCGAAAATTTCAACGAACTTACCCGCCAGAATTATGACAGAACGGCCTCCGCCGAAGAAGTGGTTAGTGTAAGTTCTAGTAATTATACGACACCCGTAGAGAGTGAAAACGAAGAAATTGAGAATGAAGAAATTATGATCGGACCTCACACAGGTGGTGAGGGAGAGGAATTAAACAAAGCCTTAAGAAATTATGAAGAGGAGGAGGAATCTCACAGCGCCACTACAGACGATGATAAAGAAAACCGTGATGAGGCCAACGGAAGTAACACACACTCAGAATTAGAAACTAGTGATTCTGATCAAGAAGATATGTTGCCACAAGAAAGCGTGAATACAGAAAACGTAAAGAGAACAAGAACCCGTAAAGTTAAACTGTCATTGCGGCTCAAAGACTATGAATTAGACTAGTCACATAAAGAGCCACCCACTAGCTAAAATAATAAACCTCTAATTGTATTTTTTATAGTGTTTAGAAGAATGGAATTGCTGTTACTAAGTATCCTGCACTCACAAGTTAAATGTTCACTAACTGCATACGATTGCAAAAACCCATCGAAAAATATATCGGCCATATTCTTGCGAGATGTGCAATCTTGCCTAGATCCTGAGAGTGGTTATAAAATATCCACAGGTTATGCCCAAGTTATCGAGAAGAGACGATACGAATATGTTCACGTTTATACATGTTTAATTGAGGTAACTAGATTAATTACCTATTGTGGCGCTTTCTCTCATACCAGCATGGCAAGTGATGCAATTGCTACCTATGTGCATCAGGTAGGTGCTGAAGAATGCAGAAAAATGCACCAATTCCGAGAATACCGTGGGTTTAGCCAAACTATTATAAACAAACTTGAGCCGAACTCTACAAGTACCACTACTGTTGATATAGCCGGAGATATCGACGAAAAATATAATTGCCAAGGAACCCAATATATATAGCGAGAATGGAAACAAGTGGAAAAATGTAATAGTGCAGGGAAGTGTAAGAATTACCCTGCGAGATTACTTTACAAAAGTTACCATCGACAATAACGAAATAAAATTACCCAATGGGGTAATCTGTCCGTTCCTTGACGGATTTTGTATGGATTATATTCTGGGAGAATCTGTATGGGAAACGACAACAACGCAACCTTGTACACATAATATAATTTATAAAGGAATTGCTACATTTTTGCAAGAAAAAGAAGCCAATTCCAGTGGAAATCGATATGTAGTAATTGAAGATCGAGCAAAAATATTTGCTATACAACTAACAAAAAGAAATATTTTATGTGGAATCAACGTATGGGGAAGCGAGCATCTCAGATTAATAATTATAGAAAAAAAAACGCAGAACAAATGACTCCTTGGACAATGAGAAGTGGTGAAAATCCGGACGCGGATTTATTAATTTACATAAATACAAAATTTTTATATGCGGAAAAATCTTTTAAAAGAAGTGTTAATGAAATTATGGCCTATACCGTTCACCGACGCTGCCTACTTTATCGTGAAATTCTGAAAACCCGTCTCCTTATGGCTCATCTAGATCTAGACTCTGTAGCATCCCTCATTAAGAATCAACCAGGCCACCTAGCACATGTAGTGGGTGAGGTGTTATACATTCTCAAGTGTGTACCCATTATGGTAGATGTAAGGAGAGACAAGAATTGTTATGTGGAGTTACCAGTTACTGCCTATAACCGAAGCCTATTTTTATCACCTAGAACACGCATTCTTCAAGAGCATGCGCAACAAATCGAATGTAATACTATTATGCCAGCCATGTATTATTTGGAAGACAAATGGGTCGGGTTTGATCCCTATCCAAATGTCGGGATAACTCCTCAGCATCTGAAAGTGGACAACGAACATCCTTTTACCTTTCAAGCTATAAAAAGTCTAGGAACCGGTGGATTATAATACAGTAAATGAGATTAAACAAGCCACAGATGACTTGATGTTTACCTTTGAAAGATCTGCTCTAAGTAATATACTTATTCGGAAAATGGTGGGGAAGAGCGTGAATTCGCAAGGGTACTCTTCACTATCCCTATTTGATAAATACGATATCGAAAAATTGGCTAATTCAACTATCAATACATTATATGGTTATTTCACCATTTTAGGCGAATTTACGAGTAGCCTTCTGGGCCTTTATTTTATTTTTCTAGCAATCAAATTTATTTTAGAAACTTCTATGAATGCTATGGCCTCATACCTACTCCAGAGCAAACACAGTCAAGTGAAAATACGCAAGAGATAAATGCATGGACCTATGGCGGGCTACGACAGACATTGCAAGGCGAAGTACCCGGTCAAATATCGCTCCAAATGCCGCCTCAAGGCATGAAACCCTAGACGATTTACGAGAAGCAAGCCTCTACCTCAAATAAGAAATAGAAAAAAAATCGTTAGGAGAGTCAGTAGAGCCATCTAAGAAATATATACGATAAAATAATGTAACTACCAATAGAATTCTAATAATTTAACCTCAGTAGTACCCAGCGGGAATGCAACGCATCAAGAAGGAAATAAAATATGACACTACTGAAGCCTACCTTGCGGGAGTTGTAAAATAAAAAGTCAGATAACAGGGGGCGTTAGTAGGACTGTTCAACGGTGGATCACCGACAAAGCGGCCGAGAACGGAAATGTTAAAATAAACAATCGACTAAATTTCAATGTGCGTGGCTCAAAGATGTTTTTTTAGGCTTAAAGTTGCTACACACACATTTTTTGGAATGTCAAGGTATTGCTGAATCTGCTGTTCTAATTTTCTCATGGAAATCTAGATCTCATTAGAAAAATTGGGAGAACTGCTGAGTTGCAGAAATTAAAAACTTTAAACAAAACCAGATTAGGGACGCCAGAAATTTCAGTTTTCTTCAGATCCTTTCCACGGGCACTTAAAAAAAAAAAAAAAATTCTACTTTCGAATTAAAATTTTTCGTTATAAAAAATTATTAACATGTTGTGGTTAGTAATCTTCATGATGTATATAGGGATGATCCAAGATCTCCCTACGTGTTCACTTTTATATCGGGTGGCCCTATACCATCTCTGGGAATTGTTCCATTTTTATGATGGGGATTTGCCGTGTCCCCCGGTTTCATGGCCCGTACGTGCGACCCTTGCGCTATGGCGGGATATGGTGCATGCCAACTATCAGGTATTCCGAGCAAGAATGGCCGCGCAAATAAGCCAACCATTGGAACCACACTGTGCCTGTGCGCTATGTGTACCACCCACTCAACGTTTATTCACCCCCGAGTATTTTTGGCGAACCTGGAATTTCGCCAAACTACAAGGATGTACTTGCCCCGTTTGCCTAAACCAGCCAACAAATCTACCCCACGGATTTAACCAAAGAGAAGCGTCTACCCAAACACTCCATCAACCCACCACCAGTACAACAACCCAAACACCCGTTACCATTCAATCTGACTGCGCATGCCAGACCGAAAGACAGCCCCCCCGTTTGCAACCCTTACCTTCCATGATGCCGATGCTAATCAGACCTGGCCGGCCCCTAGGGGCAGCACACCATTTCCAGCCCTTCCACCCTATGATGAGGGTACTGCCAGCCGCGGCAATATCCCAAGCGCCAGCAGCCGCACCCCAAGAAGCTCCAGCCGTCCCTCTGGCAGGCGCCCAGCCAAGCGCGCCTCCCTACCTACGATCCAGAGCCACCCGCTACCGAGTTAGGCCTGCACAACAACCAGGAGGAGGCATGCGCCTTCTATTTAACCCTGTTAGGCCCGAAAATAACGGAATCGACAGTGGTGTAGAGGAATAAACTAACTTTTCACTTTTAAAACTTAGTAAGTAGGGGAAGCCGGGGCAAAATGGGCACCGGGGCATAATGAACATCTCCTATGATTTGGAGAAATTTAAACGCAGTCTGACAACACCGATCGGACATATTGTAAAATACGCGTGCCTGTAACAAGCACCTCACATCGGGTCCACTGTTTGGGGCGGTTGTTATTAGTAGAGGCCATAGTTTTGTGCGCGTGATATAATTTTTCACTATTTTGATTAGCCTACTACGCCATCCAGTGTTTTGTTTTTTTGAGTTGCAATAGTTATAAGGTTAAAAGGGTAAGTTTAGTGCTTAAATTTATGTACATGAAAATAACAGGATTATTGTTGGATTGATTATTAAGTTAAAATATTCCAATATGGCACCTGGGGCATAACGGGCGGGGCAAATTGAGCACAATTAGGGTGCTCATTATGCCCCTGCCCATAGTGCCCCATAGATGCCAAATTAGTAGATGCATTTGTAAACCAAAATTATTTCTATTTCAGTTATGCAAATATGGTGCGTAATTACAAAAGGAAGACTGAGAGACAGTCTTGGACAGAAAATCAAAGGATCAAGCAATTGATGCGGTTGTAAACCAAAACATTCGTTGCAAAACTGCCGCAACAAATTATGCTGTTCCTCGTGCTACTTTACAACGTCGTATCCGCAAATATCAGGTTAATCAAGATATTTCTTCTGCAGTTATAAAAGGTATGGGCAACTTCAAATCTGTATTCACGACAGGTCAAGAATTAGAGCTGGTTGGTTTTATTCAAGATATGGAAAATCGCCTTTTTGGTCTTACACCGAGAGATCTTCGAAAACTTGCTTACCAACTAGCAGAACGAAACGAAATTTCCCATAACTTTAATAAAGCAACCAAAATGGCAGGAGAAGATTGGTTGACCGCTTTCCTTAAAAGGCATGATGTTCTTTCGTTAAGAAAACCAGAGGCAACTTCAGCGGCCCGCGCTATGGGCTTTAACAAAGTTTCAATAAATAGGTTCTTTGAACTTTTGATTGAAACCATTGAAAAATATCAGATAATGCCAGATCGGCTATTTAACGTTGACGAGACGGGCATATCCACGGTTGCCAAAAGTCTAAATAAAATTATCGCAACCAAAGGAAAAAAGCAAGTTGGGTCTTTGTCGTCTGCAGAAAGGGGGAAGACGCTAACTGTGGAAATTTGTATGGGTGCAGATGGTTCGTTTATGCCTCCACTCTTTATTTTTCCCAGGAAACGAATGAAGTTAGAACTGTTAGATAGTGCTCCACCTGGTTCTTGGGCTGAGTGTAATGATTCTGGCTGGATGCAAGGTGATTTGTTTGTTAAGTGGTTTGAAAAATTCATACTTTGGTCAAGAGCTTCAAAAGAAAATCGTGTGTTGCTATTACAAGATGGTCATTATACGCACACAACAAATTTAAAACTTATTGAAATGGCGAGGGAGCACGGAGTAATTCTATTGTGTTTCCCGCCCCACTGCACACACAAACTGCAACCACTTGATGTCAGCTTTATGAAACCTTTAAGCTCCTATTATGCAGACGAAATTAAGAACTGGTTACGAGTGAATCCAGGTCGAGTAGTTACTCATTACCAGGTGGCTGAGCTCTTCGGAAAAGCCTTCATTCGAGCGGCGACTATGTCGGTGGCTATAAACGGTTTTAAAGCTACTGGGATATGGCCAACTAACCCAAATATTTTTACGGATGCGGATTTTGTTGCATCTGAAACAACAAATATTGAACAGCCCCAAAATTCTCAACTACTAGAGCCTAAGTTAGAAACACAGCTTCCAGAAAATAAAACACCGATTGCTTCAGAAGAACAAAGCATGAGACACTCTCCACAGCCAGGACCATCAAACAGATCGCCTTCTCAGGTTTTGTCTTCTCGAAACAATAGTCAAACGGAGTTTGTTCTTACTTCTCCTGAGCACATTCTACCTATTCCTAAGACTACGAATAAAAGAAGGCAAACAAGAAATCGTTGAAAAACGGTCTCCTTACAAGAATGAGCTCATGGAATCCACAAAAGTTAAAGAGGCTAAGAAATCTAAAGTAGAAACTAAAAAGCGAAAGGTGTTTGAGAGTGAAGAAGATGAAATAGATAACAAAACGAAAAAACAAAACAAAACAGAACAAACCAGAAAACTTAAAATCACTGAAAAAAGACAAAAAATAAGTGCTGATGACTCCGACTCTGAAAGTGAAGTTTCGGATGTAGATTGTTTATATTGTGGTTATTCATATCTGCAGTCAAGCGAAGGTTGGGTTGCATGCTGCTTATGCGCAAAATGGGCGCATTGTTCCTGTGCGGGTGAAGAGGATGAAGACGAGGACTGTAAATATATTTGTGAACAGTGCCAGAAATAAGCGAAATTTGTCATAAATATGCCATGCTCATTGTGCCCCGTTGCGGTGCTTATTTTACCCCTATCCCGGGGCATAAAGATTTTTTATTCAGAAAACTATTTTTTTATCTTGTTTGTTCGTTAAGTAAATTTAATTTACAATTTAAATTTTGTAATATAAGTTAACAAAAATGTTACGAAATAAACCTAAAATAATCTTTATATTACTACCTACGAGTTCAGAATTACGTTTTTTTCTTAGGGTGCTCATTTTGCCCCGGCTTCCCCTACCTATATATATATATGATTGCCACAAATTTCGTTTGTTCTATCATTTAATGATTTTAAAAATTGTTTTTACACAGAAAAAATAATTCTCAGTTTGTGTTTCTTATTTATAAGGGGACATTTATTTATATGTGTATTTTAAAAAGGATAAAATAATATTTTTTTTTAAAGATGATGTGTAATCTTTATGCTGGCCCAGAAAACTAAAATTATTTCATATACACATACGTACTTTCAATCTAATTTTCTCGTTATTCATGTTTTGAGCACTATACTTACAATAGTTTAATTTTATTAGTGTCATGCCTTTATGAAAGAGAACAATTAAAAAAAAAATTCTGTTTTCCATGAGCAAGTATTTGAAATCGCAAATTTTGGGTAATCATTTTTTTAAATGTTAAATTAAATAGTTAAGTATGTTTATCGCAAATAATGTATCGAGTTCTTATTGCCAAGGAAATTTTTATATTTAACCTGAGTTTTAGAATTTTATGAGAGAGTTGCTGAAAGGTACTTATATTTGAAAATAATTAAAAAAAAAACTTTATTTTGAAGTGAAGGGAGTTATAGGAAACCTTTTCTGATAATTTTAGTAACAACCCCGTAAGGGAATAAAGACAGAAAAGTTTTCTTGCCTTTCTGAAAGTAAACTTTAATTAATAAGTATATGGGTGTGGAAAGAAATATTGTAACAATGTTTTAGAATTTTTACTTACCAAAGTTCCATATAAAAGGGTAACATTAATTTTTAGGCTATCAAGTTACATTGTAAAAGGTAAAACACTCTTTGTAAATAATTTTCTGGGTTAAAATTTACTTTCGTTGATTACTAGGAAAAATGGGGTAAATATTTATATTAAATAACTTGAACAACATCGGTGTAAACGCAGTCAATATAAATCCAAAGGTCTGTCAGACATCCAGGCGCCGCGCTGGTACGTAAAGACAAGGCCTCTTTCACACATACGGTTTTTTAACGGTAACCGTGCCGTAGCCGTGCCGTAGTTTAATTTGCTTTGTGTTCACACGCCACACGGTTTTTAGTAGACGGCACGGCGCAGAATTTTTTAAATAATAATAATTAAAAGCAGTTGTCAGTTGCCCTACGATGGATGAACGAAAAAGACGCATATTGTTAATAATGCTATGGCATCGTCGTAGACAGTCGCGAAAAACAAGAAAATTTTGGATTCATCCACTTCTTGAAAGCAGACAATTGATGGGCGAATTTGTAACATTGTTTCACGAGATACGAAAGGATAGTTCAAAATTTTTTAATTACTTTCGAATGTCTGTTGGCAGTTTCGATGAATTGTGTGCAAAATTGCAGAACGCTCTACAAAAAGAGGACACACATATGCGAAGTTGTATACCTCCAGTGGAGATGGTTGCGGTTACTCTCAGGTATGTAAAAATATTTTATATATTTATTTTGTTGCAATACAAAAGTACTAAAAATCATTATTATTACACCGAAGTAACATCACTCAAACAAATGCATACTTTGCGATTCTTCGGAATACATAGAATATGAGGGGGATAATATATTATTTGAAAATTCTGCTGATTTGGTGGAACTTGGTCCTGATGTGTGTGTACTTGGAGGACTCACAATAGCCGAAAGTGCATCAAAATTTGGTGCTGTGTAA
This sequence comes from Polydrusus tereticollis, assembly GCA_963920685.1. Lineage (NCBI taxonomy): Eukaryota > Metazoa > Arthropoda > Insecta > Coleoptera > Curculionidae > Polydrusus > Polydrusus tereticollis. Next base: position 47,582,667 of record OY987335.1, on the reverse strand, counting down.
TTTTGTGAAGCTTCTTCTGCTGTACGACGGTGGGTTGCTGGTGTATCATAATTAAATGCTATTAACGTTTGCGTAATTGTCTGTTGGGTATAGTTTGGTTTACCAGAGTAAAATGGTGGAATTATTTGTGGTGGAGCCTGTCCAGTATGTACATAATCGTTACTCAGGTGCATATTGTTTGCTGGAATTGTATTATCTCTTCGCTTTATAGACTGAATTAGTCTAAGCACTCCAATTTGGAAATTACAGATTTGATCTTCCGTGAAATTGTTAAGGGAAGGAACTATTCCAGCAAAAATGCCATGTGTCGATCTTGAAAACTATGTTGTGATGCCTTTGGTGGTGCTCCTAATGTATGAATGATTCGCTCTTCAAATGCGCTCATTTTTTGTTTGTTATTTCGTTTTGATTCCGGTAGCAATCCTACCTCATCAGATTTATTTTTCTTTCGTTTTGGTGTCTCTATGGTGACAGTTTCTTCACCTTCTTCGTTGATACTCGTACTACGGTTTAAACTATCTTGGGTTTCATTTTGCACAGCAACTTTTTTTAGGAATAATAATTGGTCGTGATATACATATTTTCTCAGACGACTGGCAGGAGCACCCGAACGTGACATCTCATTGCATTTTTTCAGAGACTTTAGAAAACTATCCTTCATGTTTGTCCACCTCTTCATAACATATTTACCTACAAAAAAAGTCATTTAGAGTGATTATATAATTTATTTGTTACAGGTATTTTGCTACAGGATGTTCCTTTACCGACCTCCATCACAGATACAAGTTAGGAATTTCAACAATTAGTGGCGTTGTTCACCGCGTCTCACATGCTATATGGAATGTTTTACATAATGATTGCATACCTAAACCGACAGCAGAAAAATGGAAATCAGCTGCAGATTCCTTTGAGAATCGTGCCCAGTTTCCACACTGTATAGGAGCAGTCGACGGAAAACACATACGCATAATAAAACCAGCACACACTGGTTCCATGTACTTAAATTATAAACATTATTTTTCCATTGTTTTATTAGCAGTAGTGGATACTGACTACAAATTTTCTTATATAGATATTGGAGCGTACGGAAAAGGCTGTGATTCGACCGTATTTAAAAGCACTACATTCTGGAAGTTATTAAAAGAAAATGCATTAGCTATTCCCCCTCCAGAGCCTTTAGAAGCATTCGGATCTGATCTACCCTATGTACTCGTTGGGGATGAAGCTTTTGCGTTGGATGATAATTTACTACGCCCTTTTGGTGGCAACAACTTATCTTTAACAAAAAAGGTTTTTAACTACCGTTTAACCAGTGCAAGAAGGTATGTCGAATGTGCATTCGGCATCCTTTCAAATAAATGGAGAATTTTTCATCGCCCGTTAAACGTATCAACAGAACTTGCTGTGGATATAGTTAAAGCTTGCTGTGTCCTTCACAATTACGTACGTGATAGAGATGGATATAATCCACAGGATACCTTGACGATAGGTGCAAATGTAGGGGATGTACCTAATAGTTATTCAGTGCGTGAAGGATTGTCTGCAAATGAAAACAGAAACCTATTTGCCGATTACTTTGTAAGTGACAAAGGAATGATTCCGTGGCAACTTTTAAAAATATAAAAAGTAATGTTGGGCAGATGTTAATATAATAAATAAAAAAATTACCTATATCGTTTTGTTCCTTTTCTGACAGTTCGTCAAAGTTCTCCTTCAGAATTCTACAAATTTCCTTCCAACCCTCCAATGTCTTGTTTCTATTTTTATACTCTTCAGTTGTTTTATCACATAACACTGGCCGCTCTTCAACAAGTGTAATTAGTAGTTCATAATCTATTTCAATAACCATAATTTCCGTTATTTCAAAAATGTGTGTTGACCTGTACGATACAAAGAGCAAAACCATACTGAATTATAAAATATGCGTGTCAACAGTTATCAACACACGGCACGTGTGCATGCTTGTATATACTTGCCTGTTTTTCTGTAGCCGTACACGGCTCCGGCGCCGTGTCGTTGCAGTCAACCCACCGTGCTGCGACGGCAGCCGTGTAAGGCTCCGGCAACAAACCGTCTTGTGTGAAGGCTTGCATTGATTACAATGTGTTTCAGTTAAGCACGGCTCCGTAGCCGTACACGGTTACGTTAAAAAACCGTAAGTGTGAAAGCCCACTTTTAGGCCACCGTATACGAACCGTTTACGAACAAAGACAAGTAGAACCACTCTCGCTCGAGATGAAATCCGGCGTGCCGTCGTTCGGCCCGCGCCCTACCCGCACGCCAGTAAGTAGTTGGTTAGTTGACGATACAGAGCGTGTCGGGTAAAGCCAGTCATCCCAAACGAACTATTTTCAGTGCTTTATACAAAGTGGGTCTAAAAATTACTAATTTTTAAAAGCGTACATTTGATTTCTATATATTTATCATTAATTGTTGTTGCTTAACTTGTTATTTCTGGTCGTCGTGTTAAAATGCCTCCTCTTATATATTGTTCTGTTGATGGGTGTTATACTAAGATATGTACAGAACTTTGGATTCTGTGGGTTTAAATGTTTTAGGGGTGGTGTCGGATCAAGGATCCAATTTTGTAAAATTGTTCAAAAACGATCTGAAAATGACCGAAGAAAATCCCTTCTTTTTCGTCGATGGAAAAAAAATTGTCTATTTGTTTGATGTACCTCATCTTCTAAAATCTACACGAAATAATTTTTTCAAATAATAATATGTTTTTAGGTTACAAACAGGGCAAACAATAAAACATATCTAGATACTATGTACCACTATGATAAGGTAAAGGAGTTTAGATTAGCACCTAAGTTAACTAACGATAATATATACCCCAACAATTCTCAAAAAATTAAAGTTAAGCTTGCCACCCAGGTTTTCAGCTGCTCAGTGGCAGTGGCTTTGAGTACCTGCATCGATTTAAAAATTCTACCGCTTGATGCAAAAACAACAGCTTCATTTATACAAAACATGAACGATCTTTTTGATTTATTAAATTCAAGTAATTTAAGTCGTTTTAATGCTTTCATGGCTACAGAAAAACAGATAGCCTTTTTAAAAGAAATGGATACTTTGTTTAAGAATCTTACAGTCATTAGTGTCGAAGGAAAAGTTGTAAGTACTCAGATGAAGTTTGTATTTGGTTGGAGGTCAACAATTAAAGGTATTCTGGTTTTGTGGGAAATATTAAAAAGTAAGGGATATACATTTTTATTGACCAGAAACCTAAATCAAGATTTTTTGGAAAATTTTTTTGGACAGGTCCGAAATTGCTGCGGCAATGCGAGAAATCCCACACCAATTCAGTTCACTCGTGCTTTTAAAAAATTATTTGCCAGTAGAATAGCAGTACCAATTCTAACCCAAAACCCCATAAGAAATAACATGGAGGCTGAAATCTGCATTTTTATCGCCATTTTAGGGCGTGGCACTTTTTCTGGAAGCCACCATCCTCTCTTCACCTAAGTGGAACCCAGCTACTATCGCCACCTAGTGAGTGACGTCACAACTGCTCGATGCCGGTAATATAGGGCCCTATTGGCCTGTGTGGAACCCTCCACTGCTGCCACCTAACCCCCCACCCATTATTCTAACCTAACTTTTGCCCCAACGGAACCCAGATCACGTGTTACCCCGATTATATAGTAATATCATTGTAGGGGTGCCACCTAACGGGGAGAGATGTACGTACCTGTTATCTTGAGACCTGTAGCGCCACCTGCTTTTCATATACGACATCTTGTTTACCGCGATGGTAGGTATGACGTTGTATATCAGTTAAAATATTTTAAAATATAATAATACCATAAAAAAGTTTTTGTCCTCGGCGGGAATTGAACCATAAACCTCTGGGGCCGAACCTCAAAGCCTTGCAAAATACGCTACGAGAGCATATAGATTAAAACTGCTAAACAATGTTTGACATCGTGAAACCACGGGGGCACATCTGATTAGATTGCTGGAACAAAAGGTCCTTAAGTGGGGTTATGGTTGTGTTTTATAATGTACAAAATTAGGGTAAACCAGGCTGGGCCCTCCAATGTTAATTTCGGAGGGATTTTTATGGCTCATATTTCCGGAACCAATGGGCCTAGGATATTGCACATGCGTAGCTGGGGTCTATGAAATGGGTTCTTGCGCATGACCCGAAAATGACACCTGTCACCTGTCAATTAAGAACTGTCGCCTGTCAGATGTCACCTGTCAAATGTCAAAATCGACAGCTGATGTATGTCACGTGTTTAGGGTGACGTCATGAGTCGTTTAAAAAAAGAACCGGGTTGATCGGGCCAATAGGGCCAAAGTTGATATAGCTAATGCCCTAACGGCAGGAGGGCGAAAGATTGCAAATACATATCGCGTGTTTAGGGTGACATCATGAGTCGTTTACAAAATGTCGACCTGAGTAAAGTTGTTTTATACCAAATAAAAGACTAGTTATACTTTAATATATTTATTGATTTTAGCTGTTCTTGTTGCGTTTTTAATAAACATGCTTTGTTTTTAAATCATAGTTTCATTTATTACAAAAAGATTCAAGTATATTAATCTTTAAAGCAAACACAATTTATCTTATATAAATTCTCAATGTGTTTAGAGAATAAATCTATAAGACTTTCATCCCAACAAAACAAGTATTGCTCATTTTCTTCAAATGTTAAACATCGGCTGCCGAGGTATGTATGGAAACGCAAATTGTAGTTGTCAATTATAATAGTAGTTTCAGGCCAGTATCCATGAACACCGCTGTAGGTAGTTATAAACTCCTCAAAATCATAATTGGAAAAATATAGCTCTCCTTCAGCAATCTCAACGATAACTCGCTCGTCTGCAGTAGAAAATGTTACTGTAACGTCATCTCCAACTTCATATCTGATTTGAACACTCATCTTAAATATTAAGTCTTGACAGTAACTTAACCAAAGATTTTCGGTCTTCGTAAAGCTTTATACGTTTCTTCAGCGCACGAATATTACTTAAATGATCTTTGATCTTCTCTTCAACTACCTTCGTCATAGGTTCGAGAGCAACTGATAGTTTCGAAACAGAGCCTAATTCTAAATAGATCCGTTGTGAACGGACTTTGTTTAACAGACCCTGTTCAACGGATCCTGTTTAACAGACCCTGTTCAACGGACCCTGTTGACCTGAACAGCCCTGTTCAACAGACCCTGTTCAACGGACCCTGTTGACGTGAACAGCCCTGTTCAACGGACCCTGTTGACCTGAACAGCCCTGTTCAACAGACCCTGTTCAACGGACCCTGTTGACCTGAACAGCCCTGTTTAACAGACCCTGTTTAACAGACCTGTTGACCTCTCTGTTACAGAACACAACCCCGATAAAGAAACAAAAAACGTTTGAGCTACGTGGGAAATAAATAAAAGCTGGCTTGTTGAAAAATTTTAATATTTATTAAGGTAAAAGATTATAAATATATCGATACAACACTTTGGCATTTCTAATACTACAAACATGAATATCTAAAATGTGATATTTACAACCATCAACTCTCTCTCCCTTCTCCAATTTTGGTACACCAATGTTGTCTTCTAAGTTTATAATATATGGTGCCCTGAAGTTTAATTCTGAAAATGTTTTAACTAAAATTTCCTCTTTGACACGTCCTTTAACGTAAATAATGTCTGCGTCTATCAGATTGTTGGAGATGATATTATGTAGCTCCTTGTAATCGGTATCACCATAATTATAAAGGATACCATGATGATTTCCAAATAGATATTTTGACTTGTTTCTTGCAAGCCTTACTTAAGGTGTCGAATGGTTTAACTGGTTTAAAAAGTAACTTTTCATACTATTCCCATCATAAATAGCCAATTCTTTGGCGCAAAATTCAGGTATGTTAAATCCTTGAATATCGACTACAACGAACTTCATTGTCTGGAGACTCAAATCAAACTGATTACATAAGGTCTCTTACTTGTCCAGTTAAAGCTTGATACTCGAGAATACGATCGTGAACAATGATACAGAAGGCACGTGCATTATTCGAAAAGTTTTCAGAACTTTGAAATTCTAACTTGACATCAACTGTTGCACCTCTTGATGCTCTCGTTTTGTTTAGAACAATCAATTACAAAAAGAGTCCTTTTGGCAAACGCCGCAAAATCCATTAGTGGTTCACTAGTCGGCTTGCCTAGATATGATTTTTGAAATTCCGTGTACATCCTGTAAGCTTCTGTAAACTGTCTATTGTTAAAGTTTAAGTTTAACGATTCATATGGATACACTTCGGAATTTAGAAACAATTTAACATCGGTGATACTCAAATTATCTAAATATGTACAGTCGGACTTAAAATTATCCTTACGATTGTCCATAAAAAATACAATGACATATCGAGCACGTTCAGACATTGTTTTAACAGTCCAATATCTTTCTTAGTTGTTTTTAATGCGGGTAATTCGTGTATTTCCCAATTTCGAAAAGGGATAAAAATCGGTTTATTTTCAGCAATGTCATCCAAAAGTCTCAATTTTATTGCATCGCTCGGATATATGTGTCTAACTTTCAACTCGATAGACTTTAAAGTTATGGCAGCCTTTTTATCGCCATTAGCAGTAACATTTTTATAGCAGTTATCATCATGTCGAGCACGTACAAGCTTAATTTTTGTTTTCCCATAATTACATTCTTATAATCAGCAAAAACACCTAGCAAGAAAGAGAGAGGAATACGTATATTAAACTCGTTTGTAGTGCTCTCTAACGTTTTTCAGTACACCACTGGGCCAATTCCATCCTGCAATCTCTAAAGCACGACTTTCTTGGTCATTTAAACATAGCAAACTTTTAACCATACTAACGATACCAGGATCTCTAATTTTTTCAATCTCCTTGCCATTGACTTCATAAGATATGGACTCGAAAAGGAATGCACCAGCATTATTTGTTAAAGAACAATTGCCGGTTTTTCCAGCAGTTGTTTCTTCCTTAAATTCGCCCTCAATGTAGAGTTGGGCTTCACTCATATCCAAAAATACATCCTGTTGATTGATGACAATCTCAATTACGTCATTGTTGTTGAAAGAAGTGGTAAACGGATGGTATGTATGCCATTCTTCTCGAATGATTGACTCATCACTATGTATTGGATTAAAAACCTGAAGTTTTCTGACATGATAGCCGTAGATAGTTTGGCGAGAATACAAATAAGTTATGGCTGAAAACTGGTGAGTGATCTCTCCGGCTTTCGATGCTCGAATGAACTCTGCTAATGAAGCACCACTGTTTAAATATTTTTTAAATACTAGAACCATTTCGCCTAAGTTCTAGTCTAATTACAACTTCTTCACCTCTAAAATTAACCGGCCTCGAATCTTGATCCAATAGGGTGAGGGAAATATTGTAAATGCTCGTTTCTCTTACCGGTAGAAAAATTAAATTTCTTGGCTCGATATTTATACTGAAGCCAGGATCGACTGTTGGGAGAGAATTCGTATAAGGTATGTGAAGGATTATTTGTATAATACGAACCGGAAATAATATTGCACTCTATGCGTATAGTAACAACTTGTATTATTTCTACAGGTAGATCTGATTCATGCACAACACCTGCTGCGTGTGAATCAAGAATGCGATTCTGAACAAACGTTTCGATATCCTGCAGTTCGTACGACCCCGTAGGTATCTTCAATATCTTTTCCACGTTATTTTCAGTATAGTAAATCTTGTTTTTTCCTGATTCAATGTTTGGGATTGTATTCCAAGTATTCAGCGATATAAGTGCAAGAGAGTATTCGTAGTTTGGGTCAAGTTCTATTGGAGGAACAAAGTGTGCTTCAAGCTGGTGAGAACGACCTTTTAGCGTAAACGTCTGAGACATGACTGTTGTAAGGGACTTTGAATGATATGTTTTATAGAGATTTATTGTAGAGAAAAGCCAATGCTAGATGTCCACAATTGGATGATCCAAAGTCCTGATACTGATCGTAATTAAAGCAAATTTTACAATTTTTCATATATTTTATAAATTCCTTGGGTGGTTTCAAATTGCCAAAACTATCGAAATAAACAACTTTATCACCGCGTTTCTTATAAGCTACCCAATGTGTTCCGAATCCGACGTTTCGATCTAAATTGACAACACCACACTCAGTATGGTTAGGTGATTTTGGAAGAGTATCTCGCATAAAGACCCCCCTAAAGTTGGGTATCTTTAATTAAGATGTATAGTTTTTGATGTCTTCATCTGTTAACGGGCGTTTGGGCAGCTTCAGTGGTAGTTTTTTGGCATTTTTCTTAGATATAATCCATACCCTGATTTATACTTCTTTAAATATAGACCGCTACCCTTTTTCCCTAAAGCAATGGCTTCCATCGTTTCATTGTGGCGTTTAGCTTCTTGTAGCTTGTCTCTCCCACTTTGAACACGGTTTTTGCAATACCGGCCACCCCGCCGCTGAGAGCACCCAAAGCACTAAGCCCGGCAAATATTGGTATCAAAGGAAAGATCCCGCCAGTCTTAGGGAGTGGTATAACCCTCGGTATACTAATTTTTCTACGTCCACCGGCTTTCTTTATCGACATGCGTGCTGCTTTTAGTAAGTTACTCAAGGTCTTTTTCTTGGTTATATCACCAGCACCGTGTTTACTAAGCTTATTCACAATCGAAGTCAAGCTTTTGCACCCCGCCCCCAAGTTACGTTTAACCTTCATAGCGTTAGTAACTAGCCAAGCTGATGTTTTTTCGCCAAAACTGGAGTCGTTGGCTTTCACGCGCTCCCACGCTCTATTTTCAAGCATTTTATCTGCCTGATGTCTTTGTTTCAAGTCTTGAGACTGAGAGTATGCAATGTCGTGATCTCGACAAAAACTGTCCAATTTATTTTTTGGGGGATCACCTCGAGCTAAACGTTCTTTTAATCGAGTGCCGGGACCACAATATGAATAACCAGGTAAATGAAGTTCAAACGGGAGTCGATTTATGGTACTATTTAAGACACCTGCACCCTGCAACGTTGTCATTACAAATAAAGTTCTTGAAGAGAAAAGAGTCTATTTATAGTAATGCGGAAGCAGAAACAAAAACACCACCTAAATATTCAAAATTTCGATATGCCCAAACAGAAACAAACAAACAAACACGGGCAGCTTTTTCCAAACACCATTAGGGCGTTAATATGTGGACCGAGTAATTGTGGAAAAACCAATGTAATGATGAGTCTATTAACTGACGCCAATGGTTTAAAATTTCAAAATGTGTACGTTTATTCGAAATCTTTACAACAGGAAAAATATGATTTCCTCCGAGAAACATTGAAACATTGTCGTTTGGGGTATTTCACATATGGTGAGAATGATGATGTAATAGACCCGTCAACTGCTCAACCCGACTCTGTATTCATCTTTGACGATGTGGCTTGCGAGAAACAGGATAAAATTAGAAATTATTTCTGTATGGGCCGTCATAATGATATCGACTCATTCTATCTCTCGCAAACATATTCAAAAGTACCCAAACAGTTGATTCGCGATAATGCCAACGTGTTAGTTTTGTTTAAACAAGACGAGCTAAACTTGAAACATATTTATAGCGATCATGTAAACACGGACATGTCTTTCGATTCGTTTAAACGCATTTGCTCTGAATGTTGGAATGATAAATATGGGTTTTTAGTCATGGTTAAAGACAACGACATTAATAAAGGCAGATATCGTAATAAATTCGATACCTATATAATACTATAACGTCATCATATGTAGTTAGTATCACCGTCATCATTGTAAAGTATAGACCATTTAGTCGCAATGTCTCGACAATTTAACAGCTATGATAAGAATGTTAAACGTCGCATAATTGATGCCTCTAATACAATAAGAAGGAAATACTTGGCTTTAAAGCTGGAAAGAAACGAAGAAGATGCTGCGCTTAACAAGTTTTTAACACCAGTTACTACCCCGCTAAATATTCTTGTACCGCTTATGGAAAAGAGAGCCAAGAAGCCAAAGATTAAAACTGAACCGACAGAGGCGATTGTAAAAACAAAACCAGAAGAAGTTCAATTTTTGCCCAGAGAAGCGGAAGTTAGGTATGGAGATTTGGTTGATAATGAGGAAATCGAGGATGATGTGTTTGAAGAGAATACCCCACAAGATTTAAAGGAGGTATTTGAAACTACTATGAGAACGAATCCGGCAATTTTCGAGGAATTTACCAGTCAATATCCTCCAATTTCTCACGAATATTTAAAAATGTATTGGACAAGTTCCCCTGATTTGGATGACTCACAAGGTCTAACATACAATTTTGAAAATGGTAAATGGACAATGGGTTCTCTGTAGGTGGACTTTTTGCAAAATGGAGACATTAAAGTAGGCGATGTCGCTTATCCAGGAAGTCAGGGTCTATATGAGTTATTGTTTTTAAAGAATCCCATCAATCGTAAGAAAGATGATGATGTGCATTATAAAGACATATTAGTGCGCACTAATGCATATAGGCGGTTAAGTAATGGTCAACTAAAAGGTAGCAAATCGGAAAAATATAAAAATATTATTAGACCGCTACTAACATCTTCAACACGAGGATCAACGTCCTTGTTGCAATCATCAGCATCTTCTCATGCTAGAAATCTTAGAAGTTCTTCGAACAAAACACCGCCTATTAGTAGAATGCCTGTAACAAGATCTAAACTGAAATCTGGGAATGCATTAATGGAGTACAACGAAAGACCAAAGGAATTTGTATATTACGACGATGTAAATGAGCTAGTTGAGCGAATGAAGAAGCTTGAGGCCTCCGAACATGTTGGTAATAATAATAATTGGAACGAGATTCAGAATATTTTACAGGAATTGCAGAGACTTGGAATTATTGAATTCTATAAATAAACATGTAATTCCTTAAAAGCATCATTAAAGTATTAATCATGAATAAGTTTGGACGTTCTTTACCTTCCCCCTACAGGGTTCCGAGAGTTTTACCAGCACCCACCATACTTTCCTTCACTAGGGATGGTGATTACAATTTTAGGGAACATAAGCTTTTTAACGTCAGTCCCCCAACAGATGATACAGATGGTGTTAATAAAAAATTTTTAGATGATGCAATTTCTGTTATTTACATGAAAATTATTGCTTCTTCAAACGAGTGTGTTAAGCTGGTTAACGATACTACCAATAGCATCGAAGGTCGCATGAAGGCTGTATCTGCAGAATTACGCGATTTAAATGATCGTTTGTTAAAGTCTTCTACCAGTATTTCAAGAATAACAAGAGATATTTCAACAATTAATGATCGTTTTAATGCAATTGATGTTAAATTGAAATTAGTTGACAATTACCAGCAAGAAGCCATGAAAATAGTGCAACCAGAGTTCGATAAACTCGAGGACCTCTTACATAGTTACATGCATGTAAAAATCGAAAATTCTTTTGCACCTTTAGCTGCAGACTTAAAGAAACTTGATGAAAAAGTAACTAAATTAGCAGATACAGTTGATAGGGGTATATAAATTGTCTAACATGTTTCAAATATTTCACTTTATTAACAAAATGCCCAAGGGTATCATCACTAAGGCGCGAGAACAGGTTGTTAAAGAGTTACACGCCCCAGCTCGTTCGAAATTTAAACGTCGTAGATTTGTCCAATATGGTTTAGATGATACATTTGCATCCGATCTTGCGCAACTCGATCAATATGCGCGCGAAAATAGGGGGTATAAATACATACTTGTTGTTATCGATTCGTTTTCGAAATTTCTCTGGGCAAGACCCATAAAGACGAAAACTGCTCAAGAAGTAACCAAAGCGATGGAAAATATTTTTATACACTCCAAGCGAATCCCGAAAAAGTTAGTTACAGATAATGGAAAGGAATACTACAATACAAGTTTTCAAAATCTTTTGAAGACGCATAAAATACATCATTATAGCACTTTCAGTATCTTGAAGGCTTCAATTGCGGAGCGAGTAATTCGAACAATTAAAGAAAAGCTTTTTAGATTGTTTACTTTAAATGGAAATCATCGATGGATTGATTTGTTGGAGGAAATCGTGAATACATACAATGCTACTAAACATCACACGATTGGCATGAAGCCGTCGGATGTTAATAAGAGTAACGCGGATAAGTTATTAAACTCTGTATATACGCATCTAAAGGTTGTGGGGAAACGAAAATTTGGGGTTGGGGACATTGTTCGTATAAGTAAATCCAAGCATGTCTTTGAAAAGGGTTATGTACCTAATTGGACAACCGAGCTTTTCAAAATTTCCAAGGTTAATATAACAAATCCTACAACCTATATATTGGTGGATATGCAGGGACGACCAATCAGTGGAGGATTTTATGAAGCGGAATTACAGAAAACTAAACAGCCCGATGTATTTCTTATTGAAAGAATTATACGGAAAAAGGGGAAGAAAATGTTTGTCAAGTGGCTTGGCTTTGATAATTCACACAACAGCTGGGTGGACATGATAAAAGATGTTGTTTAGTTTGCTAGAATTGAGTGTTATGCAGACTCATTTGGATAAATACGTCATATTTCGTAATAATCAGCTAGTATTATAGTATAAGATATACTGCAAACAGTGCCACTGTGAGGTGATTAAAGGTCATAATCGTACAACGAAACATAAGGAAAACTGTGGGGAGATTGTAGGCTCTGGTATTAAACTTATTCAAACAGCTTTTAAGAATAGAGTGAATACCTATCACATATCGACAAATAATAATTTGACTGATGTGAAGCTGTTCCTGAAAGACTTGAAACATAAGGTTCTAACGGTGTTAGCGGAGCAGTTGAGTCTTCATCGAGCTATATCAATGAATATGGAACTTTATGGTGTCTACAACCATCAACGCAGGAACAAGAAATTAAATCATTTAAATCGAGATATAGCGTGATTCATCCAGGTACTAATTTAGAACATGTGTTTGAACTATATAAAAATAACCTACTTAAAAAAGCTTTAGAATTTACCGAGATGGGTAGCGGGTGGGCCTTGTCGCAACTTTTATTCCTAGAACTTAGTATTAATAAATATTCAGGAGTGGGGTAGTCAGAGTGTAGTCGATAATTTGCTTAAATGGTTTCAGTACTTATTTAGTCATGGGCGAATACGTTGTTGAAGAAGATTCAAGAAGTTTGTCTCCTTGGAGTTATCTTGATAGCATGATATTAAGAAGTAGAGAAGACATTAAGAATGAGAAAAAGCTGTTGAACGAGGTACATTATTCCGCTGGAAATTATAAGATAATCGTTGGCCTTAGTGTAGCTAGAGGAATGGTGCCGAGTGTAAAGTTAATAAATACTGTTTTAAATTTACCTGAGGAAAAAGTTGCAGCATCACTAGCCAATTTCGAGTGGCATGAGTTTCTCGAAATCGCGTCCAAAATGGTTGAAGATGATACATTATTAAGAATTGATTCTGAAACTGAAAATTTTACAGTGTCGTCCGTTACATTGTTGAGTGAAAAAATAATAAATCTTGTGTGTAATAATACAACGTTATGTTTTTGTTCTCATGACATAACCTCATTTGTTAATATAAGTCACATTATTAATTATAGATTGAACCTGATAAAAAATTTAGATTTTATGGCATTTTATGATAACTTTTTAAATTATATAAACATTAGTGAAGACATCCAAGGAAACTTTTTTAAGATTATTAAAAATATTTGTAGTTTAAACATGTCTGAACAAGCTATTTACATGTTGGAACTAATACACTTTAATCCCAAGAAGGTACTAGATGACTTTGATAGAATACAAATGTGTAATATTTGATGATAATAAATGTATATTAACCCGTTTTATTGGTTTTATTTTATAGTATTCTTACAACACTTTAGATAGCAACATCTCCTAAAATGTGTGGAGATGATGGTTATAGTTTGCTTCGTAATTTTGAAGATAGGCTAGTTACGTTCGCTAATTGGCCTAGCAAGCTCAATCCTGAAGAGTTGGCAAGTGCGGGGTTTTATTACACTGAGAGATTGGATATTGTCAGGTGTTCATTTTGTCATTGTGAGTTTGATGGTTGGTATGTGGGAGATGATCCTTTGAAAGATCACTATAAGAATGTCAAGCATTGTGAGCTAGCTAAAGTCTTATGGAGATGCCGCCAATTGAGAAAAAATAAACCGATAAAGTGTACAAAAGAGAAGAAAAACAAGAGTTTCTCATATACCGACGCCATTTGTATGCTAGTAATATTTATAATTTTTATGAGCGTCTGGTACCAATTTCGTGAAGTAATAAAGGTTTTAGGGAATGGAGTTTAGATCATTCTACCTACAGTCATGGCGGCGTTAAGTTCATCCTATATTCTCTTGACTGCCTTAGTACAAAATGTGTTTTACGTTTACGCTCCGTATAATGTATTGAATGCATCGGTAATGTTGGGAACTCCACCCTTTTCTGCAAACAACACATGGCTTCAAATGACATATGAACAAATCGATAATAGACATACGGCTGTTTTTAAATCAAACGCTCCAACAGTTGGTGATTTGCGATATAAGGTTAGGTTTCAGTTTAGAGACCTGACTTTTGGCGAAACCGAGTGGAGGACGCTAATAAACCAAAATGCTTCTCACAATTCTCCAATAGTGGATGGATATGCTGGAACACATGGTGTGCTTAGTTTAATTGTATTTATATGCGTATCTTGTACCATTTTACTAATTAATCTATTGCATACCTTTATTAAGTCAAGGTATAGATAAATAAATAATTTTCTATAATTTTGATGTCTTTTCTTTTATTTAATATATAACTCATATCCGCGAAACAATTTTTTTTCTCGCACATGCGGACTGTTAAATTTGGTTCTATTTACTCAATTAACCCCGTTCCTTTTCTAAACAACTTATGACGTCACCCTAAACACGCGACATGTATTAGCTATACTAAGGTCACAATTTCGTCGGGAATATATATTTTAGGGAATTTGGGTGGGATCTGGGAGGTCTTTGTATACTTACTTTACATCTTCCCTGTATAGATTTTTGTATAAAATTATGCAAGTAATTATCTGTTTAAGAAATGCACTTTTGCATATAAATGACACAATATATTGTTGTAAATTAGCAGTAGTCAATTAGCATAAATAAATCATTATCTAGACAAGCCTCGTGTATAATTAGTGTTTTGCATAATGATACTACATTCGCATCGCACTCGTCAAGGTTATTTTCCATCCTTTGAACTGACAATCGATTATTAAAATTCAATTAAAAGCTTGAAGGATATAATAAAATTTGAAATACAGGGGGGATCCTCAAAATACTTTTGTGATTTGGCCCGATCCTTTTTTTAAACGACTCATGATGTCACCCTAAACACGCAATATGTATTTGCAATCTTTCGCCCTCCTGCCGTTAGGGCATTAGCTATATCAACTTTGGCCCTATTGGCCCGATCAACCCGGTTCTTTTTTTAAACGACTCATGACGTCACCCTAAACACGTGACATACATCAGCTGTCGATTTTGACATTTGACAGGTGACATCTGACAGGCGACAGTTCTTAATTGACAGGTGACAGGTGTCATTTTCGGGTCATGCGCAAGAACCCATTTCATAGACCCCAGCTACACATGCGCAATATCCTAGGCCCATTGGTTCCAGAGATATGAGTCATAAAAATCCCTCCGAAATTAACATTGGAGGGCCCAGCCTGGTTTACCCTAATTTTGTACATTATAAAACACAACCATAACCCCACTTAAGGACCTTTTGTTCCAGCAATCTAATCAGATGTGCCCCCGTGGTTTCACGTTGTCAAACATTGTTTAGCAGTTTTAATCTATATGCTCTCGTAGCGTATTTTGCAAGGCTTTGAGGTTCGGCCCCAGAGGTTTATGGTTCAAATCCCGCCGAGGACAAAAACTTTTTTATGGTATTATTATATTTTAAAATATTTTAACTGATTTACAACGTCATACCTACCATCGCGGTAAACAAGATGTCGTATATGAAAAGCAGGTGGCGCTACAGGTCTCAAGATAACAGGTACGTACATCTCTCCCCGTTAGGTGGCACCCCTACAATGATATTACTATATAATCGGAGTAACACGTGATTTGGGTTCCGTTGGGGCAAAAGTTAGGTTAGAATAATGGGTGGGGGGTTAGGTGGCAGCAGTGGAGGGTTCCACACAGGTCAATAGGGCCCTATATTACCGGCATCGAACAGTTATGACGTCACTCACTAGGTGGCGATAGTAGCTGGGTTCCACTTAGGTTAATAGAGGATGGCGGCTTCCAGGAAAAGTGCCACGCCCTAAAATGGCGATAAAAATGCAGGTTTTCGGCTCCATGTTATTTCTTATGGGGTTGTGTCCTGGGATTGGTACTGCTATTCTACTTTTGCCATTCGATACTTTGGTCAGGCTGACGGGGCAAATTGTATGAAGCACATCAACGAAGTTTTAATTACTCTTACTCCCGACCTCGTAGAGCAATGTAAATACTTAATGGTATCCCCTTTATCTAACCATATTCCTTTAAAGCTTTTTACCAACGACTATAGGAATATTAAAAGCGTTGAGGGAAATGCACTTGTATACGTCACAGGATATCTTTTAAAAAAATGTTTGGCGCAGCACTCTTGTGGCGTGTGCACTAACTTTGTTAATTCGAATGCCTTACAAATGTAAGCCACTGTGTTTTGCAAACTAAAGGCCTATAATAGTGAAAAACTGAAGTTTGGAGGCTTTTTAGTGCCACCTAAGAATTTTGTTGAATATATTATAAAATTAGAAAATATATTTGTTGAACATTTTAATGAACTTGCGTCTCAATATCGCATTGGTCAAACATTAAAAAATAAATTTAAAACCATTACTTTTGTTCATCCGTGTGAAAATTTTTCCTATGACTATTTCTTGTCATTGTATACTAGAGTGCGTATATATTTTACCCTTAAATTTGCTAATAGAGATATCAAGACTAAAAAAATGTCTAAACGACATCCTAAACTTAAAATTTTTTCAAAACTTATAGATACATAGGCATTTTCGCATTAATTAATACTTGCAGTTTTTTACATAGTATACAAAGTTGGAACAGCATTGTTTAATTAATTTTAATAAAAAAATAAAATAATTTTCTTCACCTTGAACCTATTAAAATTACTCTCTTATAATTTGAAAAATTATAAATTTTTCTGTCGTAACAATATACCTAGTTAATAATACAAGAATTTATTCGAAAAAAACTCGTCCTGAAAGCTTTCCTTTCATAATTTGAAACAATTCCAAAAATTAAGACTGTTTATTATCATACTAATTTATACTTATATGTTTCAGCAGCTAATACTATACCTAGTTATTTTCTTAACTATGCCATTTTATATTGTTTTCATAAAAACAGTTCACCCTGTATCCTCTAAAATGTATAATTTTAGAATAGAGAGCTGTTAACTTAAATACAAAATAGTTGGTAAGCTTTCAAGATTTTTAATTAAGTATTTTATAAAAGTATTTGTACTACCTACCTATAGGTATTTACTTTTTTTATTTTTTTAAAATCGTAATTAATATTATATAAAAGTATGCTTTTGTTATCACGTCGTTATTTTGTTATATTATTATGTCGTTAGAACTATAATTATTCTCAATATGCATCTGAGTTTTATTTCAGACAACTTATAAAATATGCGCTGAATAAATGTTAAACCTCATAGATAAAAACTAATAAAAATAATAAGGTAATAGAGGAAAAAAATAAACTACATACAAAATTTGATTTAATAAAATAATAACATACTTCCGCTTTCTATATATTTTAGTATAATTCAATTTTAATCAATCAATCAATTTTATTAATATTTTATAATATGTTAGAAAGAATGTACTTTGGATATAACCCCGGTAGCTGATGCGCTCCCTGCCACGATATCATTACATGTCATTACTCCCTATGCCGACCCCGTATTTCGATGCATACCTACCCCGACCAGCCGGTGCGTCGGCAAACCGCTTTAGATCCCGAGACATCAAAGGCCCGACGTTGAGTGGTTCTACTTAGGCCGGACGCGAGGCAGGGTTTATTAGGATAAATAAAACAAACTCACGAGGTATTTATTACACACTTTTAAAAAAAAAGATAGGCAGCCAAGGAAGAAAATTAATTTATTATTTCCTTCGTTTTTAATGGGTGGATAGTATTGTGATGCCCTGGGCTTAATAAATAAAATCTTTTGTTTCTTAAATTATTTTGGAAAATAATTTATATTTAAGAATTTGACATTCTCTAAAAAAAATATTAAGAAAATCACTTTAAAATCCGTGAACTAAATTTTGGGCCAAGTTTTGAGAAAATTCGGTTATAAAACATATTTTTAATTTTGGAAAATAAATAAAACTTTTAGCTTAAAAAAAAAAAAATTTAAAAACAATTATCATAAAATAACTTGGTATAATATACCTTTAATTCTTGTAGTGTGCTGTAACAATCTTTTTGTGCTTGTTACAACGTTAGTAGATAGCCCGAGTTTTTGTCAAATTTTGTCCAATTTAGATAATTAAATTTTTTAAAATTTTTGAATACGCCCCTGTCTAAAGGTTTTAGGTCCAGGCAGGTTTTCTTAATACAATAACCTACGTATAGGCAACCCATAAAATGACGACGTGTATGACCAGCTGTTGGAATATCACTTGCACACCCAGATGGTGTTATGCGATCTTTTACATTTCAGGGATGACTGCCGTTTTTTTGACGTTACCTAACCTAGTTTTTTTGATGCAATTAGTTTCGGGTCAAACTTGCATCCATTTTCCTGGCTTCTTTTGGTTAAAATGAGTAGATTCCCGTTTTCAAAGTTCAAAGTGCCCTGCAGTTTTGCTTGTCAATTGCCGGAAGTCACATGGGTTTTCGAAGCAGTACGAGTCACGAGTAGAAAGTTGTTTTTTGTAGAGAGTCTATTTAAGGACTTTACGGCGTTGTGCTTGGGTCTATTCTTTCTATATACCGGTCCAGAAGACTTGAACAGCAGGTGACGAAGATAAAAATGGCGGTTTTGTGTTAATAATTTGCATTTTTTTAAATGTGTCGGCATGGCCGGATCGGAATTTAACATAGAAGCTGTCCTTTGGAACCTTAAATGGGATTGTTCGTCACCTAAGACCGATGGAAGCCCGACCATCTGGCTTCCCTTTGTTCCCTTGACTTCTTTTAAGTTCTTTTGACCTCTTTTGACTTCTTTTAAGTTCTTTTAACTTCGTTTACCTTCTACTTCGTTTACCGTCTACTTCTTTTACCTTCTACCTCTTTTAGCTTCTAGCTCTTTTATCTTCTACCTTATTATTTTCTACTTTTTTATTTTTCCACGTTCTTGACTACCTTCCCTCATATTTTCTACATGGATTTATCCATGTGTTGGAAGTGCTTTAGTTAGTGCTCGTAACCTGGAGTCTTCCTCTTAATTCTTTACCCTGCTATGGATCCCATGTCTGGAATGGAGGATGTATGTCTTTGAGAGGCCAAGGCGAGTGGGGGTGTCAGTTTGGAAGAAGTTCCTGTTTCGGTGCATGTGCCGGTCACCCCGACGTGCTGTATGGTCAACCGTCCACATTGATCTGATGCTGGAGATTGACGCATAATCCGCCGTGCCTGTCTGCTAGAGTTCCTGCCTTACATGAGCTAAGTAGCACTTTTTTCTCCTTGGTTACTGTACTAACACCACCTC